>JAWWEY010000172.1:76125567-76321552 GCA_035582745.1 Loriotus luctuosus | reverse complement strand
CCACCCAGGGTACTCAGAGTCAGGTGCATACCAGGCATGATCAATGGTAGGGAAGAGCAGTGAAATGGGAGTAGGGAAACTGGGTTGATGGGGGAACACCGGTGCTGCACCCAAATGGGTAAATCGTGAGGCTCAGGCACATTGCTTCACGATCTCTGTGAAGCACATTGCTGAACAAACTCTCAGCAGCAGAAAATAAGATAATAATTTGTCAGATCACCCACTTGTAATTTCATACTGCCTTTTCTGTGAAAAGGAAAATGGCAGCAGGCTCTGTGTGCAGTAGGGTGGCTAGTGCATCGCTATCTCTTTGTTTATATAATCTACTTTCAGGTGTGTAATACTTATTGAAACGATGAGATGGCTTCCCTAGAAAGACAAAACACTAAGATGATGGGAAGTTAAAATCATTGGTTTATACATGTTCTGAAGTTGCTTCATTTGATATCACATTGATGCAGGGAAGTATTTTTGTACCAGATTATATATCAAAACACATAAGGTACAGAGTAGCAATTCCAGATAAGAAAATCTCTTAGTTCTCTCGAGATAAACAGAGTTTGCTTTTTACTTGAGGTATGAAAGAAAAATAGCCTACTTCCTGCATTGTGTCTATAAGCTTATGGATTTAACTCCTCAGATCATCAGATTAAGACTTCAAGCAACCGTTCCTCCCATGTAAAAAATAGTGATAGCAACTTACTGAGTAAGTTCTTGCCTCTTAATGCCCTAGGAAGGAGATAAAAATCTTCTGAGAGAAATAATTCATTTTTTGTTGTTTGTATCACCTCTGACAGTAAGTCCCTGCTCCCATCCCATGTATAAAGATTATATTCAGGCTGTAAATAACCTAAAGGATGTTAAAGAGTTGAAAATCAACGCACTGCCATACCCAGAAAAGAATCAAATTGCAGATATATTAACTTTTGATGGGTCTTTGTGAGTGTGCGTATTCATGGTGCGGAACAACATTAACATATTTATCACACTCTAGATGTGTGAAAGGTGGAAACACTTTAGGAATACTTCATCGATGTATATTTCTGCAGTCTTAAAACTACGGAGAATTTTTATAAGAACATGTATTATGTTGTTATTTTTACTGTCTTAGTTGTATGCTGTGACCATTGTCTTCAAAAACTTTGTGTGTGATAGGAACAAAAATTTGTCATGACTGTTTGTCAGCATAATAAATACTCAGCTGTATGTGATGACTGGCTCCAGTGAGAATTTTAGTACCTATATCTGTTACCATGAAATATTTATTCATAAAATATTGCCACAAAGTATGGCTCATTGCAGGGGAACTTGTTTGCTCTTTCAGTTTACAGTTCTTTTAAGAGTCTGAAAGTCTAGACAGTTTCAAAAATTATATATGTAGGTTTCGTTGTTGTCATGTAATTACAGGCTGAAGAAAGAAGGGAAGATGGTAGCTGGTATAACTTGCTTCTAGTTATATTAAACTTGAATCTGATTTCAGGTTTGTTGTTTCAGCTGTGCTTCATACATTTTTTTTATACATTACAGATTTACATAATCAACCCTTGAGGGAAATGTACTGTTAGCAGAGACTGAGTAATAAAGAGTAACTTGAAAGTGGAGAGCATGTATATATTTCAGAATATGCTTCAATAATTTATTGTTACAATGTTTATTTGGATTTACCTTTATGTTTGTTATGATATTGGTAACGTATATTTTAAATTTTATCAGTGAAGTCTTGTATGCATTATTTCTAAATATGAAGATGAAATATACTATTTCCCTTTCTACAAGGCAGAATAAATTTTTTTAATGCAGGCTAACAGTAATTTGGAAAAACAATAAAAAAGGTATTTCGTCTTTTGAGAGTGTATTTATCAGACATCTTAATTTGTGGATTATTTTAGTGATTATAAAAGATTTTACTGTTAGATTTTTACTGTTACTTTTTTCCTGAATATATACATTTCCTCGAATTAGGTCTGTATCGTACAGTTATTTACAGGTAAGTTGGCAATATTGCTCAGTAATAGTAGAGCCATTATTCAGGTGTGATGCATTGGGACAGATTAACATTCTTAATTTTCCCTTTCCTTTAAAGAGTGTTATGAATTTTTTTTCTTTGAACAGAAACCTTATACCTTGTTTCCAAACTGGATATTTTCAGTCCATCTAACCTGTCTGTCCTTCCCTGTGCTAATTAATTACTGCTGCAGTTTAAGACCTAGCAAGAAGGTGGTCAGCAGGTGGCAGTCCTAGTTGGCAGTGGTGCTTGGAAGGGAGAGCTGGATCAAACAGCAGAGATGCATCACGTTAATAGCACTGCTTTTGCCAGGAGGTTGCCAGGGTTTTCTGAAGTTCATGATTTTGTAGTGGGATTGTAGCTGTCTTTTGTAAGCTCTTCTGAAAGTGTATGGCTCAGACACACTGAATATCTAAAACAACTTAATGATCTTAAGTGTTTTTATTTTCCCAAATTCTACTTTTAAAACCAATAATTCATGTTATTTATAACTAAGTGCTATGGAGTTTTGCCAGTCATGCACATATGTGCTTTTCATTATGCAACTTGAATTATAGCTTAAATGAGTGAAATAAATACAGAATATACCTAGTGCGATTTCTTTAGGCAAAGGTTTATGCCTTCTCATATCCAAATGCTTCCATGTGCTCTGTCAGACTTGGTGCTGTGACTGCTTCCCTGGGGAGCCTGTTCCAGTGCCCAGCCACCCTCTGGGTGAAGAACCTTTTCCTGATACCCAGCCTAAACCTTCCCTGACACAACCTCAGGCCATTCGCTTGGGTACTGTCATGGGGTGCCAGAGACGAGAGATCAGTGTCCTCCTCTTCCCCTGATGAGGAAAGTGTAACTGCAGTGAGGTCTTCCCTCAGTCTATTCTCTAGGCTAGGCCAGGTGACCTCAGTCACTCCTCATACAGCTTCTCCTCAAGGCCTTTCACCATCTTCATTACTCTCCTTTGGATGACCTCTAATAGCTTTATACCTTTCTTTATACCTTTCTTACATTGTTATGCCCAAAACTGCCCCCAGCACTTGAGGTGAGGCTGCCCCAGAGCAGAGGAGAGCAGAGCAGGACAATCCCCTCCCTTGCCTGGTTGGCAGTGCTGGGCCTGATGCCCTCCAGGACACGCTTGGCCCTCCTGGCTGCCAGGGCACTGCTGGCTCATGTCCAACTTGTCACTGACCAGGACTCCCAGGTTCCTTTCCATGGTGCTGTTTTCCAGCATCTCATTCCCCAGTCTGTCTGTCCATAGATCCAGGGCTGCCTACCCCAGTGCAGAATCTGGCACTTTCCCTTGTTGGACTTCACATGGACTTCACATGCCCATTCCTGTGATTTGGTGAGGTCTCTCTGCAAGGCCTTGCCTTCCTACCTTAAGGGAGCCAACAGCTCATCCCAATTTAGTATAATTTGTGAACTTGCTTAGTATCCCTTCCAGTCCTGCATTCAGATCATTTATGAAGATGTTGAAGAACACAGGGCTAAGAGAGCCCTGTGGAGCCCGACTGGCAACAGGTCACCAGTCTGATGATTCACCGTTTGTGCCAAATTCACCCCATTCACCCTTTGCGCAAAATCCCTGAGCCAGTTGCCTGCCCATGATGTGTTTATCCAGCTGTGTGCTGCACATTTTATCCATAAGGATACTGTGAGAGAGAGCATTCTGAAAGCTTTTCTGAAATCCAAAAGGATTACCTCCACTGGCTTCCCTTGATCAACTAGGTAGTTTACCTTGTCCTAAAAAGAAATCAGGTTTGATAAACAGGACTTTTCTCTCATGAAGCTGTGCTGGCTCTGACTGAAGGACTGCGTTGTCTTTCAGGTGTTTTTTAACAGCTCCCTAAATAACCTTCTCCATAAATTTACCAGGCACTGAAGTGAGACTGACAGGCTGGTAGTTTCCAGGGTCCTTCTTCTTGCACTTCTTGAAAATCAGGACAGTGTTCACCACCTTCCAGTCAGCTGGGATATCTCCAGATTCCCAAGACCACTCAAAAATCATCAGGAGATTTTGCCATGACATCAGCCAGCTCTGTGTGGGTTTCTTGGATTAATTCCATCTGGCCCTGTATTCATAAGGATTCAGCTGGAGCAGCAGATCCCTCCCATGTTCAGGCTCAGCAAGAAATTGATCATTCTTGCAATTGCAGACCTCCAACTCAGGGCGCTGAGACCTCCTTGGTTCATTATCTGTGCTGAAGACAGAGACAAAAAATACATTGAACACCTCTGTCTTGTCCACATCCCTGTGTGTGTCCCTATCCTCCTTCTGTAAGGAGGGCTGAATTTCTCCACTGATACATTTGAAAATACTCTTTTTACTGTCCACCACAGTTCTACCTTGCTTCAGCTCCAGTTGAGCTTTTGCTGCATGAAATTTCTCTCTGCAGTAGCAGCAGCATTTTTGTATTTTTCCCATGTCACCTGAGCTTGCTTCCACTGGGCATACACCTTCCTTTCTTGCTTTATTTCCAGGAGAAGATCCCTGCTCAGTCAAAACAGGCTTCTGCCTCACCATCTTGACTTTCAGCATTCTGTAATTGCTGCTCCTGTGCTCTCTGCAGGCAATGTTTATGAAGTGACCAGCACTAATGGACTCCAGCACCTGCAAAAATGTTTTTCCAGGGATCTTACTAATTCCCTGATCAGCCTGATGTCCTTTCTCTGCATGTCCAGAGTTGAGGTTTCACTGGCACTTTTCCTCCTCTCGACAGACATTTCCAACTTGACCTCTTGGTGATTCCTGTGGCAAAACCAGACAAATTCCAAAATACATGTAGGTGTCACATATTAGGCAATGAATTGGGAAATACCAGGTGTAGTTTGTGATTTCAGTCTAGTAGTGTGTTTTTCTCAAAGCTAATAAGAAAATTGTGTAGTGTTACCAGAAAGAAAATAGTTTATGCGCAGGCAGCTTAAAATCATCTAAATAAATTGTTATTGTTAAATTTCTCTTTAAAGTCTTACTACTTAGTTGAGTCAAGTCTTACATCTACCTAAAGCACAGCGCACTGTGTTTGTTTCAAAGTTAAACAGAAAACTAATCTGTTGGTGTCTCTCCTGGTGGCTCTCTAGGTGATTTGAGGGCAGACCACAGCACCGACCTCCTTGTTATAAAGGGAGGGTTACCGCTTCTGCTTGTAAAATTCCTTAAAGATCTAATGATGCAGACCACCATTCTAACATCTATTTTTATGGTGATACTTTTACACGTGGTTTTGGAGCAATGGAAAATAAAGGTCATGGTTCAATTTTATAATAGGCTTGTATGTCTTGAGGTTGTAGTCTTAATACCTAAGCCATTTTGAATTCAGTTTGGCTGAGGCTTGGGCTTGTTTCAATATGCTTAAATTTCAGCATATGTTCAATTGAATGAGAGCTTTGGTGTACAGATGGGTCTAGATATTGCTATTTGCATCATTATTGCCCGTTTAAGAAAAAAATTAAAACATACATTAGAGGTGCTGAGTTTTCATTGACACTGAGGAGGAAATTGGAGTTTGGGGCCACATTCTTGTTTGGTGTGCATGCTTATTTTACTCAGTCTCCAAATGAAAGTTAAGGATTTATGCTATATTCTTCTGAGTTGTTGGGTTTTGGTTTTTTTTTAACAGATGGTACTGAGACTATTTGTGTACTTCTATCTTTGCATATTATTAGAAATCTCAAATGCAGGGTGAACCTTGAATTGTTCAAAAATTAACCTTCCTAAAAAGATAAAAATTCTGCAGCAGAATATCTATTTTTTTCTGTATTGATCTTTTTCATACTAATATGCCATAGTTCCATTTGACTAATAAACTTACATTCTTGTAACAAACAGGATGGGAGTTCAGAGGTTGTTGTTTTGTAATAGGAGCAATAGAGTGGGGAGACACTGAAATCTGTCCTTTCCATTCTTCACTGTGTGTTGTCTTGGCCCTGTTCCACCTTTGGCTTTGCAGGTCACAAGGACCGTTGAACAATGCATTATTTTAGAGCTGTACTTTGCCATTTCAGCCACATTACCTAGGTGAAATGTGGTGAGTTTTATAAAAAGATAATTCCAAGCTCTCTGACCAGTTGGAAAGAATTACATTAGGTTTGTAAGTCTTAGTCTTTTTTATTTTGACGTGGCTTTTCTGTTCTTTTCGGAATAGTTGCTACTACATTTAAGTTTATATAATATAGTTGATAAGCTTTGCTGACAAGGGCTTACTTGAAATAACATCTTTGCTTTATTAAAGAGATATGTGTCTTTTTACATGAAAATATGTCTTTTTAAAGAGCTAAAGATGGTGGGATTTCTGACTAGACAAGCAGCAAGTATAACAGTTTTTATCTTATGCCACTTCTTAACTGTGCATTAAGGTTTATCTCAGACTACAGTAATAATGCAGTTACACGGATTTACTTCTAAGTTTATTAGTCAAATTTGAAATGTGTCTATTTTTGGGAAGATCTAGGCCTCTAAAGTTCAAATCCATAATGGAGGTACAAGAAGTAAGGGACAAATTCAATTGGATAGATATGTCAAGCCCCTATATATATATATATGTAGTTTCTATGTCTGTGTAATTCAAATGTATCTGTATGCATGTTAGAATTTAAGTTCCATTATTTAGCATACACTCAAACAACATCTAAATTGCAGGAATCATAATGACCTGGACATACTTTCAAAAGAGACTGAATTCCTTTCCTTTTCTAAGGTAGTTCCTCTACCAAATTCTCCTTTAGTCTAGGACTAGGGGAACTTTACCACTGGATTTTTTGTGGCATCAAGGAGAAACTCAACGACATAAAAGTGAACAGTTGGTAGTGAAGATGGTTGCAGAAGTGGCAAGGGGTATCCCCACTTTCAAATGAGTGGTTCTTAGTTGGTTGTACATATGACTCAGTGACATCCCCAGGGAAGTGGATCAGGCTTTGAGGACCAGGAATTATGAAGGTTTGTTTCTGATACAAATTAAAGGCTACCAATGGACACTTGATCAAAAAGCAAGAACACTTCTAAGAGGACAATTTTATCATCTGTCCTGGTAAATTGATTCAGAAAAGCCAAAGCACAAAAAAAGTCTCCAGCTTTCTTCCTCCTCAGCTACACATGCATGCTTTTTCATGAGATTTTTATGGTGGAAAGGAACAGTCTTTAAAGGCACCTTGCCCCATTTATTTGACGTAATATAATGTTCATTACCCATTGTTACACTGTGTAAATCCACTTTTTGCCCTAATCCACCTCTTTTCCATGTTCCTTTTGGACAAATCTCATGAGAATCTTTAATGAGATCTTGTTGCTTTGTTTAGACTTTGACAAGTTGCCTTCATAATTTCAGGGGAAGATGTTTTCCAAAGAACAAACATACAAGCCTTCATTGTATTCTAGGCATAAATTCAACAGTCTTCTAACCATGTTTGCCTCCACCATTCTGTATATTCAGCCATTGCTTTGCTTTGGATTTAACAGCTGGGTATTTCTAACCCACATTAAGTATCTGAGAAGTTACAGTAGAGTCCTGCTTCTGCAGGTTGCCACCTTTCAATACGGTCGCATCCATGGGGATATTCACAAAATTGAGGATACCAGTGGTAGTATGTGTGTTAACAAAGGGCAGATTTGTCAGTCTGTCTTTGTGTGGACTATCCACTCATTTTCCTGTCATGTGGAATTCTTTATGAGCAAAGAAATATTTTCTAACAGCACATCACATGGGAGTGCTCATAGAAACTTGGATCAACTCCTGTCTTCCAAAAGACAGGCTTTGCTACCTCCCAATTATTGACAAGGGCTTTAACCCAGTACTAGTGGTGTACACGTGTCTGCAGTTGCTAGGTGAGTGTTGTGCATGTATGTGACATCATTTGCCAAACTTTCTGTGTGGGTTGATAGCTGATGCCTTCTGTATCCTTCATCCAGGCATTCTGTCAAAGCAGTGATAGATCTTGTGAGTTTCTGGTGGTTCTTGGGAGTGGTAGCTAAAGACAGTAAAGATAAAGCATTTTCCATTCTTGAGGCTTGGCAGCCTAAGTTTATCTCAAGAATGAGATTAGAGTTTTGCCTGAATCAGTTAATTAACTTACTGTTATTCTTTCCAGAGCCCCTTCTATTGTTGACCTTGTTTGTGGATTATAGCACTGTTATCTAGGAAAGAGCCAATTGTTCATATCCTTCCCAGCTCTCTGAGAGTCTAGTTTGATTATTGGAAAGCTAAGGTGCCTAGTGAGAGAGTCTTTAAGTGAATCATACCGTAGGTTATGTATTGTCTCCATCTGTTATGAGTTTGAAGGTGAACCTTTTTCCATCTAAACATTATGGCATATTCCAATATGTGCATTGTCTTTGACTTTCTTCAGAAACATGCCAAAATGAGAAGTTTGTGAGGCATGAAGCAAGCCTGCAGACTTCTGTGAAATGTGCCTGTGATAGGAGGGCTGCTTCTGATGCCAAAATCAGGCTAGCAAGTAATTGTTTGAATGGTACAGGTATTGCTAGTTATGGTGGAATTTGTTCTAATCTGTGCGTGAAGTGGAAAAGTTACATGCTACAACTGTGGTTCTTCAAAACATTTAAAGGATGACAGTTCACAACACAGCCCTTCTCCTGCGCCTCTCCAAAATGGGTGTTGAACTATGCAAGGAGTCAAGAGAGGGATATTTGCTTTCCTAGCCTGACAAGGTGGAGATATACATCACCTTTGTAAGGGTACTTGACTTGTAGTATACGCAGACATACAGCAAAATTCATCCTGGCTGAGGTACTTTAAAAGGCCTTGTGAAACAGCTTCACAGTTTTCACAGGAAATTGTGTTTTCCCTTTCTACTGTTCCCCTTTCCCCTTTTTCCTTTCCCCTCCCCCACCCTGCCCTCCCTATGCTTCCCCTCTCCCCCAAACCTTATTTCATGTCTGGTTTTTAAGAAACTACTTTCTTGAACCTGTCTGCTCACGTAATATTCAGTGTCTTGAAATTGGTTGCTCTTTGTTAGTCTGTGTAGAACTTTCTTAAGCCTTATGAAGCATTTATAAGAGTTCAGGAAGTTAATATGTTCCTTCATTAATTTCTGGTTTACTAATGTGAAATGAAAACAGTAAAGAAAATTAGTGTTCAGTACAATAGTATTGTGTTAGTGTTAGATGTTAGACATGTAACTAGAACTTTATGTATTGCCCAAATATTCTTTCTTCTTGCAACATTGTAAATAGTCAATCTTTTTTGTGTTGTTGTTTGCTCAGAGGACTAGGATGAGAGACCCATTACCTGGCCCAAAAGGTTTCCAGTCAAATCTTCAAAAACTAACCAGAAAAATACTATGTATTCTCCTTTCATAGTTATAGATGTTGAGACACAACAGTCTTGCAACCTGATGAAAATACAGATGCTCATTCAGTAGCACAACTGGTTTACAATTTAGGAGTTTGTTTTTAACAGTTCTTTGCGTAAGCCATTTGACCATGCTTGTTTTCCTGTTTCTTTCAGTAGACAATATTTAAGCCAGCATATTTCTCAACTACTTACCAGTAGCTCATGCATCTTAATGCTGTTCCTGAGCAGCTGATTATATTAACTGCACTAAGAACATCTGCAATAAAAAAACCCTGCTGTTTTCTGAACCATTAAGTCTAAATTGTTAAGACTTTGACTGTGGGTAAAAATGAGTGGAATATAACGTAATACAATATTCAAATATATTCTGATATTTTATTGTACTTTAAACTAAGTATTAAATACTGGTTTTGCTTATTATAATTACCACAGTTACGTTTTAGATTCAAATTTCATTGATTGTTTTGATGTTTTTCTGAATTGTTGGAAAAAAACTGTCCAAGCAGCTGAATTCCTTCATTCCTTTCACCCGATGGAATTGTGCAGTTGCTCTATAACTTCAGTACAGCAGTATGCCTCTCTGCCAAGCTGAAACACTATGAAAAATTTAGTTATATATCACACTTACTTTTCTTTTAAGTGGCATTATTGGCCTCGCTAATAGTGTGACTAACCTCATAATCTTCTGTCTCTTTCCCCCAGGAAACATGGCTCTGTTCTTCCCTATTTAATTTGGTGCCAGACCATGTAGTCTTTCTTTTAAGTTCTTCTTTATCACAGTGTTGTAGTATGGGGGATCTCTCTAGATCATTTCAATCTCTCTTCATATGTAAAGATAATGGTAACGTCCACAATGGGAAACAGTAACTGTAAGAAAGCACACAGCTTGGTGTTTCTTTTTTTTTTTCCCTCCCAACTTCAACCATAGTCTTTCCTCTGAAAGAATGAAAACCATGGAGCTTATCAAAATAACTTACTTCCCTGGCTATTGATTGTCTCCTTTAATAGTCTGTTAGAATTAGATGGAGAAAATACATTTTAGATCTTTTGGTCTGCCTCCCTGCTAGTCCATCATTGTTCCCTTCATTATGCCACCAAGTGTTTCTTCTAGTTTGTTGAGAAATCATTCCACAATTTCACTGTCAGAAAGATTTTCCTGATATGTGGCATGCATTTTCCCTTTTTTTCATTTAATCTGACTATTTGTAGTCATATTTTCCTGTCATTCCAATATTTCTCTTTCTTGCCATGTACTTAGATTTTACAAGCTTCCCTGCATGGCTAGTTTCTTACTAGTACCATAGCTGAGACTAAATTATGCTGGCATTCAGCATTTAATTTCTTTATATGTGGCTTTTTTCTAACCCTCTGTTCTTTCAGTATCTTATTGAAATTATATTGAAAATGATAGGGAAAATTGCAGACCTGAGTACAAGAAAGGGCTAATTCCTGTGATTTCCCAAGCTTTTCTTATTTCTCACTTCTGCCGTTGTTCTGCAAATGTATGCTATTATTGAGCAAACTTAATATGAGTTTAGCAAGTGATATAATCTCAAGGTCACTTACTGCCTTTTACATTTGTTTCTCTTACTAAATGAATGGTCTTTGAACTATTTCCCCTGTTTTACTCAGTGTCATTTTTTTGATGATAATACAATTTTTTTTTACATTTTTTCTTCATAGAAATCTGCATCAGAAAGCCCAGTAGATTCTCTTGTACTATTTGTCTGTTCTCTTCAGTATTTACATCTATGGCCAATTCAGGATTTTACATTTTTGATTCTGTTAATATCATCATTAACCTCTTTCGGTTTGTAACAAGGGTAACTCATGATTTGTCTAAAAATTTATTTTTTACTGTATGGTATTGTAAGATGTCTTTGTTGAAATTCTGCTGAGAAATTTTTTTTCAGTGTTTCTAGTATTTATTTATTTGTTTGTTATTTTTCATAATTCTACTTCGCATTTTATTTGTGATTCTAATATCCCATGCACTTCTTCCCCAAGTGGAAGCTTCAGGTTATGTTGAAAATGGTTCACCATAGATTTGTGAGTGGTACGTTCCTTGGTGGTGCCGAGATACCTGAACTGAGTCAGAAATGACGCTTCTCTAAGTTCTTCCTGCCTTCATTTCCTTAAAGCTCAATTTCTATCGCAGAACACAATTTCCTAAGCAAGTTATGTCTATCCTTCACAAAGGGGTACCTTCCAGTGAATACTTGCCAGCAGTTAAAGGTCCCCAAAATGAAGAATACCCACATTAAAGGACTTTTCAGGCATCTTTTCTCATCACTCATACTGAGTGTCTCTATGCTCAGATGTAAGCTTCCTTGCATGTAAAGTGTTCTTTGATATTTCTATACATAATAAATCAGGAAATCAAAGCATGCAATATACTTTTTGAAACATTTTCAAGACTATTGTTATATATCTCTTTTTGCTGCTTACCTCAGTTCAGAAGAGAGGAAGGAAAAATGAAGATCTCTTAAATAAGATATGGGGAAGTTTAAGTATCATCAGCAAAAGCGTTTCTCTTGATGTTTTAATTTTTAATATGGGTTGGTTTGTAAATTAATTCAGACAGGTTTTTTACCTTAAAATGTACCTCCAACTTTATTTATTTATCAGTTCTCTAAGTTGGAAATATTATCTTAAATGATGAAACCTTGACATGATTGCAATTTCGTGGAGTACCAGAAAAATGTCATTATTTAGGTCTGTTTTGTCTGTTGATTGCATGGCAGCAGGGTAGGATTTCTGTAAAAAGTTTGATTTTAGTTGATTTTTTTTAAATGAAAGCCTCAGGGTGCTACATTCAGCTGACATTGATACATTGTCTTTGTAAGGTTGAAAGAAGCATGCAATGACCTGTCAGCATTCTGCTGCAATACCATTGTGCATAATTACTATTGCTCTTACTGTTGGCCAACTGACTGCCCTCAGTGCCAAAGTGTACAAATAACAGCTACCTTTTGCAAGATTCTGTACACTTGTTCACAAAATTCTTTTATTGTTCAGTAAAATATTACTTTGTTTTTTAGAGGCTCTTACCACTGGAACAGAGGTAAAGGTAAAATTTTATCGGAGGCACTGTTGATTCAGAGGTTCTGTGTTTGTGTATGCTGATCTTTATTGGGTCTTGTTTTGATAGGTGTAGTGTCTTCACAAATCCTTTTAAAATAATTTGGAATTGTTTTCTTCATAGTTTGAAAGCGAATCAAATCCAGATCATCCTGAACTGTGTTTTTCTTTACAAACAGCAACAAAAATCAGTTACAAATCAGTACGTGAAGCTCTGAAATGTGCAGGGGGTTTTTCTCTCCAGATCTTAAAACATGTTCTGCAGTGGTCTTTTTCAAATCATTGAGCATTCTCTGTCTGTTATTCTAACCTCCATCCTTTATGGTTACATTATGCACTCTCATTTTTTTCTCTTGCATTTCCACATTGTCCAGCTTGGGGTGTTGTTTTACTTTTCTGTACATCTGCCTTCTTTACTGCGGGACACTGGGCAACTGAGGGCAAATAGCTTCCATGACTTTGAAAACAAGGTGGAGGAGTCATCTTCAGCATTTTAATTTATTCCAGTGGTTCTCATAAGTTTGTGGAAATCTGTTCAGAGCTAGTTCTTTGGGATCTGAATTATATCTAGAGAAGCAGAGCTAATAAGTCTGCCTAGTTGGTGTTAGGTTGATCCAGCAGTGTGGTTCAGCAGAAAATCTCCCAGTTGTCCTTACCATGCTTTCACTATCATCTGAGAGCACTCAAAGAGTAGGCAAAGTGGATTTCTTGTGTATGAAACCTAGCCAGAAGGTTCACTTCACTTGAATTTGTGTAGTGTGATGGATATTGTATCCTCAGCATTGACAGTTTTCCTTTACAGCCCTGGCACTGGGCTGCACTGGTTGCTAATGCCAACCTGCTAGTGAGAGCTGTCTTCATGGGACCAGGTCTGCGATGGGTCAGTGTTGTTCATGGTTTGTTAGCTTTGTTGACTTCACTGAATTGCACCTGGCAAAAAGAGGACATAGCTGTGCAGAAATAAATACAGGTATGTGTTAATGCCACAGTAGATTCTGGAAGAATATTATCTTTTATAAGAAGTTATTTTTATCAGTAAAAGTAGTCAGCAATGTAAAGCAGAAAAAACAGAAAATCTCTCCTATTATTAGTGGTGTGAAATACAAGATTGCCAAGCAAGAAATTGTTAAAACTCTTGTATAGCAAATGTGGTAATGCTACTGTTGTTGCTAATATTGAAGTTCATTTTCAGAAGAACTGCAATTACAGTGTCTTTAAAAAAGTATTCAAAAAATGATAAATTTCCAGTGTAGTTACCAGTCTGTTAGTTATTTCATAACAAAGTTTATATTGATACAATTAAAATTGCATTGTAGATGAATATTGTATTAAACTTGTATATAAGCTGAACAAGAACATATGCTGCTTTTAATATCTTTTCCCTGTCTCATTTTTCCTTTTCAATTTACTTTTTTTATTGCAAACTAGCAGCATAGAGCCACATAATAAATGTGTTATTGCAAGAATTGAAGTTCTTCATTGATGACATAGATGCATGAGTGTTTCACATGGCAGAAAGTGCAGATTTCCTCAAGACACACAAAGAAAGTGTTTAGATTTTCATAGCAGCTTTAAGAGGGGGAACACAGTATTTAAATATTTTTTTGCTATTGGGATTTTTATTAGTTATCTGGGGGAGAACTACTCATCTTATTCACATGACCTGATACTGTTGTGCTTGCTGTGCTCATGTTGGTGTTGCCATGAGCTTTCGCTTACTGTTATAGAGCTCCAAACCAGATTGTAGTACATCATTTTGAAACCATGACCTTGAAACCATATAGAGGAACTGGACATTCAGGTCTTCTGTATGCTTAATGTCTTACACTTTGGCTAGTGAGGCCAAAGCTAATCAGCTCTTTGATGAATGACAGTTTGGCTTCTGTTTTTCTGACTAGTATCTCAACAGTATACTTTCAGGGCAAGCTTGTGTCAGCTGTCAGACGCTGGTATGAGCCTGCATCAGACTAGCCGCTGCTTTCCTGTGCTTGCAGGCAAGAACATATAAAGCTACAGGGGTACCGGGAAAGCCTCACCTGAGATACCCCACTCTTGACTGTAATACCTTAACACAAGTCTGAGGTTCCCTTTTCCTCCATGAACAGGGCACAACCAGCTTGTTTTATGAAGCAGTCTTCCTGTGTGTCTTACTTTTGAAGTAAAGACAGACAGAGCATATTCTCTAACCCTGAGGGCAGATGGCATGCTATGACTCTTACACGTGCAGGTAAACTTTTCCTCCCTCTCCTGTTCTCCAAAACAGAGGGAGGCTGCCTGCTATGTGCTGCCTGCTGAGGATGATCTGAGATTCTGCTATGAATTCCTTTGCTCTGTTTGGAGAGTGTGGGTTGACAGTGGCATAGGGGATGTGGCAATATGCCAGAGTTTGAGCTGGTGTCTATGCACAGTTTAGTGCGATGGCAGTTTATGAGGCTGTACCACAGCTAGAGTTATTGTTTCCTGCAGGGAGAAAAAGAATATATCACATTTACACCTGTTTTCAAGCCAATACCTTGAAACTTAACAGTGGTAACAAATCATAAAAAGTCTTTATACATCAAATTGCTTCTTCCAATTTTAACTGGGCAAAATAGGTGATTTTAACTATGCTGCAGGAGAGGCAAGAGTGGAACAAGTTTGTGGAATGCCAGATGAAAATAAGAGACAAATAATTAAAAGATTTCATGTCTCATAACTTTCTAATTTATATTGTTGATGGTAAAAAGGGACAATTTCAAAAGGGGAATTGAGAACGTGCAGTATGCAGGCATTTTTTCCAGCTAAAATGATGTTTCTTTAAGGCATTTTGGAGAATGCAATGATTGATTCAAAAGCTAATTTTTGAAAGTGTGGTGCAGGTTTTTTTAGGTGTAATTCGGGGAAAGGGACAGGTAACTAAGGTAGCTATGAATTAATGAAGCTGCACACCTAAGTGGCTAATGTAATTTCCTCTGTTTATTTGAAGGGACACTGCCAGCTTGGACTACAGGCAATTTACAAAACACCACATAGATGTTTACAGAAAACATCGTACTGTGCTCACTGGTTTTAGTGCCTCTCTAGTTTATTTTCTAGTGAATGTGATTTTTCCCCATCTCTTCAAAATCACAGTGATTCTGATAATGCAAGTATTCCAATGCTGCATGATTTCTCTGCACATAGTTTTATATATAAAGTTATGCATTTGCCTACATACCTCTTACATTGGAGCCTGAATATTTACGAAGGGAGTCAGAGAAATGAATTATGCACAGCATAGAGAGATGTCAAACCACAAAAAAAAAAACTACTAGAAAAAAGAGGCGGGGAAGGGAGGAATATGTTTTTCTCCAGTCTCTTGCAGTTTCAGTAAAACTGGATGCCATATACAACATGATGAAAAAAATGGTAGAAATATTAGCTCCTGTTCAAACTCTTGTAATTGTTTCTGTTGTTAGATGCTGTACTTCGATGGACCTTTCCTGGCATGCATACCATTATTTAAAATTAGTTTTCTGAATAGTAGCACAGAAAACATATTGTGTTTTCTACTAGTGTGAGAATCACAGGATCAGCTAGACTGGAAAAGACATTTAAGGTCATTGAGTCCAACATGTGACCTAACACCACCCTGTCATTTAGATCATGGGGCTGACTCAACTACATCATGCCACATCCAGTCTTTTCTTAAACACCTTCAGGGATGGTGACTCCACCACCTTCCTGGGCAGACCATTCCCATGCCCCATCACTCCTTCTGTGAAGAAATTCTTCCTAATGTCCTAACCTCTCCCCTGCCACCCCCCCGGTGCAGCTTAGGACTGTGTTCTCCTGTCCAGTCAGTGGTTGCCCAGGAGAAGACACTGACCACCACCTGGCTACACTCTTCTCCTTGAAAAGAGTTACAAGGTCTCCCCTGAGCCTCCTTTTCTCCAGGCTAAAGACCTCCACTCCCTCAGCTACTCCTCAGGACTTGTGCTCCAGAGCCTTCACCAGCTCTGCTGCCCTTCCCAGGACACGCTCCAGCCCCTCAGCGTCCTTCCCAAACTGAGGGGAGCAGGAATGGGCACAGCACTCAAGGTGCAGTCACACCAGTGCCGAGAACAGGGGAAGATTGAGTTCCCTGCTCCTGCTGGCCACACTATTCCTGATACAGGCCAGGGTGCCACTGGCCTTCTAGGCCACCTGGGCACACTGCTGGCTCTTACTCATTCTGGCACCGTCCCTTTCTGCCAGGGCACTGTGCAGCCAGTCTGTCCCCAGCCTGTAGCACTACGGGGGATCGTGGTGACCAAAGCGCAGGACCTCACACTGGGATTTGTTAAACCTCCTATCTTTGGATTTGGCCCATCTATCCAGCCTGTCCAGGTCCCTTCAGAGCTCTCCTACCCTCCTGCAGATCGACTCTCACTCCCAGCTTGTTGTCATCTGCAAATTTGCTGGCGGACTCAATTCCCTACTAATGATCGAGATCATTAGTAATGATACTGAATAGGACTGGGTTCAACACTGATTCCTGGGACACAACAGGTGACTGGCCACCAACTGGATGTGGCACCATTCACCACCACTCTAAACCCACAGAAGAGTGTATCTGTCAGTTGTCCAAGGTTATTAAAACTGCTTTCATTTCAGTTCACAGTTTAAACAAAAACATAATTTCCTTATGTGGGGTAAGTGAAGGTAAGTTTGAAACACTCAGACATAGTAGAAATTAGTTTCATAGTCTTAAAAAACTCAGACTTTACCCATGGTAAACAGAGCTGCATTTCTAGAAATGTAGAGGAAAGAATGTGGTTTATGAAACAACAATCCCCTACAAAAAGCATATGTGACCGTATAACTAAAACTGTCTTGGATTGCATTTAGTTAATGACTGTCAATGTCTCTAGTCTGTAGAAGGCTACAGACCTAGTTGAAAATGAAGAGTGAATTCAATAGTGGTTACATTGTCCTTCATAGACATAGATGGCCTCTGAGACTGTAAAGGAAATGTAGGGAATATGACAAGGCTAAAACTGCATAACACATCCTTTTTGTATTAATTATTTCCAAATAAGCTGGATTGAACCAATTTATATTCAGTCACTCCCCTTTGGAATGACCAGTTACTCCATACTAAGCATATATGAATAGAAAGTGTGATAGCCTAGTTTTGGCTGGGATAGTTAATCTTCATTTTAGCTAGTACAGTGCTGTTTTGCTCGTAGTATGAGAATAATGTGGATGACACACTGGTATTTCAGTCAATGCTCAGTAGTGCTTACCCTACATCCAGGACTTCGCAGTTTCTCATGCTCTGCCAGCAAGGAGATACACAAGAAGTCATGAGGGAATATGGCCAGGACATACTTTTCTAGTAGAAAATCTAGTAGACATCTCTCTAGTATGAGAATCTAGTATGAAAATCTAGTAGACATCACTCATTTGTTTGTTCCCTAAAGGAGTCCTTTCTGTTGCCATGTCTTTGTTTCCCCCCCCCGCGCCCCGCCAAAATATAAGTAATAAAACAAAGGCCAAATATCTTGTTCCTTTGCCATGAAATAATTAGGAATTTGGATTTGAAGGAGGGTGTCTCAAAGAGAAAAATTGTCAACTGCCAGTAATATGAAATAATGGCAACACTGCACTGAAAACACCATAGAGGACTAAAAAAAAATCAAACCCAGAAACAAGACTCAGATTTTCAAGAAAACCATTAAAGCAATAATACTTTGGAAGGAAGGGTCTCCGGGATGCACTGGGAATGTGAAAGCCAGCCAATTGATGAAGTTGTCAACTGATCTGGGCAAGTGGCTCTGCCAGTGTGTGTCTGCATCATGGAAATGAGAAAAGCTGTTCTAACTGAGGGGTGCAGTCTGTATGACAGAGCATGCAGTTATCAGTGCTGTCAGCATGAAAATATATTTTTTTTTAATTTAGAGCAAAAAATTGTAACTCAAACCATATGAAAAATGGGGGAGGTTACTTTAAGACTTCATCATATCTAAATAGAAGCACACCAAGGGCATAAGGTATTTGTCAATGACAAGCGATCATGCTCTGAAGACAGTTTTTAGAATAACAAATACTGCTGTAACAAGGATTATTTCAGATGCCTGAGAAAAGACGTTTCGTCAACTCAAAAAACTGAACAGAAAAAATGAATGAAAATATTGTGAATGAAACTATTTTAAACCCCAATATGTGAGCTTCTGAAGTTTAATATTGTACCTCAGTAAAAACAGGGAAGAAGCTCTTAAGGTCATAAATATATGCAGGATAAATAGAAAAACATGGAATTTTTTTCCAAGTCAAAGCATAAAAGGGAAAAAGCTGCAATAGGCACTATTTTTTTATTCACATTCTGCAATGCACTTTATGATGTGTTCTTTGTTGTCTAGATCTTATTAGTTTCAATTGATTTTATTTCTATTTTTTGGTTTCTTTAAAAACTGCCTGAAGAACTTCAATCAGCATGAAGATTCTGAAACAGAAGGCAAGATAGGATGAGAAATTTGGAATGCAGAATATTCCTTGTCTTTGTTGTTGTTGTTGTTGTTGTTGTTTTGTTTGGTTTTTTTTAATACCACCCACTCACAATTAAAACTTTGTCTACTCCAGATAATCCAGTAAAGGTGGGCAGGATTTTAGAAGGAGCTGATAGATGATTGTAGCAAGCAGGTTTTTTTTTTTTAATTTTAATAGCTATCCTGCAATGCAACTTTGAGTTGTTAGGGCCTCCTGTAGTGCTCAGTGCCCCTAGAACACCACAGTCCTTTCTGCAGAAGTCCCAACATTTCTGCTTTCAGTATCTGGCACTGTGAGTTACTAACACTGTTAGTTCTCAGTCATAGTACTGCTTGCTAAGGGCATGCTAACCCTGGCAAACAGCTCACAACAAGGCTATCTGAGTGTACTGAGACTGGTCACTTTCTGGTTGCACAGGTTGGTTTTACATTTGCAATAAATGTGGTCTGCTTATTCCACTTAAGCTCCTATCTGCATCCTGAAATTGAAGGATGTGATCCAGTTTAGGAATCATTTTCTTTAACAAAAGGATTCAAATGGTATCAGACTGGAGAAGAATCATACTGAAAACTGCGTTGTATTTCACTTTGTCCTATGGACCATCCCATGTCACCTGCTTTATGAATATCACAAAACACTATTTAGTGCTGAGCAATGTGTTTGCACAATATAGGTCTCCCTGTGGAGCAACTTAACCCCAGCTCTTGTCAAACCCCAATCTGGAAAACAAATAAAATTTTTTAGTCTTAAGTTTTTTTTGTTTTGGTTAATGACAGCTCCTACTTCCAGAGATTTAAAAAAAAATAGTCTTGTCAAAGTGCCTTCTGAATCAAAACTCAAAAGAAAAGAGAGTGTGAGAAAAAGTAATTCTCTTTAGAATTACCTTTGCAGTTCCTTTTCATTTGCTCTTTTGGTTTGACATCAATGGAATTGGCTTTTTGTGTACAATTTATAGTGCATATAGAGAATGCATTTCATGAAAAATAAAAATCTGTTAGTTTTCCTGACAAAGATAATGTTTTACCTTTTCCAAAATACTTTTCATAATAGTTGAACTGGAAACTTTAGAGAAAAAATTGAAATACTAAAAAACTCATTAAAAACCAACACTGTTGTTGAGTGTTCTGCATGGCTGGAAAACCTCTTTTTTGGCTTTAAAGATTTCTTAATTCGAAATTCTTATTTAACTTGTTGTTTACACTATGAGTCTGTTTTTTACATCCTATGCCTGGATAATTTATTTTGGTTCTTGCTATTGTGCCAAAAGAATGATATATAAATATTCTTAAATTCATCTTCAGCAGTTTTTGCTGAAAGTTAACATACATAAATCTGTTGTGACATTCACTCTTATGCTTCATTATATGTTCTCAAGAGTTTTTACAGTCTTTTATGTCTTTGTTTTTCACTTACTGCTTTTGCATTTGTTGTAAAGATTAAATATATCTGATATATGTTTCAAGTTACCACTCATAATTCTTTGGTCCTGTATATAGTTTTCAAAAAAATTCCAGACTGATATGAAAAGTTTTGGCAGAATGAAACAAAAATTGAAAGCAACACTCATGACAGAACTTTATGATCTGTGCTCTACTATCTACTCTGTAGATATATGGGTTTATGATGCAAACCTTGCAAAGTTATTTCACTGCTCTTATATGTGCAAACAATTTAATTGTACTTTGAATTTTTAAATATTTGATCTGAATATAACATTACATGATTTATTTTTGCAAGAATGTACTCAGCATACCTATAATTTTTCCATTCTAAACTACCAATCCCTCAACTCCACAAATGATTTTTGAATAAATTATGCATTTTAAATGCTTTAGATGACTGCTTCAGGGTATTATATAACTTTAAAAAGATTGTACAACTGCCATATAAACATTTGTGTACATAGAAAATGGAAAAAAAAATACATGTGCCTTTTCTGTTATGTACTTAAAGGGCCCCTTTTGATGGAGGTGCACCTTACAGTGGAGTTAAATATCTGTGTGCTGATACCAAAGTCTGACGTTGGTACAGCCAGTAATTATACAGACCCAGCACAGCTCTTGGAAATAAAGAACAGACTGCCATGTTCTGGTTCAAGGAGGCCAGATGACTAGCATTACCCATTTGTGTTGCATTAATGCAACAACGTCTCTCAGTTTCTTCATTCATAAAGTGGAAGGGCATGTGTGAAATTTGGGAGCCTTAAATTTATTGTTGAATAAATTGGGAGTCTGAAATTTATTGTTGTTTGAAGAGACCTAATCCATTTCCCTCTGAAAAAAAAATCTTTACAGCACTTGTTCGGCCATTAATTTCCTGAAGTTAATCCATACCTGCAGGTAGGATTTCTGCCAACAGAATTTCATTCCCAAAGCCACCTGCCATTTCAATCTCTTATTTCCCCAATGTTTGTCCATTATCTAGAGAAAAGCATAATCTTAATGTACATAATAAAATCCCTTTAAGACATGTTAATTATATGGAATATGTATATGTTTATGCATAAAAGAAGGACCCTGTTACTCATTAAAGATTAAATTTCTGAATTTTACAGATAGGTGAATATCCAAGTGAAAATGACATCTGCATTTCTTGAATGATAACCTTGCAGGTGGTTGGTCTCAATTTTACATTTATTGAATTCTTGATTCTCTAAGACCCTGTATCAAGTTTGAGAAAGCATAGGCTTTACTGATTAGTATTTAGATATTTGCAGATTGTGAAAACAGATGTGCTATGGATTTCCAAGGGTGAATTTAAAGTTCAGAGAAATTAAAGAAAATAAAACCTGAAGCAAAATACATTAGTCACTAGCAACACAGCAGCCACTATCCCAGATAACAAAGGTGGCTTAGAACAATGCAAGAACATAGATTCATGTGAAACATTAGGAACAGAAGTGTTCAAATCCTAAACCTGAAATGATTATCCGTGTAGGACCCACACAGCTTTAGGTCTGTATAACAACCAAGAAGATTAAATATTGGTCCATGTTAAACTGAGTGGCAGCAATACTCACGCTGTAAATTACAGCAATACTAAAAAACCAGTAAGTTTGTCAAGGATGCCAGTAAGGCAGTATTGAGGTGGAAAAAAAAGCCGTCAAGCTGAACCATGAAGAACTATGTGACCCTATTTCTTTATAGAAACCAAATATTCAAAAGTTATTGACTTTTTACCTCAGAAACAGAGATTATGGAAAAAATTATTAAATTGTTGGATATTAAACAATCACAAATTTATCAAAGTTACTTGTATAATCATATTCCATTCTCTAGTGAATTAATCTAGAGACAGAATATACATAAACATGTCATTAACAGGTATTGTAAAGAATGTTCCTGGGTGCATTTCTAGTCATTCATCAGGTGTCTTTTAATGACTTAGTGCTTGTATTTACTGTGAATGCTGAAAAGATATTATTTTTCTAAAAGGTTGCCCTAAAAGGAAGAAGTTATGTGCTGTTGCAGCAAACCTCCATCATCGCTGAAGTTTGAAACCTGTGTTTGGCATGGCAGACATGGTATTCTGTTTGACATAGTAACTGGAAAAAATCAAACCTGTTGAATAAGATCACAATTATGTGGGTTTTTGCCTTACTTCCAGATAGAGTACTGATGTAACTCAGGGCAGTGCAAACACTGAGGATATTGTCAGTTGGAGCTTGGATCAATTTACTGCAGAGACTCTATAATCATGGTGGAGGCACCAGCCCTGGAGGGACTGAAAAGATGTACAAATGTGGCTTGGCACTGCTGGGTTAATTGTTAGACTTGATGCTTCTAAAGGGAAAGACAGAACTGTCCTGCTGTTACCCAGTGGGTTACTGCTGAATTAATGCATCAAGGAGAAAACCTAGTGAATGGGACACGAAGGTCTTATTTTGTTGTGTCCCTTTTTTTTGGGTGTTTGTTCTTTTGAAGGTTTTTCGTTTTGTTTGTTCGTTTGTTTATGTTCTGGTTGGGTTTTTTGTTTTGGTTTGGTTTTGTTTGTTTGTTTTGTTGGGGTTTTGTTGTTTGGTTTGGTTGTTTGTTTGTTTGTTTTCCCAGTGTGAGTGCTTAAAGATTACAAGGTGTGTGAATTAAAGGACAACAACCCATTTGGAACAACTCCATGTATGGACATTTATATGTAAAAGTAAATGAGGGGGTTTATTCTGGATTATATTGTTTCACTTGCAAAATGTATATTATTCATAAGAATTCCCCAGAAGAGAAGGGTTTTCGCAAAAGGCATTTCAGTCAGTTTTACCTCATAGGCAGAAAATGTATAATGAGCAGACACTTTCTTCAGTAGGACATATACATTGTATCTTTTAAGAGATGCTTGCAACCTACTAACAGCTGAAGTTGTCATAGATATTAATATTTTCATCCGGTAGTGAAATTCGTACCAGCAATGATTTCAGTGACTTCTTGTCAGCTTAGGGATAGTTGTCTGTTAAATTTCGAAACACAGTCTTAATTCAGAAGAGCACTTTACTCATTAGTATTTGGTAATTGTTGGTTCTTCCTGAGATACCTGTTATAGAATCACTTTCTTCAGGGAAAAAAAAATGTATTTGGATATAATTTTACATCTTTGCATGAGGCCTTAGATTTTAGAGTGTTTTTCTGTCAGCGCTGTATCATTTCACTTGCTGTAATAATTAGTAACAATCTATTCTCAAATGATGCTGCCAAAGAGGAATAATCTGGTTCCTCTGTCATTTTTTGCATATCAATGGATATTGCAAGGCCTTTAGCCCCACCTGCCCAAGACCTTGCATGCTTTCCTTATACTGCCTTCCGGGCAAAGTCAGTTAGTTTAGTCTGCATTTCAAGTGCTGGAGTCCAAAGGTAGAGGATAAAGCAAGCTCACCTTTACTCATTACACCTAGAATACTTTTAGAGATTCTGCTTCCCTTCATAACATTGTTTACAATATGGAAAATTGCTACAGAAAAGTGGCTTTCCTCCAACAAGAATCTCCTCAAGATCTATCTAGTCATTTAGAAATCTCCCTGTTGCCACCAAGTTCTCTCATTTCATGTCTAATTGGGCAATGGATCTAATTCTTCTGTCTTTCAGCTGTTGCCTTGGGAGTGTGAGTAGTGTTTGTCACTAGAAATGATTGCACATATTTTTAGGGAGCTCAATAAAATAATATTATATCTGCATATAGTTGATGTTTTACTGTACATAAGACTCACTAATACTTTGTGAAGACCTTCCAGCTGAGAGGGAAATCGAATATTTCTACCAGCAGAAGCTAATTGGAAGAAGGCAGCCTCATGTCTACCGTGCACTGCTGTGATGATGTAAAGGTGAGAACATCCATTTGTCATTGTGCATTTTTCCTGAGCAAATAGCATAGATACACATCAAATTCCCTCTCCTAGAAAAAAGCATGTCCTATGGGAGTCTGTCAGGACAGCAGTCACTAGAAAATAGGGTTGTGTCTAAATGTTAAGCTGTTCCCAAAACATCTCTCTTTCTCCTCTCTTTTTGAGTTTCCTTATTATTAATGCAATTTCAATTTTGCCTTGCTTCTAATTTTATTAATTACCTTTCAAAAGATGAAAGATGTTAAGATTTGGAGCATTCTGAAGGGGACATTAAACAAACCTAATTAGAGATATTCCATGCCATGAAGTTTCCCATTGAAGCCTCTTTTGTAAAAGCAGCTAAGTATATTTAATTGTTAAATAATAATTAGATGTGAGCATTTATGATAATGTATAGTTAACCTAGTTTGTGCTATCTGATCCAATTAATTTCTATAAATGCAATAATTTCTTTTTGAGCTAATTCAGTTGAAACAGTGGGACCAGCTCTCGTCCTCTCAGAAAGGTCTGTTGTACACAACAGACTTTAGTTTTTATTTTTTATCAACTTTACAGGAGGAATTAACATGATCAGATTGCAGTAGTCATGAAACTTGGGGCACACACTGTAGCCAACAAATCTGACTTCTGTTGCTTTCATTTATTTAGGCTAAACATACATGTGAGACATTCTTGGATCAATAAGTAGTGTCAAAGAGCCAGGACATTGCATCATTCTTAAAAATTAATTTAATATTAAATCAATATTAGAATAAGCAGAACTTTTAAAAGAATATAGAACTATTGTTTTCTGAAGAAATGCCAAAGAAAGCAGTGGTCTTGCAGTTACAAAAGTGTTCTTAATTTTACACACAAGCATCTATGGAATACATGCACACAGTGGAAAAACAGTCAGCTCTTTCAATTTTCAATTAAGTGTTTACATTTAAAGCAAACAGTCTTGATAAATTAATGGCATGTTACTTAGCAATCTTGTTACTTAGCAAGTTGTACAATTCTTATTATTACTGTAATTTTATTGAATGAATATGAATGTTGTAGAAGTGTGTGTGACAGTGATCACAGGAGTTTTCAGGTGAGGGAAGAGACGAGAATGTTGACTCCATATTCAGAAGGCTTGGTTTATTATTTTATGATATACATTACACTAAAACTATACTAAAAAGAATAGAAGGAAAAGTTTCATCTCAGAAGGCTAGCTAAGCTAACAATAGAATAGAAAAGAATGATAACTGAGGCGGCTGTCTCAGATTCTAAGCCAGCTCTGCTGTGATTGGCCATTAATTACAAACAAGCAGACGAGACCAATCACAGATCTATGTGTTGCATTCCACAGCAGCAGATAATCATTGTTTACATTTTGTTTCTGAGGCCTCTTAGCTTCTCAGAAGGAAAAAATCCTAAAAAAGGATTTTCATAAAAACATGTCTGCGACATCCTACCTGAAATTTTCAATCACTTTCCAGTAACCCTAAAGGAACAGAAATGGATATGAGAGAAGAGGGAAGAAAGCACAGTGTGATATGTAGGCTATGCTAATTTAATTTTGTGTGTCATTTACAATTTCATGCTTTCGTTGAATTTTAAATTTTGTCAAATCACAAATCAACAGTTAAGACTGGCATTGATATGTTTCAGTCAGGACAATCTAAAACAGATGAAAAATGGTGTTGGCTAAGATAGTGTGTAGAAAAGTGATTTCTACACTTGCATTGGTTAGAACTGTCATCCAGAGCCCCTTAGTGTGAACTATCAATTGAAGCAGGGGTTAGTCACTGTGCACACAAGCCATGTCATATGAAGATTGAGAGGGACTTAGCACCTCCTCCCCACCAGGATAACTGTTCTTATCCCAACCATCACTAGTAGAAAGTAGGAAAAAAATGAAGGGAGGAAAAGAAAGCTGAAGGAAAGAAACCCACAAGGAATTTATAAGAACAGATGTCTCTTTTAGACAGAATTCTCCTGTTCATGTTTTGTAAACATCTGTGGCAGATTTCATATGATCCATGCTCCTGATCATCAGATGCATGCCCATGTGCACAGACACACAGACACACAGACACACAGACACACATACACAGACATATAAAAAACATACAGTATGAAAGGAAAAGTTCTGTGGAGGAAAGCATAGGAAGCCAGTTTTGGGTGACACTCATGTTCAGTGCATGTCATTGTGCCAGCAGCATGATGAAACTGTCATTAATGAAAAATTATTTAACTTTTATATTAACTTCACAAACCTTCTTTACACAAAGAAATAGGCCAGCATATCAGCGATGTTAGTGTTCCATTGGTTTAATTCTTTGCAAATGGATTAATTAAATTTATGACAAAAAAAGTATTTAATTGTCCAGTTTTGTTTGTCTTAAATCTATATAAACTTGAAATGCAGTCTCCTTGACAAATGAGGTTACTAGAAACTAAATAGAAAATCTTATTTGCCACCACAGTGGTGACATGAAGAATTGCAGCCTTTAGCTCAGGGCTACTAAGCTCTTAATAATGAGAGAAAGGTACTCCATCTTCACTTATAGCCACAATTACAATGAACAAAAATAGCTGCCAAGGCTTCTGCAAAAAAATATTCATGACAGTGTGAAAAATATTGATTTTAAAAGCCAAGAAATGAAATATCTTTTGAAGTGCTCCATTCAATCTAGTTATTATTTTCCAAAAGAAACTGAGGAAAACATAAAACATTTTGCCAAAATCCTATATTGAAAATAAATCCTCCCAGAAACAGCATAAACAATCAATCCCACGCTCTTCATAAATTAATGCAGCTCTTGATTGATCAGCTCACATGCAAAGTGTGCACCCTGACCTGGAATTATTTTTGAGTACTGAACCTTCACCCATTCTTCTCTTTCTGTTTTTTTCTTCTACCCTAAATAAATTTGAGAGAAACATCTATGCATGTGTGAACACCAGGAATGCTATTGCACAGCCTATTGCTCTGAGCTGCTCAGCATGTCATGCAGTGGCGCTGCGTGCTGATTCTGAGCTCTTACAGTCACTGCAGATTGGATTTGCAATGAACTTCTGAGCCATTATACATGTCAGAGCAGATGGCAGAGCCCACTGCTCTGAGTCTCCATGCACATCTGAACATTGTTTTCTGTTCTTCCCACATTAATGCAGTATGACTGTTTGGTACATAAAATAATGGCTTAATTTTGAACAGAATACAGCATTCATTGCAAAATGGAAAAGATAAAGGTCAGGGAAACATGCTATATAATATCAGGGGTTACAAATCCCTTTTGTTACCTAACCACACTTTTTAAATTTTTTAATAATGGTTAGAATGTTGAAAGATGCCTAGGTACCTCATTTCCTCTGAAATGACAGGAAGATAATAAATATCTTTAACAATCTAAGTTTAGATCATAAGCCTTCATTTTAGAAAGAGACTTAGCAGCCAAATATTAAAAACATTTAAGTAGGGAGTGTAAAGATGTGGACAGGTAACCTAATGAGATTTTCAGAATGACTAACTCCCACTGAAATCAATCTAGCCTAAGTCCCTTTGGCTTTTAGTAGGATTAATGATTCTCAGTAAGTAAAATTCTTTTGGAAATGAGGCTTCTATATTTTCAAAAGTCTTACTGGTGCTCCCTAAACTATAGTGCTATTATTTTAGTGCAGGGTGTTTATCTTTGATATATATATGATATATGTTGTTATTTGATATCTTTTTACCTACGTGAGTCAGATATAGTTTTAGTTATCATGAAGTTATACATTCTTTGAACCAAATGACATCAGGGCAAGGTTCTCAAGAAACCAGTAGTACTGCATGTAGTACCTGCTGAGCTCACAGGCTTGGAAAATGATCTGTGATGTTCACATCCTTCTTCCACTGAGAGCATCTGAGTACCTGAGTCTTAATTTAGTAACGTGTCCTAGCAAACTAGAGGATCGGTAACATACTGTTCTGTTACTGTTTTATGAGCATTACTTGGGACATGGTAGAATAACAGGAATTGACAGTAGTTTAGAAATCACTGTACTTTGGCAATTAAGATTATGTTTTATGGTGTGACAGTTTTCAATTTGACATCCAACCATTTTGTCTTTCCGCCAGACTGGAGAAGATTTACCAGGAGGAATGTCAAATGGAGGTGTCTAAGCGACATCCCTTACGTATACTGAAGACTATCATCTCAATCTTCCTGAATGGCACATTCGTCTCACATATTCCAAGCTTTACTTACAGTTACCTTGAGGGCATGTGGGTGGGATTCATTTTACATGACCTGAAATTCATCACACTTGACTTGATCAGGCATGTTTATATTTATTTATATATATATGTATGTAGATATATACGCATACGTACACATCCAAAATGGTTGAGGCAAATAATGGTTTAATTACTTCGTACTGCATTAGGTAGGCAATGGAAGTTAAAGTCAGGGTTAGCCTATTTCTCTTCACCTTGTAATCTCCTGGCATCCACAACCGAGTAAGTTTATAGCATCATACAATCATAGATTTATTTGGGTTAGAAGTGACCTTTAAATCAACTGCTGACCCCATGCTGCCAAGTCCACCACCAAACCGTATCCCTAAGTGCTAAAGCTACATGTACGTTAAGTAGCCCCAGAAATGATGACTCCACCACTTCCCTGGGAAGCCTGTTCTGATACTTGAAAACACTTTGGCAGGGAAATTTTTCCTTATATCTAGTCTAAACATTCCCTGATGAAACTTGAGGCTGTTTCCTCTTGTCCTGTTACTTGTTTTTGGGAGAAGAGGTGGACCTCCATCTGGTTAAAATCTCCTTTCAGGCAGTTGTAGAGAGTCCCTCCTGAGTCTTTTCTCCAGTCTAAACACCCCAAACGTCCTCAGTCACTCCTTGTCACACTTGTGCTCCAGACTCTTCACCAGCTTCATTGCCCTTCTCTAGACTCACTCCAGCACCTCGATGTCCTTCTTTCAGTGAGGGGAACAAACTTGAACTCAGGATTTGAAATGTAGCCTCACCAGTGCCAAGTACAGGGGGACAATCACTGCCCTGGACCTGCTGGCCACTCTATTGCTGATACAGGCTAAGGTGCCAATGGACCTCTTGGCCACCTGGAAACAGCTGTCTCATTTTCATGTGGTTGTTGACCAAAAGCTCCAAGATCCTTTCCATGCACTCTTCCCCAGTCTGTAGCACTGCATGGGGTTGTTGTGGCTTGAGAGTAGCACCTGACACTTCATTTTATGGAACCTCATACTGTTGGTTGTCCAGAGCCCTCTGTAGAGATGTCCAACTCTCCAGCAGATCCACAGTCCTGTGCAACTTGGTACCATCTGAATATTCATGCTAGTAGAACCAGGTACAGATTTTTTTCCTTCAATACTAGATTCATGTATATGAATCAAAAATTGTAAGGGATAAAAAAACACCTTAAGCACATTGTTGTTAAAGCAGTACTTCTTTCTTTTTTTGCATCTGTTCCAGGTGACGTTAGGAATGGGCTTTAGGCATCATTTATTTGTCTGCTTGCTTATTTGTTTTTTTTCTGCTCAGACAAATGTTTAATAGGAGTTGAATTCTATCCTGAAGAAAAGTCTGGTACGAAGCATACATACAAAGAAAAAGCTAGGACAAGAATGGCATATAGGCTGTGCACAGCACTTCAGCCACAGAGTGGGCTTTATTGTTGCATATTGCCAGACAAGCTTTGAAATATTTTTATTGTGATCTAATGACTTCTTTATTAACACCATTACCATATGAATATGTATCAGGGCAAAGCTATGGGCATATGTTCTAGAGACAATAGAAAGTTAATGGACCTTGTCTTTAATTGAGATCAAATTCTGTAGCTTCACCAAAATCAATACAGTTGCACTGGCTTGTGCCAGCTGTGGGTCTGGTGCCAGGACTCAGCCTTGAGAATGTGGCGCATGATTCAGTGTCAGGACTTCCAGCAGTGCTGGAAGCAGAAAGCTGCACCTTGAATTTTTGTATTCGGTAAAAAAGATATACAGTTATCACCCCATGAAAACTTTTGAACTCAACAGGATATGTGGAATGCAAGGGTTACAGAATTAGCCTTTAAGATATTATGCCTTTCTTTGTGGTTAGACCAAATCCTATTTCTGTTGAAGCCAGTGAACATTTCTAGCAAAGCGTTTTCACCATTTTATCTTCAGTTTTTCAAGCCTTTGTATTTATGGGCTTTTCTTGAACCTCCAGATCCTACAGTTACTCTTCAGCCTCAAAATCTATTTAAAAGCAAAATGTTTTAATTTGTCATTTTGTCCCTAAAGACCTGAGTCTATAAAAGCAAGCACAAATAGTTCCTTTAAAAAACCTTTATGATTTTAAACAGAGCTCAGGAGTTGGGAAGCTTAAATCGTGATTTTGTCATTATTTTGGATTGCCATGTTCTTTCAGACTGATCCACTGATATGACACATAGCACATTGAATACATCTGCATTAGGAGGACCCAGAGGATATTGGCTTTCAACTGCACAGACATCACTGGGCTTCCTGGTGTGCCTGAGCTTTTTACTTTTAAAGAGAGTTGGAGGGTTAATTCTCACCTCTCACACAGCAGTTCTGTCTGCCATCCCAGTGATGTGTGGGAAAATAAGAATACCACTCTGATGAATATTCATGCCTGATGAATAGTTTTAACATTTCCACAGCTGGACTCTGGCTGAGCAATCACAGCAGCAGTCAGAAAGTAATATATGTGAAATGAAGCTATTTTCAGGCTTTATTTTCTAAATCAAATTGCCTGCTGAATGCTGATAGCTATGGATCAGATGCAGTAAGTGGGGTCATACTGCATGAGCAAGCACATGTAGATGTGAGACTTTTTTACACACAGTGATTCTGCTTATATAAACAATGCTGCTCACATCAATAACATTATGCAACACCTGTAAACAATGTCTTCAGACTGTTGTAAACAACAGTTTCCATGCCAATGGAACATCAATGTCTACAAGCAGGAAAGAGGATGTGCTATATCTGAGTAGGTTTGGTTTTTAGTAGATCAATTATAGTAACTGCATCAATTATTTTCCAGTCAGTATGTTGGATTAGGCAAAAAACCTCTGATTTTTTTCCCATTTTATTTTTTAATTTTGTTTTGTATTGTTGGAAAGGAAGAACTGCTGTTGTTAGATCTACAATCATGCTAGACATTACTACCAGTCAACAGACAGGGCTTATCTGAAATTGCTCATATTGATAGCAAAGTTTACAGGGAATGGTAAGAAATACAGATATCAAACTAAAAAGAGTGAAAGAGATGTAAAAAAATAAAGGAAATGTGTACGTGAAATAATCTATAGAGTATTAATTCATAATGAAAAGTCTCTTCCATAACCTGTACTTCCTCATCTACTTGTTCAGATGAGAAGGGACTTGCTACCATAACAGCAAGGGCAGAGTTCAACAAAGGGAATTGATGTCATGAGATGATTATGTTCACCATTTACATAAAGACAGTAAAGCTTTTCTTCCTGACTTGAAATAAAAACAAACAAACAAACAAAAATTACCAAAACAAAATAACAACAACAAACCCAAGCAACCAACCAAAGAAAAAAAAAAACCCCAATAAAAGAAGTAAAAAGTTGTTATCCAATTTAAAGTCAATACTGCTTTTATAAATAAGACCAAAAGTGCACAAGTGAAAAACTCAGTGGATAAAGAAGTACAAAAATTATATACATTTGAATGATTCCCAAATTTTCTAATAGCCTTACCTGATTTTCTTAAATGATGGATACTTTTAACGTCTTAAGGTAAAATAGTAAAAGTTAAATTTTTTATCATGCTGATTCCTTGTCTGCCAAATTATGTTTTGGTGTAAGGCAGGCCTGCAGTTTGTGTTGGCTGTGTGCATAGCTCAGAATAAGAGTATTCACATGAGGTCTGTCCTGTGCAATTTTCAGACTGAGTCTCACTTTAGAAGGAATAATAATAATTATTATTACTACAATGATGATAATAAAATATCCCAACTGCAGAATGTTGCTGGGGAAAATTAGACACAGGGAAACTTTTACTAATCAAAATGGACACCCATTCCCATCCTATTTTCTTTTTTCATTCCCTCTTTGTTCCTGTTTTTCTCCTACTGCAACATTTACTTCATTTTAAGACTGCTCATTTCTGAAACTGTATTTGATGACTGTTGGAAAGCACAAGACAGGAGTAAGCTACAGGCAACAGTTAAATGTCTTTGTGTTCCTATTCTTTAGGTCACACTATTATGTTCCTAATATCCTTTTAACTGCTTAATGAATTGGTTTCATGAGCTGCTACATGCTGAAAGTTTTTGAAAGTAAATCAAAAAAACAAATTTTACTTTTGACAAAACCCGTTAGACTAAATTTAACTCTGAGACCTGTCCTATTTAAAAAAAATAATCTCTTTCAGTTTTTCTTTCTGTTGTTGATATTGTTACCTTTTTAGCCAGAAGGATTTACTTGAAGGAATAAACTATGAAGTTGTAAAGAGATGAAGAATGAAGGTTACAGCCTTTTTGTGTTATCTCTATATTACTTTAAGCCTCAAACTAGCTTCTGGGATAATGCCTATTTCTGCAAAATGTCTCTCCACTGATCTTTTATCTACTGCCCTTATAATGAGAATTTTCAAGACTTTGCAAGCGCCTAATGAACAGAAACTATACCATGTGAGAATAAGAGAGTTTTCTTCAGTCCTACTGCAGACACAAGAAGTTCTGGAGTAGAGATACTCAAAGAAACCTTTTGCTACACTCTGTATTGAAGTCCTAAGAGTTTATTAGATTTCTTCCTTATAGATAGGGTAATTATCAAAGTGGCAAGGTTAAGGTAGGAAAGGGTGTGGGTTGCAAAGAGAGGCAAATATAATGACATTTTTCAGAAAGTAGGACTGCAGTGATGAGACATGAAAAAAACACTCAAAAGGGAGAAGGCTGAACCAAGAAGGAGAAAGAGTCCCAGAAGTGCCAAAGACATTCCAGTATTTGTGAATCTTACAGTTTTTAAATAGATGTCTCTAAGAACTTCTTTAATTTGGACAATAGGAGAAGATGGCTAATATCTTTGCTATAAAAGCTGCCATGCCCTTCATTTCTTATCCTGGGAGGCATAAGTAAACGGCAGAGGAATTTCTGACTTTCATGTTATGAGCAAGAATTATTGTTTAAAATAGATACCAAGGAATCTGAAATGCCCGTACTAGCTGCATTTAGCAAGTGAGAAAAACACTGCTTAAGTCTGCCTAAAGTTGTTATGGAAAGATGAACAAACAAGTATTCACAACCTCTATTTTGCATGTGGGTTTTTTTTCTTTGCAGTGCTTGGGCTCCATTTCTCTCATCTTGGTGGGGGAAAAAAACAACAACAAAAAAGTTATCAGAGTTGTCTCATGGTGGCCTGGGCTTCATGCTCATCCATGAAGCTGACCCTGAAGTTTAGTATGTCATCACATGAAGGTTTGTTGAAAGTTGCTTATTGCAGTTTGTTTCCTCAATGTGAAATTACAGTCTAGAATTGTTAGATTTTGGAGATTCTCTGGAATTAATTCTGACGCTAGAGTTACATAAGCATATTAAAATGGCCATTCCAGTAATAGTAATTCAATAATGTTTTGCAAGGGATGGCCAAAAAGTGTAGCACTTTTGGTCTTCCCATCACAATTTTTCTGACTTCGTAGTTCTTGAATTCCCATTTTTATCTTTACTTCTTCCCAGCACTGGAATATGGGGATATTAGAAAATGGGGACATCATCATCCTAGGGGAGAGGAGGTTTGTTTTTATTTTAAGTCAGGAAGAAAAGCTTTTCTATTTTTATGTAAATGGTGAACATAATCATCTCACGACATCCTAGGGGAAGACTACCAGAAAATTCAATTAAATTATATGGTCCTATTTATTTTCTTCAATATTCTCAGATTATTTTGTTTGATTATTTTCACCTAGAATCAGTGGATACTCAGGAGAATGGACTCAGTATAAGAGCAGACTCTCAGAAATTCCTACTTGTTGAATTAATAAAATAAGAGATTCCAACATACAATTGCATTGCCAAAGCATATTAAAATCCTCTCCACATAAATGTGCATTCATAGATGTGTTCTAACTTTTCAAAACATTGAGTTTCTTTTGGTATTGTTTTTCCTTAAATCCTATCTCAATGTATAACCTTTTGTTCCCCACAGTAACCAAGACTGAAATTGTCAATAGCTTAGTAAACTTAGAGTTCTTACAACACTTATAAGTATTTAATGAAATTAAGGTTCCTATTTCTATTTTCCATAATTTCTAAACCTTTCTAACTAGTTTGTGTTTTTTATTAAAAACTGTTATGAGAACTTGTAAACAAATTAATGGAACGTGGTATTGATTGATACTGTAAGGCATTTTGGAAGTTTGTATAGCCTCAGGGATTTATTTTTTAAAATCAAGCCTGACTGTAAAGATTTCTAAGGTTTGTGTAAACAGCTACCTAGTGCCTGATGAAGTTTCTTGTGCTTAGGAAAGAGGGAAAAAACACAAACCACAACAGATTTACATGGCTGAGCCTCTTTTCTCTGTGTGAAATCCTCTGTTTACGACTTAAGAATCTGACCTGAGATTTTTTCTGCTTGGAAGTATTGATTATATACATCCTAAATTGTAAGGTTAAAAGATGCAAAAGATGAGTGACCTTACTAATGATTCAATAGTTTCAGGACACAAAAGATCATCTAATTTGATCTTCTGAAGGTCACAGGTCATTACTATTTTCTCAAAATATTTCTAAAAATATCCAAATATCTGACTGGAGTGCATCACCTCACAGACAGACAACAGATGAAGTTCTGTAATTAAATAGTACTTCTGCTGTATTTGGGCAAGAGGGAAAGGGGGTCCAAGTGACTCCATCCACCAATCATCAGTGATTTTTCACAAAATTTGATGAAGCTTTCTAGTAGTCTCATTTAGTGGTCTAATTTCCTTGGGTAGTTTGGTTTTTTTCCTTTGGCTGATTGGGATCTCACTGCTTTCTTATTGGGTATGTGTTGTAGGAACAACTGATCCTATTCTTGAATCATGTGGCTTGTAAAAGATGTCAGATAATAGCTAGTCCTTAAAACTATTCACTTAGAAGTCCTAGATCCAGTGACATTCATGGAACAGCATATACACTAGTGATAAAGAGTGTAAGAAGAAAAATATTTGGAAGCCACAAGTTAAAAGCTTAGTCGTACTCATTTCTGACTAAGATTGTACTGAAAAGTATTTTGGAGTTCAGAAAAAGGTTTCATGTTTTGCAGTAGCAGAATCTGAGCCCATGACTTCAGGTAAAGGATGAACACATGACGTGAAATGGATGTAATTAAGAAAAAGAGCAGCTGCTGAAGTTTTCAATTTTATTTTTCCCACTTACATCAATATCATATACGCTAAATATGCACACAGGATTTCTCACAATGCTCACAAGATTACTATGCTGCAGTTGTGCCTAGAAGCCTCAAGAAAGATCAAAGTTTCATTGTGCATGCAGTGAATGCTGGGGAAGTCGCTGGGGACACTATCTGACCAGCAAGACCTCAGTGTAAATAGACAAGGCAGAAGAGAAACAACAAGGCCTGCAGAAGTTCAGAGGAACTGAAGGGACAGTGGACAAGAGCCTTCAGCACTACACACACACTTAGTCTTGGGAAGGTCTGTCTCCATGGCCTATATGATGGCTTCATGACAAGGCTTTTCGAGCTGCTCTAATATCTACTCACACTTAGCCACTTTTACATATAGAAGGACTAAAGCAAACTAATAATTAAAAATTTAAAAAAGGGTGCAAAACAAATACAAGAGCATATAATTTGTCATGCTTTGTTTTCAGTGTCACACCAGCAAATGTGCTGTATCTATTAACCTTTTTGAAAAGAGCAGAAGGTAAGCTAGTTAGCATTACAGCTTTACTGACTCTATTGACTTCTAATGAAAAATTCACCACATCAAGATATTTTCTTGTATCTGTCTAGTTCATACAGTTTGTCACTGAGACAGCCTTTAAAATCCCTAAGTTTTACTCTCCCAGCTTCCCATGTTTCTCTGGCAAACAGAACTGGACATTATCATGATGATTTATTTACTACATGAGCTTTAATTTGTTCACTCTAAGTTCACTCCATGTGGAAGATGACTTTCAAGTTGTTAGCTGATAACTTATGCTGTACAAAACACACACATTTTGTTTCTTAGTCCTATCCAGGAGCTGACTGGGCCCCTGTCAGACTGCTGGATGCAATGAACACTCTCTGTGTGGAAAGGTTAATGGGTACAACATGTCCTTCTTGCACCTTGGAGAGAGTACAGCACGTTCCCAAAATTACAGGAAGATTAAAAACAGTGATGGTATCATTGAATGCCTGTGTGAGGATGCAGGTGCTCTAATGATAAGTTTGTGGTTTATTCTCAAAGAGGAGAGTGTTGAGAGCAATTCCCACTCCACAGTGTAATCAATCATTGGACTAGTGTATAATTAATATGCCAGTTATATCGCATAGCAATTTGCCTTTTCAGAAAACTTAACTGTATTTTCAAGGTAGGTCAGCAGTCCTTGTGTCTACCTGATATCTATGATAAAGAAAAGTTAAAAAAATTTAAAATAAAGAATTACTACAACACCCTCCTTAAGAACAAAAGAACATACAATTTTATCCTTTGAATCTACAATTACTTATTGTAGATTCAAAGGATAAAAGCTTTGAGAAACACAAAAATTTTACTCTATGACAAGATAAATTTTACTCTCTTTTCCAGCTCTGTGGAGGAACACCAGACAGGCCTCGAAGTATCCAAGATGAGCACAAAAAAATTACGTATATGTAGAAGACAAGAATGTAGAAGACAAGATGAAAGACAAATAAAGGAGAGAATCCATACAATCTAAGTAACTTCTGAAGTTCCCTAAGAAATTTGGACTATAGCTAGTCTGCTTGGAGACACATTTAATAGAGTCTTTTTAAGAGTAAACCTAGTCAGAATATGCAAAAAAGCTAGAGGCCTTAATTGTTAAAACAGAATATGTTTGATGGTATCTGTGATCTGCAGGTCAGAAACAGGTGACATAGTACAAGCCATGATCACCTGATTAAGAGTACAAAAATCCTCAATGAATGAAATTCTAAAATAGCTCATACCTACACGATCTCAGGAGAAAGGTCTTTAAAAATTTTTTTCTTTTTTCTTTTTTTTTTGGAGGGTCAGGAACCTGCTCTCTCCCATCCGTCTCTGTTTTTCACAGACATAAAATGTCACAGCCAAACACCAAAATTCAGTAGGTCAGTAGTGCTATTGCTTTACATTTTTTAACTCTACACTGATCACAGATCTATATATATAGAGATAGAATGCTGTCTGTATACAATTTTTTTCCTCAGCCACTTAAAAAAAAAAGTGGAAGATGTTTTGTGCTCAGATACCTCAAGAAATAAAAAATAACTCCACTATTATACACACTTTGTTTTGTGTTGCTAATAATGGTATTCTTCATTTATATTATCCATGATGTGGATATTTTTGTGTTGACTCATTTGTTGACCTGAGGTTCTTATTCTCAGTGTCAGCAAGACTTCTACTAAAGTCAAATGCAATATCAAGGCAGACTCTTGAGATATTTGCCTTGTTGGAAGTAGTCAGGCTATCATTATATTTAGTATATACTGCTGAAGAGTTAAATATTTGCTATGGATTGCATTTGTGTTTTTTGTAGATGGCACATAACACATTTGCCATTTATACAACCACACATGTACCAGCATGACAGTGCCAGGCATGGTAAGATCACATCACCATGCACGGCACTGTAAAGCGTCATTAGAATTTGAAAGGTTTGCTTGCAATTAATCTGGATTTCTAACATCTCATTTGCAGCAAGCATGGCATATTTCTGTTTTCTAAATCTTTTCTTTGAATTTCCTTTTTAACTTTATGTGATTACAATAGCATACCGATTTGGTGACTCATATATGCTAAATTGTGAATTACTCTATTTCTAATATTTATTCACATGCTATTTTTCTGTATTATCCTATATCAGAACATAAGTTTATGTCTTCTTAATAGTTAATTTCAAACTCCAGATCTGCAACAGTAGTTGCTGGTAACCCCTCATATCTCTGTTTCCTTGTGAAATTCTGTCTCATCCTAACAGACTCTGAAGATGGGCTGGTTATTTCTTCTTGCCTTTGTTAGGTCTGAGCTCAGCAGCCACCAGTAAAGAATACTACAGCTTGTTTTTTCAGCAGTGTGACAAATGACAGATATATCTTTTCTCTCTTCAGCTCCCCAACCAACATTGCAGTTCAGGATTTAAAATATCTACAGCTTCAACTGGAACAAAAAAGCAAAGGTCATGATGTGCAAATCTGCTTTATGGGTGCAGCAGCTAGGGCAAAGAGGGTAGCTCTTTGGCAAGCAAAATTTTCCTGCCTTTATACAGCAGAATAAGATTCCCAAATAACCGTGGGGTCATCACAGATCTCATCATTTGTGGCACATGCAAGGCATGTTTCTTTGACTCATATTTTTTGATATTATGTCCTAGACATATGTCTATGTGAAATGGGAGGGAGGAGTTAAAAAAGTGAAAAGCAATTCAAGCACCTAAAACTCAACTGCAAGAGAAAACTACTGCCAAGGAACAAACAAGCACATGATGATCATTGCTTAATGAGCTATTAGGGATTTCTAACAGGACCTATGCTTGTAATATAAAAAAATAAATGTAAGTGCACAGTAGAATATAGTTTTGGAGGTCATTCTGTGAGATATGTAGATCCTAGTGAAATAAAAGCATCTAATATTCCATAGAATTGCTTTCTATTCTTCCCTTTTTGAGAATAAGTCTAACATAACTTATTTCTTTTGAACAGGCCAATTGCTTTTCCACATGGATACTTCATTTGCATGTAATACACATAAGTAAAAGTTATTCAGATGGAGTAAAGTCTGCTGAAAATCCTAAATAACAGGACAAGACTTCTATACACTTAATAAATAAGACAAGTTTTCATCTTTGAGATTGATTTAGCTGTATTATAGATACTATTTCCTCCTCCTTTTTCTTTCTGTTACAAGGTTTAAAATTTTCCTCAGACAAGAGCAGTACAGATCCTAAAGTCAAGTACTGAGGCATGTCCTATGTGATAGATAAAGAACCAGGAGGAAACAGAAATCTTCTGCATTGATGTCTGAAGATGGATATGCTGAATCCATTGCAAAAATCATGATGCCAAAGAAAGGATAGGCAAGACAGAGAACTATGCAAGAAAGAGACCTCCACGACTTCAGATATGTTTTCATTCAAGGGTCACTCAAGGATGCTGTTTCTTGTTGCTGACCTTAAACTTTTGCATGGAATTGAAAACATGATACCAGGGGCATCAGAAGTTTGGGGAGATATTATCTCAGAAGGCTGACAGGCACATGTCTTTCCCCTGACATGCATTGTTTGGTTTTGGGTTTTTTCCTAAATCAAGACTTGAAAGAAATGTTGCCTGCCATAAACTGAACCCTAGGGAGTTTTCATCTATCTATTAATAGGCACTTATTTAACAAAAGTAACATGAGGTAAGAGTTACCTATTTTGATCCTGAACTTTCACAAGTCTTTACAGTTTAACCTTGAATGAATATTTTAAAATGCATGTTCAACTTCTCCTTAGAAATTTTACTGGCCATGACATGAGCTTCAGTGTTACAACTGGTCTGCCATAATTAGGAAAGAGATATCAAAATTCTAATACAGGAACACCTGAGGTAGCATATTAAATATTTATTCAGAGCACAATAATGTAGACAGTGAGTTATTCTAATTGGATGTCCACAATAACCAGCTTTTCAAATCTGAACATTAAGCACTTCATATGGCACAAAGAATATATTTATGAGGAAAATAAGGGGGCTTTTCTTTCAGGGAAAGATTGAGAAAATTAATTTTCCTCTATTTCCCTTGGTAAACAATCCAATTTAGCTGAGATCAAGGAACAGCAGCTTGCCAATTTGGGATAGTAAACCTTGTTCATGTACCATGACATGTTACTTTCTTTATTTTGGTAAGTGCTAAGGAGTTGATAAGTATCAGCCATTAGAGTTCACCTTCTTCTATCAAGTTACTATCAATTCCAGATACACAGTAGTTCTACCTTCTATAGTATTACTCATGACAACAAATATATACTGATACTTTTTTCTTTCAAATTCAGGTACTTATGGTTCTTATTACCTTCTGTAGGTCTACAAGGTTTCTCTGTACCCGGAGAAGATAAAAACAAAGTTTTAAAGAGAACTCAAATCCAGTAATGAAAAGTCTGACAGTTTATTTTCAGGGCATCTCCATATAAACTACCGTGCAGTTCCTTTTACTGTGTGTACCTCTTTTGTATTGTAAGTCTTTATTGTCAAGGGAAAATTGGCTGGGTTTTCAGTATGGTTTTGGGAAAGAGTTCAAAATGCCCTTGTGCAGTTTGCATCTTTAGCCAATAAGTTCAATCTAAATGATAAAATAATTTCAAGTTATTTTTTCTTTATCTTTCTCCTTATAAGACATAGAGGAATTTAATTAATTTTCAATATATTCCTTCAGAATGTTTTTAAAAAGACAATATTTTTGAACTGTTCATCACAAAATATGTATTTTACAAGAAAAAATATCATCATTCCTCACTTCCTCCAGTGCATACACAAACTAGACCCTAAATTATGGATTGTGTTCTCATGAGAAATTATAGGTTTTTGTTAGTGATACAAGTATGGCAAAATGCATGACAGCAAAAGTGGACACTTTCTGTGTGCACTTTACTTAAGCCTCAAATGTCCAACCCTTCAGGATATTGTTTCTACTGCCAAGGAAATGAGCCTAGCCTGACTTAGCCTAGCCTATGTGAGCTTAATAAGGCTCAACATGACTAGAGAGTTCACTTTTACTTGTGGAAAGGCCTGACTTCCTTTTAAAGCTAAAATTGCAATTCACACCCACACATCCACAAAATATTCTTACAATAATTCCATTTCATATTTTAAAAAATCAAAACGGAAGATACTAAATTGAGATGTTTTTCACCATTATTGCCCCCATTTTCTCACAGATCTTATCATCACATATGAATCTTGTGCATCTTTTTTATCTTCCATGATAGCTTTTCTCATGCATGCACATTTGGAAAAATAACTAAATTGGGGAAAAGAAATATATGCAACTTTATAGTATTTTTTATTGCATAATAAGCAGAAAAGTTTTCTTTTCTTTCTATTACCCTTTAAGATCCCACTCTTCTTTCCCAGAAATATGAGCCCTTGTGTCAGCATCCAAGGGAGGAAAAGTAATAACCAGCTGGGACAGAGACATTCTGTCATTCAACACTACAGATCTGCATTAATCTGGTTTTAATTTGCTTATTGTTCAGTTTGAGCACTGGGGACCAAGAGCCTCAATTTTTCTCTTAAGGAATTCCAAATATGGTCAAAAGTCAAATGGAAAAACTAACAAAGAATGTAGGTCATTTAGGATGGAAATTCTAATGTAAGTAAATGTAGGAAATTCTGAACTGATAAATTTCTGTAATCTCTGAAAGCAAAATATATCATAGAACCACCGCATAAATATATGGATTATTTTGTGCTTCATTTGCTTCTTCTGTCCTCATTTATCCTTAAATTAGAAGCTAGATGCTAAAAATTTCATTGGAAACTTAAGGACTAGGCTTTGCTGTGTGAGGAAGTTTCTGAATAAGACATCAAGTTTCTAGCCATCAGAGGATAATTTATTGATACTTGTCAAAAGGAAGTATCAGTCTAACAGAAATCAAGACAAAAGGAATGCCTGATGAATTTCTTTTGAAGTGCCTTTTATAAAAGTCCTTGGTAATACATATTGATGAACTCCAAATTGTCTTGCCTGAAGGGAAAAGAAAGTAGACTGCTTTACACTGTCTTATAAATATTCATCAAAAGAACAAGACTTATGTTTCCAGGCGTGAGGTGAATGATTACTGTTGTATGATTGCCTTGGAATCTGGATAATTAGTAAAACAGTCTATGACAGTGGGAGAATTTTAAACTGGGTATCTTGCCATCAGTCCTTTTGGATTTAAAGACAGTGCCTGCTATTTGGAAAGGAAGCAAATTTAGGACTTGATGGATAGATATAATTAAGCTCTCCATTAGTTTCATCTACTGTTTGTTTGCCTGTTTGTTTAGCCAAAAATTAAAGGCAAAGTTCTAAAGCATGTCTGTATTCTGACTGGAAAAAAACTATAGCATCTGCACTGTGGGTGTCTTACTGGATCAAGCTAGTGGAAAGGGCTTTTTAATTAAGACAGGAAAATGCAAGGAAAAAAAAAGACTGGTGGGGTTGATGTTTCAGTAGGTCTTTTGCAGAAATCTGCAGACTAATGTCTTACTCATTTAGCTCAGCTCAATCTTGATTGTTTCATAGCATAACAAAAAGTCAACAATTTACCTTTCATGCTTATTTAGAGCATGTGATAAGGATTTGAATTGTGTGGGAAAGATTTACTGACAGTCATCAGGGAAAAAAATATGCTTGTGCTCAGTGATCTGTGAATTTTCATCCGTTACTCAAACTGTCTGCAGCTTTCTATTGACCCTTGCAACAGGCAGCTAGCCTTCTACCAGCAACTCCCAAAAATTGCCATACTCAGGAAACATCCTGTACAGTGTTTAGCACTTAAGTGCAATTAGGCAAATATAATATCCTTTTTGAAGGGAAATAGTTGCTCAGTTTAAGTAACTGAAACTAATTATCTCTGCTGAATGAAGGACACATTCTATGAGTGTTTGAGTGGTGTGCTGTTTCAAGCTGGAGAGGGCAAATAGATTGTATTTCTGGGTGGAGAGCTGTAGGAGACTCTTACAAGAGATTTATACCAATTTATATCCATATTTACATGCAGAGTTCTATGAAGCAAGCCAAAATGAGGTGGCAGTCAGCCCAGAGCAAAGAAACTCACCTTGTAAATAGCATTTTCCAAGAAACAATTCATTATGGAATAAATGGTGTAAATGTTTAAAGTACTGGCATTAAAAAAAAAACAAACATTTATTACCATGAAAATTTACTTGAACAGAAAGATTTAGAAGGACTTAAAGACATCATGTTAAGTTTAGTTAAATGCCTAAGTGATGATGATGATGATGATGATGATGATGATGGTGGTGGTGGTGGTGGTGGCATTACCTTTGCACAGATAATTTTAAAGGTATATTTTTTTGCAGGATAGATTATAAACCTTTTTAAAATTATTTTGTGATGTTCTATTTAATATACTATATTATTCATACTAATTATCTAATGGAAAATAAAGCCTGGACCCACTCAAAATTTAAAGATTTGAGAATATCTAATTCTGACATAGAAAAGTTCAAGAACTCAGTTGGCAATGAAACAAACCATTGAAATAGAAACATTGAAGAAATTAATTTTTCCCCCTTTTCTCCACAGAATATTGTTGGAGATTTCCATAAATGTTAACACAACATCATCATTGTAACAACTTTCCAATTGTCTGTGTGGGAGAGCAGCTCTCTGTTGAATTAGTATAGGCTGAAAGATGTACAGAACAGAGAAAAGAACGGCAGTAAAACATGCCTAAATCCTTGCACTATCTGTAGCTTTTACCTGAATCTCTGTAATATCAAACAATGAATAATTATATGCTAAGGAAAGGGAGAAGAGCTATACAGCGACATTAGAGATGGTGCAAATGATGTTCAAAGTTTACTTATTTATGTATTAAAGCTTGACGTCAGAGCATACAAAATACAGCCAACAGCAGCAGAGACAGATGTCTGTAATTAATCAAATGACTACTATACCTTTAAGCTAATGCAAAAAAAGCAAGGTGCTGAACTGAGACATCCTGACTGTCAAAAATTGAAGTATCTGCTTCACATTGTCTTTGCAAGATATCTTGCTAAGGGGACAGGTAGTAAAATTTTCTTTTCTCTCTGATACTACCAGGCAACCACTTTTAAGACTACTTGTCACCAGCCGGACTCCTCTGTTCTCTCTTCTACAGCTGATTATTTCCAGATGACTGTTTCTGTTAAATAGTCAACAGTTGCTAACAGTTACTCCATTGTGATTCCCTCAGGGACCTGCTTCCACTGCATGAAAAATATTGATCTGAGGAGATAACCACAGGAGTTTGAATGGCTATGCCTGTTTTGGATACTCTGCTGTTTATTTTCAAAAAGGCAAATCAAATATTTGTTGCACTGCAATTGCACTATATTCTAACTCTTTCTCATGGCCATAATAAGGCAGTTCTATTGCATTTTTCTTCCTATGTGTGTGTTTCAGTAACTCTGCAATGTTCATGCAGAGTGTGTGAACAAAATTATAGCAGTCAAGAATTGTGAAATGTCCCATTTTGAACTGAGCACAGCAAAAATGCATAAATAACCCTATTTATTTATGTTCAAGTAGACATCCCAGTCTCTTGACTTCTTTTTCTTGTTTTACAGGGAGAATGATTTCTCTGTCTTTCTTAACAAAGCCTTCTCTTCTATTCTAACATATAATATGTTTAGAATTTTGCTTTTTAACAGTACTGTCACTGTCTGTCATGTGCATTTCCTTACAGCTGAGTCATAGGGATTCTCCTGCCTTTTGGAGAATCCTATTATACAAGCGATTCTTTCTGTTGGAAACTGTATACTACTATTTTATGGTTGCTATAATTTTAGTTTGAATCTTGCTCCACTTCACAACTCCACCTCCTAGTTTCATATTGCATGTATCCATGCCTTTCACAAACCTTTCTTAGCTAGGGACTTTGACCTTAATAGCTGCCAGGTTAGTTTTACCAATGTTTCTCTTATTTGAAATGCATTGAGTGAAACAAGCTATCAGACCTGATACCTGTGCTGCTTTCTCACCTTACTGCAGCAGTTTTGTGCTTGGAGATGGTGGAGTCTTGAAATCTGCTCTGACACTGCCTGGTCTCAGATTTTACTATGCAGAGTTGGATGTGTCCCATTGAGTTTCCTCATAAGCTTTGTAGAATTTTATCATCCTTTAATGATATCACATTTTGCCCAAACTATTTAAAGATGGAAACATCTATAAACTGCTGATTTTTGCCGTTATGATTGCTATAAGGAAGTAATTTAATTATATCTTGATTTTTCTTGCATTCTTCAATCATCTTTCTATTTTCCAGACAATTTCTAAATTATTTGGAGAAAACCTAGGAAGAGAAGTTTATACTACTTTTTTCCATTTATACTATTTTAGGAAGTTAGAGTTTGTGTCTCCAGAATGAAATTTGTCTTTAAATAAAAAAGCAGGAGGAAAACTTGCTCTTGCAACAAATCAATGGTGAAACTTATCCTGGCCTAGAAAAATGTTTCTTTTCCTATGATTTTTTTAGCTTTCTCCTGCTGTGACTGTGCTCAAATATTCACTAAAACAAGGCTTGAGAATAACTGCCAATATATAAGAAAAATGAAATATTGGGATATTCAATGGGAGAGGTGAAAATATCTCGTGCCAATTTTCTGCAATTCACATTTAAATTTATAGGAAAAAAAAATTAAGTGAGGGTGAAATTTCTAGCTGACCACTACAATCAAGCTAATTAGAATATAAAAGACCCCAAACATTTAAAATATTCACAGTGGAGATGATAGGGAGAAAGAAGTGTCAAAATATTTACACAGTTATAGACTTGGGGGTTTATCCATGAAAAAGTGCAAAGAATTATTCAAGCAAAGCTTATTTATTCAGGAGGGCAGGTAAAGCAGATAGAGACAATGATCTTTTAAAAATATGTACACAGGAGAGTTATACCTGGTTAGAAATCGTTGCCATGCTGTAGAGAATCCCTCAATCAGTTGGTTGTCTGTGACAGACATATCTTGTGATTTGGGTCTCCTTTCCCACTCCTCCCAAAATGTCTTTGCTCATTTAGATAACTTGTAAATGCTTATTCTGTGCTTCTGTTTGTGTGCTTACTAACAGTACAGGAGCCAAAGCTATCTGCACATTTGGATGCCTTTCACATAAAAATGTATTTTGTGAAAGAACAAAGTAAGATGCTGGTTGCCCTTTAAATGCTCAGTATTAGAAGTTCACAAGATATGAAAGACATTTCTGAGGACTGAGAAGTGATAAATATAAGTACATTATTAGAAAACAGAGGCTTAAGAGAAAGTGTAGGCCACGTAGTTTAACATGACCTTTGTGGAAAAGGTCTTGACAGAGCTTAGTAGGAGAATACCAACTTTATAGTTCATTAAAGGTGTCCAAAATTGCTTCAGTCAAGGAAGGTCTTGCTTAAATATACCTGTTAGAATTCCTTGAAAATAACTCTGTCATGACAGATACGTAAAACTTTTCAGATACAATCCACTTGGATTTTCAAGAAGTATTTGAAAAAGTACCGCATCAGAGATTACTGACTAGGTAGAAAACCACAGATAAAATAAGGTGCTAGATATAAAATGGGATAAACAGAAAGAAACAAAATTTAACCACGTATGGCAACATAGTACCTTTGAAAGAAATAATGAATAGAGGACACAGGGCTATGTTTTGAGCGCACTTAATTATGCACTACAGATTACTGGAATGAGGATACTGAAAACAAGCTCTCTAAGGATCTGATCCAAAGACCATTGAAGTTAATGCCTTTGGATCAGAAATCAAACCTGAACACCAGGCTACCAATCTATTGCTGTATTCACAGTCTGGATTAAAAAAAAAAATCAGAATCAGAAGATTTGCATGCAATTAAATATTTGGGCCAAGTAATGAGGAAAAAAAAAAGGTCTGTAAAATTTGACATTCCATATGTTTGAAGTAATCCCAAATCCCAGGGTAAATGATGTGTGATCATTAGATTTAGTTTCACTTTGGCTGTGGCTACCTCCACAGTAGGACAGATATAAAAATTGTGCAAAATATTTACCATTACATATATTTGGGGTTTTTTTGTTGAACTGAAACTGTTACCACATGAGATTCACCCCAAACTGTCATTTTATTACATAAGTTATGAACCAAATTATGGCAAAAGTAAACAGAAAGACATTCTGACCTTATAATTAGTTTGAATTCAAATAGAGTCTAGACCATTTATTGAATTGTAACTGATTTGTAGAGTTTTTATTCAAAATTTGAAAGAAGAGAGGACTTCTAACTTACCAATTAGTGAGTTAGAATGTTTCCTGATTGTCTTTAGGAAGGAAAAAATTTCAGGTATATTAGAATGTTATTGCAGAAGTGAAAATGTATTCCCGTTATTGTGTATAAGATTAGACATATGTAGTACCATTATCAGCAGTTACATACCAAAATCTATGTGTTCTCTTCTGTGATTCAAACTAATTATGAGGTCAGAATGTCCTTCTGTTTAATTCTGCCATTTTGAGTGCCAGGCTGTTACATGGTTAGGTCAGAACTACTGACCCAACTACAGCTGTCTTGAGCACCAAGTGTTGAAAGAGAGAATTCAAAAGTTGATCAACACAAAATAGATATAGAAGACATTAAGGGTAATAGTAGAATATTTTTGAGAAAAATGAAAGTTTTCTGTTAATTTGCAGGTTCATATAACAGCTGTTATCACAGCAAAAGAGGCGGGCCAGCACAGCTGAAACATAAATGATTTCTTCAGGAAAAAGAGGTTGTCTGAAAAGTGAAAAAGTGTGAGAATCCTTTCTAGAAATTTCATCACAGCAGGAAAAGGGATCACAGATAGCTTGCTTCAGAAAGTGACAGTGAAATGACAACCACATGTAATGCAGACTCACTAGCAGTGATTAGAATTGTTAGAAATTGCTGGTGGTGTTGGTTGCAGAGGTGATGAGTAATGCAATGTTTCTCATATCTGAAAGGCCTGCTAACTTCCTACAACTGCAGGTTTTCTTGGTGTTTGTTTTTCCAAAAATAAGTAGTATAAGTGGATTCAAAGCATTTTTTCCCTACAGAAACCACGTGGCTTTTATTCTGAAGCAATAGGTGAGCAAAATGTACCAGGAGGACTGCTTTTTCTAATCAAGTCTAAGCATCTAGAACATGAAAATCATGCTGCTGTGATGGTATTTTCTTAATTTTTTTCAACATTCTCAAAAGTGCAGGGACTATAAGGATAAGTGGAAATGCACATTTCTGGGCTAATATCCAAAAGAAGATGAAATATTCCCAAGTGTGCAAGAAGAGCATTATCAACTAATTACATAAGCCTCTGTGTGGAAATGCAGACTAATTTTTCCACTCACAAAAAAATTCAGCCCAGAATATTTGATGGAAGTGTGAGGAATACTCATCAGAAAAGAACTCATGTCTTCTAAGCTCTCTTTTCAATGTGATTTTGAACTAGGAAAGCCACTTGTGCATGTTTTTTGCTCTGTTGGAGCATTTGTTGGAGAAGGTAATTTTTACTCATCATCCACAGAGTTGCCAGGATCCTCTGTTAATAAAGGTAAGTGAATAGTAGATGATACATCAGAACATACCAGGCTCTGTCCTTGGCTGTATGATACCAAAGATCTGTAGATGACTGTAACAGGTTCCTCCTCACATTCTTAGTGCGTTTTTGTCAGGGAGAAGTAGCAACAAGATAAAGATTGTTGTACTCCTTCAAAGAGGCTAAACAAGTGAATTTCTATTGAATACATTGAAGAGAAATAAACCAATTAACCACTCTCATTGCAGGAAAATGTACAACAGGTCCCAAGGCGCTGCAACAAGGATAAGAGTTACTCATGGCTTCTTCCACAGTTGGATGTGTAGATAATGGATTTCTGTGGCAGTGCTGTTTTTTGTCCCTCATATGTACATGAAAGCACATGTGCTCTACAGAGCCAACTGAGGATGTTCTTTGTATTTCTCTCTTCCGTTTCTTTTAAATGAACTGATCTGTTATCCTCACTGTGATTCAAATATTGGTTCTACAGGTAATTTAACTGGTAGTAGTTTCTGAGGGTTAGGTTACAAATGATGGATTAGTTGCTGCTTATGCTAATTGTCTCCTGGATAATTGACTCAGGTTTCTTCACTGTCATAGCAATAAATGTAAAGCTATGCAAGACCAGGATATTAAACATTGTAGATGAGCTAAGTTGACAACTACTGTAAATGACAATTACAAAGTCAGTATTGATACAAATTTTAGTTTGATAACAGATGTCTTAGTAAATTTGTTTGATTCCTACTTTGCTGGAGGGTTTCTTCCACCTGAGCAGGCAGACCATATATAAACTTCAATGTAGCACATTCCTTGTATTCCATTGTCACAGAGTTAGGACAGAATTTAAATTGACTGGTGAGTTTTTGTTTGGAAACCAGAGCACAGGTAATAATTCAATCAAGAGGGAGTTTTTACAGTTACTTGGCTGATCTGATAAAGTCTCTACTGACATATTATTATTATTGAAACCCCTAAAGGGGGCTTACAAGGAAGGTAGGGAGGGACTTTTTGGAAGGGCATGTAGTGATGGGACAGTAGGGAACAGCTTGAAACTGAGAGGGTAGGTTCAGATTAAGTAATAGGAAGAAATTCTTTACAGTGAGTATGGTGAGGCACTAGAACAGGTTGTCTGGAGAAGCTGTGGATGTCCCACCCCTGGAAATCTCCAAGACCAGGCTGAATGGGTCTTTAAGCAAGGTGGTCTAATGGAAGGTGTCCTTGTGCATGGCAGGAACAAGAAGATATCTTCAAGGACCAGTCCAAACCAAGTAATTCTGTGATTCTCTGACTGAGGAGATGCAGCTGTCTCTCACAGACAAGTCCTGAGAAGGAGCTGTTTGTTTAATAGGTTTCAAAAATTTGTGCCTGTTGTAGATTGGGAGACTGTTACTTTCCTGTTTAAAATGGCAGAATGGATTTCATCAGATTAAGAGCCAGTTTTCATTACTTTTATGCCTCTAAATTGTTGAAAAGAGAATCTTCTCTCTTAGAACAAACCAGTACAAGAATTAAATAAAGTAAACGATCTTCTATGCTTGGACAGGCTAAATCAAAAGAGAGGGAGAGATAGGGGGAATAGGTAGTCTGGCAGGCAGACAGAAAAACAGAAAGAGAAAAATTAGAGGAAAGTGAATGAGAGAGAGAGGAGAAAAATGAACACAATGAACTAAAAACCAAATAGTAAACTAAAACGTACAGAAGAAAGAGACACTAGAGGTGCTACTTCAGCATCATTGAGAGTAAAGGGACCTTAATGGTTACTGGGTCCACCTACATTTGGAAGGAGTGTAGGGCTTGTAACATAGAAATAAAATTTTAAATTAATCTTTATTCACTCATTTTAGGCCAAGAATAGAGGCTTAATGGAAGATCAGTCACTGAAGAATTATTTAGGATATTTTAGGGGTTTTTTTCTGTATAAAACATATTTTAAGAATAAAGTTCTTGACTTAACCGTTTAATAAAGTCAATAAAACAGCTTTCTGTGTATGGTGAAAAATTCTATAACATACTTTTAATTTTACATTTTAGTATCATTGCTGGAATAATTCGAATCAGGTAATATAGATTAGTAAATCAAAACATCAGAATATTTTTCTTTACATATTATGAGATGGGAGAAATGCAGGTGTTGGTTTGAATAGCTGCAATTGATTTTAGTCATTATGTATAGTCTGTAGAAATAGCAAATGATCTGCATATGAAATATTTATTTCAGAAAGATGGTCTTCAGGGTGGGTGGGAAAAATGTTTGTTGCACCTTTTCTTCTTATGTATTTTGAATATAAGTTTTTATGTTTCTTATGGGAAAAGAAAAAGCAGAAAAAGAAGGCAATATTCTCCATGATCTAGATCAACTTCTTCTTTTAAAATAGAAATGATCTCTACATTACTACTGCCTGAATACACAGTTCTATTATAAAAATGTACTGGATATTAAAAAAATGCAAATATTAACCTTTAACCATGTAATTTTGACTTTTTAGGCATTCACAGTAAATGAAAAGTGATTGCAAATGTTATGCAGAAATATCTTTAAAACCACTTTTGCTGATATATGATCAAAATTCAAAATCCATTTTTACCTACTTCTACTTATCCTGGCATACTTTTTTACCTCCCTCATTCTTAACCCTTGCCTTCCAAGTGGAATAATTTTATTTCTATGTCATTAATGGAAATATGATACTACTGCATCTCAATCCCTCCCTTCTTTTTCAAGGGACGCATAGCTCAGGATCTCAATGAAAAACAGTGCCTTAAGATTTTAGCAGACATAAAAACAACCAGGTATTGAAATATATATTGATTTAAATTTTGATATTGGTCTTGAGATAAAGAAGTAAAACTACTCTCATTGATAATTCTTCAGTTCTTTGCCTCAAACTAGATCTATGCCTATGTGAGGAGAGTCCCCTATGACTCACATTGGTGGGCATCTGATGTGATGCTCTATTCATTCTTTTTGATGGAATCCAATCACAGGGTTGATATAGGAAATGTAAATTATTAATTCCTGCTGCAAATATATTCTGATTTGTTTGCCTATATCTTCTATGGACGCAAAATATAGCTGGGCATGTTGATTGTTTTGCATGACTGTCACTTGGCTACTGAGGCTTGCACCATTAACCCCTCACGTGTCTACAACTTTAATTGCTCATTTTCTCATCAATACATTCACATAGAAGCATTGATGGTTTTGATCTTAGACCGGGAGGCAAATCACATAAGTACAATCTGCACCCCTAACCCCAATATATATATGACAAGAATACTGCAAAAGCTTTTCACTGTAAAGTGCAAAAAAGGAATTCATACACTATGTGGATTTTTAGTGCTTTTGAATGTTTTAAGTTAAACAATTATTACATAATTTAACTCAATTTACTGAATACTCTAGACTAGAATACGCTTGCTTGCATGGATGTAATATGATAAGCACTCGCTATTTAAAGACAAAAATAAAAGAATACAGATGTGTTTAAAAGACTAAATCAAATCTGTTTGTTGTGAGTTTAAAGCTGACTATATAAAAGGAAGTCTGTTTGCAGGACATTGAGCTTGCGTAAGTCTGGTGTTTTTTTAATCTCATAAATTAAAAAAACTTTAATGATCTTACCAGAGCTACATATTGATTTTTATGGGCTAGCAAAATGAGCTTGAGGCTCATCTATGGTAGTACAAACAAAGCCATTTTATTCCAAACCTTTAAGAGGCATTGGAAGAAAAATAGAGGTTCTTCTCATCATCAGCAATACATTTGTTATACATTTGAAAAAAAAGATTCTTACCAGTTCCGTGTATCTAGTTACAGTGAAGATTTATTGGAGAAAATTATCGTCTTTTTTGTTGTTGTTGTTTTGCCATGTTACAGAATTTACCAAATATGCGAAAGACAAAACAAAACTAGCATGCCTATCACTACAGTTCACATTCTTTCCCAGTAAGCCTAATTAACGAATTCTTGGATGCTCTCAATTCTGGCTTTCTATTTAAGAACAAGACTTTATTTCTAACTCTTTGTGAGTTGAAAGGAGAGACAGAAGTAATAACCAAGAATTTTTTTCTGAGTTTAGAGCTAATGCAGCAATGTTTTCCTTTCATTTTTTCCAAAGTTTTGATAAACTGACTTTTACATAAATTTCTTGTCTTAAATGCATACCACAATTTTTTCACCCACTTGTTTTTAAACAATTCAACAAGTGGGTTTATTTGAAGAATGCCTTTATATCTGTTCTTTATATTTATCCCACACAAATGTTATCAAACAAATGCTTACAATGTTTTAGACATTGTGCAGCTGAAATACAAATGACTGGAACCAAATATTTCAATCTGCTGCTTTGTTCCTGTCAACATATTTTCATGACTATTTTAAGGTGTTCTCTTTGGACTACTGGAAAGCTCTTTAGATGACAAGATGAGGTTGGAAGAAGGAATAACACAAGTTTATAATGAACCTCCAGAAAGGAATAAAAATTAATTTACATTGCGAACCAGAGGACTTTATCAAAAAGCTCTGTCATCAGAATCATTTTAGATCTTATTTCTGTCATATTTTTCCCAGCTTCCGAGCATTTTCATGTCTTCCCTTCAGGGATGTCTGAACCTGAACTACACTGCTTGGCCTGATGACATAATCTGATGCAATTAGTTATCTTTCTTTCATGCTTTGCTCCTTTTTTAAAATTTGAGATTACTGGGCTATATCACTGTTCTCTGGCTTTCATAGAAATCAGTAAACTGTGATTTATAGATAATAGCTAGGATTAATAAAAATACAGAATTAAATTTTGACAAATGATTGTGTCTCTTCAGAGAAGGAAGACAAAATTCTTAGGAAACTATGGAGTCATATCAACAGTTTCACATTTTAAGAGGAGAATTTATACAGAATTTGAGGCAATTTTGATGAAATTATGGGTAATAAAAAAGAATAATCTTTTTTATTTAGATTAATCCCTAAAATACACATATAGTCCTTTCTTGACTTCCAACCCCTCTGTTGGTTTACTATATGCTTCTACAATCTAGAAATTGGACTCCACATTGTTCTTCCTGTCCATATTCCCCCTTCAAGTGTTATGAGGTAGAGAATAGGCAAAATTGACTGATATCTCTCAACACTCCTAAGTGATGTGTTCTGTATCCCATGGGAATTTGACCTCGTCTCCTTCCATGTCAATTTACGGGTACTGACAGGAGACAGCACAATTTTCATCATTATACCCTATAACATAAAGTAGAACATACTAAGCTAGCAGACTATAAAATTTAAATCTGTGCCTATCCTACCTGTTGTCCACTTTAAAAGCATTACTTTGTTCTTCCCCACAACACTCATGTTACAGAAGAAAGAAAATTTTCTTACATTTTCTTTGGAATACATTTACTGAGGTTACACAAGGCTACATCTGGGAAGACAACCTAGTTTAGCACAAAGCTCCAAGTATTGCTCAGACACTCTGCCTGCCAGAATTAATGTCCTAAACTGATGTCTGTTGCTGTCTCATCTGCTATAATCAGACGATGCTATTCCCTTCTCATAAGCTTTACTCCTTGCCACTCAAGCAAAAACAGTGTTCTAAACCTCTGGCAAAGCACATGTTATTCTACTAGATAATACAGCCCTTCAGTTTGTGTAATGAACCTTTAGTATGTCCAAGGAGTATTCTTTGCAATCCTACTAACATGCATTTTTTGTGCTTTCTTCTCCTTCCCCACCACGTCATCTAGCAAGTTACTTGTCTCATTTAGAGAAGCAATTAGAAAGTTAAACTTGCTATTTAAAACAAAAGTGTCATCTCAGTGATAACATCATACGAAACACCAGTACAGGTCTTTTGCTACATTTTTCTTTGAAATGATAGAAAAAAGTCATTAAAAATTAGAACTGTCTGAGAAATTGTCCAGTTACCCTGTGTGGCAGCATGGCAGAACTTAGGAGGTGAAAGACAGAAGCATTCCTGTCAGCCCAAGGACAACCTCCTCCTTCAGACACATGCTTCTGCCTTGATCAGTACAAGTTAGTACTCAGTAAGTTCAAGGACAGCACTAAGGTAGATGGCAGTGTAAATCTGCTGGAGGGCAGGAAAGCTCTTCAGAGGAATCTGAACAGACTGGATTTTTGGGATGAGGCCAACAGTACGGAGTTCAATAAGATGAGGTCCTTGGTCTCACATTTTGGTCTCAATGACCCCCTGTAGCACTACAGCCTGGAGGAAGAGTGGCTGCAGGCCTGCTTGGCAGAAAAGGACCCGGAGATGCTCGTTGGCATCTGGCTGTGCTGGCTGTGCCCAGATGGTCAAGAAGGCCAATGGCATCCCGGAATGGATCAAAAATAGTGTGGGCAGTAGGACCAGGGCAGGGATTATCCTCCTGTGCTCCGCACTGGCGAAGATGCATCTTGAATCCTGTGTCCAGTTCTGTGTCCCTCACTACAAGAAGGACATTGAGGTGCTGGAGCATATCCAGAGAAGAGCAATGGAGCTGATGAAGGGTATCAAGCACAAATCCTGTGAAGAGTGGCTGAGGGAGCTAGGAGAAAAGAAGGATCTGAAGAGACTCCTTGCAGTTGCAAGTGGCACATGATGTGATTCCTGGGAATGTTGTTGTGCAGGGCCAGGTGCTTGACTCAATGATCCCTGAGGGTGACTTTCAACTTGGCATGATCTGTGATTCTGTGGTTATGCAATTCTGGGATTCCTAACATTCTCAGTTTTCTTGTAAAATGTGCATGAAATGACATGCCATTAAAACCTGGAGATTGTGTTAGTGCCTTTGTTGCACTACATTTTCTTTTATGTCTTTTTTTGTATAAATTCTAAGGAAGGACAGGTTTTATTCTCACCGTTGGTGTTGCATAGTGCATCTCTGCCCATCATTACAGAAGATGAACACTATACACAGAGCTTAGATACACTATCACCATGCCAAAGTCCATACAAGAAATCTGAAGCAGAATGACATCTTGAAACTAGACTTTCCAAAATCAAGGCTGTAATCCCACTTGTCAGGTCTTCTTGATTCCAAAAGAGACAGAATAGAGCTGACCTTTTAACATTTTCGTGGTCCCATAAAATTCTAGTGCAGATTCTGGCTCAAAGAGAGCACACAGTATGTGTGAGATGAGGAAAATTATGTTCATTATTTAGCTACTATGAATATGAGGAAGCAATTGAAAAAGCCATTTCAATTAAACTATAAATTAAGCTAAAATGAGAAAAGGAGCCAAAAATTAAAAAATGCATATACATAAGAGGTAGAAGAGATTACTGTCTGCATCCCAGACACAATTGCTTACATTAAAAAAGAAATCCATGGTTGGTAGTGTGAGAATGGCTACTAAACTGGCATGGATTCTCTGCCATAGAAAATATTACAGAATTTGTGCTCTCTTTATGGCTGCTTGGAGAGGTATTCTTTAATTCAGCAATGAACTGAGGCTAGACTTTGCATGATAAATGCTATGGCAACGAATCCATGTTGTGTGGAATACCTTTGTAGATTAAACTGCTTTGATTCATGCATTGCAGCTCATACAAATGGATGACTACATACGTATAATCAAAAATTCATCTATATGAGTCACATTCCCTGTAAACACCTGCCATCAGAAATATTTATATTCATTGCCACATGTACACATAACACATGCATTAATGTGCACACATATAAGATGCCTGCAAGCATATGCAAGAATATGCAGAGGAGGATTGTGGATTTTTGTGCCTTTCTATTAATTTTAAAGACTGATTTCTGCTATTTTGACATATGCAAGTACAAAGATTAGAACTTTGGAATATTGCATTGGAAGAAAAAATTACATGTGGGTCTCCTTGTAAATCATTCCAGATTAAACATTGCTGCTCACTTATTCAATATATGCTTAGTCTGTTAAACTGCTTCACTAATCTAATTACAAGTTACTTTTTAAAATAGCTTTTGTAAGCAGTGAAAAGTAATTGTTGGGGTTGTAGGTGGCTGTCATACCGATTTACTAAGGCAAAGTAAGTTTTTCATAATAAAAATAAGTAGATTTGTTGAAAATGTAACATATGAAATGAAATCTCACACCAGCAAAGTTCCAAAATTTCCATTGTTTTGGAACTTCTCTCCAAAGATATCCCAGGGGGCAGAATGGAGGAAAGAAAGTGAAGGGAAAAAAGTCTACAACAGAATCACCTCTTCTAGAAAGTTTTTTTTTTTCCCAAGCATACATATACAAAATTACCTCAAGCATACATAAACAAAATTTTCGTATATGTATGCTTGCGGTTGGTGATATATGATCAGACAAATACACTTCTTTGTACAACCTTGATGCCTTTCTGCACTCAGGGTGCATTTTCAGCCTGTGTACCTGCCTGTCCCTCCTTCAAAATCAACCTGCAGTCCAAAGAGCTGACATTGAGAGCTGGGAGGATGGTGGGGAATAATCAGATGCATGTGTGGGAGTGCTTAGAAGAACTGCTTTGAGGTCCAGAAAGCTCTTCCAAAGGCTTTGGCTGCCAAGAGGGAATCAGTGTCTGGATCTTCATTTCAAAAAATGTAAAACTAGGAGTAGTGATGACTTGGTATCCTTGTTCATGAAATATAGCAACAGAAGGGTGCCAAGGCTGGATCCAATCCTGCATCAGCAACAACCCAGGAGGAGAGGTGTGATTGCTGCAGGGCTTAGGTTCAGAAAAGGTGTGTTAAATTGTACTGCTCTGTACTGCAGTGAATGGAAGCCGTTTGCCTTCTCTGGACTTGGAATTTGCAGTCTTAACTTGGGGCCCTAAAGCTTCCTCAGTATTCAATGGAGGAGAGCCAGACTCATTGAGTGGGATTCACAACAAACAGCACATTCACTGCTGCAGTGAAAAAATAGTTGAGAATATGGCTTTACTGTCTCTTTGTTCTAGCAAATGCCTCTGTTAAAGGCAATACCCCTTGTCCTCCTAAGGTTACTCAATCATTTTTCTTTGTAAAATGCACAAGTGTATGACCAAAGGAAGAAACTTATCCAGATGAAAGAAACCTTTTCTTTTTTTTTTTTTTTTTGGGATCCATGGACCCAAGCCATGGTTCTGCTTAAGGTAGTAAGCTGCTGGGGACACTGGTGATGAAAGCAGACTATGTTCATCAGTCTAGTGGAAACCAGGACTTTTCTATACAGCGGTATCACCTTCAAGACTCAGCTCAGCAAAGAAACAAACTAATTCACCTGATATAACTTTATCCTACTGGAAGTAACACAGCTGGTCTAAGCTAATCATCTCTGCTAATCATTTTCACCTTACAGTCACTGGAGGAAAAAAACCTTGCAGATGGTGTTTCATCCTTTATCTCCAATATTTCAGGAGGGGATGAACTGATGGTTGGAGGTGCATAGTCAGTGATTGTTTAACTCAAGTTAAAGTCATAATAACAGTGCAAGTATGACTACAATATATATGTTCCAAATACACATAAGTTCCCCCATTCTGAGTCACATATATAAAAAGGTAGGGCTGATTCTTTAACTACCAAGTGGCAGAACAAATACGGTCACTTCTGAAATGCTGCAGTGTTTCTTCTGGCATTTGAGACAGCTAAGGAAAAGCTACCACAAGTGTGCTTATGTGTGGAGGTGACACACTTCTGATTGCAATATAGATATGTCCTGAGAATATGGCTGTACTGCACACAGCAAAGCAAGATCTAGACACCTAAGATAGCTCTCAATAATCTCAGAAGATCCAAGAAGAAAAGTTAGATTGGAGATATTGCCCACACTACTGAGAGAAGTATGACACATAAGCTTGAATGTGCCAGAGGTTTAAAAGCTTTTTGCTAGCCTAGCTTCACAAATCGTGCCCTTAATTATAAGCTTTTGTGTAATATTTTCAGGTATGAAACCGATAATCCTTTGAGAAGTGAAATCTGTTCAAGAAAACTCTATATAAACTGCCCACTCAGTGAGCTGGAAGATAGCAAAATCCTACAGCAAACAAATGAACAACAAATAGAAGCAGGAAAATATTTATTTTATTACTTCAGCAAAGTGTTTACCCAGTTAATTGTTTAGAATTTGGATATGTGCAAGATGTTTTGTTGTAAGTGTATAATTTCTCCTTAAAATAGGAGGACAAAATCTCAGCTGAAGCTATTTGGCTTTTACATTGTAGAAATTCCATGAGGTAACAAAAGCAGTGGAAAAAATCAATTTGTTGTGGCTTCGACAGCTCTATGCAAGCTTTTTCTTTTTGCTTCATTGAAACTGTCTTTAAACTGAAATGGGGGAGCCAGTTCACTACAAGTGGTCAACAGCTTTTCTGCTTGTTTATGTTATTTACCACAGGAATACAATAAAAGTTCATGACCTACCTGACATAAATCTAGATTACTAAAATGTTACATGTGTTTTCAACTGGGAAAGTTGCTGTTTGAGCTAATAATAGGTTTCTTCAGCCGAAATAAAGATGTGGACTGGAACAAATTGACTATCTGGATAGAAACCTCCATCTTCTCCTGTGTGCGGGTAGTTCACAAGCATAATAAAAACCCAGAGCATTAATATTAAGTGTATGAGGATAGTTTGGGCTTTACTTTAAGATCAAGGAATATCTGTTCATTTCCATGGCCTGACAAAAACCTTGAAGTCTCTTCAGATGTTTTGTTCATGCCTATTTGGACTCCTTTGAACTCCCTGTAAATCTCTTTTTCTGAGGCTGATGTCACCAGTTTAGGAAGGAAAAAATAGTGAAGCACAGCCTTATGTGAGAGGGTGATTTGTTACATGACCCTCTATTTGCAAGCCTTGATCTGAAAGAGGCAGCAAGCTTATACAACCAGTAAAAATACCTTAAAATTATTGTAGTTGAATCTTGGACATCTGTGTTCTTAATCAGATGTACTTTAAATTTCAAACTTCTTTGTAAGGGATATTAATAATAGACTGCTAAATTAAACATAGCATAATCAATGCATTGCAATCATTAAGCCTCTATACACATTTACGTGTGGTAATTAAATTCTGCTTCATATTTGTTAGTTTATTTTTCTAGGAGAGCAAGAGAACCTCATAAAAATTTACGTAAACTTTCAAGAACTTTATAAGAGAAATTCTTCATACAGCATTGTTTTATCAAGCCTTGCCATACTTGGATTAACTTAAGCCTACTACTGACGTTATACAGTATCCTATGGAAATGGAGCCAGTGTATTCTGCTATGGAAAAAGATTGAGGTTACTGTGAAAAACCCATTGTCTCTGTTTGAAATTTTAGTCTTAGATACACCAATAAATAAAGAATGGTGAAAGATCCAGGCATCCACGTTTTGCCAAATGAGAAGAATTAAGTTAAATTATGAATTCTGAAAAAAAAAACTGAACAAAACAAACTGAAGAAAAACAAAACAAAACAAAAAAACTTCTGTCTGAGTAGTTTAATTAGAGCATTTAGTAACATTTTGACTGCTGGGAACATTAAACACAGTCTTTTACAAAGCTAAAAAGGGATAGAATATGAAGAAAAGCTAGATTTAAAATATTTTTAGTGACAATGAACATATTTCCTCCTTGTGAATTTTTACCTCATGTAAACATTGAGAAAGAAAATTGTGTTTCATGCATTGCTGAGCTGCATCTTGGAAGTCAAATACATGGGGCACCTCAGTGCCAGATGGCACAATCAAGATCCACATTCACATCCACAAAAGCCATGTAGTTTCTGTCACCTTGTAGAATGATCCCAAAAGCCTGAACTGCAAAATATTTCCAGGGCAACTTGAAAAACAAGCAAGTGAGAACCCCTGACCAGCCCTGGCCATTTTATAAAAAAACAACACAGATTTTCTTCTACCTGTCCTTGCAACTCAAATCTGGGCTTACTCTTTTGCATCAAAAAGTCTCTGTCCCTAGCTGGGTCTTAATATCTTCTGTAGCTCTCAAAGAACACTTTTCCAAAATTTCCTTGGTAAGATTACAAATAAAGACTCCTGGAGCTATAAGAAAAGCAGGATAATAAAGACTCCCTTCTTAGAGAAAGGTAACTCAGAAAAATCTCAATATACCTCTGTGCATAACAGTTACTGTCCTTTAAAACTCATTTGACATTATTCATGAAACAAGGATAGGTCTATTAGGATGGTTAGTTTTCTGCGGTTTTGTCTGTAAATAAAGGATACAATTAAAAAATCACATATCCTAAAGGAAGATTTTCTATAAATTCTATATTCGTAGGCTATAATTCCATCTTTAGGCTCAAGTGGTTTAAAAAGTTTTTCATTGTTTAAATCTTTAAACAGTAACAATATTTCCCCATTGCTATAAATTCTATTTAATTACTAATCCCATGAAAAACTGATAACTGCTAGTCTTCCATAATGCAATCCTTTCATCTCCAAATAATGTAGAGGAGGTAATATGCCACTCTTGAAAATCTTTCTTTAATCCTTTTTCCTTTTAGAAAACAGAGCCATGAAGATTTATCACAGTTCCATAGATTTCAAAAGAAGGCTAGGGCTTTGTGATGTCAATCCATAGGACCGTAAAGATGCTACTTTGCCAGAGCTATATTGTACTTCTAAACTGGAATGAGGAAATTGATTTGCAGTAGAATATATCTTATTACTCAATTACCATATCAGGCAAGCAAAGTCTTTGTTCTACTTTTTTCCGTCATTTCAGTTTTTAATCACTAAATGAGTTTCAATAATGCAAGTTTGAGTATTTCATAGTTTTATCTTCAATATACTCGAGGTATAAGGTATTTTTTCCCCTGACTTCCATTATATACGTATTTCTCCTTACAAAACGTACTTGTATCCCGTTGTAACTGTTCACATCAATTAACTCTTTATTTTTTGCTACTGAAATAATGTAATATGAAAAAAACCAAGTCCCTAATGATTTATAATGCTAATTTTAATTTACCTGAGCAACATTCTTGTCACTTTTATTTCTGAATATTTCCATGACTCTCTTTTTACTGTTCCACACTTACATGGATGTTGAGAAAAGATGATGAAAAAATCTAGGTAGCCTGTCTGTACTCATCACATACCAATATGCTTTCAAAAGACTTTGCTATCCCAAAAGCAATAATTGCTGCCTTGAAATTTCACATTTCCTTGTCTGCAACTAAAAGAGACCTCTTAAAAAATGACAAAACCAAAACACAACAAAAAAAGTAACCATATATCAATAGTAGATTGCATGCCAAACATACTTTCAAAAATGACTGAAGGAAAAAAATTAAGTGTCTGCACCTGAGGCAAGACTGCCCCTTAAAAAAGCTTAGGTGAGATTCAAGCTCCTTTCAAAGACGAGTTACTTGCCTTAAATGACTAAGCTCATATAATGTCAGGTAACACAAAGATTGCTCTTTGGAATTTCCTATGTGATCCATGAAACGACAGATCGCTGTAAGAACAACAGCAGAATTATCTGGCTCTGCTGTTGATACAGATATATTTATTGCTGTTGAGACAAGGCTTACAGAAATATTACTCCAATACCTTTGAGCTGCAGATTTCTTTAAAAGAAAATATCAACCCACAGACATAAAAACCAGAAAATGTCTCTTTTCTTCTCAGCCTGGGAAGTCTCTCCCTCACTCCGTCTCTTCCTCTCTGTGCAAGAACCGCCTTGCTCGTACAGTTCCGATGCAGTGGAGCATGGCGTCATGAGATGCTTATTCCTGAATTTAAATGGAGTGTAACGATAGCGATCCTCCGTGAAAACAAGAATAAGGTCCCGATCGGGCTTAGGCCACCTTCAGTGCCATCGGAAGGTGAAATAAAAGGATTTGGCAATTCCGTGGTCAGTTTCAGTGTGGATGTCCCCAGTTGCAGTGGATGTGACCAGCGGGGTACCGCGCAGTGCTCCACATACGCGTAGCCATACACATAGGCACAGGCGCACGTACAACTTCCTTGCATGCTGAAGCAAACTCCTCCCACGCTCTGCTCCTGGTGCACATCTAAATGGCTGTTTTATACGTATTAACCCTGTGAAACGCTGTAGGACTTTGCCATTCACCTCCCAGATAATAAACTATCCGTTTGCAAGCCTGTCACACAGTTCACAGATCAAAGAATCAAGGTGTCAACAGCCTTCTTTAGTATAGATATCACTGGTTCTTTACTGCCTAGTTATGCTGGCATTGCCCTTAGACATTTTTTGTCTTGAGGTTACTTACCCCATTCAAGTTCTCTATTTTCCTTTTCACTGCATCTGTGCTACAGGCTTGCTGGCTGAAAAAATATCACAGAAAAAAATGCAGCAGTGCCACCCTTTCCCTCACTCTTCAACTCACTATCCTTCTATCCTGCCTGTCTACTTTTGTACACAGTTTTCCTGTTTAAAAATAGAAACAAAACAACAGAGTAAATGAAAGCATAACTAAAAATTTTAGATTAGAATATGATAAGTGTAATAAGCAAATCTTTATTAAAAAGAAGTTTTAGAGAGACTTGCTTTATTTTTCTGTATGTTCAATTGTTTTTAGGTTTTAATTGCAATTCTATGTGAAAAAAGGAGGGAGGGAGACACACGGACAGGGAGATGGGCAGCCTGGCTGGGGGTAAGATTTATACTTCTTTAGTAAAACAAAAAGGTCCCTCAGTTTTCTGGCTGTGCTGTCTCCATACTTTACTTAAAAAGGAGGCATGGTGAATAAGTTCATGTACAACTCTTTCTGCCAAGACAGTGCATGTGCCAGTAATTTATTAGCAACGGGCTACAGCTGTGATCTCCAGCTCTTACACTGGTTTGGTATTTCAGTAATTACCACAGTTTCATTAACATTTAAAGGGAATAGTCAGCTCAATATCTCTAAAAGACTATTTTGTACAGCGTGGATCCATTTTACATTTGCATTTGACATTTGATAATCTCTACACATAAGCTCTGAGCCAGAGAAAAGAGATGTCACACACAGAGGAAAAATTAACCCAGAAGTAACTTCTCAGTTAATCTATGAAACTTTAGAATAAATGTCCAGGACTGGTAGTGTTATGAAGAACACCTATTTCCCAGTCTTAAATTAATTTGAAACATGAAACATCAATTTTATATCTTTGTTTTGCACTTGTCATATTTCTGGATATGGAAAAGAAATTGAAGCGGGAGGCCGGAGGAATAGTAAAAAAATCAACAGGTCAGGTATGTGTATATACTGTCTATTTTTATTTAGTAAAATCAGACACATTTATGAGACATCAGATTTATTTTATAGCAGTCTTCATTTTAACCTATCATTTTCCTCAACAACTGCATTTTTTCCTTGAACAGCTGAGGCAATTAACTAGACTCCATAAAGAAACAACACTGGCATCAGCATAGAAGTAATAGAAGGTAAACAGGAAACAGTAAATAAAATTCACAGACAGGTTTGAGTTGATGAACATGAGAACAAACAGTCATAAATTCTGCATGCCTCATGAACTTTAGCAGTAGACTGCTCTGTAGAAATGTTAGCTTCAGCAGTAGTGAGAAAGAAAATTGTTAGGAACTACTGAGAAAAAAATAAGGAACAAAGCATAAAATATCACTAATTGCATAAACCTAGAGTTTTTTCATATCCTCCACAGTGAATAGTTCTGATTCCCCACAGCTGAGAAATATGGAAGAAATTGAGAGGGATCAGTGGAAGGTGACCAAAGAAACCAAATGACAGAGTTATTTCCTTGGGAGAAAGGATCAAATAGATGCAGACTACTCAGCCTAGGGAACTAAAGAATGTTGTAATAGATTTGTTTTCAGTGATGTGACCTTGCAGAGAAAGTAAGGTGACCTACTAAACAAAATGTGATACCTAATCCTTCACACACAGTGTGGTTCAACTATAAAATTTCTTGGTATAGGGCGTGTGGATGCAAAAACCAAGCTCCTGAGACAACAGAATTTTGTGTGGCAACCCAACCACTGCCAATCTGTGTTGCTCTGTGGTTGATTTTATGCACGACATTTGGGAACCCGTTGTCTTTCAAACCAGCCAAGGGGAATGGTCAGTAAAGAGCAGATCTTGTGTTTTTTGTGATGCCAACTCCCCACAGTCATCATAAGACACAGCTGCACTACTGCAAGAATCAGGGACAAACAGTGGTCATATCCTCAGAAGGAACTATGGATAACCAAGGACCCCAAAGCCCTCTGTCACTCTTACTGAGAACTCTCCAGCAGAAGTCTGGAGAGTGCATGCCTCACAGTGTTGCATTGGATATGAAGACTTCCCTTGGGGATGGGGATTTAGGTGTTTCCATGCTAACTGGAATGTAGATAACCTGAGGAGCATCTGTTGGTCCCCACCCCCCATGGATCAAGACTGGAACCATTACTCCAACTGCAGACATCAAAATTGCAATGATCAAGTCTCATTGCCCTATCCATGGGTGGTGAAATCTTTCTGCTATCTTTTCTTGTTTGTTCCTTCTCTTTCATTATTTTTCTTATGAATTCTCTTCATGATTTTTACAGTTTTATAGAAAATAACCAAAATGGCCATGTATCTCTTTCCTGTTGAAATTTTAAAAATAAATCTGCCTCACATACACCAGCCATTCAGTATCATTTCTCTCTAATTCACCCCAAGGGATTTATTAACAGGAACATCCCTTACCCTGCTTCCCAGGCAGGTTGCAACATTATACTCCCACAAGATGAAGACTATTTTCTCTCTAGACAAAGAAATTCTGAAGTACTGAATTTCCTGGAGGCTGGCAGAAAATTCTGGAGGGCATTCACTATAATCCTTGTAATGTTTGAATATTCTTTCCTAAGGATCTATTTTTGCCTACTATCAGAAATAATATGGATACTGAGAAGATGGTTGGTTAGTCTGACAAATTTTCTGTTCTTCTGAATTAGTTTTATCAATCCATTGAAGGAACCAGGAAGCACATTGTGCCATTACTGACAAGTCAAATGGAGTTGCCTGTTTCTTCCTTTGTTTCTTTTATGTCAAGAAAATCGTTTCACACAAAGGCCTTAGATTGCATAAAAGACAAAATAGTTAATTTGTATTACTTTCAAAGAAATAATTTTAGAGATTCAAACTGTGCTCTGAAAGCCTTCTCACTGAAGCCTGGTGAAAATGTCAAGACCAACCAATGTGAATGTACCAAGTGGATAATAGTTAGGCAAGATTGGTTTGAAACAGTGTCATGTCCCACCAGATTTAGCCCTTAACAATACAAGAAACCATTTGACAACTCAGTATAATATCAGTTTGAATCACATTAATTTCATTCTGGGAAAACGGGGAGGAAAGTTAAGCACCTAAATATTATCCTGCGCTACATCTCTGTATTATGTCCGTTTAAAAAAATGTGTATTTCCTGAAGGAGGCATAGCTAGTAGAGGTCAGCCAGCGGAGCTTTGAAAATTTGGACTAATTGACAATTTGACTGGAGCTTTTTCTTTAAAATATTATTGACTTCAAAATTAATAAATCTTTTGTTACTGTAGTCAGATACCAACTGAAAATGTTCTATTTCACAGTGAAAGAAACAGAGTCTACTCTGTACAATAAACAATCAATATTTACTTAAATGAAATTCTACTATAATTTATGTCCAAAAATTGTGGAATGTTTATGTTAGTACATCATTCCAATATCATGAAGCTACTTCAAAAATAAATTCCTGTAAAACAAATCTGAAGACATTGTTCCAGATTTTTCTAGCAAATAGAGAAGCTTAAAATCTGTAAGCATCAAGATAGATTTGGAAATGTAAAAGTATTGATATAAATTACTAATAGTCTATGGGTGCTGTTTTAGAAGCATGTGCATCCTCTTGCTTATACACTGGGCTACTCTATTAGCTGAAAATGGTGTCCTGTAATTTCCTAGAGAAATGAAGGAATTCTGAAAATAAAAATTCATTCTACCAGTGCACGTTAAATTATTTTTCCAGTCCTTTATGGCACTAATAGCTGTTTCTCAACATTTTAATGTCTAAGATGTAATTAATTTTTGGATTTTAAGATTTCTGATAAATTCTGTAGTTCATTGTCTTTGTGCAGCTGATTTGCTATTCACATAGAGTCCTTTTTAGAGAGCTGTGAAAAATAGTCCTGTGTTTGTCTTATGACACAAGGGCAATTGAGCTCCAATCTCATCCAGATAATTTGATCTGAGAACTAAAACACTTTGTTGAATATATGTTGCATGGACATTGAAGTGCAGCATCAGCCTAGAAACAAGGTATTCACAATTTCTATGCATTTTAAACAGGTTGAGAGTTCTAGTCTTAATTCTCATTGATTGAAAAATGAGGCTGTACAGACTATATATCTCACTGTGCTGTCATAGAATGGCTTTAGTATATTTTCCAGGTGTTCAAAAAAACCCACAAAACAAAAGCTGTAACATTCTGCACATGTGATTAACATGGAGTGTTTTGGGTAATATTAGAGACTGATTTTCTGGCTGAAGCACAAAATTGTAATAGATATCCTCTTGTCAGAATTTATGCACAAAGACATGCGGTTTTAAAAATGAGGTAAGAAGGAAGAGACATGGAATTTTCTGTAGCAGAAACCTCTTTTTCTGTTCTCCTTCCATTAAAATACTTGGAATTCTCAGCAGAAATTGAAAATTTGTTACATGACTCACACAGCACCTGACTAAGGCAAACACCTGAGATGTGTTCAGCTGGATAGTGACCTCTCCTGCCATGGGGGAAAGAAATTTACCATCTCCATTGATGAGGCTTGATGTGAGGTTCTGCCATGACCCAAAACAGTGTATAAAGTGAAATGGTTTGTTCTCAGATGATAGATGTTATAAAAGAGGTTGCTGGGCATTGAACTGGAAGTGAGAAAGGCAGAGGAGGCTGCAAATAGCTCAACACCAGAGGACTACGGGGAGTATTGGGGCCTGCCAATGTGAATGTCTCTCACCTTCTGCCTTGTTGGCAGTAAATCAAGCACAGAAACTGGTAGGAGAGCAGTGTGGGAGAGAAGTACATAGAAAGCTACCAGTTTTGGCTGGGAAATGGCAATCACAGTCATGTGTGCATGTGTGTGTACTTGTTTGTGACAAGTTCCAATGCAGCTCACCTCCCAGAAGTTCTTCTGAAAATGTAATTTCTTCTGAAAATCTACTCTTTTTCAGTTTCATGCTGAATCCCCTTTGTCCTATCACTACACACCCTTGTCAAAAGTCCCTCATTAAAAATCCCTCTCCAGTTTCCTTGTAGGGCACCTTTAGGTACTGGAAGGCTGCTACGAGGTGTCCCTGCAGCCTTCTTTTCTTCAGATTGAACAATTCCAGCTTTGAGCCTCTGTTCATAAGAGAGGTTCTCCAGCTCTCTGATCACCTTTGTAGCTCTCTCTGGACTCATTCCAACAGATCTTGTCCTTCTTGTGCTGGGGACCTCAGATCTGGACGCAGCATTCCAGCTGGGCTCTCTTGAGAACAGAATGGAGAGGGGGAATTCATCTCCCTTTGACCTGCTGGCCACACTTCTTTTGATGCAGCCCAGGATGTGTTTGGCCTTCTGGGCTGCAAGTGTATATTTCTGTTTCACCTTGAATATCTCGACATTGAAAATATTTTTTCTGTTTCTTTTTTTGGCTTAATCAATTTAAGCACCAGTGAGAATTGCATTGAACATTTCCCCAGATATGTTTCAGGGGCAGATCAAAGTTGCCAGTATCAAAGAAAATAAGACTTGCTAGACTGGATTTTACCACACATGTGTTGGTTCTTGCCTTGGGCAGCAGATTCACAGTTCAGAGAAAAATGAAATCCTTAAAGTACATTTTGCCAGTTGAGAAAAGGTGAAAGAACAGAAAACCGTTTTGAAAGGAGGGCAAAATTTTTAATTTCCCAGACTTCTACTTGAAGATTAATTGATGTTATATTGACTCTGTCCACAAAGGTAAACATCATTAAACATCATTAAACATCATTAAAATCAATAACAAATATTTCAAGAAACATTATATGATAAACTCTCATCTATAGCATAAATAATATCTGTGGTTTTGTAAAATATCAATTCCATGGGTTAAATATATGCATTCAAGAGTAAACTTTATCTCTGTTTAAGGCAAACAGCTCTTTAATTTGGTATCAACTTGTCTTCATTTTCAGCACTAGTTCTGCCCTACTTGAGACCTGAACCTGACTTTCCTATAAAATCTGTACTTTGCAATTTTTGGAGTTAAAATGATGCATACCCTAATGAATGCATCAGAATACTGAGACAAAGTCATAAGGGATAATTCATCAACTTTTTATCCAAATGATTGAACTGAAGATGAAAGCTCTTCCACACAGAAAATGATAACCATACCATACCATACCATACCATACCATACCTCTAGAGAAGAGGGAAAAAAGTATATCTAATTTTTCTAGGGCAAAATTGCACTAAACAAACAAAATAAAGCAACGAAAACCACCTCAAAACTAGAAAATACAGAAAAACCCCTAAACTCTGAAAGTCAGATGTTCCAACTTTTCTCCTTACTGAACTGAAACTATTTTGTTATGAATTAATAAAGAAGTTATTTTGTTATAAATTAATAAATAAATAATACAATTAATAAATAAATTAATAAATAATTAATAAATAATAATAAATTAATAAATAAATTAATAAAGAAGTAATTTTTTTTGTTCCTCACTACAAAATTGTTTATGTCCAAGACCAAATTTTCTATCTGTTGAAATGGATAAAGGGAAAGTTCATTATCATGTCAGCTCTAACAAAATAAACTTTTCTAACAAACTAATGCTACTACAATTTGAAATTCTTCTAGCTGATGTAACAGACTGCCAGGATTTGATTAGCTACAGCAAGGGCTGGGTTCAATTTCTAGGGGTCACATCAAATTGAGCCCCCATCTAAAAACCTGAGAAAATTAAATTAAACTGTCTGCGTCCTCACTGAGCTGTACTTCTCTACTCTCACATGATGAATCAACTGGCTTAATGAAAGAGTAAGGTGTTGAAGAGAGTGAAAAAAGAGGAAAACAGGCATAGAAATAGCACAGCAGACTAGTTGGCCATCTCTTTGCTAAACAAGAGATAGTATTCCCTCTTGTTGATAAGAGAACTACTGTGGAAGCTGATGTCCTTGCTAACTTCTTCCACAACAACAGAATATTTACGATGTTTGCCAAATTTGCTGGTAGTATCACCTGTTCTTGTAGGTAGTTGACGTTGTATTTGAACATTGAATGACTGTAAAAGATCCTATTGGAAGCATCAGGGAAGACAAGTCCATTGTATTCCTCAAAAACTCCTGAGCCAAATAGTGACGCTTTAAATCTTTCCTTCCCTGCTTTGCTCCTTTTATGTGGGCCATTAACTCCCACCCATCTCTGGCTGTGCTGAGTGTGGAAAAACTGAATTATATAATCCTTAATACCTCATAACTCCTCATGAAAAGGACAGCACCTGGTATAACTTCTCCTCCAAAGTTGTTTAAACTACTATTTATTTTATTGTGAAAAATCACTGTACTTCCAAAAATGCCCGTGTACTCCCTTCCCTAGCATTCCCCATCAGCAACTGTTGGATAAATTATCTATTTTCAGGGACTAATATTTGCCAAAAAGAGAGGAGAAAGAGCTGAGTAACCTGTGTAGTAGACATTAAATGTCAGCTATTATCCAGCTGTCCCAGTCCTGTGAGATGAGCACTGACCACTCCAGTGAATTTTTTTTCTGCAGTGCTTTGTGGTCTCAACTAGGTCATGCAGTACACAGAATGTACTGCCTTCATAAGCCATTTGAGTCTAACCAACTGGCAACTGGAACAATTTTCAGGAAGATGGGGAAAGCATGTTTGAAAATTCATAGGCAGAGTGAGACATCAAACTGAGACCTGCTGTGTTCAGGGTATTTTTTGATGCTATCCAAATTGTCAATTGTACAAAAGGAGCAATCACACTTCCTCAACTGCAAAATAAGTGAGGAAGGAAGTCTGCTGTGAAATGTTTTGGGCCAGGGCCAACAAAGTCATCAAGGAAGTTCTCCTTTGCCTTGGATAGTGCAGCCAGGTACTCATTTACAGCCTTTTGCACTTGCTAGCTTTCAGGAGCTTTTAGTGAGGTCCTCACTGTTCTGGTTCTTACAATTTCTATTGTAAAGCACTTTCTTCAGGCATTGGTAAAGTAATAAAAGCACCTAATGCAGAGTCTGGATGCCACCTTCAGTGCCAGAAACCCAGAGGCTTACATTGCAAAGACTAGCATGAAGCCCCTGTGTAGAACTAACCTTAGGTTCAGATCATTTATGGAGCTCTAGTAATCCCAAATCTTTAAAAGAGCTTCTAATCTGCTCAGTGTATTGGATTCTTTCATCTGAAGGCATTAAACTCTATAGGCAATTACTAGCCCAGGGAGGTATTTATCTCCCTTATCAATGAAGATATGAAATGTTAATGAACAATGTATGTCAAATAGCAATTTTAAATCAGGTTATTGCAAAAAAAATAGCTCCAAGCCCACACCTCTAAAGAAAAGAAAACCAATGCACCCTGAGTGATTCTGGTAACTAATCAAATGTGTCCCACATGCTACAGTAAGACCTGTAGCAAGATCTCTATTTAATAAGGCCACACAGTGAAAGGCAATATCAGCTTTATCCTAGGTGGCAGCTGTATTTATCAAAGCCAATGTCTGCAGAGTCAGAAACTATTTTATTCTGCAAAAGCAATTATTCATTTATTCATTTGGGTCCTGACTATATTTTATCACTAACACATTTGGCTGCATGAAATTTGATATTTAGGTCTAAAGCATTCTAAAGTACTGGAAAAGAATTCCCAACTATTAATGGCCCTTCAAAGTTCTGCATAACCTTACCATGCATTCAACATTTTAATAAAAAATGATGGCATTAATAGAATTATAAAAAAATACCTCAAATCTGTGGCACATTCAGAAAAATGTCTCACCATTGAAGCTGTTTGATACTGGTTCCTCCTCTAACCTCTCCAAAAGTAAAGCTTTTTTCATGGGAGTAAGGTCTACCACTGGTAAGTGAAATTTTAGTTTATGTTAAATAAAACAAATAAATACTTTTGCTATTTCATTTCTATATGCCTTTCTCTATCAGATTAAAATATTAGCTTCATTTTGTTTTTTCTAATTAACCTCTCAGAGAGTGAGACATCTAGTTATGGTCTAACCTGGGCTATGGCTTTTTACATCTAAACTAAACTTTGACTTCTTTCATGGTCTTTGGAGAGACACAATGAAAAATAGCAGTTCTATCAGTTGTAGTTCTTGTTCTAAAGACGATGGTGAAGATGAAGGTGAATTAAAAATGCAATGTTATCCAAAAGGAATATGTGCAAAATTCTCTAGGTATGATTAAACAGAAAAGAGGGTGAGGAACCACAGCATAGGCACATATCTATAAAGAATTATCAAGTCAGATGAGCACTTGGAGGACGTGCAATAGAACATGACCAGTTGCCTACAGAGATTCAGAGTTCTGTGCATGTTCCAGTGAAGAGGAAATATTTTAGAAAAATCAATGGAAAATCAAAAAACCCAAATTAATATCTACTGAGCATATGAGAATGCTGAGATACTAATATGTAAATAGGAGATATTTTCAGATTAATGGCAGAAATTATATTCATATCACAAAAACACAGCTGTCCAAATTTCAAGATTGATCGTGTCATTGGAAGAAAAGTTTCTAGAATGTTTTTACATGGCTAAATAAATTATACTCCCCTATGTTGGAATTAGGACCATTGTGACTGGTTTGGGAAAGATGAAAGAAAAACACCAAATTTTAAGGCTTGAGGGTCTGTCCAAATTTAATCTTGAACGTCTGACTTTTAGCAACCCAATAAAGTAAGAATATATAAGAATAAGCAAGTTTTTACAGTCTTGACAGAAGTTTTGCCAGTACCATTACTAAAGCAAAAATTTACATGTTATAGCAATTATGATTAAAAAAAATTCTAGAGCATTAAAGTATTTCTCTCGAGACTGTATATGACTAATTTTTAGACCATGCATTCAAGCTTTGCCTCTTTTCCTGTACTGTGGAATTGAGATCAACCCTGATGTAGTGGGGAATGGCCCTAATTTTTGTTTACTATCTATGGACAGAATTTGATCTGCAGGGAATAAATATACTGTGAACTTCAAAGAGAGGGGGAAAAAAAAGGCAAGCATGGAATTTCACACACTTATAAATATCTCTGAAAAAATGTGATGATGTTGGGTGCAACTGAAAAAGAAACAAATTTTTAACATTTTTTAATATCAATGAAATTTATGCTGAGAGTGCTTGGACAAAGAATGAGATTCTGGAAGAAAAGCAAATGAAAGGCAAGATACAGTCTTAGCTTAAATGGTAAGATGGAGACAAGGAAAGGCCAGAATATTAAAGACTTAGGAAGCTTGACTTTAATTCTTCAGAAACCAGGGAGGAGGGAAAGTGCCTAGGTGAAAACACAGCAAGCAAAGTTCAAAATCAAAATTTCGAGACTAAATCATGTTAAGCCTCTGTACTTTCCTTGCAGAAGAAGGTAACAGGCCATGAAGATAGGGGAGGAACAGTGAATATATAGAGAGAGTTTGATAAGACTTTGGCAGTGCTGTACAACACAATTTACAATCTGACTGTGAAAACACAAATTAGATAACAGAAACGGAAAACTGAGCAGAAACCTGTATTAAGAGCATGATTATCAAGGACTGACTCTTAAACCAAAAGGATTTAGCAAATATATCTGTTTAGGTCCAGTAGGTCCTGAATAACACAGTATTTCCACTAACAGCCTGGAAAATGGAATGAGGAGCTTGCTAATGACATCTATGCAGAGCACCAGGCTCTGTCTGGCTGTAAGCAGATTGGGGAACAGATTTCAAACTCAAAGTGATGGTTTCAGACAGGTTTCACTCCACTGAAGGCAGGTGCAAGTTCTTCCACCTTAGGCAAGAGTAATGAACTAAATGAACCTGAGTGGGGAAGAGCTGGAAGAGATGGCAGGTTGCCAGACATGAACAAGAGGTAAAAAACACAAACACAAATTCTGACTTTAACAAAAATATAATCCATTAGACAGGTGGAATAGCTTGTTCTGAATGTGCTGGAGTTATTGAACCTCACTAGTTCCCAGAAGACTTGGCTCATTTTCAAAAAGATCCAGAGAGAGAGAATCCAGCGGTCTCAAAAGATTTTTGAGAAAGATGGAGAGATCTAAGATGATTCAATTTTTTGATTCTAGAGAAAATTTCTAACATTCATATATGCATTTGGTCTTTTAGCCGAATAATTTTATCAGCCATGGGGATGACATTTATAATAGTACAAACTACTTCAATTGTTTTATTATGACTAACCTTTTCTACTTCTCTACTTAGTTTACATTTTTTAGTTGTGGCAAAATGTGTGAATACTCTGTCACAAAAGATTAAAACAAAAATGGCAAACAAAAAGACTGATGTGTATTTTCTCATCTCATAATTGTTAAGTATGACTTTTTTTAATAGTCTGAGATTCACAGAGCTAGGAAAAGCCTTTATTTCACTTTTTGGAATACATGGCCCAAATTCCTTAGTTAGCACAAATTCTTTTAGTTCCACTGCCCTAACCTACTAGGAAAAAAAAAGATAAATGACATGTATTCATTCCTTAATGGTCCTTGCTTGCATAAGTAAAAAGATTTATATAATTAAGATCCTTGTATATTTTTTTTTCAAAGAGAAAAATAAAATTAAGGTAAATACACAGAAAGAATCATTGAACTATATTTGGCATCTGGTAACTTAGAGGAATGTGATGCTACACCTCCCTAAAAAAATAATTTTCAAGGTATTATCCCTAAACCGGGCTAAATAACTACTGCCCCTCTTGGATTTACAGAAAGGAGTAGAAACACAGAGTATAGGTCCTTTTTATCTTGTGCAGATCCCCTGAGGATTTTGTCTCCTTCATTTATACTTTGGCAGATCTTGTCATGCCAATAAAGTTTTACTGCTTGTGTTGAACTGAGCAATGGACTTTGCCATCCATGAAAGATTAAACAAATGTGGAGCATTTATGAAGACATCCAGTTGCTACTGGAGCCCATCTGTACTGGAGATTTCCTAAATATTTTGGATGAACTGGAATTCTGTACCAGGATGGAGGCAGGAGCAGCAGATCATCTGTTACCACAATCTGGTTGCAAGTCCTGTGCTATAGATTTCCTCTGATGATGCTCCAGCTGTAGGAAGAGAATGTGGCTGAGCAGTTATTCTCAGAATGAAACTGGTTCCCTAAACCCATGTATTCCCTTAGAGTGAGATCCCACTCTCATTTCTCTTCTGGGCCTTAGAAGGAGTCGTGAGTTCTGTAGGACGAGCCCAGTATAAGGTTCTTTCCCCAAGAAGATTAAAAACAACCGCTCCCATTAATTTCCTTGCTGGAAAACCATGGTAACAAGTACACAATTTGTGTAGAAAAGCCTTTTTATTTATTAGAGTTATTTATATGTACCCCTAATTTTAATGCAATTATAAAATTACTAAGGGATAGAGAAAAATACAATTGTCATAGACTGTCAAATGCTCTGAATTCAGTACAGTAAAGCTTAATAGGTGTGAAAAATATGGAATTTTGTAGCACAGTAGAATATATAGTGAAATCAGCAGTACTGCTTTTTACTGCATAAGCTCTCTGACACTATGCTCTGCAGATATTTTTTCCAAAACAGAGATTGTGACTTTCTCTGCGCAGACTAAATTAATCCTCCTAATCCAATGGTTGTTCTGATCCTCTGACGAGAGGACTAGATTAATAAAATCACTTCTCTGGTGTTTCCCTGTTATTCTTGCAATCCATCTGATTCTAGGGATCAAATAAGAAAAAGCGCAGGGTTTCAAATAAACGCAACTGAATGTTTCTCTGAGAGTCCTTTGCTGTCTGTTTCTTGGTGATTTTTAAATTTAGCACCAAACAAGGGAGGGAAAAAAAGCACTGTGATTTCTATTTTACAAATGTATGAATTTATACATATATTTCTATCACTCATATGTGACTTTTCTGGCAATAATTACTTGGTCAAGACATCTGTGATCCACACTACCAGTGCATTGCAGATCATCAGTCTTTACTAATGGCAACATGCACATAATACATTGATTATTCATGACCTGCTTCAATGAAGACTTTGTGGACACATTTTTCCATTAAGCAAATGGATTCATGGCTCATTTGGATTAGACATATAACTTCATCCTTATTAAAGTGATTGGTTTCTATCTCCCTGCCTTTCCTTCATGAATTCAAGACCCCCACATATACTTTTACACTTTTAATTTCTTTCCAACTCCCCTTCTGCTCTGCTTATCACACAGATTACCCTTCTTATTTCTCTTTGTCTGTCTTTCCCAGTGTTGTACATTTATATCTGAATGTAATATTTAATTTATTTTTATAATTTTTAAAATTTTAATTATATTAAATTTTAAATTAATTTGAAAAATATGTATATCATTCCATCTTTCTACTCCTGTAATAATTCCCATAAAACTAATGTTTTCTACATCTTTACCCTTCTACCTGCATCCTTGCCATTTAATTATCCTATTTCTTCACCTCCCACTCTTCCACCTTTTCTCCACTGCTCCATTCTTACCCATGTTTCTTAGTCACTCCCTGGAATCCTTTATTTATTATAACAGCACAGTGCAGAGTGACCAGGATCTCAGGTTTTTTTCCAACTCTAAATTCACTAACATGCCTTGTTCCCAGTTTAAAAGTGGGAATATACACACATTTTAGACAAGTATACTACAAACAGTTTTTGTTTGGGTAGTTCTTCCTTCCTTTATGCATTGTTCTCTAGAAGTCTGTACTGTCCTTTCTTCCCCCACACTTTTCTCCTGTTCTGGTTGCAAAAATCTTTCCATATGGCTTCTTTAGTTTTGTGTCACCTAACATGTTTTCTGCCCAAAATATTGTCTCCTTGATGTCAAAGACTTCATGTTATCAGACACCTCAGGGGTCTACCAGCTGTTTTTATCTTCAGAAGTGGATATCCAAGGGGTCTAGACATTTTAGTTTATTTCTGTTATCTCTGAATTTGTTTGTGTCTTGGTGACAAGGTAGTTAGCCCCTCAGCTTTCCACACCTCTGTTTATTTGTCTTTTAGTCCTCTTCCCATCTCATTGCTCCCAGAAGGCCTCTGTTGTGTTGATACATCTCATCTTCCTCTGTCATCTTTATAGACCAATTTTAAATTCTCCTGTTATCCTCTCTTATGTGCTGTTTTGTACCTTCTTTGCTATCAGATTGCATTTCTTAAACTCCCCACTTTAGTTAACTGAAACTAAATACTTATTTCTTTGGTTAAACTCTAACTCTTTTCCTCACTGCCTTTAATTCTTTTTTGTCTATTTAACCAATTTATAACCTGCTAATTAGAAGATTTGGGCATCAGTTTAAGATTCTAAAATAGGAAACACTCCCATTATACTTTCTCAATAGATTTTGGTCCTCAGAAAACTTCAGCTTTCTAGGTACTCTCTGATACATTCACATAACATTTTAAAGAATGAATTATGCAAAACAGCAGTGACCATTGTTGATAAAAAAAGTCAGTGACCCCTAATGACTGTCCAGAGGCACATAACTATTCCTTGCCTGTGCTATAGCCACGTCACTTGGGCTGTAACACTGGAATAGCATTGACCAATACTTGAGTTGACATCTCTATGACACCTGTAACAGTAATATATTCATCATATTGGGGAGTATGTATCTGTTCTGCACAGTTGGCTGTCTGTTCACTCTATGTGCTTATTCTAAACAGGCTTATAAAACTATAATCGTTGACAAGAGCTGAGTCTAGAGAGGACTCAGAACAGTTGAGTTTATCTTGACTCTGGATCGCCTATTAAATTAGACTCCTAAAATTAGTTTGGGTAAGCATTATGAACAGGGTTTCCAGAAGTCAATTGCACTTGTGAATATTTAGGGAAGAATATTTTAAAGTCTTCAGGGAGAATCATAATTAGAAACTTAGTACATCTGAAGAACTATAAGAATATTTGCTGAAAAAAAAGATGATAGTAAAGAAGACACATTAAAATGTCCGTTCTTAGGACATCTTACTCCTAGTGATAGATGTCAAATAACTGAAGTAAAATTATCTTTATATTTGCTTGCTCTACAACTTCTTGAATGAAAATATTGAATTCAGTATTTAATATTATGAAAGTTTGTGAGTTTAAGAAATCTTAATTAATGTCAGTAGAAAAATTTCCAACAAAAAAATGTCAATTCTTTTCTTTTTCTCTCCTGAATTGATCTCACTGTCATACAAGAAATGCCAGAATATAAATATATAAATATTAGCAATTTTCAAAGTTTTTCGTCCTACACCTAATGAAAGTGAATGACAGTAAATTCATGAGCCCTAAGCAGACATAGAGGGGCTTTCTCATCTCTGGTGTGTACCTTGGTGAAGTTCTAACATTTCTAAAATGTATCCGGTGAATAATCCTCCCTCATGAAAGCAAGTATATTAAAGAATCTCAAGTCTTCAAAATTTTGTCATACTCTTATGATATTTTTAATATTAGATATTAATTGGCACTAATACGTACATATCCAATGCTATTTTTAGTAAAAATTTAGTCAAAATATAATATTTTATATATGTCAATTAGCACTTCAAGTGGATGTATTTGAAAATGAAATAGAACTCAGGTTATTTTTCTCTAAAAGATGATGAATATTTCTTCTTTAACTATTTTTCTAAACAGTTTCTATTCATGTATCTGGCATATAAAGAAAGTTTCTGATGAGAAAAACTATGGACAGTTGCTTGAAATTTACTTACAAATAGTGTGAAAACAAAAATTACTTATAATTCAAAGATAAGTTGGCATTTCTCACTGCTTTGCAATATTTTATCATTTGATATAAAATTTTTCTCTCCAGATGACTTTTTAGGTCAGAACCCCATAAAAAATCTTTCTGACCTTGAGGCTTCAGAGCAGAGCCTGAAGAGCAGAAGGCCTGTCTTGTACCTTAAAGGTCCAAAATTAGAAAGCTGGGGCAAAAGATCCTGAATTTATTTTATCATTCTGAGCTTATGCTCTTGGACTGTTGTTAACATTGCACTTCTGTGTCCCCTGAAGCATAACCACTGCAACTGGCTGCATGGCTTCACTCTTGAACCTGGTCACACACAGTCAGGCTTTGAGGAGGACTAAATGCCTGCTTGAGAACTTGAGAAAAACTGCATTGCCAGCTAAGCACTGCTGGCCATTTACAGTATGGGGACAGGAAAGTAGGTAGGGATGTGTTCTGTATGAAGAGAAGAGTGAGGTGGGTAGGGGTAGGCAAGAACCTTGTCTTTTGGATTTGCCCAGCATCATGGATTTTGTGGAGTAGGTTCACAGGATGTATTGGTGATATTTAATAGTCATATAACCTTTAAAAGAGATTCTGTCTTCAAAGGGAATTTTTATTATATCCCTGAAATAGTGACCTTCTGGTTTTGGTGCAAACAGATATAGCGGGTGGGCAGATATTGTTAAGTATTATTTTGATTTTTAAAAATTTTCTACAGTTGCTGCTTTTTTTGTAAATATTGTTACATTTTGTTTGATGTCTTTCAGGCATATTTCGTACAGAGATATTGTATAAAAGAAAATAAAAGAAGTTGAGTCAGTGAAATGTGTTTTGGAAAGGTGTGCTGACATGCATATATTTATGTTTAGAACTTACTTTAATTTGAATAGACTGCCTTGATATTACATCAGTAAAAAGTAACATGGAAGAGACAGAATGATGTTACCTTGCCAAGCTTAAGAAAAACATGTAAGCAGTCTGTTTCCCAAGACTAACAATTGAATATGCAGATATTAATTAGCTGTGCAAATACTTCTGTGCTTTTTCCTAAATTACCACTTTAACATTTCCTAGAGGAATCATGCTGAAGTTCTTCAAAGTTTGTACATCATTTACTTTGGAAAATCACTTTATGATTCATTAAAATGTTTCTGAAGTTCTCTGCATGCAGTATCACACTTGTTATTAATGGCCACAATCTGTAAAAATTAGGGGAAATGTTTTTCTCATTCATGGTCTGTTTTATTTTGTCACTTAGAGTTTCACTTTATAAATATGCTTATATAGGCATTACATGCACATCTGTGTATGCATATCCATATATACATATATTTATATATATATATATATACGTGTGTGTATGTAGGTATGTATGGGGATATACATTGCTCATACACACATGTATCATACATGAGGAGGGTGTATCATGAAAAGTCCAGACCAAAATGGCAAATATGGAGAAAAATTTGTTAAATAATGAAAGCAATCATGCAGCAGAGGACAGTGGTTTAAAATACTGCCTTATAGATGATGTGCTGTGTGTGAACCCTTTCATCTAATATTTGTAAGTTCACAGCAGACACATCCTGTAGTCTATGGTAGAAAGTTTTATTGATTTACAGAGGAATAGCAAATGCTACCTGAGGCAGCAGTTCTTCCAAAATGCTGTTGATATCAGAAGAAAATAAAGAAAATCTCATTGTTAGATATGATTTGTGATACAATTCCTCTTGTGTGCTGAGTATTAAGGTATTTTAAAGGAAGTGCTCTTTTCTGTCCAGAGAAAAGATATAAGGAACACTTCCTCTTGTAACAAAATCAGTCTTGAAAATTTGAGATTTCACAGCCCATTAACCTGCTATTAAAGACCAATGACAGGATTTCTTTCAGAAATGAACTTGCATTGTGCAAGGAGTTAGCTGTGATACCAGAAAGGGAGAGGAGAAAAAATCCTCACCCAAAACGACGAAAATATAAGGTCCACAACACGATTCTTATCAAAGTCCATGCTATTAAAGAAATGAAATTGCAGTTGTACAAAGCTGGAGATACCAATTATGTGTAATGGTGCAGAACCAGGTTACATCAGCTTTGAATTTCAGGCAGTTCACATTCCATTTTACCTGCATTTGCAGAAAGTTGAGACAGTGTCAACTCCCACTTAGGATTCAGTTGATCACAGTGTTACAGAAAGTCAAACTGACAGTTAAGGGGAAGTGAAAGGTTCTGGGTCAGGTCTCTGTTGGGTTTTATTTCATTCTCATTAGGAACAATAATACAACAAACCATGTTAGATTTTGAAGCTGAAACACATGCATATGTATGGAATATAGTTAAATTATTTGTCTGGGTATAAGAAAGGCAAGTAAAAGAATTTTTGGAATAATTTCAGTAAGAAATATGTGCCTTTCTTTAAAGTGAGTCGGTTTAGCATTAGGTAATGTGTTGTCTGGGATAGATGAACCAGGCATGATAACACCATCAGGTGTGCTGTGTCTGTTAATTGTATTCATTTCAAAGGGAGCAATAAACATTAGGATGCTTTAATTCAGTTCATTTCAATGGGAGCAATAAACATTAGAGGCCCTTTAGTGTCCCTTTCTGAAGGGTCCCACTTGACTAATTTTGCTCTAATTCAAAGAGGAAAGACAGGAAGCATGATTAATTTAACTCTTTGCATGGCAAAACATTCATTTTGAAGTTGTTTCCTCCAAAGAAAGTACTAATTACAGTAATAAAAATTAATATTCATTGTCATTCTAGATATAACTCTAGCACCAAAAGCTCTGGCCAATATAGGCTGGTGAACTCACTGAAATAATTCACCACTCAAGAGATACTTCCTTAGGAATTTAAGTGACCATTTTCCTTTTTCTGGGAGAGCAAAGTAGTAAACAGAGTGGTGTGGTGATGTGGTGTGGCTGGTCCAGCTTGAAGGGTTTCTCTGTCATTGTGCTTTGTTGCCTTGGGCTCAGGGGAAATTGGGCTCAAAGGAAAAAGTGCTGGCATGGCATTTCCCCCTTTGTCTTGGGAAGTCTCTTGAGTGTCTCTGGTTCCAGTAATATCTGGTCAGTAGGACTTCCACAAGCAATCACCCTCTTTTACGCGCCGTTATTAGTATTGTTGCTGTTACTGTTACTGTTCCTTATCTCAATGCTTTTTCCTTGGAAATTTTTATCCTAATCAATAATCTCTACCTTTTGTTCCTTTCTCACTGGAGAGGATGGGGGGAAAGGAAGCAGCTGCTTGGAGCTTAATTTCCAGCTGGTTACAAACTACAAGAAATCACTATGGTGACTGAGGGACTGGAGCATCTCTGCTATGAGGAAAGGCTGAGAGTGCTCAGTCTGGAGCAGAAAAGTCTCAGGGGGATCTTGCTTATGTACAGAAACTCCTGAAGGAAGGATGCAAAGAAGCAGGACCAGGGTCTTCCCAGTAGTGCTCTCTGAAAAGGCAGGAGGCAGTAGCCACAAACTGGAAGACAGGGAATTCCTCTGAACTGTTACTTGAGAGTGATGGAGTACGCAGGTTGCCCGAGGACATTATGGAGTCTTCAGCCATGGAGTTATTCAGAAGCTCTCTGGACATGACCATGGGCAGCTGGCTGTAGATTGTCCTACTTGAGCAGAGGATTTGACCAGATGACCTTCAGAGATCCCTGCCAAACTCAGCCAGTCTGTGATTTTGTAATAGCCGAAATATTGCTGTGTTATCAACTCCATTTTAGTCACAGATTTAAAATGCTCTGCCATCCCAGAGGACATACAGCAGTCTACTGTTAGAAAAAGTTAAATTCACTTCAACCAGACACAGTGAAATGCTGAAAGCAAACTCAATCCAAAGTTACTGTTTAGGTACAGAAGTCTCAAATTGCAATAGCAGAGTTTATAAGACAGAGGCAGGAAGGAGCAGAGAGAAGGAGGGTGACAAAAAGACCGTCAAGCACTTTAATTAGTGAAACACTACTTGTTTGAAGTATATTGTTTATATTAGTCCTCCTAGGAAGAATATTATATAATATTAGTCCTCCTAGGAAATAAAACAACAACCCCCCCAAACAGCAAGAAACAGAATATAACCCTTCTGATAACTCATTGTGTGAGGGGATTGCTTTATTTTTATAAGGGTAGCAGATTCAGATAAGTAAAGCACAATTCTCATAGTTTGGCGATCTATTTTCTTTCTGCTACATTGCTTTCTTCAAAGCTTTTTCCAGGTGACAGATATCTGTTATGAACTCATCTAGCTATCGTTGAAGGTGGTGACTATCTTTTGGGTATTGCAGCAGTACCATGACCTATTATGTTATAATTTAAGGGTGTATTATAATTGTTTCTACTGTCACAAATGCCAAGTAGTTGTTGTATCTTTTGATGTAAAATACAGTGTTTTGTATCTTTTCATGTAACATACACCTATTTAACATAATGCAGTTAAATAGGTGTTCGGTAAAGTTAATCTCCTTAAAATTAATAGGAATCTTCTCATCAGCTTCCCTTAGATCCCTTTTTTTAATCTCACTTCCTTTTATTTCTCATTTTAAGTTCATAGTGCATTAATATTACTTCAGGACAGGTCAAACACATCCTATCTATTTATCTATCAATTAATTCAATCCATCTGGCTTATAGTAACATAAAATCTCAACACATCAGAATATTGCATGAATATCAACTTTAAAATTTTGTGGCAATATGTCAGTTAAGAACTATCCTGCTTTACTTTTTTCCTCTTAGGTCAGGCATTTTTCATCCTGTTTTACAGGGATTTGCAAATGTCTATATCTGAGAAATGTGTTTTTCACATTTATGTTTGAGTCATTTTTTGTAATACTTTCAGTCATTTTTCAGAATGCATATGCATCTTGACTATTTTCTTTCAAGTATATGTTTATGCTCTCCCTCATATTGTGACTGCTGACATCGAGCTTCTGACTTCCAGGAAAATACATGAAATCACATTGGTATATATTAGCATATATAACATCTCTAGACAAACACTTTAACTCAAGTAGACTGTGTATCCATAGGTGGAAGAATAAATGCCTCAGTATGCTGTGATAAACTGTTTAATAAAATAAAAAAGTAATGAAACCCTTCTTTTCAGTCCAGGCTGCTGTATTGCCATACATTTTATTGGTCTGAGAGGTAGAATTCTTGGCAGAGAAATCATCCCATGGGCCACATAAAGGGCACATGGTATAATTCAGCCTAGTGTAACTATAAATGACCAGAATAGAGTCCGAAAGGTCTGCTCAATTCAATATCTGATTTATGTTTTGTGCCGTGGTGAGGAGATTTAGGAACTGACACAGACAGAAGGTGAGCTACATGCTGCAATTGTAACTGTCCAGGTGAGAGAGAGTACAAGGAGCAGAAGCATTTCCCAGTGATTAATTCAGCCAACACTATTCCCTTCATGGGAAGATGTTTATTTTAAAAATTCTTCAGGCAGTCATATGTGCTAGACATTTATAGAGGTGCATGCTATCTGCTACATTTTGAATAAATGTGTATTTTCCTCTGGTGACATTTACCTGTGGAATTCCTTATAAAAGCAAGGGGAAGGTCAAGCCTGTTGAAAGTGTGGTTAATGACAAGCTACACAAATAGGGTAGAGGGCAATTTTGTATTTTTTATTACACACTAGCAGGAGCTATTGCACAGATGATCTGACTTTACTGGATTTGGTTAGAAGATTCTCATCTCATTCTTCTATTGTCATTGATTTCATCAAATATGCAGAATTTATGCTTCATAACAAATATAATATAGATGTAAACAATTTTTAGTACATTCCAGAAATAAAATATTAACCACTAGAAATATGCTTTTACCTTTATTCTAGACAGAGAAACAGTATTTTGTAAAACAAAATATATTGAAGGTTATTGAAGTAATCAAAAGAAAAAGTCCCTTAAAATAAATGGTTTATTCTGGAAAATATATATCTATGTGCATCATGTATAAATCTTTTCCTTGTAGAAAATGAATGTTTAATGGCATACAAAAGGACTAGCTATTCACTTCTTGAATGTTCAGTAAATCAGCTTGTCTTGACTGAAAATATAAGGCATAAAATAATGTTTATCAGTGCTTAGATTAAAAATACATGAATTTTTTTAGTATATAGAAATGCAGTGAATTTGACTAATAAAGAGATGTTTGAATAAAAGGACAAAATTAAATGCTTTTTCCTGCAAAATTCAGTTTGGATGGACATTTTCCACTACTATTTTGTTGGTATGATTGTGCACTGTCAATTATTTTCCATTTTACATGGCATATATTCCTGTATTTTAGCAACTCATTGTATTTGCATCTTTCCTAATATATGAATATGTAGGTTGTTAGAATTGTAAGACTTATCTGAAAGAGACTGAAATAATAAACCTTTGAAGATTTCTGACTTATAGATCAAGATTAGTACAAGTAGACATGATAGACTGATTTTGTTTAGGTTTTAGGATTTGCTTGTTTGTATTTCAGTTTCCCAGACTGCAATTTTTGGTGATGATGGGTTTTTTAAATTAAAACTATTTTTGTTTCTCAAATAAGTCAAGATTTCTCTAGGTTCCTACAAAGTTGTGGACAGTTCTTATATATCTGGTCATCCTGAGCTGTGAGATGTGTTATAAAAAAATTGTGCAAACATTTGCATTGAACAACTCTTCATTGTAAAATTTCTAAAAATATTATTTGATAAAGCTCAGTGTGACATAAAATCTTTATTTCTCTTTTGATTATGGTATTTTGCCTGAGAAATTTCAGCTTTTATGTAGATATGACAGAAGTCTTAAAAATTCCTGAGATTTCTTGATATTTTTTGGGTCTGCAGATTCCAGCACAACACAAAATATTTCTTTCTACTTACCTCTCCTAATTTTTTTTTTTTTGGTTGCCATTTCCGTGGAGACTTACTAGAGTATAACATTAGTAGTCAAAAGACCACATTGGTGTCAAACTTTTGCCTCAGAAGACTGACAATCCAGAGGGGTAATTAGCATTGTCAGATGTTTGTACATTTGCCATTTTTTAAAGCAGTGGAGACGAACTAAGAGAATGTTATTTAAATTTTTGGCAATGGAGTTTTAAAGGTATTTAAATTATGTCTAAGTAGATGTCTAAACTCATTTAACAAACAAATGACTGTTAATGTTTTAGATAAAAAGACTGCTGTATTGAGTAATGTTCTTTGAAGGGCAAGTAATATGGGTCAATAGAAAATTCTCTATCACATTAGTTAACAATTTATGTTTTATTTTACCTTAAACATTTAGATGGTATATTGCTTATTGCATACTTTCTTCAGCCACATGTTAAAGCTGCAGAAAATATTGTTGTGCAGACTTCACGACAAGAAACTTTACACTGCTGATTTTGTTTCTAGCAGGAAAAAGAACTATGTATAGGTCTTTTCAGGAACCTTGTTTCATTAAATGAGACAATAAAAAAATTAATAATAATAATGGTGTGGATGGACTCATGCAGCTGGAGATTGCATTAGCACTTGCTCTGCAGAAATGTTTCTGGAAGGAATACAAGACTCATAGTGTTGATTTTGAATTATTTAAGCATTTTTTTTGCATACCTTCTAAAAGAGAAACAGAAGTAAGTAAGTGTTCAGAAAATTGGTAATAGATAATTGACTTGGGAAAAAGTGAAGCTTTTTTAACAGTTTGATCCATCTATCTGGATAGTACACCAGCTGTAATTAATTTTATGTAACTATATCCATCTAGAAATCAGTTATTGCTTCTTACTTCATGTTAGCTATATACAATATAGAAATTTTAATCAGAGCTAGGCTTTTTCTATATAGTCAATAGAAAGCATACCAACACTCTTGCTTTAAAATGTAATTCATCACACCTTTAAAAAAAGTATATTTGAATAAAAACTCGTGTACTAAACTATTAGCAGGTAGAGATTTCTCTGCAATAAGTGAAAGCCTCAAAACTGCTTTAAACCTGGAGCCTGAGTTCCGGATGAAGATGAATTTTAACACAAACTATTAACCACAGCAGGGGGAGTCTCTCTCAGAGACAGAATCATTTCACTAGCTCTTTGCAAGTGCTAATAAAGGCAAAAAAACAAATTAGCTGGTACACTACAGAAGAGAATATACTAATTAACACACAGTTTGGCATATACTTGACTAACAGTTCCAGTAGTATACAAACAATTTTTCTTAAATAGGAAAAAAAAATTACCACATCATTACTATTACAACAGTTTCAGAGAAGATACTAAAGTAACACTCACCTATATGTTCCTTTATTCAGATTTGTTTCACCTTTTTAGCTTGCTATTTGAAAATATTTAGAGTGAATCCTCAACACAGTCCTTAAGAAAGGAGGCATATTTATGTGGCTTTTCTTCCCACTGCCATGTAATCTTTATAACTGCATCTGCAAACATGGCAACTGTGATTGTAAACTGCAGATTAAATATTTCAACCATGATATTTGCTAGCTCCTGTTAAATTTATTGCAGCTTATCAGGAAATTTCTTTGTCTACTTTCACTGCCTCTTCCTCTTCTGCTCTTCACATCATCGTAACCTTCCAAAAATGAGGAACAATAATCTATTTTCTCCCAGTCATATGCCCAGTCACCTACACAAACAATGCTGTGCACAGGCTACATGATAGCTACGCATCTCAAGCATCTTTTCACTACTCTCCTTGATCTGAAAATCCTTAAACAGGTTCTTGTTCACCTTAACTCTATTCCATATTAGAAGACTTGCCATGAAGAGATCAGGTTTACATTTGTGGCGATATTTATTGTAAAAAAAAACTAAGTAGACTCATTCTCTTGATGATACTGATGCCTTCATGTCATATGGCATGCAGGGAATGGATGAGCGTATGTATCACTCTGTGTTAGAAAGCGACATCATGAATATAACACTGGCAAAATATAAAAAGAGTAGAAAAGAACAATCAGTGGAACATGCCTGTCAAAGAGTACAAGTTCTAGCACAGTAACCTAGGGGAATTCAGAAGTATTATGAGGTTAGAACACTGCTATCTACAGCTGACCCTGAGCAGTAGGTGTAAGTTGCATTTTAGCAGGGTGAAGTGTACCACGACATGAGGACTTCAGTATAAAGTATTAAGCAAGTTGGCAAATATTGCCAACAAACCATGAGCACCAGAAGTGATTTAAAATGCTACCTGCTCCTGAGCCCAGGTGGGGGAAGAAATACAATATCTTTTACAGTTTTGTCTCACAGAAGGTATGAATTACCAATGCAGGAGTTGTGGCCAAAGAAGAAAAAGACACTGCCTAAAGTCTACATGGACACAGTATTGAAAGCAGATTATTTTTTAAGAGGTAACAGAAATCATGCTGAAAACCCAAAGGAAGGATAATATCTGATTACATTTGAGAACTGTTTGCTGTGATGTTTGTTGAGAGTACAGCCTATAGCAGTAAGGCAATGTCACAACAAGGCTCTGCCAGAGTGCTGAATCTCTGTTTTGCTGCCTGCAGTTGGTGTGAGGAACATGCTGAAAAGCAAGCAGTGAACTGTTACTAAAGCTGTCTTTTGCTGGAATGCATGCATCTTTAAGCTATGCATAATTTTTAGTGTGTCAACACACATCAAAATATGGAGCACAGCAGTACAGTTCAGCCATGTGAATGGCCATGAAACTGGAAAAGTGCATGATCCGTCGTGTCCTTTGCAATGGGAATGTTACTCTGCTGCTTTTGTTGCCAGCCCTACACACCCTTGCTGCAGTGATTTGCTTGTGTTCTCTAGTTTCAGACCTGGTAGGTAAAAATCCTGCCCTGCTGAACACAACAGGAGTTTAGCTATTGATTTCCATGACTTTCTCTAAATTGGTTGTCCAAGGACTTCTGTGTGCTGGGTGGACCTCTATGTGCTGACTGCTCACTGACCTTTTTTCCTAGGGAGGAAAATCCAGGAATACTGCCAGCACCTCTTTTATCAGCCTTATGTTTTATTTGAATTAAATTTTACATATGGAGCCATTGCAATCCCTTTCCAGGTCTCTGATTTTCTGCTTGGTCAAGATGTGATTGATGAGGTTAAACCTTTGCCATGGGATTAAATCCTCTGAGTGCAGCCTGCAGACACTTGCAATGCACAGATATGCTTGCATTGTCTGATTATTCTGTGATTATTTCTTACGCAATTTTTTCTCATCCTTTTTATTTCAAACAGAGAAAATATCAGATCCTGCTATAAGAAGAAAGCCCTAAAACCTTACTCTGAAGAAAAGGATGTGAAAAACTGAAACCAAATGCTTTAGGAATTCTTCCATTTATTGGCATAACAACCATACCTCTGAGTGCAGTAGCATTGCCACCACTTATTTTAAATGTGGGTCAATGAGCACCTTCTTTGGCCAGACACCTGAAAATGCACTGCATACTCCTTTGGCAGAGATTCCTGCTGTACCTAAAAGCAAGAGTAGACTAGAATAAAAAGAGTGATGGATAAGTTGGAGGGATTTCCAGACTTACAAGACTGAAGGGGAAATGAGAAAATTCAAAACAGCAATTGTGAAATGATGTAAAGACAGTGATGTAAACATGTTTTTCACATCTTTTACAAGGTGCAGGACTGAAAAAATACAGAACTATATTTTAGCTTTAATGTTTTGGCCCAGTAGAAGCAGTCCAGTATAGGATTTTAATTTTCCAGTTTAAGTGGCCTAGAAAAACCAAGATTTTGCATCAGGAAAAGGAAAGATCACAGATTATTAGAGAACCAAGAAAGCATGCATGTATGCCTAGATTCACCTGGAAAAGATTGAAAATGCTGTCCCTAAAATATAGAGTTATGCACTCAGTGTATTTAAAGAAAAAAGCAAAGATAGGTAAGTAATATTTTCTTCAAACAAGACTTGTAAAAGATTCTAAAATTTTCTTCTTAGTGTGAATTAATCATTTTAGTACATTACATTCCACTATTTATTATTTATTACTATTGTTTCCCTCAGAAAAGTTAAATGTATTGGAACAGACTCTTCCTGCTGTGCTTGGCTTCTTTGAATTGTTGGACAGGTCTGAAAAGAAACTGGAAGCAGGATGCTGTTGCCCATTCAAGATTTTCCCCTGGGATGCAAAGTAAGGAAAACCTTGAAAAAGACAAAATAGTTACTCTAGCATTTCCATGCATGTCAGCCTAGTGATTATTTTAGGAGTAGAAAAAGGCTTGTTGCTTGTCCCCTCTTCCTCATAATAGGGATCCCCACATATGAAGAGATCCCCTTAAGGAGTTTGTTGAGTAACCAATGGATTTCCTCACTCAGGTACTGTCCCATGAGGACCAGATGGCATGTTCATGCAAAAGCCCAGAACTGAAAATTTAAGGTAAGACACCTACCAAGAAATAAGGAAAATTATATTTTAATGATTTCAGCCCTAACCATCTCTAAGCTTACTTCATTTAACTTTCATAAAGATATTTGTGAACTTGAATAGTGCATGTGCATTTAGAATGAGGAGCCATATCAAGTTCATCTGCACCAAACAATAACTAAGAAAGAAACAAAATAGAAATTGAAATGGATTTGTGCCACATTTGTGGCAAACAATATAAATGTTCTTTCAAAAACATCTTTGCAAATTTTAAAACAATAATATCAAACTATGGAAAGAAATGGCATTAAATATGGATGAATGACAAAAAATGAAACCTGAAACCACTCCCCAGATATCTCATCTACTTACTAGCACATCTGTTTTCCTTTAGGTAAGACAAAAAGATTCTTACCACATCCCTTTTCAGCCCTTTAATAATGGAATTAATCCTTTTAAAGAAGATATTAATTTGAGGGTAGTTGTTACGTCCAGCCTTACAACCAGTCTTCAGGAAGCTGAACAAGCATGCTTTTCTTGAAAGAATATGCAGCACAGCCTCTTCATGGATAAAACCCTAAAATCACAATACTTTCAATATAATAGGGCATAGCTTAATACTCCACTTGAATTCAAATATCCAATAAGCAGTCACAATATGAGATCTGATTTGGACCCAAGAATATGGTTGATTTCCAGTCTTCAGTTTAAATATTTAGTTAAATTGTTTGATTATTTCCTTAGTGTTGTGTCTATAAGTCAGTACACCTTATTTAATGCTGCCTTAATACTTGAAATTTTTAAGAATTGCTGGTTTATATTTGCTTTTCAATTAGTTAAATTCATGTGAAAAGACTGTCTCTTTTAAAAACTATCTCTTTTAAAGACTATTTATAAGAAGACAATAATATGGCAAAAATAAAACATGTTCATCTATCATGGACAATGAAACAAATTTTCAAATTGTCATTGTGTTTGGGAAAAGTCTTCTACAGAACTATAGTGAGAATTTAAATATTGAGAAAAAACTGAAACTGTAGGTTTTCCTTCTTTGTATTTCTAATAGTTTTTACACAAGTTCTTGTCTATTTGGACTATGACAAGATGTGAGTTCTCTTCTGTATTGTGTGAAGAGGAATTGTGCAGCTTTTAAATCTTAATTTTTAGGAAAACATTTGGTAGGAGTGGCAAACCATCTCCCTTTGGAGGAAATATAAAAGCTTTTTTTTTTTTTTTGGTTTGAGCTTCCAGTGCTCTGGTTTTCTTTCACAAACTACTAATTAAACTTTCAGAGCTTGAGAAGGATAGAGTTTCCCTTCAGTGTGACCTCAGCAGTGTACTTTAGTAAGTTTAGTAAGAAACTATGCAATGTAAGCTTCTTCCTAATGTGTTACATCAAATGATGATATCCCATTCTGATTTTAATTTCAAACTTAGTTGACACTTAAAAGGGGTAAAAAACGTGGAATCCTTTCTTCATTCTGGGCCACCATTTTTTGAATGACTTGAACCAGAAGTTCACTGCCAAATATTTTTCCTTTTGAATCAAATAAACTGTCAAGAAGAAAATAAATGTGACTCAGTGGCATGCCACCTCAGTTACTGGACCACACAAGGCTTTTCAAGGCTTGAACTGTCTGCTTACCAGTGCTCTATAAAGTTTAATGTAATGTCTCCTTTCATAATCAGGACTTAGTCAAATATGTGTGCCAGTCTGGTAAGAAGTGAATAAAGCTGATGCAAAACCTATTTCAAGTGGGTATATCCAACACTAAATGTCACATTTTACTGGTTGACAAACATTATCACTTCATTTCACAGTACAGTAAACAACTCATAAGTCACTGGCTAATTTGATTGACAGTAGCCTTGGGCATTCTTTAGAAATCATTTAGTATACTGCAATGAGTCAGACTTTCAGGGTAATTGACCTCAAAAATATGAAAAGTCCTATAGTCTGCTTAAAATGAAGGGAAAGAGGGAAATCAAAAATGTGAGAACAATAAATTACAGAAATTTCTCATTTGAGTGAGTAACAGCTTTAATAGCTTTCTTTAAGAACTGAGTGCACTCAATTGAACATCTGCTTTCCAGCTGTGTATATTGATATATTACCAGGGTTTTATCCTCTTCTACTTTAAATATATCCATAAGTTTTTCAGAGCTCCACTACCTGACTTTCTGACAATGCCTTGATTGTGAAAGATATAAAAATGTCAAAAATTCTGTAGGCCATTTTATGCCCAGGATATTATTTTTCAATTGAATCCAAAGACAGATGTCTATGAACAATTAAACCATTCTCCAATCACACCTTGTTCCAGCTGGGATCAGAGAATTAAAAGGAAATAAACCATCATGATTCACTTATTGCCAGAGTACCTAGTGTTTCCTGTACTGCTGATAGATTCTTATTAAACAATTCTGTCAATGGAAAATGGATATTGTCCGCTGCTTGAACTTCTAAAGTTAGTTCTTTGATATTAAATTTGATTTTCTTCTCTTATAATAATTCATACACTTAGTGACTGGCTTCAAAAATTCCCATTAGATGGAGATTATGTTATCTAAAGCTTACTAAATCCTACGTCAGGTCTCAGGGACTTTAGCTGTAAAGCAGAACACTGAAAAGACCTGCAGTGAAAAGAGGAACTTGCTAATCAAAAAAAAAAAAAAAAAAAAAAAAGTAGCCTGGTGACTCTTCTGTTAAAGGAGATGTGGAAAATGTTTACTTGTTTCCCCCCACCTTAATATGAAGTTAACTTTTTCAACTCCGTTTACCACTGTTTCTTGCTTGGCAGCCACAAATCTCAGGCTTAGTAAGTCTGTAGCAAGGAGCAAATAATATGTGCCTATGAACTAAAATATCATCAGTATGTTTATGCTTTAGTGCTTCAGAACAGCTATAGTCCCATTCATGTGGGGAACATTTAATTTCTAGACTATGCCCAGAAAGGTTGCTAATAAAATATTTCTGCACTTTGTAGATTGATGCTTTGTGATAGGTTATATATTTTGAAAGAAATATACACTCTCACCATTTCCCCTGGACACAAGAGAGCAGACACAAGCAGCCTTTGTTTCCAAAAGCTGTTATAAAATTGAAGGAAAGAGCTACTGATTGATATGTTTAATTTTATTAAATGGTACCAAAGAAACCTGATTGCATCTTTCAGAAACACTAGCAATTAAAAGGATGCGTTAAAGTGTGTAAGTTAAATCTCCCAGGCTTGATAAGTTTTTGCAAAAGATTGATACATTAAACTTCTGACTGTGGAAATTACAATCAAGTGAGAAGTTATTTCCTTTAAAATGTTGAGATTTTCAATACATCAGAGGAGACAATTGAAAGATAAATCCAAGAGACTGAGAAGAGGCTGATGCAAATGTGTTTCTTTGTACCATTGCAAATCTGTACTAGGTGCACTGGTTTATATTACACACTTCTTGCATATATTTATGCACACTTGAAAGAAAAAAAAAAACAACAAGGTCAGCTTAAGCTCACAGGCCCCAGCCAAGCAAATCCTTTAAGTATGTGCTTAAGTTCAGCAGAGGAATAATAATGTGAACATGAAGAAAACTCCACATATGTTTAGGTGATTTAAATATTCACAGGTTCAGGGTAGTTTTATTTAGGATCTCTTGTAGCAGTAAGCACTAACATGACTTTAATTTTCCTTCCATAGACCCACTATTTATAGCAGAAAAGAAATTTGTAAGGCCTGGTAACTCTTTGCATAGGTATAAGTTTATACAACAGCAGTTATCCCCTGTGTCCATCCCATTGCACCCTGTCCGTGTCTCCCTGTCACACTGTCACCCACCCCTCGACTACATATTGTATTTTCTCCAAAAATACTGGGACACGTAGGCTCAGATATGATTAAAAATCAAGAATAATGTAAACATGTTATTTGACCAGATGTGTGACACAAAATTTGCTCAACATCTGTCTTTCAGAAAGAAGTACTGAAGTAGCACTTCAAGGGAAAATGCATTCAGAAGAGTTAACAAATTTTTTCTAATTTTTTTTTACCTGAAGTACTCATATTCCAGTTTCTGAAAGGAAAAATCCTAATAATCTTTGTTGTTACATAGGTTGCATTTTTTTTTCAGTGTTGAATTAAGGATAAAATTTAAAATGGACAAAAAATTGGAAAAAACATTTTTAATTCTCCCTGTTCACTTCATCTCCACCTGGATCCAGCTAGGAGTTTAGTATTCACAGTGCTGCCTATTAAAAGCCAGTTAAACTCAAATGAAGGGTCATTATAATGATATAGAATACTTCCATCTAGAGATTCTTACATTTATCATGGCATGTGTGTGGGGTTATGGGGAACTGAAATACAGAAAATTAAAGGAAAACATCAATATTCACACGACATATAAATGGTAGAAAAAAGAATTTCAGAATTCCTGAGATTTTTAAAACACATGCTAAACCTCAGACACCACTTCAGTTCAAGCAGTTCAGCTGAATTTAAGGCTTCAGAGATTATACCTGGATATTCAATTGATTCAAAAGTTATTCTCTCTAGATATGAAATATCTGAAAAGTCTGCTAAATGTGGAATTAATCTTGCTGACTGATGAAGGAAAGAATATTTTCTTAAGAAACTGCTTTTTGTTTCCTCCTGATCTGTTATCTGTGATGAAAAGATACACGATATTTGTTTCTTTCTCCTCACTCCTCTGAATTACCTTTTAGGCATTTTTCCCTGTCCTCATTTATCTTGAAAAATAAATTCGGAGATATGTTTGAAAATCAAGTCCTTCACAAGACTTTCAAATGCTAGTAATTTGTGCCCAGGAATGGATCTTCCTGTTCCAAGGATATGAAAATTGCATTATTTGTATTTTACAAAGTATACTATGAGAATACAAGGGTGGAACATGCACACTTCACACTTAATTTGCCCTAAACTTCCTCTGTAGAGCATTTTTAGTTGAGTAAGAGAAATTTCCCCATGGGTTTACTGGGAGCTTAGATACACTCACTCTCTCAAGTCTCCCCACATATTAAAATGTTCACAGAATTCACAGAATAATATGTGATAATATGATGTTATCATGGTGGACTTAAAAATCTTTAATAAAATGCCACTACAAAGCAGAAGTTTTGTCTTATTTTAAATATTCTACTTTTTAAAATTGTATTTATTGAACTACTAGCATTTAAATTAATTTGTGATCCCTCAGCATTAAAAGGTTTAAAATTTTCAAAATTAGCATCACTGAATGGTATTGTTTATAAGATTGGACAAGATCTGTCAAGAAATCACAGTTGATATTGATTTGGATTAGTGATAAAAATCATGTTATATGAAATAAGATAGATTTACATTTATCTGACAGAGAGAGTCTCATAAATATTTTCTAGTTTAACATCTGAAATCAGGATGGTGACATCCTAATTGGCATTCAAGGGAATACTGAGGTAGAAAAGTATTGCTGCAGGAGTGAATGTTAACAGTGTGAAAGATTTACACTTACATCTGGGAAAGTCACGGCACATTGGATGAGCTCCAGCAGGTAAGAAACCACTGTGTGGGAAAGGCAAATAATTGTATGTCACAGGATCAAAGGAGTTCTTGAAATGTTAGAGGAAATTACTACATGAGTTTAGAAGAAAGGTTTTTTCCCTCGTGGAAAGCTTGCACTGGCTGTTGTATGCGGCCAGTGAAAGAGAAGACTGCCTGTCCTGAAAATGTCGGGAGGCTACTGCTGCAGCAATTAGGGAAGCAGGCTGCAGCCGAGAGATCACACTGAGCTTTGGCATGTGAAGGAGACTTACAACATGAGGTTTCAAACTGAGGAAAGCTCCCACAGGAGCTGAGAGCCAAAGAAAGATTAATTTATTTTGTGTGGTTGTAGGATAGAGCTTCTTTTAGCAAGTGGTTTGAGGTTTGCACCTAAGCATCAAAGCAGATTTTGTAAGGGGTATAGGAGAACGTACACTGTTTTGCTGAACTTTTGCAAATAAAATTTGATTTGGTTAAGATACTTCTCTTTCATCATCCATTGTTTCTATAGTCATACCCTGCAAAGAATTAAAAAAACAATAAAGGTTTCAAATGAAACTAATTTTTTTATAACCTGAGATAGTCCAGATGTTGATTAAACTGCCTTCAACATGTGATCAGGTGTAAAATTTAAGGTCTATGGCAAAAGCCAAATGAAAAAACTTCTCCTGCCTCCAAAAGTAGGAGCTTTCCAGGATATTTATCAAGATAGCAAAAGTCAGGAGAGTAGGAACTTAAATAAAAATCAAATACCAACTTCGGGATTTGGAGTTTTGAAATTCCTTGAGATTAGTCTCTCTTGATTTGCTTTGAAATTAATGATGGTAACAGAATTGATTTAGATGAGAATGTAGTGAGCTTAGCCAAGAGCAAATCTTCAAATCCTGGTCTATGAACACCTAATCCTGAGAGATTAAATTACAAAAAGCATTTGTAGTATTCTTTTTTCAGTTTTCTTCCCATGGAGCTATATCCTAACAAAACAAACAACCAGTTTTCAAGGATGAACTTATGAAAGAAAAAAGTCTCATTTTCTGTGCTGTAAATTTACCACGTACTTTAAAGCTGTGGTTTAAATAATGATTTTATGTGTTACTACATAAGTAGTATAAGAGTCTGTGTAAGGTAGTATGCACATGCTCACTACAACAGAAGGTGCTAATCATGTACTTTAATGAACTCCTGTTGTTTTTGGAGGAATTGCAGCTAAGTCTAACCAAAATGTCCTGTCTGTGAACTCATTTATTTGGTCCAAAATATGAAGATTAATACTTATCCAGCTAATACACCTCTAAATAACTTATTTAGCGATCACGAATATTAACCACTTAGTGAGTTTATGTAATTAAAACACTTTTGAAACCTTATGTTGACCCATGCCTCCACTTATCACAATGTATAGGATATTCAGATGAGAAACCTGGATGAGATCTCTGAGTTGTTTGAAAGTGGACTATCCTGCAAGGACACGTGCCGGGTTCTGACCCTCGCCCTTAGGGCCAAAGGATGGTAACCAATTTATTTCATCCGTTGATATAGATTACATTTCTTTCCAGGGCTTTACAGATCTGAATGAATTTCCAGAAGATATTATTGCACAAAGTGAATCTGTGACTCTTGTCCTAACATCATAGATGGTTTGAGAGTGAGAAGACTCAACAATGCAGTCCTGCTTTTTGTCCAAATGCTGCACACTGCTACATTTTGTTTTTTTAAATAGCCATTCCTGATTGTAAGGACAAAACACTGTAAGTACAGGAATAAAATAAAGTTTTCTCATCACACCTTTTCCCTTTATTTCAAATAAGGTTTCTAAATTCCAAAGAAGTATTGTCTTTCGACAATGGCATCATTTTTAGAGTTACTGCTTCATCTGTCATGCGATATTAATCTTTACACCTTTTTTAAACTTTTTTCAAATTTCAAATTCTGACTTCAATTTTCTGTCTCTTTTTGTAATGTGTAGGTTCATGACTAAAAAACAGAGACTTTGGCTGAAGAAAAGTTCATGGAATAACGTTGATACTGAAACCTTACAGAATCACACTAGCAGAAAATAAGAGAATTTAGTGAAATAGATGATAACACAATAAGTTTTCTTCCTCTTCTTCTGGAATTCAGTGTTTATTAGATAATAACTATTCATCAAGCTTTTTAGTTAAACTAAGTAGGTACATTCTAGCTATTTCACACTGGAAAAAGATGTTGCTGCTACTTACAAATTTCTGGTAAATTGTGAGGCATGTTCATTAACTCCAGAGGTTTGTGCAGTTCAAACAGCATACTTCTTCTACTGGAAATGAGAAGTGAATCTTTTGTTTGTATCATTTTATTGTTTACCTGGTTTTTACATGCACTTTAGCCTGATAAAAATTAACTGAAACAGGGTTTTTTAAAGTTCTGTTTCCCTAGCAATCAATAGAGAAGAAGAGACTGAAGGGAACAAACTAAGGTAAAAGAGGAACTTTAATATGAATAAATTCACTCTCCACTGTTCATATAACTAAGGAAATAGGAGAAAAGGTATTTAAAATGGGAAACAGAAAGAAATTAAATGCTAAGCAACACTGAAAGAAGAGGTGTGTACTTTGCTACCTATGAAAGGAAAAAGTATAAAAGAAGCATTAGAAATTACAAGGAAAGTATAAGTCTGGTCTTAAGTCTGGGCTTCCTGTTAGAAAGTTGTAGTGCTTGCAGTATTATTGGGGAAAAAACAGCTGTTCTATATAATTACTTCTGAGAAGTTAATGAAGAATTGGAGGGGAAAAAACCTTTAAATCTGCCTCATTTCCATTCCTTTAAGTTTTAAAATAGGAAGTTTCAACTCTTGTGTCCGGTGATTTTTCAAAGTAAGTGCAATCCAATATGCCAGAAATCATAGTAGAAAACACATTCTCTCCAAGTTTTCAGCTATTTACAGAGTCAACAGATTTTGATACTGCATATAAATATTCTTTACCATTTTAATAGCTTAAATGTCAAAATGCCTCATCTGCTTAGTTTGTAAAGTCTCCTTTTCCTTGGCAAACCTTTCCAAAAGAATTACCATATAGATAAATAAATGAGTAGATGTAGAAGGGTTAACTTTGAACAAGTGAGTGTATTTTGTTTTGAGATTCACAGTGCAAAATTAAAAATATTTTTCATTTCTATCCCAATTAGAGCATAATCCTAGAAAAACTAAGACTAGCTTTCTCACACTTGCTTATTTTTTTCCCCCAATTTACAGGATGCTCTTTTATATACACCAACCACACAAACCCTTCTTGATGGTGATGTTTTCACATCTCTGTTCACATCTCCTAGGTTTTAAAACAAACTGCCTATAAACAGGAGCAATTTTTTGATGATAAAATGGTTACATAATGCTATCAACAGTTTAGCCTCTAAATCTGATTGTTGAATGCCCTACATAATGTATTTTAAAGCCAATGAGACATTCCACTTTAAATCTTTTTATGCTTTAAAAATAGAGAAAAACCACCTACACTTTTCTGTTTTACCCTAGTTCTCAGCTAAAGGCACAGAGTAAATTAAATATGGCTTCTTGATCTTTTTCTTTACAAAGTGCCAAAAAAGCGTTTAAAACTTTTCAAACTCTTGCAAATACCTCTAAAACCTTTACCCCATTCACTTCAAATATGGTAAAAAAATGGTTCAACAGTATCACCTGTGACCTACTAACTTTGAGGTCAAAATTACTTGCAAACAAAACTCCAAAATAAAACGCAGTTAAAGATTTATGTTCCTTTACAAAGTATTCTGATCTGCACCTTTTTTGTAATGTTTGTGTAATGGTAAATCCATGCTTCATGTATACTTTGAAAAACAGCTGTGACAACACATGAAATGTATCTGATATTTTCAGATCTACCTATCTCTTGTTCTATGCAAACACCTTTCTGCCTCTTCTTAGATAGTAATTTTCATATTTGACATGCACAATAGCACCTCCTTCTTTAGGATACAATATGCTATAGCTCCTGTAAACCTCATCCCTCTTACTAAAGTCTAAAATATCTTCCAGCCATTGTTTTGCTAAGTGTTCTCTTCCTCTGGAGCCTTGATGACACAATTCAGATCTGCTTTCAAGATCCTCACCTTAGGCCAATTACATTCTAATTGTGTGACTTGATGATTTCTTGGGAAAGGAGAAGTAAAGCACTTCATATTACATTTTTTAATAGTTTGAGGGGGAGGTGACGTGCAGAAGGTATAAGCATTACACGCCAAAATTGTGTGGAAATTTCTTTTAAATAAATGTGACAGCTCAAAATCAATGTGTACTGTGCATAATGGATACTCAGTGAATAACTATTAAGGTTTTTAGAAGTGCTATATTAATTTAAATACGTTATTACATTTTGTCATGATGTAGGTTTGGGAAACTTACTGAATTTTTTTTTGTGATTTTTTGGTGATTTTTTTGTTTCATTTTCACTTTAATTTAGAGTACTTTTATAAAAGATGATGTTTTAAAGTAACTTTGTGATCAGCAGGGAAATACTGAGAAGACATTTCATAAAAGTAGATGTGTAGGAGGCAGAGAGAAATCCTAATCCTGGAAGAGAAAACAAACAGATTTAAACTGCAAAAAAAGTGACAACTGCTCACGATAAAGGTTATAAGTGTAATAAATCTTCAGAGAAGTTTTCTTGAAATGATGGTAGAGTGTTCATCCTCTCAAGTTTTTATTTTGCTTCCCAGGGTCCTTCTAATTGTCTTCAGTTTACAGTTGGAACAAACTGTAACAGAGCTGTGCTGACTTGGCAAACAGTAATAGAAATAAGTTTCATGCCCTTAAACATTTTCTCTGCGTATTTAAAACCCCTATCCTTGCTATGAACCCACCACATACACAAATGTAATAAGACAGAGAAACAACAATAGAAAGAGAAAAACAATCAAGCATTTTTATACATCATGCTATGCCAATAATTTCTACTCTTTCTATGTCTTAGAACATAAAACAAGACCCTTTGTCTTTTTAGTGTGTTTGGATAGAAACTCTCTTGCTGTTATCTTTAAAGCTGTCCAAAATGACAAAGTAGATTTTTTTTTCAATCACATATTAAATTTCCCAGTTGCTAAGATTTATCAGCTTCAAAAAAAAATCAGAAATTGGGAAAAGACATCTCTACATTCCGTTTGAAAATGGCCCATGTAAGTTGTATTCTTGGATAATGAAAGAAATTTTTCATCTTATCATTATTTTGAAGGCAAAATAAATATATTAATTTCAGAATTCATAACTTTAAAAGTTACTATAATTTATGTTCTTCAGAGAACTGTGAAAACTAATGCCTAGTCTTTTTAGTAATAAAAGATATAAAAAATACTCATAAAAAATGCCTTTAATGAAAATTCCCAAAAGCTGGACTGTGATAAGCACTGCTCTGTCTATCCTTACTACACAATTTATCTGAGATCTTAAAGAAGGAATTTCTACATTAAGTGTGAAAATTAGGAAACAAAGCCTTTTTAAGTGAGTTTTTTGAACAAGCACACAGCACCATGTAGAAACAGTAAAGACTAACATAAAGAGTGTAAACTGAATTTCAATTTGAATTCTCCACATGTTAAATGAGAGCCAAATAACCAGGTGTGTTCATATATATGTGCATACACATACGAGCATGTCACATTTCGAACCTAACATGTTATGACAGGAACAGTTTTATGTAAATTTGTGAGGTTTTTTTTAAAAGGCAAAAATCTTCATCCATAAGGAAAATAAAATCAGCTAACACGCCACCACCACCACTCCCAATCGCATACCTTCATTGCAGCATTCTTCCAGCTTATGTGACCTAACCTCTTACTGACCTTAGAAAGAAACTTTTATTTTGACATTACAGAAATTGAATAAATATGTAAGCCTGCTAAAATCTCCATATTAATATTCTTACTCCTATCTCAGAGAATGTATTAAGCATATTCCTCATCACTTCCTGAATTTCAGTGAATATATGCCCAAAGGGACCTAAATTCTTCCCACTTCTAAGTACAATTCATAGACTATCTGAAGAGCTAATCAGACTAAAAGCAATAACTTTCTAGGTGAAATCTTACCCCCCTAGGCTGCTTTGTTTCTCATCTCAGAAGAACCAGGATTTTGTTTTCTATTTCTAGTCAAGCTTTTTTTCTAGGATAGAAAAAAGAGGAAAATACTTGGAGCAGCACAGAAATAGGCTGAATGCTACAAATTTTATTCAAAAATTAAATTCCATAACTATGCAACTTAGGGGTTCTACAAACTTTTCAATTTTTCCAGTTCTAGAAAATAAATGCACAATGAAATAAACTTTTAATATACTCCTTACTTTTTTTCATTCACTCCAGAAAATAATTCTATATTTTATATCAAAGACAGAAAGACAAGTCAGGAAATCCCTCTCTAGGAGTCTAGCTGCTGAAAACAATATTGAATTTTGACATTGAAAGCGTTAAAAATTAAATATTTATAGCAGGGCTTTGCTATATCCAACTTGGTTTTGTTTCAATATTAAGAATTATCTTTGTATTTGGTCTTTTAAATAACATCTGAAGTTGTTTATAATTTTATCATTTGTTATGGACCTCTTTTAAAATTCAAGTTGGGAAATAATTTTTAGAAATCCTATAATATTTGACATTAGTTTAAAGGGGATGGTAAAATGGCCAAAATAAAGATCCAAACATGGAAATCCGTGACTTTCAGATTACAGAACAGTCCTGGATAATGGCATGTTTAAACTATTGCAGAATTTTTTTTCAAAGTTATAAAGCCCCAGTTCTCAGAATGATTAAGAGGGGAAGAGACTTGAGGTCATCTGGACTAAGCCGGGTCACCTATCTTGGTTACCCCATATTCTGTTTGGAAAACCTTTTTTCCATTTCCATGTTTGATTGGACTCACAGTAGAAAAGTTTTTTGCTATGTACAGATGGAATTTCCCAGGCTTTAATTTGTATACATCACCACTTGTACTGTCAATGGGCACAATCATTTGCTTTAATCAGAACTTTGTAGGTATTGAACAGATCCTCATGAGATGTTTTCCATGCTGAATCATTCCTACTTTCATTGCCTTTCCTCCACGAATGGTGCTCTAATCCCTTTATCCCTTTTGTGGTTCTTTGCTGGTTTGTTTCCACTGCATTCCTGTCTCTCCCATACTCAGAGGTGAAGAACAGGACCCTGTTCTTCTAGTGTGTCTCACAAAGGATGAGTAGAGAGGAAAGACCACCTTGTTGAACTCCTGGCAATGCTTTCCCTAGTGCAATCTAGAATGTTGTTGTCCTTCTTCGCTGTAAGGATGCTTATTTCCTCAGATTTTCCTCTTGTGAGGCTGGACACGAGACAGCAATGTGCACTCGCAGCTCAGAAAGCAAATCGTATCCTGGTCTGAAACAAAAGTATGTGGCCAGAACCCCTTAAGATCTTCTCAGAAGAAAGTGCAATGATTATGGGATCGGGACTAGAATCACTGAGAGATTATCAGTGGTATGATAGGAGTCAGAAGGAAGGAAGAAGAGGCAAAACTGAAATTTTAGAAACTTCCAGTTTGTGTGATGAATGATGAATGTGTGAGTTATTGGTGGAATCTTGGGAATAGACAATGTTTTAAAAAAGATGCCAAAATATCCAGACTTTGATTTGGAATGGGAGAATATGTATCTTCTACAAAAACCCAATCAAGATAACAATGATGATAAGAAATGGCAAGGGCCTGAATTAGATCCTTTACAGCAAAGGTCTGTGACTGGAATAGAGATAACTCTAATGCAGGTTTGCTGAATGATATTACCCATGAGCAAGGTCTGCAAAATTGAGGGAATGATATTCAAAACAGGTCAATCACTCAAATTAGCGTGTTTATGGTTTCTAAAGGAGTTCTTTACCACAATGAAATGTAACAAAGCTCTGGAGCTGTAACAACACAGGATGAAGAAAATACAGTGTTTCAGGTCCTCAGATTCACATCGTTATTAGGTGTGATCATTTAGGGTTGGGACCGTGCCTTCTGGCTGTCTGGAGATTTTTAAAAAACATATTCTTTAGGCTTTGTCTGTACCTCCTAATTCATCAAACATTTTTTCTTTTAAAGACATATTTAAAGCAGTGGGGAGAAGGATGTTTTGTTTGAAATGATCTTTGAATTTTGTGCGTCCTGATGTGCTCTTTCTGCATGCCAACAAGACACTTGTACATACCACAAAGGCAAATGAAACCAGCGTAACTGTGAAGAATATGATTAAAATTTGTATTCTAACTCATTATTAACCCCTCAAGTGCACACATGCCTCTATGACAAAAATGGATGTTTCTCTCTCAGTTTTATGCTGTTTTAGAAATTGTATGGATCATATATCTACTTACATTCATTATATACATAGGTAAATAAATAAAGACACTCTACCAAGTATTAGAAAGATTCAGAACTAATCTCTTAAAATGTTTGTTCTCTGTTGTTTACTGCTGGATGTTAAGTTTATCTGAGAAAATCGAGGGAGTGATTCAGCTGCCTAAGTACAAGCATCTTCAGCCATCTTAAACTCTGAAAGATACCTAAGTACCAAGCATAGAGTGCTTGTGTTTTTATTGTGAATGAACTCGCTATTTCCAAACCCTATTTCGAAAGGAATATTCACTCTGAGAGAATTAGACCAATATTAAGATTTACAAAAGATGCATTTGCTGTTGAGCAGGTTTGTCTATTGATCTAGTTGATAACTGAAAATAGTTGATCTAACGTAAGATGAATTATTCTGTGCCATAAAATTTCTAATGTAAGAAGTGTTGAGTAGAAAAATATGAATGTGCTGATATATCAAGGTCTCTACCAATATTACAGATGCTGAGTGGATCATCAGAATAGAGTAATAGAGTAAGCATCATTAAAAATCCAATATTGAATACTCCATGGATCAGCAGGGTCTGTTATTGTCCAGTGCCTCAAAAGGGACGTGTTGCAGTGAAATTTTAAAGCAAAATTTACTGTGGTTTTAATAGAACTCACTGTACCTGAAAATTTTAAAATCTACTTTTTGCATAGCTTCAAATGAATAGTTAGTCTTTCAGTGTTTTTTAGGACCAATCCTTCATGCTTTCCTGAAATCTGTAATCTAAAAAAGATTGATTTTATTTTTAACTGACATTTAAAAGTGGTAAAGCTTCTTCTACAAATTGCTTGTCACTTAAAATAGACTGTTGATACTCTGTCATCAAGAGATAATGCAGGATATAATTAGCCCCTTTTCAAAATTTTATGCCATTAAATACAAAAATTATACACATTAGCCATGCCTCTTAAAAATATGATACATCAATGCATGCAAATCACTGTGTCTTTATAAATATTTTCTTAGGAAGCAGAACATCCTATTAATACAGAACCAACCAGAATGCACTGATGAGCTTTCACTGGGTCAGTTTTTCAGTCATCCCAATATTCAGGTGAAATCTAGAAGAATGAAATATCAAAAATGGTAAGAATGTCTAAAAACTCAAACCCCTGATGTTGTTTTTTATGAAACAGTTCTAAAGTTTTTTAACTTAGACAAAAATTATTTTACTGCAAAATTGTGCGAGCAGTAGTGAAAAACAGTAAGTTTATTCCCTCCCCCCACCATCCCCTCCCAGAAGAAGCCAATCAAGATAGCTTTTATTGGTGTGGTTTTAAGACTGTATTTCAGTTTGAATTTAGGCTTCTAATATATGATGAAACCTTTTTTATCTTGGAGTTGTGCAGATATAATAAATTTAAAATTGGAAAAATGATTTTGTAAAATATTTTATAATTTTTACATGTCGAAGTCATAATAGATTTGAGCAAGATATTCACCATCAATTTAATTGTGAGGGGACATCAATAACTCATTCAGTATTTAGTGATGATGTGTTTCTTGTCCTCTGCCTTGTGGAAATCAAGGGTTTAATTCAAACAATTGTCTGAATCGTAATTTCCTAAGCTTATTGAGGAAAATTAAATATTGAAATATAGGTGAAAACATAAGTCTTTACACTATTTTGTACCTAATTTTTCCACCTGTATATTCATTTTGTATTTAAACATACATATATAAATATATACATGTGTTCATATGTATGCATGTATCCAATGTTCTCTGAAATACAAGCACTGCTATCTATCTAAAACCACCTTTTGCAGCTGACACGTTCTCATAAAAGAGAAATGCACTGTAAAGTGAGCTGGTCCTAAAATGACAGCTAGAAGGAACGACAAATAGGGCCTTCAGCTTGCACATTTTAAGATTCTGACAGCATGACCTCTATTGCTGTCACTTCATAACTTTCATAGAATTGTTGTCGCAAAAATAGCAGAGAGACATTGTCATTATAATCTCTAGGTCTTGGTCCTGTAATCAGATCTATTTCCTTGTAAAGTCCCAGAGATGGTTTTTTAGGGCTGAGAACTTTTCATTTATTTTGAGCAATCTAAAAGTCAGTCAACTAGACCAAGTTATAGGTTCTGCATATGGCCAGTGTAGGGGAAAAGCATCCACTAAAATTTAATTCATGGTGAATTAATGGTGAATCCCATCATAAAGACTAGTTTAGGTATGTAGAACTAATGATAGTTGTGAATATTCTTTTCAAAGTTATGTAGCATAAATCTCACCATAGAAAGGTGTCCACGGTATATGAAAGACTGAACATTGACGATCAAATTTGTAACTAAATTCAATTTTCCTTTGTTCATCTGACCAGACTACTATTTCAGGTGCAAGGTGAGAACTTTGAATCAGCAGCAAAAAGCATCTTTTTCACAAATTCTGCTCTTGCAGGAACAAGTAAGGAAATAGCTGAAAGCTTTTAAAATACACAAATTTTTGGAGTTAAAACATTTTGAACTGAATATTTTGTATTTTGATTAGCCACTTGTTTTAATTTCATAAATAATAGTCATAGAGCAGAAAACACATTAATAAAGTTAAAAAATACATAAAAATCTGAAAATAATACCTTTGTTATTAAGGATGCTTGTAAAATTAAAAAAAAATTATTGGAGTTATGAGGATTGTAATCAGAATAAAGAAATCCTGAACTTTTAGGTTTTAATCATGCTTCTGATTTGCATATTCAAAGTATACTGTGACCTCACTATTTCCTGTACTTATACAAATATTTCTGGAATTACTTTCCTTTACTCTCCATAGTAAGATGCATCAACATCTTCTTATTTTCACTGTTTTAGTTGCAGGAGTCATCCCAGGATGTATCCCAGGAGGAATCCTGAGGAAGGCTGGAAGCTTGTGATGCATTAGTGAATTTGTCTCATGCCCCAGTTTCAAAGTAAGTAGGTTCTAGCTGAAACCAAAGTTTTTATCTTCAGATCTGCAAATGTGCAGGATGGCAAAAAAAAAAGAAAGTAAAAAACCACAACTCTGCTTCACACATGAAGACTCATGTGAGGATCAGATTGTGCAAGGCCTTTTATAAGAAATCCAGCCAAATCTATTTTATGAGCTTATCTAGAAGGTTGTATAGTGAGGAGTGTTGTGTAATGCAACCTGAGAAATCTGTAATTATCTTATTTAACTATTCATAATGGCAGCTGTCAGGATTGTACATTCAATATGTTAAATTATGCTTTCAGTAAGGGTAACTTCATCTTATGCAGTGAGATACCTCTGGTACATGCCAGCATATGATTCAGAAGAGTTCACACAAGAAAGTCCCTGAGGACTTTCCACATTTGATCTCATGTCACTCAGGGACCTTACTCTTTTTCACTGCCTCCAATAGCTGTGGAAGAAAGAAAAGAAAATTTTGCTAGTTCCAAAAATAAAGTTGGTATAAAAAGTGAATAAAGTGTTTAACTTAGCTAAAGCAGCTCTCTAGTATATCTGCTTCAGCTGCTGTCATGATATTCACTGATTCCTTCCAGAAAATTACAGTGTGTTTTGCTTTCTTGATATTGGAGGTACACACCCTCTGATGAACCTGAAATGTGGGGTTTGGTTATAAATACCAGTCTTTTTGGAAAACACTTTTCAGCATGCCAAAAATATACAGCTTTTGCAAACTTAGTAAATCTTTATTTTCTAAGAATATGGGACCTGATCCTACTGAGTTCAATTAACATTACTCCTACTGAGTAGAATTAACATTAGTAGCATTAGCAGGACAAATTCAGGAGAGCCACTTGATGTATGTTTTCATATTAGGCCTTTTTGAAATAAAAAATATTCATCAGCTTTAAAAATGCTGTTGACAGGACTCAATGCATGGTTTTCCAGTGATGTGTTCAATCTCTCAAGGAGCACATTGTTTAAGGAATAGCTCTCCCTAGCATTCCCCTGCACCTTGAGCACCACTTAAGTATTTAAGTGCGATTCAGTTTGGAATGGTGTACCTGCAGGTCACAGACTGAAGGAGCTAAACCAGACATAAATCAGAATGAAATACGTGGCTCCATAGAAGGCTCAATTGGATAAAACAAACCATGTATCCACTTGTGCACAGCATGTCTCTCCCAGCTGAGCAGAGTTGAGAAAACAGGCTTCATAGTCAGAACAAGTGTCGTCCATTGATGTACATAATAAATCATCAGTGTAAAGAATTTGTCAATAACATGCTGCCCTAAACATCCATATGCCTGCTGCATTAGGCTCATGTTGTTGCAGCTAAATGAGATCTCAAACAACACAGAATGAAAAAAAAAAGCAGTGTAGCTTAAAGCGGCAGCAGATCAGTTTGTGAAAAGCAGGCATTTTATCTCCAGTTCTTTTAAAGAGCAGTTTGGGAAATGCATAGTCATTTATGAGAACAAGGAGCACTAGAATATGCTTATTAAAAATCTAGACAGGCATTGGGAAAATTCTTTTAACAAATTCAGACCCCCTACAATGCTCCCAAATACATGACCAACTTTAGCAATGCCTGCAATGCAGCTCACTCAGGCGAGTGCTGGGATTTAGCACTCAATGCAATTAGAGATTCTGGTTTCAGCTCTACCTCCACATTGTGGGGCAGCTGTGAGCAAGTCCCATTTATTTCCCCACTGGTAGTTAATGTGTCTTTTCCATTTAGTCTCTGTTCACACAGGGTGAACAGAAGGTGTGTTTGTACAGTACCTATGTTTCATTTAGTGGCACCACAACACAAATAAGAACTATCAAAGAACTTGCAGGAAATATGACAGAAAAGTAATTTCTGAGGAAGTAAAACAGATTACATATTCTAGATTGAAGAGATATTAAATATCTAAGAGAAAGCTAAAAATTTATTCAGAAGTAAGTATGTCCAGCCCTCTTACTGCTTAAGATAATATATAAAGGTCACTAATGCCTCTAAATTGCTATAAACATTCCTAATGTATTTAGTGCCTGGTAAATTTTTGTTATGATTCAATACAGAAACAGCTAAATCAGAAACAGATAGCATGGTTCAAATTATCTCTTACAAATCCAAAAGATATAAAAATTTGGTGTTTTTATTATAAAACTTTTCACTTTGAGAGAATATGTGTTATCTTATGAATTTTATATGTAAGGAATTTCACATACTTCTCATAAGGAACTTCTGAGTAGAAAGGAAAGAGTTTTCTGATCATTTTCTACCTAGCACAGATTCCTTTCCACCTTTTTTTTTTTTCAGAAGCCAAGAGACAGTACTAAGTAACTTTCAACTCAGAACTGTTGATTTTCGAAACAGGACAACATATTTCTTGAAGGAATCGGGGGAAATGAATTAGTAAGAAGGGAGTAGATATACCATGAGAAGGACAAAGAGAAAAGCATAACTGATTATCACTGGAAGAAACCCAAAAATTCCTTTTCAAGTACTGTATGGAAATAGAGTATGAAGAGGACATCACATTTTTCAACACAAGATTATAAGAACTGAACTCCAAAGATAAAATGGTCTTTGTAAAAGCAGGCTGAGCAAAATTTTTGACTGACCTGCTGCTACTAATTCACACGAAGATGATTTTGTGTAATATAATGTGGAGGTAACCAGAGAATACTTAGAAGTGTAAACCTCAAACTGACTTTCAGAGCTGGCCAAGAGTTGTGTGGGCATTTAAGACTGTTGTTGACAGGAAATGCAGTGAATCATTGTTCATGGGTGTGACGAGCTCTTCATGAAACTAACACATTGGTGAACAGCCCCCATCTGAAATGTGAAACACTGTATATTGGAATACAAAGACAATATGCTGCCAAGAGTAACTCATTTGGAAATGCCAAAGTCAGGAAACTAACTTTTTTTCTGAAATTATGTATATATATATATATGTAGACACACATATATGTGTGTGCGTTTTCATTTGTATATGTGCATCTGTGTGAGTAAATGCAGAGAGAGAAGGGAGGAGGAAGAGAGTAATGGAGAGGAAGATTCTTGTAAAAGCTAATTCAGAACACCTATTTAGAGGGTTTCCTAAATCATGCAAGTATTCCACAGAATTTCAGCCACCTGATAGAAAATCATTAGACCAGAACAGTCCATTTTTTCTATTGTTCATGGGTAATTTACCACCTAGGCTTGTTGTGGTTTTTCCTTTTATTATCTACTATTCCTGATTTCCACGCTGTTTGTTATTTTCATGTGATTGCATACAATTGAATTTGGAACATAAAGTGTTAGAGAGAGGAAAATAAATTACAGTCAGAGAAAGAAAATACAAATGAGCACATGAAACATCAAAAACTATGATTCTTCCTCATTTTTTTAGACAGAACAAGAAAGGGTATGTTAAAACTAAAAAACAGAAGTAAAGGTGCTCAATGATTCCACTTTCCTCATGTGTTAACAATTAACCAGTGAAAATAAATGATACAAGACTATATTAAAGCGAAAGAGTTTGGGATCTAAACTAATGTAGAAAGTCACATGGAAAATACACAGAATAATCAGAATTCCAAAATGTGTTTGGAAGAAAACTAAATACTCGCTCTGCAGGGAATGAGCCATCATATCACAAATGAAAACTCAGGAGAAATTTACCTTTTTTGAAAATCCTTCTGTAATGGAGTATAATTTTATTTTACACTTCTTAAAAGGAAATTTAAAGGGATGGGAGAAGATGTTTCTAACCACAAAAAGAGCTATGAGCTTACAGGACAACAGGATTGAAAAACAGAGTGTGAGCTATCTATCTTCTTTCTGTTTAAAGTTCTTGCATTTTATCCTTCTTGCAGACAGCTAGACATATTTGTTCTGGGCAGGTTTTTCAGAGAAGGACATTGTGGACTAAAAACACCATACTATATTTTTCATTTTTGAGGTACATGCAATCCATCCCCATCACTTTGAGGTAACTTTGCTTTCCACTAGAATGCTCCAGGTTTTAATCACAAGTCTACTTTTATTCTCAGTATGAGATCAAAATAAATACACCACCAGAGTGAATTGAACACTTTTCTGAGAGGACAAGAGGGATTCCTGCTTGTCATAACTAATGAGGGTGATCAAAGCCAACCAGGTGCTCCCACTGACCTGAGCTTTGATCATTTACTATAGTTTCCAATATCTGAGCCTGGGAGTGAGTTGCCCTAATGGCCTCTGGTTACATTAGTGGTACGTGGCAGGAAAAGGGAGTAAAGATAAGAAGAAGCAAGAAGGAGAGGGGAATGTCTAGCTATGCAGCATGTGTAAGACTAAAAACCTCTGGGCAATTGAAGTAAGCTCATTTTCAAGGCTTTTAATACACTGTACATGTTAATGTTATTGAAATACTCAGTAGGTTTTTCATGAAAGCTGGTCCCAAAGAGCAATGATAAGATCTTTTATTCACCTTTGAGCAATTACTCAAATGAGCAGACAGTAGTTTAAAAGGGGTTTGTGTGTGTGTGCAAGTGCTCTTCTGAACCCTGTGAAATATCTGACTCCTCAAAAGAACATGTTAGTGCTAGAATTTTGCACATTATAAGTATTTCTACTGACTTGAGATTCTTTTGCCCATTGCTGATTGTGGTGTTCATGATAGCCAACACTGTAAAATCTTTCAACCACAGACTATGATGTTGTCAGATGAAAAATGTTGTCTATCTTGCTAACTTTAGTTTCTCATTAGTTCTAAAGATGGATTATGTGATAGAGTTGATAGCTAAAGGCATTTGGGGAAGACTTGCTCCCATCAGGTCTGATTCACACTAAGTGAATCTTTCTGAATACACTTCTCTTTTGTCTGTGCTAGCACTTGAAACATTTTTTGTACAGCGGCAGCAAGTTTAAATGTACAGTTATAATTTCTTTAGTGTACTCAAATTCTCCAACTGCTGTGCAGATTTCAGATGTTTTCCAAGAACATTGCAGCCACAGAGATTAAACATAGCAGGTGACATTATTATATGGACCAGAAGCTGGGATAATTATTTAATTCATATTGTAATAAAAAGCAATGAAGGAAAAAGCGGCCTGCTATCATCTTTGTAACATTCTCCTTCACAAAATTCAGAGAGAACCAAGAACATCAGTGTCCTACTTTTCATTTCCAGAAGAGTGGAGTCTTTCCTTAGCACTTTAACAAGGCAGGAATTCAAGGCTGTGATTTTATAAAAGAAAGAAATTTCAGCCTTCAAAATACCTGCTGTCCTCGGCAAGTGAAGGTCTGTTTTTTTCTGTGCTATCATATCCCTGTTGTAAGCAAGACAAGAGAGGGTATTCAAAGTTACCTGATTGTGCTGAAAACTGGAATTCTGTTTATCATTAAATGTTTTTAATTTTTTCTGACCCATTTGTTACCATCACCATAATTTAAAAAAAATTCCCTCTAACTGGAATAATGTCATTAAAGATCCTAGCTAAACCAAGCAGACACAGAGTGATCCAAATACCTACCCTGGTGTATTAATTAAAAGAAATTATTATTTTACATAAAATTTAGCTGTCAGTGTTTATTCAGCATAACCCTGACTGTGGACAACCTGCTAAGAGGTTAACCTTTTCTACTAACGCACACGTTTGGTGCCTCTGCTGTCCTACACTGGTTCAACCACCTTTGGACTGTTTATCACTAGAGATGCTTCAGATGTCTGTCTTTTCCACAGTAACTGTCTTTAAAAGTGGAAAGGAAAGTCCCCAGAGTTTCCTTTCCTCTAAACATTTGTATGTTTACACTTACAAACTTTTAACTGTAGCTGCCATTGCAAATCATTTTTTCTGCCAGGGGAATAAAGGAAAAGTTCAATATGGAATTATTGTCAAAACAGAATTCAGCTGAGAATTTTGACACTTTCAGTGACAACAGCACAGATGAATACATTTACAAATAGATGAATGATGTCCAATATCTCAAATAACAATACAACAAAAGAATGTTTTCATCTTCCTTTGAAGTGCCTTTAGTATGCAAATGATCAGCTTTAGGCTTAAATCTGCAGATAGTTCCCTTGTTGCATATTGTGTGGCCTCTGAAGCCAGAGTGCTGTATCAGAAGTTGGTAATTGCATGGTGTCAGATTGCACCTCATCTAATTCCATGTCACAGTAAATTATGGGTGTCTGGGTCCTGCAACATGTGCAGCTTTAAAAGCCAAACTATGTGATGCCGTTTTGTGCTAGGTGCTACTGGGGAGCGCCGACCTTGATGTGTAATTTAAGTAACTTTCAATGCATTAACAGTAGCTGATGGAAGTATTTAGTAGTGTCACAGGCAATAGGGGCAATAAAATCTCTTTTATGTTTTGCAAATTGGAGTTCTGCTACGGACTAAAATGTAAAGTGTTTTGTGGAAAGTGTTTTGCGGAAAGCTGGCAGGAGTAATGCCTTCCACAAACTTGTACCACAGCATTATTTATATCCTTCTGTTGGAATGTTTGTCATTTTCAGGGTTATAAGTGGAACATCAAAAACATGCAGCAGAAGCTGAATGAATTCTACAACTATTCCTGTTTCTATGGCTCAACTTATGTCACATTAAAGATAGAAACATTTGGAATACTTTGTAAGAACATGTATTTTTTGTCCAGGGAAATCAGGCCAGATCTGAGCTCTGGCTGTGACAATAATTATTTTTGTTTTACCGTGAACTAGCTTGCTTCAGAAATACCATCATCCAAGGCATAAATTTTACAGTCTTTTATACACAAAAAACTTCTGGCCATTTCTGTATTGTAAATATTTTTACTATGATGGATCATAATCACCAGAGGTCAAAGGCAATAGGCAAAAGAAGGAGTTTGAACTTGGCTTAATGAAAGTTGCTTAAGGTAGTTGGAACAGATATAGTATTTTCATGTGACTGCTTATAATGCTTTTTACAATGGGAAAGAGGTTCTTTGCTGCAGTGTAATCGCAGGAGGAAGGGGGTTTGGCATTGATTTTGTGCTTCTTGGAACAAAAATATTTTAGATCTGATAGAGAAGTCATTATTTTCTACCAAAAACTGTACTTCAGGCTTTAAAAAGCAACAGTAACACAAGTTTGAAGGTTAGCTACAAGAGGAATTTAGCTTTTATTCTGACTGTCAGACTTCTCTCTGATCTAAACAAACACATTTAAATCCTGCGCAGTTAAAATAATAATGCAGACCCCAAATTTCTAATCCTGTCTTTCACAGCATAACATTTTACACTCAGTGAAAGTAGGGGAGTTCTTAAACTCGGTGAAATTTCACTTACTCTTTGGTAGGAGAAGATCACAAGGCTGAATTTTGCTAGAAGAATATTCTAAAGCTATTATTAATTCCCTGAAAAATATTGTTGCCTGACCAAGACTTCCTATGTCAAAAAGCACTGAAATTCATGAAATGGTGTCCAAAAAATCACCTTTTTAATGTGGAGCCCTATCCTTCTATTAATGGCAGTTAAATTTTTCAAAAGCCATTACCTGATTTAACAGCTTAAATCACATTTTAGAGGTGATTTTAGCATTTAATAATTCAGCCTTACTTTGAAAGAAACTTGGAAGTTACATGTCATCTGTTTTTGCCCTTTTGAAAATCACATCTTGTACTTAATGCAATCTTTAAGCCCCTTGGAAAAGCTGGTTTAAAATCCTTTTTGAAAATGTCACAGTTGTAAGGGTACTTCTAAACTATGGGAGGTTTTAGCTTTCAATGCCTTCCTGGAGTATATTCCCTTGCTCTTTCCCTCCATGTTAAAGCAATATACGTAGCGAATGTTTTTCTTCTGTTCTTTTATGGAAAGGCAATGACATGCCTGTGCCAGGAAAATTAATCAAAATCTTTTTTACCTGTATACAGTAAGGTATATGTGTGGAAATAAATACATGAGGACAAAGCAGAGGGGTGAAATGAATTTTGGATTGTTGATGCTTTTGACTGGCTTGCTGAAAGCAAAATGAGTTTGTAAAATGCAGAGGATGAATAGAATTACTGGCATGATAAATTTGCCTAGCTTATCTGTAATGATCTAGCTGCAGTTGCAGTTATAACATTTTACCTGTTTTTACCTCACCTGAAATTACTTATGCTGGAATATGAGGGAGACTATTCCTATTAATAAACTATCAGTGTTTTTGCAGGGTGCATGACAGATGCAAAGGGGAGATGAAAAATTTGGAAATAAATGGTAGACTTCAGCCCTTCAAAGACCTTATCAATTTGCATCATGCTCTGAATTCTGAACACCCTTCTTTGCCCTTGCTGCGCTATTTGCTGTGTGGCTAAAGATGTACACAAATCTTTTAGGATAAGGGTCTGTACCTTTGATTAAAGGACAGGACACAAGTCTGTGTGCTTGCAGCCCACAAGGCCAACCACATCCTGGGCAGGGTGATATTAGATAATAGGAAAAAATTCTTTACTGAGGTGGTGAAGCACTGGCACAAATTGCCCAGGAAGTTATGGCTGCCCCATTCCTGGAAGTGCTCAAGGCCAGGCTGGATGGACCCCTGACAAGCCTGATCTGATGAATGGCATCCCTGCTGATGGCAGAGGGGTTGGCACAGATTGATCTTTAAGGTCCCTTCCAACTCAAACCATTCAGACTCTCCTAGCCTCCACTTTGGCGGTCCTAGAGAGATCAGTAGACCTTGTAGAGCACAAGGATCTCTATATGCATTATGAATTTTCTGGTCTGGATGTGCACCGTCAGTAGTTCTTTACCCAATTTTCAAATTGTGGTGTTGCTGCACTTTTGTGGTTTTTTACTATTGTTATTAATAGTATGAACTAGAATGAAGTTTAGATAGCTGAAAAGCATAAGCAGTGATCACATTTGAAAACACAGTAGGTATAGCACTGGAATGCTACAAATGCAGTATTTAATGCTGATAGACTGCCGTTGTGACTCAAACCAGGCTTTTAGACAAGTAAAGAGGCATTTCTTGGTATTATAGGGTCTCACCTTACTGTCAAGCCTTAAGTAGCACTCTGCATTGATCTCAGTGGGTAGTTGTGTTTAAAAACTGATGGCATGACCTGGCCCTTAATATGAAATGTCACCTGAAAGGAACATACAGATTTTGCTGCTCTATGCACAGTAAGAAAAAGAAGGAGAAAGCACAACAGACCTCATGCTATCTTGACATATGCAGACAGCATGAAATTTTTAGCAGTATTTTATAGCATGAGCCTCATAACCAATAATACCTTATTTCCACTGACTTCAATGGGGCTTTGGATTTACGTCTTTGTTAATACAATCAGAATCTAAGTACACTTGGAGTTAAATACAGAAATATTTTCATGAAAAAAATTGAAGCATCTCTAAATGTTTTTTTATTGAAAAGACTTTTTGGATTTGGAATCAGAACTTGAAAAGGTACATTAATATTTCCAACTATTCTCCCAGGTTTGAAACCAATGGATATTGCATATCCCCTGAGCTGCAAGTTTCTTGCATTTTTCCAACCTGAACCTCAAAAAACCCTTTTCTATTGTTCTTAAAACTTACAACAAACTGTAAAGCATTTGTTTATGGTTTGACCAGGGAATAAATTCTGAAAGCTTTGTCTATCCTGATTCAAAATTCCCATATGTTATTTGTCTTGCTCATATATTCATCTGTTTTGTATAAGCTTTCATTTTTCTCTGACAGCCAATGATCTTTTATTATATGAAAGAGACTTAAACTCAGCCTCTCAGCCATGTTGTAATTATTTTGATCTTCCTGATTTGCTTCTCCTCATACAAACATCTGCTCATAAACTTGTACCATATAGCAAGGGTACATATTCAGTGTGAGCAAAATCCCCTCATCCCTGTTCCATGTTTTTCTGGTTTTGTGTTTTCTTTTGTCTTACGAAAGGGTGTGATCTGGATCAAATTACAATATGAATACAACGTAGCAGAGGGATGTATGCAACAAAGATTTTAAATAACTCGCTGAGCTCACTGTAACTTCCTCAATGTCAAAAAATGTGCCGCTGCAAATCCCGTGGGACTGCCTGAACAATACTTGCATATTCCAGGCCTTATGTCAGGCTGATACCCATCTGTCTATCTGCTAGGCTCAGTCTCCTCTGTCCTTTCTGGTATCACTTCCTCTGTTGTGGGGGAATGGGAGAGGAGGGGCTCTGTACAGCAAAATTTCCCTTCATTTTGTTCAAAAGTGAGATCCCCTGGATATCTTCCTGCAAGGTACTTGAACTCCATTTGCATGTTGTTGTAGGATGGTTTGGTGCTAATCCTAAAAGAAATAAGTCAGCACCCAACATTTTAAATAACTTTGAGTATCACTATTGTATTTGAATAATTTAGACCAGGATCCTAACTCCAACTTGCAAATAAACAGTTTTGATAAATCTTAGTAGAGGGGTCAAGGTTTTGTGGTAGGCACAGCACAAAAATTTACAGAAGTCAGAAGATATCAAGAAGAGGTAACATTAAACTCTTCTGATTCAGTGACACCCAAAATTTGAAGAGGTATATGGATTAATTTTGAACCTCCACAAGAATGGCCTATGAAGCACAGTACAACATACACTCTCTGAAGTGTGATGTGGCATTACTCTGGCATGTCCTTCCTTTAGCACTGTATCTGAGTCAGACTTTTGGGGAATTCTCTGGGGTGGGGCTATGAGTTAAATAACCTCTTGCAGACTCAAGACTGAGATCTGCAGGTGAGTCATCATGCAAAGCTGCGTCTTATGAATATTTTGTGATTGTGCTATGGGCAGACATGTGCAAATCTAATATTTGCCACTACCATTAAATTGTTAAATACTTCTGTAAACAGCAGATAGATACACTTCTTTCGGCTTTTTGCCCGCAGTAAAAGACCAATGCATTTGTTTTTCCCTATCATCGTAAAACTCTCATGACCATAAAATTATATATCTACCACAAGAACAATCACTTTGATATTTCCAACTCTTTTGTTTTTTCCTTTAACAATTTTGAAATTCTGCTGGATATTTAGCCAGTCGTGGGTTGGTTGGTTTGGAAATACAGACTTTGAGTGGTTGGAAAACATGCATAATCTGCTTAGTGCCTGGTTGCATCTTCTTGCCACTGTGTGAGGCAAGCAGAACATGTACTAGTGCCTGGAAGACCAAACAAAGGATTTAATTCCCAGGGAACATGCTTTGTTGTTTTCCTGTAGGATGTTACTATCTCTGCATCTCCCCTTTCTCTTAAACTAGCAGTCTAAAATGTCCCTAGGGGAGAACTAATAGGCAGGCTTACACTGAACATGATTACACAAAACTGCTTTCCTTGGGAAGGCAGGAGGGGTAGGAATTAGCACTGTTCTGATGTTATTCAGCGGCTGCACTTTTCACCTGATTTCAGCTAGGTATCTGAGTATGTGCAAATATTACAAGTCTCCTCTGAAGTTTCCAGAAGTAGATGGTATCATCTGGCATCATTGAATTTTTATTTGTGGTGGAGAGGGACAGGGGTGGTGATATGAATATAGCTGCTCAGTTTTATAGCTGAAGTAGGCAATAGAAAATATCTACTCCTGTCTGGCAAATTATTTTCTTAATATATACAGCACAGTCTTCTAAATTGTCTCTAAATCACTATGTGACTGCCTAAAGACTTATGTACCAAAGAAACTGATGACCTATTCAGTTATGTGATAGTTGTCTTCAGCTTTTCTTATGTTTCTAAATTAGCAGATACTTGTACAAGCAAAATCACAGGATTTGGAAACATGACTTGTGCAATACAACACCTGTTTATTAGACTGTCCTTGGATTAAAAAAACTAAGAGACTTCTCTAGTCAACTCCCTGAATGCCTGCCTAGATATTTGTTCTCTGACAGGCCTCATGCCTCTTTTATTCTTGAGTTCACAATGGCTTATTTTCAGTAGAAAAGAAGGTAATAATATTTTCAGTGTAAACACAGCCACTCCCTGTCTTCTCTGATTTTTTTTAAAGTATTAGAAAAGTGTGTGATCTTATTTTAGCTATCTTATTTGCACAACAAAGGCAAACCTGCCTTGGCTAAAATGTTTACCACCTTTCAGGAGAGTGCGAAAACTGTAAACTCAGGCAAAAATTGTTTAAATTTCTCACTTTGTGGGCTGCCTGTCTCTCTCAGTCTTTCAAGAATAATCACTGTATAATTAAATACTATGTCCAGGAAAGAAACCACAACTACAGCAACAAACCCCTCAGATTCTGAAAATTCAATGAGCAGTGATACCTTAATATACAGTCTACAATCATACAGAAAAGTTCTAGATAGAAATTAAAGTAATATTTATTCTTGTACTGTGTCCTTTTAGTTCTTCATATTTGTCATATACACATTGTTGATTTTATAGCTGTTTATTGTAAAAGGATCCTAGACACCTAGACACTTAATGCATTCAAACTGAGTGGTCCAGTTGGGGCTGGATTCTTACTCTGGAGGTACTGTGGCACTTGAACAATGTGAGCAACCCTTTACTTAATTTGGGAGGTCAATGAGCAAAGATAATTTATTGGTATTTGTTAACATTCTTTCCTTAAATATATAACATTATAATTCATTAGACAGAACCTCATGGACAAGTTAGGCAATAGCAAAAAAGCCATTTTACAAATACACTGGACACACACCAGCCACCAGGAAACAACAACCTCCCTGTGTTTGTTTCCTCTTTGATAGTGATTGTTGGTTCTGAACAATGTCTACTTTTCTCAGCTAGACATATTTTCCTCATGCTACAAAATGAGAGGTTTATGAGTTAAAAGCTCATATATCATATCACATGCAAGTTCAACAACTTTACCTAAAAAACAGCCACGTGTAGGGTCTCAAGAAGCCTCTTTGGAGTGAAGATTGAATAAGTCCCACATCTAATGAATGGCTGCCTGCCTCATTGCAGTGCCTCCTGTACTCTATAGCTGATCTTCAGGCTACTGCAGAGATAAAATGTTCATATTGTGTGTCATTATTTCATTAAACAATTCTTGTACTTACCTTCCTCTACTTTTACTTCCCTATGTTGTACTGTGCCTTTTAGGAATTCTTCAGCGCTGCATACCCAAAAAAAAAAAAACTATCTCGATGTAATGTTCAAAATTTCAACAAAGATTTTAAAAATTAATCCCAAAGGAATAGCATGAACAGAAATAGAATTCTGATTTCGCACTGACGGCAAGCTGCTGTTGTATAATTTTCATTTTCCTCTGCTAAGATACCATAATTTACATTTGTGTTGCCTCTTTTTTCTTTTCCTACGGCTTTTATTTTTTTTTAGAGGGAGGAAACAACATTCCTTTTCCTTATGGGTGTTCTGGGACTATGTGATCTCAAAATACAGTATATTTCAACAGAAAATTGCTTATCTCTCACACAAGGAAATGTTTTCTGCATGTGACCTTATGGTAACTAATATGAGAAAGGTATTTTAAGCCATCTCAGAGCTCTCAGTGTTATCACTACCATATATCATCCAGATCTATATTATTTATGAATACTGGTTTATTTTGTACCCTAATTCATATAGTTGTATAATAAAATACTTTTTTTTGGAGTCTTGTCAAAATAGTATAAAATAGTTGTACACCCCATTTGCCACTTCCTAATGGATTTATACTCTTAATTCATATCAGTGTTTTAGAAGTAAAATGTCAGCATTAACACATGTGGTATGTAACCACAGGATGCTGTTTCCTGAATGACAGCCAAAAGCTATAAAATACTTATCTGTGTATGTGGGTTAAATCCACAATATATTCTTGTGTTTTTTATTTTCAAGAGCAACTAGACACATACCTATGAGAGAAACCAGCACTGTGCCACTTTTAGTCTCTGCTTCTTTGAACAAGTAAAACAATTGTTAAAGAGGTGATAAGCAATTTGTTTTCCATGTTGAACTTTATTGAGGAAAATGTAGAATGAGAGACCGCTGTGACACACTGTGTGTGAAACTATCAGTATGCTATTGAGCCATGTCTCTGGAAGATGTATGGCTATACTTTAATCTAAGATTTTCACTCAGGGCTTCCACTTTCTCCAGTACTATGCACAGCCATAATTTTTGGAAACAGAATTTCTGTTTCATTATCTTCAATATTTTCTGTATGTAATTTATGTTTCAGCCCACCTTGGTACTGATTCATTATAACAGCATTAGTTGAGTTCACCATACCAAATTGAAACAGAAGTAGGTCTTTAAACTGTGTGAGATTTTTCCATTTTAATGTGTATTTGAAAGTCTTAAAGCAATATCATATATGTGTTTTATTATAACTACCACAAAGATTTTAAATTCAGTATATTGCTTTTGAAAAGCACCATGACTTCCTTCTTTTTACTGGTGTTATTCTAATATATAAAAATCATGAATGTTGAGGCAAGGAGAATTAGGAAATAAATTTTGTGAACAAAACAATGTGATGTACACTCTCAGAGAATCCACAACTAAGCAAAGTGGAGATAATTGATATTGTAGTTTATGCAAGAGACAGCATGCAGTGTCACCTTTCTTTCACTTGCTAATGTCAGAGTTTTCATGAAAATTCAATATTACAAAAAGTTTTTCACAAAGAACCTTGAAATTCTAAGTGGTAGTACTGCTATTACTGAGCTGCAATTTGTAAGAAAACCATAATGCTGACTTAAGAATGTTTCTCCAAGTATACATTTCACATGCTGCTTTTTCCCACAGTATTGAAATGAAGCTGACATACCATCATAGATCATTCCAAATCAAGGAAGGTGTTCCTGAGGATATGTAAAAAGACACTTTAAATTTCAGTTTTTAAGCACCTTTCTCCATATGAGATGCAAATGTACTGAAAAAAATCTAAATTTATATTTTAAATTAATGTCATGCGTTACTTGTGTACTTAAAAATCACTAAAACAATTTTTTAAAATTTCCTTTCAGTTTTTTTAGTCATTGTGATTTAGCAGCTTGACACACAAGAACCCCTTAACAGAGCACAGAAATATATTATCATTTCACCTTTCCTTAGAAAAGATAAAGCTATTTGTAATTTGCCTTTACTGTATGTTCAGTTGGAATTTGAAATTATTTTACCATTGTCAGGACAATACCTAATTTTCCAGATGACAAAATGACAATTTTATTTGCAGTTACTTAAAATATTGATAGTTTGCAAAGCACATTTTGGTATGATACTTTATAGGGAATGGAACACATTTCAATTTCTACTTGTGTTTCTAATATACTTCTTACAAATATTTGATATCTGAGTTTAATTATACTGTAAAAGAAAATCCTATATTTCAACATTGTGCAATTTACTTTTAATTTAACAAGCACATACATGTAAAATATCTTTAGCAGAATCATGTAAATCTGTATTACATCAATCTTTTGTACATTTGTACCATTTTCATCACTTAAAAGAGAAAAAGGAAGCTGTTAATTTTTTAAGGGATAAAAATAAAAATATTTTTTGTTTCTAATTAATAAACTTTTTAGATGGCCAAAGTGAAACATTCAGACTGAAGTTGCTCATGGCAGACAGAGTATTTCCTCAGGGATGTTTTTATGCTTTGGGCAGATAATAAAGAGGGCTAATGTCAGAATGCTTTCTTTTTTGTGAACATAATGAAATAAGACAAGGTGTCGTGGGCTCTGTCTGGTTTGTGGGGTTACCACATTGTGCTGGTTCCAGCTGGAGTTCACTTAATTTTCTTCACAGTCACTTGCATGGGGCTGTGTTTTGGATCTGTGCTAAATAAAGTGATGATGATGTGGAGATGTTTTTTTTATTGCTGAGTAGGGCCTGCACAAGGCCAAGGCTTTTTCTGAATTTTGTACTGCCATGCTGATGGGGACGCTGGGGGAGCTTGGGAGGCTGGGAGGAGACACAGCCTGGACAGGTGACCCCAACTGACCAAAGGGACATTCCAGACCATGGAACACCATGCTCGGTATGTAAGGCAGGGGAAGAAGGAGGAAGGGGAGGACGCTTGCAGCGATGGCGTTTGTGTTCCCAAGTCACCCTGAGGTGTGATGGGGCCCTGCTCTCCTGGGGATGGCTGAACACCCACCTGCCCATGGGAAGCAGGGAATTCACTCCTTCCTTTGCTTTGCTTGTCTATTCATTTCAGAGTAAGACTAAGAAGAACCTTTCTGTGAACTACTTCCAGTAAATGTACCCAGACAAACAGATAAAATCCGATCACTGAGTTTGACTCAGTAGTAAAACCAGATGGGAGATCCCTAGTCAAGTGCTTCTTTTCTATGATGACAGCTATAGACAACAACAAACTTGAACTGATCATCTAGGTTTGATTAGAGCTCGTTGCTCCAGGTCTTTAATTGGCACTTACATCAGCTGTATCTGCTGAAAGGTCAGCTGGGTCCCAGTGAAGGTCAAGTAAGCATCCTGTAAAAAGATATTTGTTTCTTTTCAACTGAGGTGTCTCTGGCTAGCTGGCTAGTTTGTCACCTGGGTTTACATGGCAAGATTTTTGCAGCAGAGGGCTGCAGGGATGGCTTCTCAGTGAAGAGGCCAGGAGCTGCCCCCATATTGAACAGATCCAGCTACAGATGGCTCCACAAGAGATGCTCCACTGCTCAAGGCTGAGCTGGTCAATGACACCAGAGGCGTCATTATTATTTTTACACTTTATTATTTAAGAAAGGGTAAAAAATGCTGCATAACAACTCTGACGTACAACTGGGGATACCAAGGTCACGTAGGAAGGAGTGGAAGCAGACATTCTTCTGAAGCCCATGGAGCAGACCATGGCAAAGTAGGTTATCTCCTGTACAGTCCACAGAGGACCATAGTAGAACAGATACCCACACCTCATCCCATGGAGGACTCCATGCTGGAACAGGTGATTGTAGCCTGAAGAAAGCTGTAACCCTTGGAGAACCCATGGTGGAGAAGAGTTTCTGGCAGGAACTGCAGCCCATGGAGAGGCCCTGCTGGAGCAATCCATTCCTGAAGGACTGCACCCCACCCATGCTGGAGCAGTTCAAGGAACTGCAGCCTGTGGGAGGAACCATGCTGGAGCAGGGAGAAAGGAGCAACAGAGATTGACGGGAATTGAGCAGAACCTCCATTCCCTCTTCCCCTGCACCACTTGCAGTGAAGGAGGTAGAAGAGTTAAGATTGAAGCTGAGCCTGGAAAAAGGAGGTGTATAATTAGTTTTGTTTTCTTTTCTCACCATCTCAATTTGTTAGTAATAGACAATGAATTAACTGATCCTCCCCAAGTCAAGATGTTTTGCTTATGATGGCAATTGCTGAGTGATCTCTCCATCTTTATCTCAACTGACAAGATTTTTCATCTTATTTTATCCCCATCTTATGCTGAGGATGAAGTGTGAGAGAGCAGCTTGCTGGGCACATGTGAGCCACGCAAGATTAACCCACCGCACCACCATATTTCCACTACAAGTAGAAACAGTCCACAAATGAAACTGTATTAATTAATCTTCAGAGAATAATTGACGAGGCTCCTTGTGTGGCCCTTTTCAGTTAGGCCAAAGAACAGATGCATTTTCTGAGTTCTTTGATGCACTGAATCTTGTTATTATCTTTACAAATGCTCATTGCATCAGGAACACAACAGGGATCTGATTATTTTCCCCAGGAACAATCAAGGGATTAGTGGAATATAGACAGAGATTGAATCTGCATGGAAAATTGTCCATGCTGTGTTCTATTAGAAGGTGCTGCTGTGCAAAATTTGTTGCTAATCATGTGGCAAAATTACAAGAGACTGCAGAAAGAAGAAACTAGTAAACAAAATAATAAAAGTAATTTTAATTATTAAACTTCAGTGTTATAAATTATCTGCCATTCATCACTGCCACAAATAAGTATAAAAAATGGAAAAAATCCATATGCTCCATGCACTCTAATTTAATTTTGCATAATAAATTAGTGTAATGCAGAATGTTTAAAAATATGAATAATCAGCAAATTACTATCCGGTTTCAACAGGCAGTGTCTAAATTTTAATACAGACAGCTATTACAGTTAACCTATGCTTTATGTTGACTGAAGCACAATAAAACGTTGAATGGGTATTATAGACACAGTTCCAGTTATCAGCCACTAATGATGCTAAGTGATGAATTGCTACATCTTTAATGGAACAATAAGAATCCAGGGTTTTCATTATCTTGCTCAGAGTATTTTGCATGCCCACTATTGTTCTTCCAATTAGTCAGTAACAAAGAGGATCTGTTTGAAAAGATATAGCAGATGATGAGTCATAGGTGACAGGTAATTCTCCCCATGCTGCCTGGGAAAAAATGACTTCTTGATGTTAGTTATGGTTGTTTTCCATCATTTTTTCAAGGCAGTAAGGTGATGCTGTCCCTTTAGCACAAAAGTGTTTTCACTAAATAAATGAAGATGATGTAAGCATAATGAAACACTTGCTCCAAAAGCTTCTAGGTCCCTATTGATCTAGATTTGGAACTTTCTACTGCTATTAGTGAATACCCTTCTGAGTTAAACCTCATTATTCACATTCCTCCAAAGTGGTAAAACTCATGTCAATAAACATCTGTTTAATTACTTCCTTAGATGCTTTATTCTTCATAAACAAACAACAGGGAACAAACTAGTTCATCATATAGTAAATTATTTTATAACTATCATTATCCTGCTCACAAATGCACCGGGTTACAAAGATTATTCACAGGGGTTGAAAGTAGAAAAATAAAACAATTCAGTATTTCAAAAATGATAGATTAAATTGAATGATCCAGAGACTTCTTCCAATACTTGTAACCATGGCATTCTATTCATAGGATGTGTTACCATGGGGCAGTATTTCATCCCAAAATAGTTCAGATGGAACTCCAGGGAGAATTTGAACAATATGCAGAATACAGCCTTCAGCAAATTATTACCTTTTTTTTTTCTTTTTTTTTCAGAATGGTTCACATGCTAGAGACACTTTTTGCTTCTTGATTACTGAAGGTTTTTGATCTTACCAAGACAAAACAAATGAGTTCATTGCAATGCTGTCACTAAGTTCTTGTCAATATTCAGATTAAAATCTAACAAGTCATTCCTAGGATACAGGGCACCAGTTAAATATTTTGCTGACTGCAGTGCACAATTTTTTGGAATGTAAAGTGAATCAAACAAAAGGGATAATCTGTGCCATCTCAGTTCCCAAGACAGTCTTTTGCACTACTTTCAGTGGCTTATGACTACTACAGACTCCTTTTTCAGTTGGTTCTTATCTTCCCTACTGACTGTCCACTTCAAACTCCATTGTTTAAGAGAAACAGAAACTTATTTTATTCAAATTAAATCAGAATAAGCAAGGTTTCTCAATGTACTAAAGTTCAGAGACACCTGTAAAACATTTCAGAAGGACTAAATGACTTGTCAATGGCAGATGGTATTCAGCGTAAATGTAAAGTTATAGGTGTGAGGAGGAAGAGAACTATTTTCTTGTATAAAATAATGAATGCTATGCTGACAAACAAAAAGTGTTGGAGTCATGACAAATGACTATGTAAAAATAGCTCAGGTCTTGGTAGCATTCAAACTTCGAATCAAATGTTACAAATTATTAGGAAAGGAACAGAGAACTTACCAGAAAAGCCCACTAAGCAGCTGTATAAATTAGTGATCAGCAAAGTTGGCCAAAGGTCTTTAATGACAGTTTCTTGATGGTGGACAATGAAATAGGCTGAGACTTTTCACCTTGGAAAGAGGTCACGAGGAATTCTGTAGAAATCATCAGTTGCATGAAGGAGCATGACAGGGAGAGACTTCTCTCTGCCTCTTTCACTAAAAGAGAAAGTGACCATCAAATTACATCACTGAAAGCCAAGTCCAAACCCTAGGCATAGAATTAATTTCCACACGAAATTGTGTAAACTACTAGAAATACTTGTAAGATCTGTTATGTCTATATTTGAACCATAAAATACATAGGAAAATCTGTAAATGGAAAATTGTCAGAAGCTGAGAGGATATCACTATTATGTATACTTGTTCTATTCTTTCCCCTTGTTAGATGAGCTGGACTAGTTGGTTGTGGCTTTTTTGGTAATATTTGGTTTCTAAGGCATGTCCTTTTAGAGTTCTTTAGAGATTTCCTCTGATTTTGATAAATCAATATTTTTAAGTGTATTTTTTGACTTCAATCATCTTGGAAAGAAGGGTATGATACTGGTACCTGCCTTCAAAACAGAGATTGGAATTCTCCTGGTGGCCATAGCCCTGTCCTTTACGGCATTTCCAGAGTGCCCAGTTCTTTATTTTCCTCTTTGTATTTCTCCCTCTCCTCATTTTTTTTAAATGAAGGAACCTGAAGGAAAGCTTTGATTTTCCTGAGTCTTTCTTTATCTTCCTATGAGTTTTCTCTATGGGAGTCAAGCACATAGCACTTACCTTATTATTTCATTTGAAATAACCTGAACTGGATTTATGTACACCTTGAAATGTACTCTACTTGCTCCCTCAACACTGCTGGATAGACATAATACAGCAGTGTGCTGCAGGGAGGCAAATGACTTAGGCTGTGAATAAAACAAATTGTATTAACCCAGGGGCACAGCAAAGAGCGTTGTTTTAATTACTACAGAAAGGAGCGTACAGGAGTGATTTACAGTAGGGTAGTCCTACAAGCGGTGCTTCCAGGAACACAAGGTGGTGCTATTTACGCTTAACAGAGAGGGTGTACAGTGCTCTGCCTCTCCTGCTGGCGTCAGCCATTCCCCCCGTCAGCTTCCTATGGCTTTGGACTAGGCTGGAAGTGCCACTGAGCCCCACTGTCCTCCAGATGTGCAGGTACTAGCGATGAGGGGACATTTCCTTGGCAACAGCTAGGTAGCCAAGGAGTTCAGCTTGACTGGAAGGGCATGTTAATTTGTCCTTGTCATCTCTGGAAGGGAGGACAGCAGCACTAGAGGTTTTGCTGCACCAAGTACCACAGGGAAATTTGGTATTATAAGAAATGACACACTTGGCTGTTTCTGGATAGAAGGAAGTTAGAAGCTAAAGCAGCAAGTACTGACTCTTTACTATTCCCCAGATTAAAGGACTGCCTTAGAAGGATTGAGGATACCAGGTGGTGTGGTAGACAGCTGATATTTTGCTTTTTTACCAGCTTGCTCTGTGAAGTCAGGTTGTGCTTTCAGCTGTAATTAAGCAAGGTCATTATCAAGCATAAAATAATAGCTTCTATTCAGCTGGGTGCATCACTTTGAAATTCTCCATGGATGGTACATCTCCCACTGCAACTACTTTGTTGAAAAACTGAGGAAAAAATTGTCCAAAGAAAAAGTGAAATATTATTGTGAATGTTGCTTGGAGGGAAATGTGATATTGCTAAAAGTTGATTGTTTCACTGAAAATAAGCATGATAAAATACCTGCGGTACAAATATAAAATAAATCAAAAGGGGTTTCTTTTGTGTGTTGTTTGATTTTATAGACTAGGGTTTTTTTTTTCGAACAATCTTCATGTCCTCAGCTGCTTGTTTCTAGATCTTTGCTTCACAAGACAGTTCTGTTGCAGACAAGATTTCTTTACCTATCTGTAACATTTTCATTCTGAAAAGAGAAGTGCTGGATTGGTTTCCATGGCCAGATTCCATGGCCTGCTGTGGGTGGGATGGTCATGATGGTTGGTTGTGGGAGGTGCTATAGGAGTGGCTTCTATGAGGAGCTGCTAGAAGTTTTCCTCATATCCAACTAAACCAGTGCCAGCTGTTCCCAGATGGACCAGTTACTGGCCAAGGCCAAGCTAGTGATGGTGGCAGCACATGTAGGGTAACAGATTTAAGAAGGAGAGTAAAAGACTTGTGCAACTGCAACCTGGGAGAGGAGTGAGAATGTGAGAGAAACAGCTCTGCAGACATCAAGGTCAGTGTAAAAGGAGGGGATGGGGTTCTCCAGGCACTGGAGCAGAGATTCCCCTGCAGCCCCTGGTGCAGACCGTGGTGAGGGAAGTGTGGCCCTGCAGCCCACGGAGGACCACGGGCAAGATCCACCCCATGCCAGAGCAGCTGGATGTACCTGAAGGAGGCTGTGATCCCAAGGGAAGCCCATGCTGGAGCAGGCTCCTGGCAGGATCTGTGACCCATGAAGAGAGGAGCCCATCTGTAACGGGCAGATTAGAAGGACTTGTAACCCCACAGGGGACCCACACGTAAGCTGCCTCTTCCTGAAGAGACACACTCTATGGAAAGGGCCTACCCTGGAGAAGGTCATGAGGAACTGCAGCCCTTTCACGAGGTCTCACACAAGTTATTTGTGGAGGACTGTCTCTTGTGAGAGGGACCTCTCTCAGAAGCAGGGGAGGGGTGTTACAAGTCCTCCCACTGAGGAGGGTGGGCAGCAGATGAACTGACTGCAGCTCTCATTCTACTCCAGTACTGCAGGGAAGGAGATAGAGAATTTAGGAGTGGATTTAAGCCTGGGAAGGAGGGAAGGGTGATAGCAAAGTGTCTTTGAGATTTGGGTTTATTTCTCATTGTCTTACTCTGATTTGTTAATAAATTAAACTGATTTTCCCAAGTTGAGTCTGGTTTTAATATGATGACATGAGAAGTGTTGAGTGATCTCTCCTTGTCCTTATTTCAGCCCATTTGTTATGTTATTAATATAACCATTTGTTATATTTTTTCTCCCTTGTCTATCTGTAGAGAGGAGTGATACAGCTGGTTGGGTGAGCACCCAGAGAAGTTTAGGATTTCCCTTCAGTGTGGATTGGTTATGTCAAATAACATCCTAGGAAACAGCTTCCTGCTTTTTGATTCTTGACAGCGCTAGGAAACTGAAATTATTTCAGGAAAATCCTGCAAATGGGAAGTCCCATTTACTTAAGCATGCGTGTAGAAAATTTTCTTCCTTTACAAAGAAGAAGAAAAAAGACCACAAATTCTTTCACAGATTTTTTGAGGGGGTGTCCTGACAGAGCTGCTGCAAGTAATTCCTGCTTGCTATTTATTTTCAAGAAGCTAGCAGATTAAATTAACTGGTTATGAGAATCATGGTCTTCTTGTATGCTTTATGGAGTTAAGAATTAAGACTTCTAATTAAACTCTGAAAAATTAGTGTTTCTGGAGTGTAATGGAATAGTCAATATACAAATCAATATACAAATTATTTTCAAGAATAACAATATTTTTTGTAATTTTTCATCTCATTTGAATAGCCTACTGTTCTAATTGGTCATCTCTTTCAGGAATTTAATCTTCTATGTAAGAAAATCAGAGTTGGGACTGTTGCAGGTATCTTTCATTAATATAATTAAAGTGGCATTTCCAGAAGAATCTACATCTTTAATCAAGGTGCTGGTCTCTTCAAGAGTGTGATTATGTTAGTTTGCAAGGACTATCTACTGACAGAATATGTTGAAGCAATTTTATAATATTTAAACAACTTGTTTCCAATATTCAGGAATTATGAAATGAAGCAGAGAGGAATAATTTGTCTCCATGGAGTTATGACTAAAACTGGTGGAAGACTAAGGCAAGGCCTATCAAAGAACTGTAAACAGCAACATAATTTAATCCCAAACTGTTTTGGATATTCTGTATTTCATAGTGAAAGATACATGATCTTGTCTCACCCATAAAAAAATTTTACATTTGTTTCTGATTTGTTCATTTGCTTCAGGTGAGAGTAGTCTACAAGAAAAGTGCCTTTGGTTCACTGTAACTGGAAAGTCTCATGTCAAAGATCTTGTGTCATAAAACAAATTTTTATCTCATGTACTGTGTTTATTTGGAAATAACTGCAAGAAATAAATGGAAAGATTTGTTGCTGCTACACAATATTTGTACCATCTATGACAGAACAGTTCATAAATAGAATCAAAGTATTGTATAATATTTTACAGATGTTTTATATGTGTTATGTAATGTAATCTCACATCTAAAGGATGTAGCGTGATGTCCTCCGTGGTTTGGCTGAGCGAATTTTTTTGTCACTTTCCTGTGTACAGAAAATGTGGTTGAATGAGTTTATCTCTTTGTGTGGACCTGTCTTGAAAGGTGAATTAAATTTTAACTCTGCATAATGGATCACATCTTCTAGAATGTGTACTACTTAGTGCCATAGGAGACTACAGTTGCTGCTATGTAAAACATGAATTATTCTTTTCCTCCTAACTTATTTTATTTTTGCTTATGTAAGTCCTGCTGCTAGCCAACCCAAACTATAGCTATATACATCTTAATTAGTGTTTTCTTAATTCTATGAATTATAAGAGATGTCCCTAGAAGGTTTCTCAAATCCCAAAGAATAATAAAAATTCCAATTCAGTGTGGAACTTCTAATACTTGTGTGAATTCTCCCATTCTGCACCTTAAGGAACTTTATTCTAATGAATAGAGGCACGGATTTGTTTTCTTGACTCCAAGAGGGTGCAAGAGATACATCCAGGATACAGAGAGAATGCAAACATTTCCTAGTAATTGAGCATCCTAATGGAGCCTGAGAAAGAGAAAAGAATTTTTGCTCTTCTGTAAGATGATCACAGACATGCTACTCTGAGATGTATAATCACATGTAAGTAAAAAAATAATTCAGTCTCTTACCTCAGATCAACCAATACAGTCCTACAAAATAAAATAGTTACACAGATTTGCATTTTTTCATCTTGTTGCACTCACATGAGCTGTGCTGTGTGCATGGGAGAATTATAATCCTTGAGATAAAATTTCTCCTCCAGTAAAGGAAAGATAGTATGGACAATGATGGAAAACTATATTTCTGCATAATTCCAGTCTCTGTGAAATAGATTCTTATTTATCTGTGTTCCTGTCTCAGGGCACTACTGAGGAGGGAGATGATTTCTACTTCCTTCTATTTCTACTTCTATTTCGTACAGTTCCAAACACTAGCAATCTGAACTGTTTTCATTTATTTCAACTGTTCTTGGATGTGTCCTTCAACTCCTTTTATATAAATCAGGATTCTTTTTTTTTCCTGCCTTTAATGCAATATTTTATTTCTCCAATATTAAATAATTGTCTTTGAACTGTCATTATTATGCTGAAACAAGAGGTTACACTTAGTTGGGGGAAAAAAAAACCAGACACCAACCAAATCTTTGCTACACAGGCTATTCGCAGAAAAAGACAAAACATCCCACAAATCATCCAACCACATTATCTATACACCAGGAAATAGCAGAGAGGATTGCTCTTGATCTGAAGCCATACCACGTTGTAGAGATTATGGGCTTGCCGAATTTTGAGGATACATTATTCTTTCCCAAGAAAAAGACTCTTTTATGCAACTGCTATGTTTTTTATTTATGGTAACTTACTGATCAAAGCAAGGAATGCCTTCAGAGAAACAAATAGTCTTGCAAGGAACTAAATCAACTGCATATCTTTCAGTCACAGCACACAGACCTTTCTTTGATTCTGTGATGAGAAGGGGGCATACATATTCAAAACATTGCTTCTGGGCCGGCTATCATCATCACTACCACCACAACCACTAAGCAGGGACTCTGGCAGCAAAAGCAGATTCTGGTCCAAATTTCCCTCAAATTCAAACAGCTGAGAATATTTAAAATGGGATCGAAAAGTAGGGGATATTGGGTTCACTAACATCTGCTGTTTCTTCCATTACTGTTACTTGATCATCTTGTTTTCTGATGGTGACTGACAGGCATCAGATACGTGTGCCATGTTAACATTCACTTTGGTTAGAATGAAGCATGCGTAACACAAACACATGAAACAAGAACAGCAAAACACCTTTGTAATACAGGAAACATCACAGAAAACAGGTGGAAGACTTTCTAGTTAATCATCGGATCAGACAGCATTCTTTTATCATTATATTGAGAAGTGTTTGCCTTTACTGGGTCCTCTATGAAAGAGGTCGACTCACCATTTTCATGTGTTGGTAAATTGAGTCAGTGTTTGAGCATGTTGTCCAGTGAGGTGCCTCTCAACTTAAATTGAGCTACCCATTTAACCACCAAAAAAAGAGCTCAAAACATCAAACAAGCCACAGTATTGGACATGAAAAAGCCTGTATTGGAATAGGGTCTCTATCTTGCATTTCATATAGGCCATACCAATTAACTTTGTAAATAATATCTGAATATAAAATTACATACGAAGAAGAAAAAAGCAACTGTCTCTCAAAATCTGTTTGTGATGAAAAAAGAAAGAAAAACCTTTCTGTTTGGTTTGCAATCATCCTTATTCTATGGTAAGCACATAGGTTTTGGAATTCTCCTAATTTCATTTGCAATCAGCTGGATACATCAGTTTCATTTAGAAAGAAGGCATCTATCGTCAGAGTTTATGTAAAAAAAGGTTTCCTTCCAGTCTAAAGTTGTCCTAGACTTTTAGTCTAATCTAGTATTGTATTCAGTTAATAGCAAAAGGTGAACACTTCCAGTGAGCCATACATCCTCACCTGTTTTAATTGTCTAACTGATGGTAAACTGTTCTCAAGACTTTTAGCGTTCTTCTTGAAATACCAACAGTTAATTTGGACAACATGCCTCTAATTACACAACATCTTTTTGAAAATTAGATAAACTAAATCCCACATCAAATTTCTGTATAGGATCCTTGATGTAGGCAGATGTAGGATTTTTTCTTGTTCTGTTTTCTTTTACTTTTTTTTTCCTTGAATACCTGGTATTAGAATTGTAAGCTTAAGCAAACTCTAAGCTTCCAGCAAAAACCTTACATATGAATATTAACACTTTCCCAGCCTTAAGGCTAAGATGTGCTAAGTGGTACATGGGTTATTACTTTAATTAACCTGACTTGCTGTGATTATCTCAGACTGCTAATCATGGCCCAACAAGATACATATGACTCACATGTAAATAGATCCCCCTGCTCTAAGTGGGGAGCATGTATCTGCATACATAACATTCTTGCTCTGTGAGGAATTACTGCTTTTTCTATCCCAGAGTAGTTTTTATGGCTTACCTATGTGAGCTGTAGTTTTTATGGCTTACCTACGTGAGCATTTCTCTGACAGATGTATATGTAGTAGTTTTAAAAACAGATGTGCTCCTGATATGTATTTAATATTGTAAATACCTGCTTGTGCTAAAAGCAAACAAGATTTTTTTTAACATTCTTAGTACTCTACACTTGACATGATTCAAGACAGACAGCTCTGACTCATAAGTCGTGACTTGAATCACCAAGTCTTATTTTCTAAATAAGTACCTTAAAGGTGATTTCAAAGGTAGTTTGAAAGCATGAGATGAAGGTATTGGAGTGTATCTGAGGGTCACTGAGCATTGGAACAGGTTGCCTAGAGAGGTTGGGACATTTCCCTCACTGGTGGTTTTTAAAAGACCTCTGGACACAATCCAGAGTAACATACACTAGGAAACCCTGCTTTAGCAAGGAGGTTGGACCAGATAACCCAACAGTTGCTCTTTCCAACCTTAACCATTCTGTGTCTTGGTGATTCTGTGGAGGGGAGGAGGTGACCAGCAGAAAATATGGTACTGATGATGATGCTGATGGTGATGAGGAAAAACTCAACTCAGCTTGCCTTCATTTCAAGATGAATTACAATAATTTAATTTGAAAAATTTAAATATATTCCTACTTGTGAGCTCAGCACATCCAGGTAGGCTCCAAGACACAAATATGAAGCCACATACAGGTATATTTAACTAGAGGACAAATTTCAAGTTAGCAGTTAGGTAGATATTTAAACCTGCCAAACTATGGTAAAAATAATATAAATTTATCATAGGCTGTATATATTTAAACCACATATACTTGCAAGATCATCAAAGATTTAATAAAGCTGACAAAGTAAGTTCATTAAATTAATAAAGCACTTAAATCCCAACCTTGTATCCGCTTTTTCTTTCTTACTCATCTTCTTGAATTAGATAATTGAATCAGAAGGGTGACCACTAGCAACCTTCAAGCCGAGAGGTAAATTCTCATTCAACAGATTAGGATTATAACCATAATACTTCAGTTCTTATGATCACACAGCTGGGCTAAATTTGGTGCCTTGGCAGATGGTTTGAAAGCATCTGGAAAAGCACTTTTTCTTTTAATCTAAATGGATCCTAACATGAAAATCATCCCTTGTAGTTGACCTGAAATGCATGTGAGCAATTTTGATATCAGGCAGGAGGACTTGGGTAAAGTTGAACTTCTGCCATAGACTTGAGCAAACTCTTAAGCCAGAATGGCATGATGTCTTCCTGCTTTCTTCATGTCAGAGAGACAAGACTGATGTGCTTAAAGGCATTGGGACAGAATATGAATTGGAGAAGGTAGAGAATGTATAAGGACAACTCAAGGATGATCTAAGTCAGAGGCTAGTCCACCATCTGGGCTTCAGTGGAGGACTATCTGTCAAGTATCTGTAGAGTATCACTGTATCACTCTCTGTCGCAGAAATTCAAGGGTGGCAAGGCAGGTATTGCCTTGTGTTGCAGTGTATTCCATCCAGAAGAGGTGTTCCCACAGTAGCATGTGTAAAAATATGAGCCTGCCTTTAGAAACCAAATAAACCAAATAGAAGCAAGAAACTTGCTGTTATGTGAATAAAAAGTTCCGAATGTAGTAAGGTTAAAAAATGCTTGAGTCACCATATTTTGGATGCTTTCAAAGTAAGAAGTAAATTAAATAGTAAATTTTTGTTATACTCCATTTGATTTACTTAGCATGACAAAAAAAGCCTTAGTGAAAAACCATTTTTTTCATTAAATTTGCATTTTCTTGTGAAGTTATCACAGACAGATTAATGGAAATCAGAGCTACAAAGTAAGGATTTTCTGATCTTTACCCTTAATAAAGTCTTAGTCTGAATATTTTATTTTTTTTCAGCAGTCTCAGCAAAAAGGCAAATGTGTATGCTTGTCTATGTTCCTGCACTTATGCATATCAATGTGTGTGTGTGCTTACATACATCCAGCTCTGAACAAACTTGTTCAGTTCACACAATGCCCATTTGTCTTTTTGTGGGCTATACGACAGTACTGCTATTTAAAGTTTCTCAGCCAAAGGCCAAAAACTTTGCTCATGGGCTTTAGATAGATGTACAACCTGATTACTGAAGGACTTCAGAGGACAAGTACAGGAAAAAAGTAGGTCAGATAGAAAGGAAAAAAAAACTAGATAAGGGGCTAGAAAGAGATATTCTGAAGTCTTTTTTTGTAAGAGGTTGTTTCAATGTGAATCTTGTCAAATGCTTCAAGTTTGAAATTTGCATTATCACAGTCTTTAAGAGCTTATTTAAAGTCTGAATACATTAAAAAACTTGACAGCAATGATCGAAGTACAAAATATTTCCTCAGTATTAATGACTAGCCTAAATCTCTATACCTTGGGCGATGAACATCTTCTAGCAGATCATTAATCCCTTCAAAATACCCTGTCCTGAGGTCATTAAGAACTGAAAACTAGAAAAATAAAATAAAATATGCATATGCTTTTTTATTTTTGAACTATGGAATTTAATTGGTATTTATAGAACAGGTCTGAAAAATTATTCCCTTAAGTGTTAGACAATCAGATTGACAGAATTGTCTATCAAACTCCTATTCATATTATAATAATATATGATCGTAAATATAACTTTAATAATAATAAAAATATTATAGTTTTTTTTTTTAATATATAACATACACTGAAGCTAAGTAGACCTGTAGGTTTAATATAAGAATTGAAAATAGATTATGGAAATGTAATTTCAAGCTTTTGATATGTCAAATATGTCATTCATATTAATTAAGCAGAATGTAAAGAAAGAAAGATCTTATTATTGTAAAATGTCTTTGTATTCTATTTTTATATTCAGCTTGCTTTAAATATTTATTTTCTTAGAATTGCAATGCAGGTGGTTGGGTTTTGAAGTTTCCACTTGCCATTCTTTACAGGTGCTTCAGCTAAAGACATGGCAATTAATTTCCTGTGCTGAAGTATGCTGAACCTGTTTACTTGTCTCCATCAGCTATGAGGAGCACTTATGAAGTATAAGTCTACACTGCGGTGCTCCTATTAGGCAAGGTGATACCTGTCCTGAGCCTAGGCTTAAACTAACATTCCTGAAACTGTTTCTATAAATCTTGCTTATTCAGATGACATTATTCACCAACTCTAAGGGAAGAATTGAATGATTACTTCCTGAAAAGGTGTGATGCTTCATATGGATGGCATGAAATAAGAACTGCTTCCTTCATGTGACCTTTGGATCTGAGTTTAATTGTGGATTTAACAGTTTGCATATTGAAAAAGTTTTGGTGAAAGCAACCTTCATTTAAATGAGAAAATTAGAAATTGTAGTAAGAGAGCTGAATTTTTTTTGTTTCAGAGGAAAAAAAAATAAACTGGTTAAAAGCAATACCTATTTTAACAATTTTAAATCATGTATTGTTTTCTTTGGTTTAAACTCACTGCTGCATTTTAATGGCAGATAATGCGAAAAAAAATCACAGTTACTACAAAAAGATCTACAGTATTTTTTTTTAAATTCTGTCACTATTTGATGAAACAAATTGTAGTAATCTTATGATGCCATTGTCAACATCTTTGTAGATAACTTGGACACAGGGATACTAAGCAAGTTCACAGATGATACGAAACTGGGAGGAACTGTCGACTCCCTGGAAGGCAGAGAGACCTTGACAAATTAGAGGGCTGGGCAGTCACACTCCATATCAAGTTGAAAAAGGGAAAGTGCTGGATTCTGCACCTGGGATGTGGCAACCCTGGATGTACAGACAGAGTGGGGAATGAGGGGTTGGAGAGCAGCACTGTAGAAAGGGACCTGGGAGTCCTGGTCCATGGCAAGTTGAACATGAGCCAGCAGTGCCCTGGCAGCCAGGAGGGCCAACCCTGTCCTGGAGAGCATCAGGCACAGCGTCACCAGCCAGGCAAGGGAGGGGATTGTCCCTCTCTGCTCTGCAGCCTCACCTTGGGGGCAGCCTCACCTTGGCTGTTGGGGGCTGGTTTGGGTGCCACAATACAAAAAAGACATTAAGTTATTGGAGAGGGTCCAAAAGAGGGCCACAAAGATGGCAAACATCAAGGGGAAGCATTATGATGAGCAGCTGAGGTCACTTGGTCTGTTCAGCCTGGAGAAGAGGAGACTGAAGAGAGACCTCACTGCAGTTACAACTTCCTTGTGAGGGGAAGAGGAGGGGTAGTGATCTCTTCACTCACGTGAGCAGTAAGAGGACCCAAGGGAGTGGCCTGAAATTGTGTCAGGGGAGGGTTAGGATGGGTATTACAAACAGGTTCTTGACCCAGAGAGTGTTTGGGCACTGGAATAGGCTCCCTAGGGAAGCGGTCAGAGCACCAACCCTGGTGGAGTTAAGCAGCATTTGGGTTATACTCAGAATGTGGTTCATGGGAATGGTGCTGTTCAGGGCAGGAACTGGAGTCAATGATCCTTGTGGGTCCTTTCCAAATTGGCATTTTCTGTGATTCATGCCAGCATGAGTTCATTGTTTTGCATGTGTCTGTATAGTTGCTCAAGATTTAAGATGTTTCTCATGTTCCTGGGCATCTTAGAAATATTTTCTTTGGAGTGGCAGAAGGTCAAAACATACTGAAATATTTTTTTCGTGCATTTTATACATATTTAACTGAAAATTGTTTCCAAATCAAATTTAACTGAGTTAGTAAATACCCCATTTTCAATTTTTTAAAAGATATAATTTTTTTCCCTGTATAGATAAGCAAATAAAAGGCTAATCCTATTCCATAATTTTATTTTCCCCATTATCATTCAGCTGATATTTTTTGTATACCCCACTCCAAAAATAAAAATGGTAGGAGTCTGGTACAAATGATAAATCTATTACAAGGAAATTCCTGTTTCAAGGTTGGACTTCTGGAACATTGGAAGAAAACTTTTCTTCATTGGACAAAACTTCCAATACAAAAAACATTGAATGATGCAAAACTTGTGTAATTAGGTCAAAGAAATTCAATGAATTATATGTATTAGGAAGACTGATAAGTATCGCATGCATCTCATTGTTCAGGCATTTTGTCAATAGTCAGACTTATCTTCAGAATAAGTTTCTGCTGTTTTTGTTTTTTATCATAGTTTCCTCTTGTAGTCCTGATGGTAGCTTTTCCAACCAATGATTTTTTTCAAGTGGCACTGAAACACTATTTCAATTCTGATAAACCTGGAAGGTTGCAGTGCACTTAAGATTGAGGATCTTTTTCCCATGAAATGAGAGAAAAATTACAAGAGAACAAATGTGTAGAAAAAAGACCTACTAGGAAATCTAACTGATTATTTGTTTGATATTTGGTCGTTTACCTGCTCCCAATCATCCCAAAAGAACTGGTATAGTGGTAAACCTCACTGTTGACCCACGTGTTTCTGTGGGTATATGTATACAGACATATATCTCATATAAGCACAGCTCTACATGTTTCTTAAAGTTGATATTGAGAATTATTGGGAATGATATTTCACTGGAGTCTGTGCTCTTTCACATGAGACCAAGGAAACTTCTTTTCCAAATTTTCCAACTTCTTTTATTATTTTTTATTGTCCTTTGCAAAAGACTCTGAACATATTCGTAATTTTATTTACTTTCCTCATTTAGAAGATACCTGGAAAGAGTAATTATTGTTATTTCAAGTTACTTCAACTAACTGTTGGTATTCAAATATTGTCTGCAATATATATAAAGAACTGTAGAATATCTGGCATGTCCTGTGGCAGATAGAACTATTTATTTACTACAAAGTCAGCGTATTTCAGGAATGATCTATGTTGGGTTTTATGTTCATGAAGTAATAGCTGACAAATCCTGTACTGATGAATAGGCTTAAAATCAAGAGCCAGCTGAGATCCCAGAGGACAAATAGATACATGGCTCCAGTGTGGTGGTATCCAAACACAGATGAGGGGTGCAGCTAAACAGGGAAGGCAACATAGCCTATGGTACTGTCGTGAATAAAAATATTAAAACTGCCACTAAAAAACAACTTGAACAACACAAGAGAGCTAAGATTATGAATTAATTATTTTAGTATGGTTTTAAAATCTCCTGATGGTTTATCAAAATGATGTAATTACAGAGTCATAGATTGGAAGGTTGGAAGGGGTATCCAGAGGTCACCTGGTGTAACTCCCTACTCAAAGCAGTTTAATCCAAGCAGGTTGCGAAACACCTCTCAAGACAGAGATCTCTCTACCCTTCTGGGCAGCTTGCTACAGGATTTTACTACTCTCATGGTTAAAAAATCAAAACAATAATAACAAAAAAAAATCATAATGTACAACTAAATTTCCCATGTTCCAAGAAATAAATATTTTTATGTCACTAGGATTTTGTTGCTTTTTTTCCACACTATTTTGTAGGGGGGCTTTCTGTTGTAATATTAGAAAATCATTCATTGTGACATTTGTGTTTCCAATAAATTTGGATATGTCCCTCTCATATCAACAGAGGTATAAAAATACAACTTTGCAAATTGCAAATACTTTGTTTCCTTCTTTACTCAGACGTCTACACACTTATGTTGCAATATGTTGTGATCTTGTAAAAATGTCTGGGTATTTTGTGAGCATCACCAAAGTGTCTTTCTCAAATTTGGAAGGCTTTCTCACTCCCTTTCTTCCCAGCTTTTTAGATTATTTGCATTATGCAGCACTGCATTATATAATGGACTATAATTTCATTTTTAGTCAAATAAACATTATTTTAACCAGTTAAATTATTCTACTCCAAAGAAAAACAAGTATTTAATTAAACTTTTGGTAATGGTAAAGCAAACTTACCAATATGTGCATTCAGGTTACAGCAAGGCTTTCTTCCAGTTTCTGCAATTTTATTATTCTATTTGGGAAAGATTTTTCCTTCAACATATCACTCCAGGTGCAGCCTTCAGAAGGCATTTGATACATAGAAACAGGATTTTACACTGCATCCTTCTATCTCAGTGGGAAAAGGTATTTCTCAGCCGGTAATAATCTGCAGATAAACAGCAAAAATTTTGGACATGTTTCCTACCTACCTCTAAGTCTTTCCTTGCCTATTCAAGGCACAGCATAACTCCATTAAATTCAAGGTGTAAATAGCCTTGCACAAAAGAATAAAGGAGATTTATATTTGCATTATTTCAATTTACATAAACATAAAAGAATTATGTTCAGGGTCCAGATCACTACTATTTCTGGGATGTACAAAGCACACATTAGTCAAGGAAAAATTGTTAATGTTTTTGCTGCAGCTGTTTTAGAGAAAGACTGGAACATAAGAGAATGCTAAGGTTTTGCTTAAGGATATTATGATGCAGAACACATTCAGATTCTTATGCCATCTCTTTTCCAAATTTAAGTGACTCAATGGATGAAGAACAGGAAATCGAAATTTTGCATATACACTCGCACACAAACACACACAGACACACACACACATATACACAAATCCTTATGTATTTAAATATCCCTACAATACCTGTAAAAATCACTATGTAAATATGAACACCAGGTATATATATAGGGATATATTTGTGTGCATGTGTGCATTAATTAATATATTTTTTTATTTTTTTATGCCCCTGTATGCATGTATGACCATATATGTATACAGAGTTTGAACATGACAGTGAGCATACACGTTCCCTGATATTTATATTCAGAATTAATTTACAGCTTTATGGCTTCTGAACTGAGAGAACTACATATGCTGTAATTCCAACTGTGAGTCACTGTGATGGAAATAAATACTTAATGAAGATAGCCCATAAAACAGTTGTATTTAATAGAACATAACTGAAAAATAAAGAGATAACAAGGAACAATGATCCTCCCACACGTTTTGGAATATTTCTTTTAAAAAAAAATTCTTTGTAAACAACAATCTAATCAAAAACAGTCCTGAAGAAACAGTTTGTCCTTTGTTGTGGCCTTGAACTTTGACTCAAACAATTCTGCTCTGTAGTCATCTGGCGAACATATGGGTATTGTTCATCCCCTAGATAAATGCAGGCCAAACCCACAGATAATTTTTGTGATGTTTCAGACTTCAAGCCAAACAATACTAAGACTTGATTCTCCTTCCTGGACTTTAGGTGGTGGGTGATATATAACTAAAGAGATTGTCAATTGTGTTTATACAAAGCAAATTTTTTTGACTCAGGTTTAGGCTGGATAAACATAGATGCAGACAGCAGCCCCAAGCTGCCATTAGGTTGGGGTTGAGAGAGCCACAAAACCTAGAGCTCCAGGAATGCTGTACCTGGAATGGCACACCAAAGCAGCACAGCACTCTTTCCAGAGTTTTCTATTGGAGCACCAGTGACACGGGGCTTCAGCTGCAGACCTGCACTGCACTGATGGTGAGGGGTGGGGTCCAGGGAGCCGCAAAGCCACAGGTCCAGAGACAGTGGGCAGAGAGAAAAGAGATGCCAAAGGAAGCACAGCACTGCTGCCTGCACATGTTTCTAATCTGGACCAACCATGGTGGTGGGCCTCAAGCTGTCATTAAAGTTGGAGTAAGGATTTGGAGACCAGCAATGCCTACACCTCCAGGGACACAGGAGTAGAAGAGAAAGGCCAAGGGAAGCACAGCACTACACCCACATCATTGGCTTTGCTGCTTTCTAAAATGGGCTACCTGAGTCCCAAGGTTAAATTATGCTTAGAGTCAAGGTCAGGGCTGGCCTTCACATAGCAACAAAGGTTGCAGCTTCAGGGACAGGAGGGATGGAAAAAACATTCCAAAGAGGAACGACACTGCTCAGACATCTCTGCTAGAAGAAATTTCCAATCTGGGCCACCTATGATGCTGAGAACCTCAGCCTCACCCCCAAGCTGCCATTAGGGTCAGGATTAGGGTGCGGAGAGCCACGAGGCAAACTGCTCCAGGGATGCTGTACCTGGAAATAGCATGCCAAAGGAAACATGGCACTGTGCCAACATTCCTGCTGCCAGAATTTGGGATTGAGAAATGCAGTCTTACACTTAACACCTTATACAATCATAGACTGTTACAATGGCTTTAGGTTGGAAGGGATAGAGACTCAGAGGTGAATTTATCACTCTCTACAACTTCCTGAAGGGTAGTTGTAGTCAGGTGGGGGTTGGTCTCTTTCTCCAGACAGCAGCTGACAGAACGAGAGGTCACAGTCTCAAGCTGCATCCAGGGAAATATAGGTTGGATATAAGAAAAAGTTTTTCACAGAAAGAGTGATAAAGTACTGGAATGGTCAGCCCGGGGAGGTGGTAGAGTCTCCATCCCTGGATGTGTTTAACAAAAGACTGGATGTGGCACTTGCTACCATGGTTTAGTTGAGGTGTCAGGGAGCAGGTTGGACTTGATGAAGTTGAAGGTCTATTCCAACCTTGTGATTCTGTGATTCTAGGTCACCTAATTCCAACTCCCCTGCCACAGACAGGGACACGTTCCACTAGACTTGGTTGCTCAAAGCCTCATCCAACCTGACCTTGAACACCACAGAAGGGGGGCACCCGCAACTTTTCTGGCCAATGTGTTTCAGTGCCTCATAACCCTCCTAGTAAAGAGTTTCTTCCTAATATCTAATCTAAACCTTCTTTCTTTCAGTTTGAATCAAGTCCCCCATGTCACTACTTCTTAAAAAGTCCCTTTCTGTCTTTCTTGCACACTCCCTAGAGGTACTGGAAGGATGCTATAAGGTCTTCCTGGAGCCTTCTTTTCTCCAGGCTCTTTCAACCTGTCTTCACAGTAGAGGTGCTGTAGCTATCTGACAGTATTTGTGGGCCTCTTCTGGATTCACTCCAGTTCCATGTCCTTTTAACATTGTGTGCCCCAGGGCTGAACAAAACCTTCCAGGTGAGGTCTCACCAGAGGAGCAGAATCATCTCCCTCAACCTGCTGGTCACTCTCCTTTTTTGCAGCCCAAGATATGGTTGGTTTTCTGGATTACAACCACAAATTGCTGTTATATTGATAATCTGATTCACTGACTGACCCAAATTTTTCTCCCCAGAGCTGCTCTTAATCCATTCACTGCCCAACCTGTATTTGTGCTTGGGATTGCCCCAGCCAAGTGCAGGACCTCACACTTGGCCTTCATGAGGTTCACATGGGCACAGTTCTTAAACCTGTCAAGGTCCCTCTGGATGGCATCCCTTCCCTCCAGTGTGTCAGCTGCACCACACCTTGGAGCTCTGTACATCTTAAAAGTAATCACTGAAGTTCAAGTGATTAAAAAAAAATTATTTACCAGAAACTCAACATTTCTGTTAAAAATCACTTAGCAATGAAACAAAACAAGTAATAAAAATATTCTCTGTACTTTTTCTTGTAGAAATGAAGATACTGTAAATTCAATCTATTTGCTGATGTTTGTGTGGAATTCAAATTGATGTCATTAAAAAGATACCTCTCTATCGCATTTTGATATTTTCAGAATATTTTACTGTCCATTTGACCCTGCTGATAACAAGGATATGCTCAGACCTTCTCCAAAGGAAAAAAACCCCACAACCCTGAAATATAAAATCAATGTAAAATGACAGAATACAATGAAAACAATTTTCCAGTATCAAAATTTAAATGAGCAGCAGGACTTCTGGATGCTTATCAAAACCAAGCCAACTAATATTTTAAAGTGTGACTGTTATTCCTGCATACACTAAAAATAATGGAGTGAGCCAAAGTCAGTAAAATCCTGTGTAATCACAGAAGAACATTTCAGTAGAATTAGCATTCATAGCAATTTAGAAGTTGATTTGCTTTTGTGGAGATTTGTTTTGGTTTGTTATTCCACCACAAGTGCTATAATGTGTAGGTTTTTCTGTGGCTCAGTCTGGCTTCACTAGCATCATATGATTCTATAATGTCTTTTGTTTTATGTAGAGGTGCATGCACTTCAGTTGTTTACACACCTGGCATTACCACCTTGTTGGTGTAAGGGATGAATCAGCTAAATGGGTATTTCCTTACATGGTTGTCTTAATTATATATAATCACAACTCTAAACATATGCCATGTGTACTTTTTTGAGAGCTGGTTAGATGAAATCTATCTCCAGTGATTTAGAGCATGGTTTTGTTTTTTTTTTTTGTAAATACAATTAATTTATAATTGTAAATTGTAATTGTAATTTAAAACTGTTCTGTAACATGAAGCAGACAATTTTACTGTGCTGTAGAGGTGGCACTTTTACTTGTCATAACACAAATGTTCCTTCAAGTTCTGTTTTAGAAATGGAAAGTATTTATTTTTCACCTATCACTGTTTCAAATTTAACAGGATTCTGTCTGGAAATAAAAATCTCTTAGTCAAAGCTGATTCAACAAGGTTGGTGATGCTTTAGTATCTAGTTCTTAGCCTTTTTCCAGAAGGTTTCTGACAAAGCATTTTCTCAGGAATCATCTTGCCTTGAGCAGCTGCCTTTAAGTAAAAAAAAAAGTGAAATACTTTTCTATTTCTCAGAGACTTTTTCTTGTATACTCTGGTCATTTCATCTGTTCTAGGTAGTAGATCTCACTATAAATGATGATAAAAAATGAACAGATAAAAAAAGGTAATTAAAACTAAAAACTGGAATGTGTACTGGAAAAACTGGAATAGCAAATGTTTTGTGTGTGGGATCCCACTGAAGTGAAAATAATGGAGCCTTTTGTCCGATTTGTGGTTGTAGTTGAAACTGCATGGTAAATATTACTTCCAAAAAGACATAGCTGTCCAGCACAGATGTTAGATATTTTCAGTCTTAGACTGAAAGTGAAACTACACCAGTTTGGAGACCACAAACTTAAACCTTGTGCTGTTTAAACTGTGTTACAGACAAGAATATAGCATTCAAGAAAATACAAAATGGAAGTAAAAATAAGAAATAGAAAGGAGTTCTGGGACCCAACCTGTATTTTCAGAGGTTTTTTTTTTGGTTTTTTTTTTTGGTTTATTTAATTTTATCAGCTTTTGGAAAGGAGGCAGTCTAAGTAGGGAAAAAGTATCAGAAAACAAGAAATTTCAGCTTTTCCTGCATCTTGATAAATATACTCAGACACTACTGAATGCTACTGACTCCCATACTTCCTTCTGTTTTCTCTGCTTAAAAACATCCACTGCTTTTTAATGTACTTTAAATATACATGTCAATAAGATCCAGTAGTATTTAACAGCAATAGGTATTACCTTATCCAAGTAAAGGCCTGGATAATTTGTCCACAAAGATATGTAACAATGTAACTTTATGAACAAAAGAACATTTTCAAAAAAGAAAAGTTGGTGTGACATTAAAGAAAAACCAGCATTGACCAGGCCTGCATATTTTCTTCATAGATTAAACCTCACAATAATTCTCAGGAGACAAATGCTGTTATATCCTTTTCCCCATGAAGGCTCAGCAAGGCAAAACAATTTTTTGAAAAACACAAGTGGCTAACACGTTTTGAATGAGGCAGCAGTTTTATTCCCAGGGGTCTGAGTTAGCACCCAAAATTACATCCAAACTGTGTTTCCCTTTTACTGCCATCCTTGCTAAAGTATTTGAAAGAGTCATCTATTCCAAGTAGGCAATTTTGACAGCAACTGGTACTGCTTAAATGTATATTAGCTCTGTTAAACTGAACTGAATTTAATGCTGGGAAGCCTTAATATAGGCCATTAGAAGATGTAAGGAGATAAACTACACATAAGGAGAAAACGCTGTCTCTGGCCATCTGCTTGTCCTGGTAACACACAGAAAATTTGCAATATGCACCAATTCCCTCAACTTACTGAACAGCAGGTGCCCATCTTTTCCTTCAGCTGTCCAAAAACTGTTCCCTTACAACTCTCCCTGTTCTCCCTGCAGGATTCTTTCGTAGTTTTGTAATGCAAATTTAGAATAAGGAGGAACAGGTTCTGTTTGAACTAGAATTATCTCAATTTACCTGGTAACCAATGGATATAGATCCTTATTCTGTCCTGTGAGCATTCTACTTAAATGAACAATCACTTTTTTCCCCCCTAGTGTCACATCTTTTATAGATGAAAATGACAGCAGTATTTTGCAAACAATAAAAAGCACAGGGTGTGAGAACTGTGAATTAGGAATGCTGTTTCCACTGTGCTGTTTTTCTCAATAAATGCTAAACCATAAGTAAAGCAAAAAAAGTGAACCAGAATAAGTTATTGTCTTACATCTTTAGCAATCATTTTTGTCTTCACTTGAAGGGGGGTTATTGCTGGTTGAAGTCCTAGGAATGTCAGGCTGAGATGTTACAGATGGAGTGGACAAGAGTATTCCATTCAAAAAAAGTCACCATTTAGGGGATCAAAGGCCAAGATATGGCAATATTGAATTCAACATACAACTGTGTGTCTTTTCTGCATTTATTTTGAATGTCCACGTTTTTAAGTATATGCCATATACATTTTGGAAAAGTCTTGTGGCTCGCAGTTAAAATTTTATGCAGTAAATTAAGATTTTTGGAGGCTGCTAAAATAAAGAGTTAAAGTTCCAAATTTACAACCTCATCAAAAAGAAAATATGAATATCAAATTTTGTTCTTAGGCATGTAGTCCAAAACTATGATCTCAGTAGCCACTAAGCAGCCAGTTACATGTCTTTAGCTGTCTCCTCATTCATTTCAGGGATTTCATGACCACTTATATAATTTTCATATTCTGCTCCTCTACAAGAGCCTCTTGATATTCAGAAACTAGATGGTACCAGGCATTTCGTTATGAGGAGTTTGATCAAATAAGTATGTTCTAGTTATGGATTAACACCAATCAAAACATTAACAAATTACAATTTTGATTGCATTGATTGTGGTGTTTCCACAATGTACCCTTTGCAGCATGTTGTAGGTTAGAGCAATCCCTAGAAAGACGTGAATCTAAAGCTCTCTTTAAATGGATTTTTATGTAAGTGGATTGGTTGCTCAGCTCTCCAGGGAAAAGGGCTGTTTAGCCCTTCCATCAAAGTCACTGTGCAGAGAGAGAAAAGCTCATGAGGGCTGTAGGTGAAACATGGTCTTGGTGATGAGGGCACTTATCTGGAAAACAGTGTATTTAAATTCCAAGAGACAGAGAATGGAATTAACCCACTTTTACACCCCAGGGAAATGTTTAATCTCCTGCTAAGCAGGAAAGGGGAAACAATGCCAGCAAAGGGTACCAGCAGTCTTCTTTCCTTTTTAAAGAAAACCTAAACTGTCTTTGCATTTCAACTGACAAGTTGCTGTTGCATAAAACTCTGCAACAGGCTAAGCTGGGATTTGGGCATTGTACCTGGACTCTCAGAGGAAACCCAAATTTGCACCAATCTGTGCTTGAGTAGCTCAGAACCCTAAGTAAAATCCTGCAATTGAAAAACTGGGAAGTCTATGAAATTTGGGCACCTCCAGGGTTAGAGTACCACAGAGGATTAATTTTGAACAGAGATTTACTTTAAGGACCAAAGTTGCAATAAAGGTAATTTTAGAGGCCTACGCACAGTACCAGATCTCATCCCTAGTGTCTCAGTGTTACAACTTCTCCAAGTACACCATCAATAATTCCTCTCAGTAGTATGCAGCTATTATGAGGGTGAAATTGATATACAGAGTTAATGTGATGATAATGGTAACATCAAGGAAGTTAGATAAAAATGACATAATGCCACCTAAAATGTTGCACAGTATCAGAGACACATTTTAATCCTTATGATTTGTTTCACCCTTAGCAGGTTACATTAATCTCCTTTTCCAGTGACCCTGTTTATATCTGATGTGGGCTATAATTTTAAAACCGACATCTCTTTTCAAGTTCTCTGGTTTCCAAACACTGGAAATGAGAGGCTATTTGTAAGAGGTAGGCTTTACTTTGCATTAAAATGGATGCATGTCTGTTCCACGTGCAACTATTATTTGTTTGTTTGTTTGTTTTAGATTCTGTTCCATTTTAGGGACCTAGATGAGCAGCAGAGAGGAAGAATATTTGCTTTGCATTTTTAACACAGCTCAAGCCTGGGTCAGGAGAAATCCTCTGGACGAAGGGGAGATGCTGCTTTCCCTGACAGCAGCTGACCTTGCTCAGCTGGGAGAAGCTTCTGGAGAGTATGATACGTTCTGGAGGATGTGATGTGAGTAGCAGAGTGTGAAGGACACAGAGCAAGCAGAGGGTCCACAGCAGGAAGAGGCTGGGAAGCCCCAGAGAGGATAAGTGAGCAGGCACACAGCCAGGCCTCCCAGAGGCTATCAGAAGGAAAAGATTTTTTTTCTCAGAATAGGGAAGGAAGAGAGGCTGCTGGAAGCAGAGGAACTGCTAAAAGTTTCTGGCAAAGATCAGGACCAGGGTTAGAGGACATTATACATGGGAGGGAGGAGATTTTTTTTCCCTTAAGGGAAATATTTAGAATTTGCTATTTATTATAATGCTGAAAGAAACTTAACTTTAGTTTAGAAGTCCTGATGATGCTATGCTCACTTTAAATAAAAAGTTCACGTAATGTAATCCCAAATCTCACATTCACTAGCAGACATATCAGAGTCAGATGTGTTTCTTATTCAAACTCTTTTTCATTTTTAAACAGGTATCACTCACTCAGTAACTCTTTATCTTTTTAAAACATTTGTTGATATTCACTGAATGGCAGGTTTTTGACTTGCTGCATTTCAAAGGTTCGCATAAGACTAGATGAGAAAGCCTACCATCAGACTTCAGGTGTACCTAAATAACTTGAGTTTTCTTCCTGGGGAAAACAGTGTCACCTCCCACCTTGTCCCCTCACCCCCAAGCAAAGCACAGCAAAGCAAAGCAAAGCAAAGCAAAGCAAAGCAAAGCAAAGCAAAGCAAAGCAAAATAAACAAAAAACCCCAACAAAACGAGACAATAAAAATTTGATGACTGAGCACCTGAATCATCTGCTTAACCCAGGCAATAATATCCACTGTCATCAGTGAGCTCATTAGCATCATTTCACATGGAGGATTAGCTGTGTAAAGTAAAACAGACACACAAGTCATTCCCATTAGAAATGTGAGTAAAGTGTTATTCTGTTATTGAACGGAAGACAGCCTGGAAGAAAACATCCCATGGAAACCTGTGTCAAGAAAGGGACTGCCAGGAAACATGAGGCCAAGCAAGCAATGGTCGTTTCAGCTCCTCAAAATTGCAACAACTTTGTGGCTGAATCCCTTTGACCCTGTGAGGAAGGAAACCTGGGGTCTGCTGATGGAAAATGACAGGACCATCATCATAGGGCAGCCATCCAGGCAAATTCTGAAGCCTCAATTATACCATAGCTAAACAGCAAAGGACATGATTTCTGTCAAAGACATGGTGATAATGTTTCACTAGAGGATGAAAGGGTGCTGTATTCCCTTGAACAGCACTCTGAACCTACAGGACAGGTATCAGTAAAGAAGCTTCTTATATTTATCCACAAGAAAACAAACATCTGGCTTGCCCAGTCCTCTGGCAGAAGGCATGACACATTTTAGGAGCAGATGAAGGAAATCCAATAAACAGAAACCAGAGCTATGTGTAGTACTCTATCCCTCCCCATTTTCCCCTCTGCTGCTCTAATAGTAATAATTATTTTTAGTAATAATAATAATAATGTTTAAAGAAAAATAAGATGTCACAACCCTTTCATGCAATTACTATGTGAGCAAGCAGTCAGTTTACCTCTCTCTCTTTCACTGATTGAGTATGGGAAAATGTTGAAACAAAACATCTTAGCAGTGTCATATTTTTAAAAGTGCTGTTACCAACACAACATGCTTTTTCCAGCAGAAGGCCTAATAATGTCAAGAGTGCAGGAGGTCTCATAAGCAGAAATAATGGCAGTTTCATGCAACACTTGAAATTATAATGCATCTTATGAGTAAATCAAATCACTTTTTCTTTATAATTTCTGAATTCCACAGGGGCCATGAAACACATATTTAAAAGGTGTGCAGAAGGACCTTATTCATTAAACAGCAGAGAGAAGTAGTTGAAGCTTTATTAAAAATTGACTAATAGGCATTCCAGATAATTGAACTGACAGGCTGTTTTGACAGCTGCAAGCAAAAATGTGCTTTCTCTAAACAGTTGGTGTAAATCTTTTATGTTTCTAGAAAGAGAAATGATGTACTGGTTTAACTTTAATCAGTTTTATGAAGTTAAAAAAATTGTAACTGCTCACCTAAGTAGTTGAGACTACACTAATTGAAGGTGCTGCCAGTCATTTCAGTGGTAGAGTTTGAGCTGAAAGAATTGCCAAGTTCTCACACAATGAAAAAGGTGGAAGGTGAATACTTAAAAAAGTTTTGCTTAGCAGAAAATGTAAATTAAGATGAAAACTGAACTCTGAACTTGATTTCCAGAAAGGCACTGAAATATTCAGTCTGGCTGAAGTTGGTGGATTTTGCAAGAATCTATCAGCTTTGAAAATTAAGCTGCAACTAACAAATGTGACAATCTGCACCTTGAGGGGACTAATGTGAAGTAATAGGCAATTATACTGTCTAAATAAAAAAAAAAAAAAGAAGGAAGAAAAGGGAAAAAAATTAACAGAGAAAGGCTGCTTTTCAGACTCTGCAAGTTTGAGAATTCAATGTAACTGGAAGCAAGGAAAAAAATTGTAATAGTTAGGCATGAAAGACAAGATAGAATTAAAGCTGGATTTTATAATAATTAGTTCACTAAAAGGAAAAATTGACCTGGTAAGCAAATGTCAGAAAAGAGAAAGAATTTTTAGAAAGGAAAAGAAAAACATTAAAAAGGTAAAGTAAGTAAGGACTTTAAAAAAACAGATGGAAGATTGAACATTTTCAGAATATTGTGTAGGTATTGGCACACTACATAGTTAGAATCAATGTGAGTGTAAGACTTGTCAAGGAAACATTGAAAATAGGACCATGCTACTTTGTATTCAATCTTTAGGTTTTATTTTAATCTGTGTATACAAATATACATTTTATATCTTGATTTAGAACAGATCTCTTTTCTAAAGCTCGCAAAAAGAAGGATAAATCAGATGGACTCACCACAAGCATGTCACTTCAACTATATGTGTATATAGAATAGCACAGCAACAGCCAAGAGAAGAGAAAAATCTTAGAAGAAGTGAATTGGTGACATACTGAGACTGGTCTACCAGGTGTTTGATTATAACATCTCAAAAGCAGAAGGACACAACTATTGAATTTTTGTATGCATTTTTATTTTTAATAAACAAGAAAACAAAGAGTTGTAGTACACAAACACTGCAACACTGCCACGCTGAACTTAGCTGATGTTTGATTAATGTACTGGATTGATGTATAATAACTGAACAAGAAATCTACATGCTATTTTGAAGGGTTTATTTGATTTGGACATAGAAGTCTTTTAGTCATTTAGTATGAGAAAGAGTGGTCTTGGAAGATAATTCTGTATTTCACAGTTATCAGTTTTAAACTACTCTTTATTACAAAAGGGAAGAGCAATTGAAACACTGACTATTAGTAAAACTGGTTTGAAAATGAAATTTGATTGATATTTTAGATTCCTTGGGACTATATATGGCACAGCTTTGTATAAATTACATTTGTTTAAAATGCAACCGAGCTCAGAACTGCCAGGAACAATTTAGACACCATAAATGTTTCCTCTAAATTGAATCAGAGAAGGCTGAAAAGCCTCTAAACACTGTACAGGGATTCAATGTTTAGATTTTAAATGAAACAATTTTAAAAATTGGAGCCTTGCCATCATTTATAGCGCTGCCAGCGTCAGTGCTCTGACAAAATAGGTTGACTTTCTTCTTCTGTTCTTTGCTCATCTTTATTGGACACTTTCACCGTTAAATGCAGTAAATGAGGGGAGTGGGAGGAGAAGACAGAACAAAAGGGTAAATGAAACATTATTATGGAAAACTATTTTCAGAAATTGCATTTTATATTAAATATGGATATTTTTGCCTACGCCCAACACTAAAGACCATTTTTATGAAACACAATAAAGTCATCTCAGATATTTTCTTGTTTCACTATATCCAAATAGATTAATTTTTTGGTTTCAATGAAGATTTATGCTACCTATATTGCACAAGGTAAGTGTAAATAAGAGCTATAAATTGCTAAGCAGTTAATGTTGCTTGTGAATGGAACTATTGTTCTCTAAACAGCCTGAATTTTAGAGAATCCAGCTAACTTAATGCCTATGAGGTGCCATACAGGAAAAATGCTATAAAAATCTAATAACAATAAATATGCATTGGTATTAGGTTATATTAGTTTGGGTGAAAGTGCATATATTTAGAACTTATTAGTATATATACAGTTAAAACAAATTTAAATTAAAAATGTTTTGGGCACATGTGTGTCCAGCTTACCACATACGTACCTACTCCTTCATTTGATTTGATACCTTGTTATTAATTCTTGGAACTACAGAGTACCTAGAAGTGTCAGAACTATAAAGACTGAAATTATTACAAGCTTCCAGTGCAGTCTGCAATGGAATTCACTAGTGAAGGACACTCTTGTTTAGGAAGAAATCTCTTACTAACTTTCTGAATGTTAAGCTATGAAGACAAGGCCCAGGGAACATACCAGAACCTACCATTTCTTAGGGGAGATATAGATCTGCTTATTCTGCATGGACAATATCAGGATCCAAACTAAAAGCCTAGATTTCAAATCCTTTGTATTATGCCAGATTTCTGTGGCAGGATTCATAGCAACTCCTTAAGCCTCAATAGCTTTACTGTACTCAGTCCACTGAGTAGAGACACTTGCTGTATGATATTAAGAAATGGTAAATATTAATGTGTCAGCAAGCCTTAACTATTTCTAGATGTATTGTCTAAAAATCTAGCAAAGAAGAAAATATGGTAAAGGATCAGCTTTCACTACAGGAACCGGAAGTTGCCGGTGAGTGTCAAAGAAATGCACACAGCATAACAAATTTAGCTACAAACCACCTACATTTTGCTATATGAGGACACCATGTCCAGTGACAGAGCCAGTTATTGCAGAGCCAGTTCTCATGCTGCTACTATTCCCTCCAGTGCATTATGCAGTCCTACTCTACCATTGCTCTACTTCTTCCTTTAAAGGACTTGGACACATAAAAATGCATTTCTGAGCACCTTTCTGATATGATAAGGTGATGTCTTAATCTATTTGAACATGAAATGTGCTAATATAAAAATGAGCTACTGGTTATATTCTAGCCTTGAGGCTGCTACAGCTTATCTTCTGAGGCTGAAGAAATAGGGCATAAAACCATGCTTTGAATTAAAACCATACCTATACCCTGACAGTTAAGAATGTTCTTCTGCTGATGGTCTATTTCTACACAATTCAAGGGTAATAAATTTAAAAAGCAACCAAACAGAATAACAACTTTCATGTGCAGTGATTTCTCAAATCATAAAATAACTCACTATTTTGACTGCAATGGTAACGACAAACACTTATTTAAAAAGAAAGGTGATTGCTTTTACTTTCAGTACATTATCTTTTGGCAAAAAAGGCTGGTTTCAATTAATGTGTATTGATTCAAAGCAATGTGTAAATTAAAGTTGATGTGTAGTGGTTCTGAATGGTAATTTTTTATTTACTCTAAGTATAAATTGAGCTTAGAAGAGTGTATCTTGTACTGAAAATATTGCTTTGACCAGGAAATTCAGAGAAATTAAAATGAAATGGATTTGAGGGAGAGGAAGTGTGAATAGATCAGAGGAAAAGGTGGCACATCCTAAAATAGTTTGGAAGAAACATATTCCTACAGGTTATTCCTTATTTTGCCACATCCTTCTCTTTAAATCAGGAAAAGTCCAAGTCAAAGTGATCTTGCATTGCTCTGGCTCTCTAATTTAGCTAAACTTGAAAATAATGAAATATAACAAAATTCCCCATCAGCTTCATGTTAAGCTATTCCTTCAGCTTGAAAGAGACTGTAAGGGATTTGGGGAGAAGATGTAAATGGCAGTGTAATTAGGATTTGAGAACAGGATATTTCCTACAACTTCTAAAAAGTGTTTGGAAGAAACTTCCTTTGTTCATTATGGGTCATTAAAATTCTTGCCAAAACATATTGTTTTTCATATTCATGAAATATGAAAACAGGCCAAAATCTAATCTGGATCACTACACCTGACTGCTACACAGACAAGTGGTCATATTTCTTCATTGCATGCTTAGTTGAAGAATTATATTCAGAGGAGCTTTTAAAGAAAGAATTGCCTCATTTTCACTTCATGCTTGTGGTGGGTAGTCTTTTGTTAGATATTTTACTGTCTTGTCTTATAAATCTCCAAAGAGCAACTGTGTGTATCATATTCAAACTTTTGGGTGTATTAGGCTACTCAGGTAGTATACACATAAAACTGGAAACAAAACAATATAGTGCAAGGTGTAGGTACTGAATAATTAACATCATTAATCTTTGTCCTGATGCACAAGTCCTCATAAACTACAGAGATATTGCAGAGCAGCAATAACATAAAAATGAAGTGCCCTGAGCCATCCTTTCCAGAACCACCAGTGTTGTGTTGTAAACATTGTTGCTCATCTCATGTTTTTAAAGTGCATGCTAAGTAGGGAGTTATTGTTAAAGTTCCATTCTTGCTTTGCACACAAAGGAGAAAGGACTTGGCTAGACTGGCCTCTAGGAGCACATTTTTTATCTGGGTAATTTTAGGTATTTTCAGCCAGTCACAGAAATATTTACGGGGAAAGTAGGAGGTGTGGGGAACACACCAAATAGAAAAATAGCACACTTATAGGCTTTTCCTTTTTTTTCCAGATTTTTTTTAAAAAGTTGTTATTATTATTACTATTATTATTATTATTATTATTATTAATGCCTTTAATTTGGGCTCTAAAAAAAACCTCAAAGGTTTAAGTGCTTTTTTTTCTCACTTTGAAAGTTTTTACTTTTGCCTTAATGGTCTCTTTATAGATGGTGGTAGAAAACACTTGATAACACCATCTGACCAACTCCTTACAAGTTTTAAATTGAGCTCTTTTTAGCTCCTACTGGGATGGAAAGGCACAGTTTATCTTCCCTCTCTGTTCTGTGGTTTAAATGTGTGTTTCATTCTCTATGGTCACAGCCCAGAGTTAAAACTGTTTCTAAACCAATGCAGTTAAACTGAACATGCTAATATCTCCAGAAAACAGATGCCATAATTTTGGCAGATTTCTTATATGTTTCTCCCTCACTGAAAATGCTATAAAGCAGTGATGCATTTTTACTGTAACATATCACCTCCTTTAAAAAGGAGTACATGATTGTATTTACTTATCCATGTCTATAAAGCACACATGCATGCATACACAATTTGTTTTCCACATGCTTCTTGTTCAGAAATTACCAGAGCTGTAGAGGAATGAGGGTAGAGGAATGAAAGTGAAGGAATAAAGTAAAATAATGAAGTGCAAGCATGTGAGATTTGATTCACAGTAAGTTGTGTTGGCTGCTTCCAGAGACAGACTTAGCAGTAAAGCTGTCATGGATACCACAAGTACAACTGCACTGAAGCCCAGAGACTAGGAAAGCCAAGCTGAAAATGGCAAGGGGGAAAAGAGTAGTGGGTCTTGGCTGAAGCAACTGTCTGGCTTTATCCCTTTCATCAAGCCTCACTGCATCTATGCTACTCTGTAAATAGGACTCAAGCACTGGAAAGAGTGGTTTACATAGAGTGACATGAATTTTCTAGTTTATTAAATGCCCCAGGAGCTTTCCCAAAAGTCAGTGCTATTTGACTAAAGAAAATATTTGATTTGAGGATATATATGAGACTTCAGAATGCAGATTTAACTTCATGAACATTCTGGTCAATGTATAGACTACACTCAAGGTCAGCCTCTGTTCCAGGCCTCATTGTTCTGAAAAGAGATTAACCATTTCCTTCCTATTCCCCAGATTTCTCACCTGTGGAGAGAGAAACTCCACTATGTATGCTATATGAACCATGCTAGATGAAAGTATTATAAAATAACCAGGCTTGGCTGTTCTTAGACAAATTGCTCTCAGGAATTTTAAATGGTTTGACTGTATATTCAAGATGCGCATTTGTGAAAAATTACGTTTCCAAAAAGGCAAAATGGTTTTGTAAGGAACCTTAAAACTGATGCAAACTCAAATTTTAACACTTGTTTGGTTTTTTGTTTTATTTATTTATTTATTTATTTATTTTAAAAAATTTCTATAGAAGTTCAAGAGGACTTTGAAGAATTTTGGGTGAACACAGAACACTGCTGTTATGTTTTTAAAGTTTTTGGTGGAGTCCTTTTCACTCTCCAAAACCCATTTAACAATTTTTTAATATTTTGGTGAAATATCTTAGATCTCAGTGGCAGGAGGTGAAAGGGGGCACAAAGTATACATCTCAGCTGAAAAATGCTCAGTGGGCTGTATTTCATATATATGTATGAGTGTTGAAGTCATTCAAAAGAACAGGCACATTGAAGAAATTGTATCCTGTATATAGATATGTCCTCTGAGAGAAAGAGAGAGAGAGGCCCCTTGAGAACAAATGTGTTCTGAAAGGCATGTTTTTATGTACATTTATGGTTTAGATCTTTTAGGCAACTTCACTTTGTGGAGTAAAAGGACCCATATAAACTAACAGAAGAGGTAACTGTGTCTTTCCCATGGAAAAGAACGCAATGGAAGAGGTCCTCTATTTGCCCCAAATTCTTCTGGATCCTGAATCCTAAATGTAAAGAAAGAGTCACTTAGCACTTGACTGTGCTACAGTCTGTTCAGGGTATGTTGTGTCAGCTCATAGAGACTGATATACTTCTTACTCTTGCAGAATTATTGGAAATAATTGCTTCTGACTTATTTAAGAATACAAATTTATATCATAAAGCTAAAACAAATGAGAACATGATTAGAAAGTAATGCAGTCATTTAAGACATAGAAAGTTTTGTCTCTTTTTTCCCTAGATACGGTTCCTTTAATATCTTTAAATGATGCTCTGAGGAAAATAATTTCACTGCCATCTAGATTTGGATTGTTTCATAAATTAGCAGGAAAGTTAGAAAAATGCTTTTTCTTTCTCTCTCTGAAAGCTGTAGTAACATTGTATATAGTTCCTTCTCTTTGTCTCTGTGTATTATAAACGACTGAGAAGATTGTGAGTTGTGGGTGTGGGTGGCAACTGAGATAATAATTGTTCATAGAATATAGAAACTGCATTTGAAAATGGCAACATTCCTGCCTTCTTCTCTGCTCTTTTAGACAGTGAAAAAATGGTCTTTATTATGTCAGATACTCCACTGAGAAATATGCATTACTTTTCGAATAAGATGCTGGGTGGCCAACTGGCATAGCATTTTTGGATAATGTTTGTAAATGCTGTAAACCAGCAAGCATTTTTATGATTGTTCAAAGATTGCAAGTAAGATTAGAGTTAGGTTGAGTTTAGAATTATGGAAGGTTTCAAGCCAATGTCTTTTCAAGATGCAGTGAGTAAAAATTCAGGGAAGATATACTTTCAAAGGTTTGTTTCTGTTCATGGCTATTTATACTTCTGTGTCCCCTTCTTTTTTAAGGTGGACCTTGTAATTTTGCTCTTCCTGTTGTTTTTGGTGGGGTTTTTTTCGGTTGTTTGTTTGTTTGTTTTTTCCTTTTCTTAGATGAGACTATATAATTTTATCACTTCCTAGACTGTGGTTCCAGTGCTACACCAGTTCTTTTTATTTGAAGTCCCAACATGCCATTAACAGGGTCTATTTCTGTAATCTTTTGACTATCAAAGTTTAGTGATCTCTGAAGCCATCTAATAGTAAATACTTGATTCTTTAATTGTGAAAATATGTTGCATTCTGGAGATTTGCATGGATTTATATTTCATCCTTTATAATATTTGCCAAGAACCAATTTTTTTTAGTCATTTATTACAAAAGAAAAAAAAAGAGGACTGCTATTTCTATTATAGGGCTGGTGTATGTATTTAATGATATGTTAGTTCAAGCGGCAGAAAGAAAGAATATAAAATGTGCAGCTAGATCTAGTTTTTTGCACCTATTATAATTTGGCATCTTTCCATAGATTTCACTGGAATTATAATCTGTGCCAATGAGTATAATATGTGGTTTCCAGAAAATATCAGTGCAATAATTCACTTGGCTAGACATAGATTTCTGTGGATGAAGCTTAAAAAGACATCTTTTTATATTTTTCTTGAATATTTCTTTCAACATGGTAATTAGGATAATGGATCATGCCCCCACTACAATCTATGAATCGGTGAGACAACTGTGCTTGTCTATGATAATGCATATCACAACCCTGAGGCAAAGCACATGAGAGCTGGGGAAAGCATTCTCAGGGAGAGCTGTCTAACAAAATGCATTTCTACCTAAGGCAACTAATATCCTCTGAAACCTATGAGTCTTTTTCAGCAAGTCTAACTCGATGGGAATTCCAATTAGGGTGTCCTCACTAAAGACGTCTCTGTTACCTATAACTTTGGACACCACCTACATCACCAATTAGTAGATTTTGAGGTGCATGAAATTCTTTTAATGAATTAATATGTACATACTCTCAGAGGCTGTGGAGGTGTGTGGGGATTTATGCCTCTGTGCTCCTGCTACTTTCCTCTTTTCTTCCAATGACATTTCTTGTTGTGTCTGTCTGTGGTAATGATGACCATCCAGCTAATTTTCAGAGGATCATATTGACACTAACCTTTGGCTCACCCATCTGTTCCTCACTTTATTGCTTCAAATATGTCCTTTCTGGCTCATTGTTAAACTGGAATAGAGGCAAATTCCTCCAAGCACAGCAGGGCTCTGCAGGGCCCTTTCTGACTGCAGAACTCTGCTTGCTGGATTCCTCTGATTCAGTTGCTCTTGCCATTGAGAGTTTCTTACCACTGAACATCTTGCTGGATGATGATGGCAAATAAAACATCTGTGGGTGGCAGTAGGCTTTCTCTCAAAATAACAAAGGAACATAACTTATCTCCCATCTTCTGGCATGGTTTTCAAGATCCCTTTGGGTGTCTTCTTTCCAGGAAATGAGTAGCTCCTAGGTTGTTACACTCAGCACAAGCACATGAAACTAAAGGTTAGCTCTGAATCCCTTTGGGCTTCTGTAGTGACATAATAAATAGTCCAGCAATTTATTGGTGAATAAGTTTCTATTGCATGAATGCACAGACATATCAACTTTCAGAGTATTTTCGGTGCATTCATTCATAATTCCATATATACTGATTGGTAAAGCCTTTAACAGTGCCAAAATTGTATAAACAGAAAAAGCTACTAAATCTAGTGTATATTATGAAATTAATGTTTTCTGTATCAACGTTTTCCCACTTTTTTTTTAATGGTAAAAATAAAGAATGTTTCATTTTAAATTCTGATTTACTCCTAATTTTGTCTGACACATTCTTTTCATAGAAAATATTCCCTTTTTATCTTTTTCCAGTGCAAAAACAAATATACAAAAGCAAAATAAAACAAAAACCCAAAATTCAGAATATAAGAATAATTACACGAAGATAGATTTGTTTCTTTGGGAAATTTTGTCCTCCAGATTGCCTTGTTTTCAGTGCACTATAATAAAATATATTTTTAGGTAATTTAGAACATGTGTTTTGAAGTGTGCTCTGCAGCAGCTGAAGAAAAATGTGAGCAACTGAGCCATTAAAATTGCAGTACATTTTGCATACCTTAAGTGCAGATACTAAGAATTATTTTGCATTGCAATAATCTTATCCTTTTAAATTAACTTGGAGTGTTGGGCTAAAACACTGGGCCTGGATGACAGTTAAATGAAGGATCTTTACTCTCCAGTCCAGCAAGCTACATTGAAAAACAAGGAAGGGGGCAGGGAGGCAACAAAATTGTCAGGTAGATGAATACCGCCCCTTAATACCAGCAGTAATGGAGAAACTGTTTGCCGTCATGCAAATCTGTGCTTAGTGAGCAAGAAACATCCTCCAAGGTTTTCCATCAACGTCAGTTGCATAACAACACGGTTTAAAACAAGCAGCCTAATGTAATATAAAAGCATCATACACTTATTTCCCAATTTCTTTTTTCTATTTAGCAGACTATTTTAGTAACTGATGCATATCTATGTGTATATGTTTCCTACTAGAATGTACAGTATTTAAAGTAAAATAATATTTTATTTTCAGACTATTTGATATATATTTTGGTATGCCACAGTCAATGCTATGGGGAAAAAAAAGAAGTAAACCCACATTTCTCTTTAAGGAACAGATGTACTGTAGCTGACTATTTGCAAGTATAATAGGAAGCTGTGAGTTTGGGACTTGAAAAATGGTTATGTTACTTACAGGAAACATATCAAAACTGAGAGACAGCTGGAAATTGCAGTAGATGAGACACTGGAAAAATCCAGGAACCTCCTGCCAAAATCAGATACAGAAGTATTAGATCCAAACGGATTTAGTTGCCTTTCATCTACACAGCTACCTACATATGCATGTATTATACATCTCTTTGAATTATGTTTATATTACCAGTACATTTTCAAGACAGTTGTTTGGGTTTTTTTTACCCCTGCAAAGACATTACCTAATTCAAAATCTTGTCCCCATCTGAGATTACATACATATTTTGAAAAACCTGAACAGCTGACAAACTGTCTATGCTTAAGAGGAATCACTGCAAAAATCTGTTCAGACCACTGTCATTCTACTTGTTGTGCACACCAGCATTGATATGTTTCCAGAAAGACTTGCAAGATTCATGCCATTTTAACATGTGGATGGCTCTGAACACTATCTCATCTCTTTTTATGCATAAGCTATTTTGAAAGTTGTTTTAATTCTACCTGTTTCTAGAATATTAATATTTAACTGTCTATCTTTTCCCACTTATTTTCCTGAAATCCCTTAACAATGTGAGTTAAAATCAAAATACTCACCCAAAATACTTATAACTTTCACAGTTCAAATAACTTGGGGGTAGAATTGGACTCCCAAGAATTAAAGTTACAGTAATAAAGCATATCACTGTAGGTATCCCACTAACATGAGCAGGGAAAATCCTTGCCTTGCTAAAGATATCCCAGTGGATATTTTTTTGTGTACTTTTAAAGGATATATGCTGGTCCAAATTCCTTTTGCAAAATTTTTTCCTACAAACTGAGAACAACTGTGTCTTTAAATTGCCTCTCTTCCTTTTTTGTCTTTGTTCATTGCATTAATTTTGTGAATTGTTTGGTTTTTACTGCCTCTTGGTATCATATTGCCTCCAGAACTGCAGTTCGATTCTAGAAGTGAAAAAAATGAGGAGATTCTTAAATAAAATTATATAATAAGAGAACAATGAGACACATGAGACCATGGGGCTTTTATTTTCCAATGTAAGAATCAGCTGAGGCTTTACGTATGGAAAACTCCTGGCTTATTTGCTCCTTGAAACAGAGATTTTAGCTGTGGAAAAAAAGGCTGGAGGACCTGTGGTGCTGCAAATACTTAGAGTAGTTCAGATTAGATTCTGCAATGAGATATCAAATAGGTGTCCCAAGGAAATTAAGCAGTGCCAGGAAGGCTCCAGAGAAGGTTTGGATGATGTCAGAACATTGTGTTACATTATCATCCTGGTGTTCTGATCAAAAGAATGAGTAATTTTGGTGACCAAATTTAGTTAGTAAATTCCTTCCTTATCAGGAATACTTCCTTCCATCAGTCCCTTCTCTTTCTTCCTTACATCCCAAAACTGAGGTCTCTGAGATAATTTCAGCTCCACTTCCTCATGATGAAGGTTTTGATTTTTGTTTTTTTAAATTCGGGATCTGATAGAATGCAGCACATGCATACATGAAAAGATAAACAGGGAAAAACTATTACCATTAATGAACTCTGCTTTAGTTGATCAGTTACTTGGTAATTATTAACAGTTTCACTGATTGCTTTTCTGCTATGTAGAATTTTGAGGCAAAGAACTCAAACCTGACAAACAAAACGCTCTATAAACATTAATGAAGTCTTAGAACAAGCTGTGAGCCAGGTAATTTTTATTAAGCTAATTCTACAAGTGTGTAGCCTGAATCACAGGAATTAAATTGCTTCTTTGTCAAAGAAGTATTCAATGGCAGAGCTTAGAAGTCATGTATTCCAGTTTGCACTCCTTTTACTGGACAACCCTCTGTCACTTAGGATCAGCAGTTTTTGAGAAGAAGGGCTTTTAAAAAACCAACATATACATCATTCCTTGTAAAAAATGAAATTATTAATATTTATATAACGGCAGACAAGTCCTTGACCTAAAAGGAGGTAGGTGCACAGTGATGTGGTTGCAAGCAGCAGAAGTGACATGGGGAAGAAACATGCAGGTGTTATTAGGAGAGGACAACGAGAGAAAAGAAAAATTAACCCTCTGATTCCCTCTGGTAAATCTTCTACCCCACCATCTGTACAGAGATCAAATGATGCAAAGGTCTGATAAAATCTCAGAAGGAAAACACCTATTTCAGCAGATGTCACCAGTTATTTTCTCATTATGTGCCTCTTCAAAAATGGCTGAGAAATCACTAAAAAGTAAACTTCGGGGGAAATGTAATGTTTGATTCCTAATATTTTCTATTTTTCTGTACTGAAAAAATGGTTTGGAAGTAACAGTAATGATACAGAAGTGTAGAAATAGTAAGGAAACTATGGGAACAGCAGAGAGGCACTGGCAGTGGGCAGTCTTCTTGTAGCAGTGCATCAAGGTCAAACCTTACCAACTACCCCACTGGAATATGCAAAACTCATTCTCACTGAGCTATTGATCTTCTGTAATGTTAGACATCTTTTTGGAAAATGTGCTAGAGATTGTGGGAAACAGTGTTACAAAGCACACACTAAGTTTCATGAGCGTGTATGTGAAAACACAAGCAGTGTATAAGATATACTCACTGATTTTAGTGCGTTAAACAATGACTTAATTATTTCCCAAAATCAAAAGAAGCCACGTCCAAGCATGTGAGAGGCACAGTAATTCAAATGCAGATCCATTCTTTTTATGTGACGGCTACAATATTTGCTGACAGGTTGGGAAACAAACCAGGGAATCTAAGAAGCTAAATGCCTAAGTCTCAGCAATTTGATCCCAAGCTTTTCAGCTGAGACCATGAGAAGAGGATATCCTCCGGGGATGTGGCTCACAGGAGAACCTGCGAGGCATACAAACAAGTGGGTTAGACCTGCATCACGTAGCTTTTTATAACTTTTTTTACCTAGATATGGCTTTGTATATGTGATCCATCAAGACAGCTTTGATCCTTTGGAGCATAGCAACTAACAAAACAATAAAAAAAATAAAGGGCTAGGAGAAAAGAAACACATATAAAGAGTTAGGGATTATAGGGGCTTGGCTATGATGGACAGACACAGGCACTCACTTTTTAAAATATAAGACTAGGCATAAAACCTTTTTTTTTTCCTAAACACAAGCTTTCCCAATATCCTTCAATATTTCACACAGAAAGACCCACACAAATACTCCAAACAATGACTTTAAAGAGTAAGGGAACAAAAAGAAAAACATGTGGAAATTTGAAAGGGAAGATTCTGATAAAATACCCAGAAAAGAAACAGAACCCAGTCAAACTTTCCTGTCTCAGGCGTAGTTAGAAAGGACCTTGTGAAGGCTGACTCTAACCTTTGTGTGCATCACTTTAGCATGGTAGCTGTGAGCTCCACAGAAAAAGAGCAATATAATTATGTGGATGCACTCAAGGAGACATCTCTTCACAGCTTTTTTTAGTGTTGAATGGAGGAATTTGTTTTTCAGTAGAGTCTAAATTGTTGTTACCCCTGCTTACAAAAACCAAACCCACAGGAATTCAAAGGGGCCATTTATGAACTATAAATCTGGAACTTTTAAACAATAGGAAAATGAGAGATTTCAGGGTTCACTGGATTCAGCTACTCCACTCTTTTAGCAGAGATTTCCTACAACCTTGACTTTAAATGCTGTGCTACATAATGCATGATTATATATTCAAATCCCTATTTGACCTCCTAAGTGCACACCACTTTAAGAAAAGACATTACTAATGGGATTGAAAACATACAGTGAAAAAAATACAATAAAAAATGCAGTCTTTCTCTTGCTAGAATATTTAGTCAAATTAGGCAATTTTACATTAAAATGGATTTGAAAATTTAAAAAGAATTAGAATTCTTTCTTTTTAGTAATTTCAAGTATTTAGGATTATTATTTCATGTTAATGAAGATATAAAGATATGAAGATATTTTTATTCTGATGTTAGGTTTTTTAAATATTTAAACTTAATTTCTTTCTGTATTATCATTTTTATAGTGTATTGGTGAACTCCATATATATATTATTTTATCAGATTGATGGTGCAAAACTGTAAAATTTAAAATATTCATGCTTTCAATAGCAAAGCACCAATCAAAACATAGTGGTTCAAAATTGATATTTCAGAAAATGCAAAATATTTTGCTATATTTCTTTTTCATTATTGTCCATCAGTGCCTTTAGTTTTTCTCTGTTCTCTTACAAAATTTCTGTATCTAGCTTTTGTTCTGAGCTTTTGCTTGAGGTGGTCAACTCTTAAAGGCTCTTTGCAGTAAGTTCTGCTGCCCCCTGTCCCTGTTTCACCTCCAACCAACTTCATTACTCATGAAACTTGACAATGCACAAGTAGGTTTCTGTCCTGTGTGCTCACATTTGTACCCTTTGTCCAGCCCTATCCTCACATTCTCCAGCCCTGTCCCTAGAAATGGTAATTGGTAATTTTGTGGTTCATCACTGAGTTTCTTACACAAGTATTCATTTTCCCCCCAGGATAATTTCTTACAACTTCTTCTAGTATCTCTTCACTGGTTTCAGTAGCCAGTTTATAAACCCAGAAATGGATAAAAGTGTTGTTGACAGCTGACTAAATTGCCAAAGATGCAAAGACTTTGGTGCAGAATTCCCACAGAATTTTGGACTCTTGTAATTGTCTATGATATCAAGTGAAGCTTTATGCTGTACTTCATTCATTGAAACCACTTTCAATATACTTCTTATTTTATTCTGGTTTTACCTGTTTACCTTTCATTCCAGCTTCTGGATATATCCAGATCTACAAGAAGTTCCAACAAGGCTTTGGGTCATTCCTTCCTGTATTTTTGTGCTGTTGCTTGTTACTTGGAAATCTCAGAACAGCGACGTTCAGCTTTACCCTGGTAATCATCTTTACTGCATGTAGAAATTAGACTGAAACGGTTGCTAGCCTGGATATTTTGAAGGCAAACTTTGGAAACTGAACTTCTTTCCAGTTTTATCACTTGTACAAAAATGCCAAACTAATCGAGCCTGTTGTGTTTTGAGGGAAATGAATCTATTTTACTTAAAACATCAGTCATTATGCATTAAATCCAAGGCCAAATTGAATTTTTTTTTAATGTTCATTGCAATGAAAGCAATAGAGAGATAAATATGTGATGAAGTCCCAATAATCATACTCTTCATAAAGTAGAAAAGTTGGTTTCCAAAATTTACTTAGGGAAATTAGGTGACTAAGTCCCTTGAGGTTTACAGATGCTTTAAAAGTTTAATTAAATAAATAAAACCCTATTTAAAATTATGATCCAAGTCTCCTTGATTTTTAGTAAAAGTATCACCATTGACTTCTGTTTATTTTTTAAGTGCTAAAAGCAATACTACACAAAAGGTTAAGTAAAGAATCCAAAATTACCCTGTTTTGGCACATGCTGAATTATTCTTTAGAAGGATGCTGAACCAATGTCCTTGCTCTTGTAAAATATTAAGCAAGAATATATAACAGCATTTGACACGTAGGAATGCAAATTTAAACAAAAGCAGAGCTCATATATTGCTTTTACATTCTATCTGCCAGTCAAACTGAGACTTTATAAAGAATGGCGAAGCAATTTTCAATCATGTATGTTATATCGTGTAGGTCAAATTATTTTATGTAAATCTCTTTCACTTGGGTGTTTAAATTTCAATAAAAATGTAATGATAAAAAGTGTGGCTTTTATTTCTCCTTCTTTCTCCAATTCATTCTGAGTTTTGGAGAACAAGTGTTTTATTGAGCATGACACCTAAAAGAGGCATTGTTTTAAAAAGGTGTTAAAACAAGAGTCACATATGTTTTGGATAATGGAGGTATTACAGGAGGCTTCCCCACACAACCTTTCTTTCCTGTAAGCTGGGGCTCATGGAGCTGTTTCTGTAGGTTAGTTTGAGTTCACTTGAACTCTTCAGATCACCACATGCGGGTAGCTTACCTGATGACTTATGGTGCATGGTGCATTTTCAGAGTTTCCGATTGTTATTTTGCTTTTTGTTGCTGTTTTCATATGAGAGGTTCCCCATGTAATGAGGATAAAATATTCTTAGTGCCAAATTGTGCCTAAAATTGGACAGTAACTTGCTTCTCTCAGCCCCTAAAATAAAAAACTAAAAAAAAGAAAAAATAATTAGAATTCACTGGTTTCACACCTTACCTAATAATACATGCTTTTCTGAGTCAGAATTCAGTTGCCGTGTCAGGCTTTCACTTTGTAGTGAACAACCTAAGGAAATGGATCCTAAGCTGATCTCCCTTCAATATGTAGATGACTGCATGGCCTCTGAAACACTCAGCCTTTTTGCCTGCCTCATTATTTACTTTTGAAGTGAGGAAGAAAGATGACATGCACCTCTGAGAGCTAGAGTATTTCCTAGCAGCAAGATTCACTTTCATGTGTGATGTGGGTTAGATCCCAAACATTGGATAATATGACACATACTATGCTATTGTACAAGTCGTGAATAATAAACATTAGAGAAATCCACACAGGGAATACTACGTACTTTGGGGGCAAATTCTGAATTCAGCAACGTAACTGCAGCTCGGGGAAGATTTTAAATACCAATTCAATGAAATACCTTTGTGTGTATCTTCAGTTGTAAAACTATAGTTCCTAGCAAATACAGTGAGATAAACTAGTTTACACCACTGAGAGTCAATATTTGTGGGTTTTTTCTCTTTTGTCTGAAATATGATTGCCCCAGGAATTTTTGGAACAAGTTAGTGCTAATGTCTGTGCCACAGAGCTAAAGAAAGCATAGGCTGGAATAAGAAGAATGGGACAAGAATTAATGCTTTTGATTTTATGAATTATCTAGAGGTTTGCATTATTTCCTGTCCTTAACCAAATTTAAAAGTAGAAAAAATAAACAATGAAAGCAAATTGAATGCAAACAAATCTTTGTTAAGATTAAGTCAAGTTTCTTTTTTTTCAGAATGCCTTTGGACTTCAACATTAAAAGAAATTGTTCTGATAATGAAATTAAAAAAGCATTTCTAAGCAGCAACTTAGAATATTTTGTTCATTTTCCAAACAATTTGAGACAACATAATGTAATCCACTGTTTCCTTCCTGAATTCTTTTATCTTTGACATCTCAATCTTTTCCATTAAAATTTATTTATTTTACACAGGTTCCTGAGTACCACCAGTATGAGAAACTAGCAGCAATGTGTGGGGAAGGGGGAAAAGTAACTTTCAGTTCATTTAATGTTTCAAAATCTGTGGAAAAGTTTAGTCAAACGAAAATTCAGACTGAAAACCGAATGATTTAAAGATTCCTCTTCTGTTTTTCTTAATCCTTTCTCCTGGTAGAGACAATATAATCCAGCTGGCTTAATTTTTCTTTTTCCACAACGTGCTATGAACCTCCTGGCATGAGATACTGTCATATACTAGTGTTGTCCATAGTATCACTATATTAGATAACATTGGTGACATTCCGATGTCACCAGCTCTTTCCTCTTTCTAGAAGCTCATGTGTAGTTTTACCTTGGTCAAGAGAAAAGCTTAACAGCAAACAGAATTCAATGACTACTTTGAGTTCTGAAGAATAAGGACAACTATTCCCTTGTGTTTTGTAGAGGCTTGTCAGGGATTGCACAAGGACACTTGCATACGTAGTTTTATGTTTTTTCATTTGCCAACATAATCTGTCCAGACAGTATAATTCTTCCAGCATGCTGTCTGATAGGGACCAATTCCTTCCACTTCCTCTTACCTGGAAACACTGGTCAGAAATTTTTTTTTAGTTCTGTTTGTTCCTAAATAGTCCTACCAATAATTCAGCCTCATCTACAGTTATCTCTGCTGTTATCAACTAAATAAAACAACAAAACTCGTATCTTCTAAAAACTTCCTAAAGTGTTAAGTACATATTGGTAACTCCCTGTAGAGAAATGTGAGCTGAGAGGGAACATCAGTAGCACTCTTGCTGATGAGAGTGGATCCTTTCTTTATATCATACAAACTCAGCTTGGATTCATCTCTGCACTGCCCTTACGTGCTTAAAGAGTATCAGAGACATACTATAAAATCAGAATCAGTCAATGTTACAGAAAGTTTCTGACACTTTCTCTGTGGGACTGCACAGAAAGGATATCACTTTGTCATGTCGTCCAAAAATGGAATAACTTCTAAGAACCATATTTTACAAATATTCATTCATCTGTTTATCTTTATGCTCTGAGAACAGCTTTGGTGTTTTTCCAGAATTGCCTGCTGAGTCTTAGGGTCAACATGTGTGAGTTCATGTGGGACTGCAGACTAATGAGACAGCAATCTTCCTGTCAGTTCAGAACTACATTATCTACTTTGAATGAGCTCAGGACTTGTAATGGAATTTGTAATGGAAATACTATAAAGCACAGCAACATACATGACACAAAGAATAGGAAAACATATGTAGTTGATTGTGTTAGCTTTGAAAATTAGTCTGTTCATATAGAATCTCAAAAACACTGACAAAATCCTCCATGTTAAATATAGGTAATTTCATCTAGTATTAACATGGAAAAATGGCAAGGTATTTGTATCTTTCCACCCACTTGGCTTATGTCTGTGAAATAAATGTTTTTCGGTAACATTACATTGTGGGAACCTGCCGTGATAGACGACCATATTATGCAGTTTTTGTTAAAGACATATATAAGACCACTGAACACCCATGCTACAACTGATTACCTGTGTTTTAGGTACAAAATATTAATAATAACCAAAGTGTGAAAGGAATTTAATTTCTTCCTTCCTTGGCTTTCTGGTTTTTTCTCTCTTTTTTTTCTCCCTCAAGTTAAAATGTCACTATTTAAAACACTCAACAGGTACATTAAAAACTAAGTAATAGAATGGAATTTTCTAATGTCAGCTGGACTGCATTTGAACAATACTTTGGGATTTATCATTCCCTTGTAACTGCAACTGCTATTAATGAGAGTGATCCAGATATATTAAGAGAAAAACCCTGTGCTGGTGATGGGGAGCACTTTCAATACTTCTATGTACATACCCATGCCTTCAACTATATTCAGAAAAAGCACTAGTGGAATACCAGAGACAACTTCTTACAGACAGGAGAAACACATAGGTAATAAATGACAGAAATTATTTAAATTAAATAGTTCCTTTTTGTATACATAAAAAATAGATTTTTTTTTAATTTTGCCTTTAAAATTTGATGTCAATAGCTCATAATGAAGTACAGAACTGGAACTTTGCAAATCATTTTCATTGCCTCAACATAGTATTGATTCCCACTAAAACTTACTGGTGATTATTGAATGATAGTTAGCAGATTCATAGTTCACAATCTTAACATACTTTGCATGGCAAACAAGTTCATTCATAATTTTCCACAGAAAAAATTAGCTGCTTTGTGAATATAAACAAAACAAAATATTTTCTGTAATATCTCTTATGCCAATTGAATAGGAATGAGTTTTGCTACCACAGGGTAGTAAAGGCATACGCAGTACCACAGGCATGCACAGTACGTGGAATTTAAATATATAGAATTTAAAAGAAAGATGAAACAGTAGTCACCCTTGAGTTTGTATGGATCTGTCTCTAAATGCCTCTTCCTTTCCCTTATGACTATTCTGCCAAAGTATCTTCACTTTTCTAGTTTTCACACCCACAAAGTTCAGTTAGCTCAATTCCATTTTTTCTGCAAACTGACAATGCAATACTCAAACTTTACCATTGTGAAATCAAAGATGACAGGATAACTTGCACACATATTCTGATGGAACATTCACCAAGCCAAGCAGATCAAATGGCTACTTACATTAAGCTATGACTTTACTTTGATGAGGGCCCTTAATTTGACTTCCTCTCCCCACTGAGGTTCTGGTGCGATAGGAACATACATACAGTCCACATGCAATAGAAGAATCAGTCCTACTTCTCCTAAATTTGACTGAAATAAATCAACTGAGGAGAGCGACAAGAACAACAAAAAAACCACCAAATAAATGAAAACCCCAAATCAAACCCAAAAAAACCAAAAACCCAATCCAAACAAAGAAAAAACCAAAGAGGCAAGCAGACAAACAGGAACTATAAATCATGTGGTACTGATTTTTTATAAATTTCTTTTACAGACAGTGGTAAAAAATGTAAGCCGGGATACTTAAGCTGGTTATGGTTGGTTGGTTTTGGTTTGCTTAGTTTGGGGTTTTCATCTTTTTTTTTCATGTAAAGAATTGCAGTCTCTAACCTCAAATTTTAAGTGTCAGATCCGGGGATTCACTGCCATGAACTCTTGCATTAGCTACTAATTTACTCTGGGACATTGAGCTATGTGAGAGACCAGAATAATTTTCTTGAAAGTGCTGGTTTTGCATGTAACTAGCTGAGAATGAGTCATCCTTTTCAAACCATTCTGTAATACTACTAAAACAAAACAAAACAACACAAAAAAACCCCAGGTCCCCCAAAAGAAGAAAACAATTTTTAAACTATAACAAGTAGAAAAACCATAGACTATAAACTCAGTTTAAACCAAATATTGATTTTAAAAACAGATGTACAAAAATCACTAATTCATTGAATGGCATTTAGCAAACATTTCATATTACAGATTCAGAAAAATAAACACCTACGTTCAGCTAAAGATGTTTAAAACTTACTTATTATGTTCAAAATGATCGATGAAGATGTGTCACAACTTATGGGATGAATGACAGAGGTGAACCTTTCCCTCCACCTAGCACTGCTGAGACCCCAAACTGGAATAAAGAAGATCCCTCATGACCATCAGGAAGCACTTTCTAACAGTGACCAAGGCAGAGGTTGTTCAAAAAAAGAGATGAATCTTCTTCCACTTTGGTGATATCCAAAAGCTATCTGGACATGGTCCAGAGCATACACTGAACATGGAGGTTGACCAGTAGATGTTCCTTCCAACCTCAGCCAGTCTGTGATTCTGAAAAACAACAATCCAGTCTTCCTGCTGAACAATTTACATATTTTCTCTCCTTTTAAGTTAATGCAATACAATACATACACTTAGGGATTGGGCTCTACTGTTTCATTTTGCTTCCAGTAGAGAAATCACTACCCCTTGGAAATATTTCTGAGAAGCAGCAAATATTCTTCTCTTGTTCCCTGCTCTAGAGGACAACCAGTTTGCAACACTTTAAGTTCAGCTTCCAGGTTTTCTTTAATATATGGCCTTCCCAGCTTATTTGTACTTCTGACCTCTCTAAATTTTGCTTTTTAAGCATTCTCTGAATACTGAGACTTGCAGTAATAACCATTCTTCAGTAATGATTGATTCTTATGAAACTGTACACTACAGATATTGAAATTTTATGTAAAAAACTCTCTTTTCTTGATTCTGTTTAAAACAGAAAGATGACATTTGTACCATGAGTTAACTGTTGTCATTTTTCCAGAGCCTCTCAGTTTAATTAGTCTTTAATTACTGGTTAATTATTCTCTAAGTAACCTGCTTTTCATTCACGTATTTAATAGCCATCAGTATTTAAGCACCTTAAGGTGATCTCTTTGTACATGAATTTGAAACAGAGATATTAAAGCAACTTAGAGTAATGCTGAACTCGGCATCATTTGAAATTAATTTTTTAAGATGCAAGATTTCCTTTAAAGAAGCATTTCAGTCTGATTATTCTGGAGCTGCTAAATAGCCTCTGTAAGTGATAATTTAAACATCATGGTTTACTTCTTCCTTGTGTGATTTTTTTGGCCTCTGTGTTCATCTCCTCTCTCCATGCCAGCACTAACAGGGCTTCACAGGATGTGCAGATCTACACTGGGATAACAACATCAATCAGATGTCATGCTTCAGCATTTCAGCCACCCAAATTCAGCAATACTTTCCCTAAAGCACAATTGGATGAACATATTCCAATTCTATTTTGATTATCTGCTCCTTCCTGGACCCCTGCGAGTTCTTTCTTCTGAAATAATAAAGATGAGACAATGACAGGGGCAGATCCGGGACTTGATGGAAAACATCTAAGTGCTCTGGTGGTAACTTACAGCTCAGAGCCTGGTAGAGCTGCAAGATTTGAGGTTAGGAAAAGAAGCATCAGACTGCTATGGGAATAGTGAGTTTTTCAGTTCAGTAATTTTTTCCTGGTGAGAATATTTAGTCATAGCCACCAGGCAATTTCCAGCTGAAGGACTACCCTAGATTTGGCAACCAGCTTGATGATTTCTGCGATCTGCCTGAAAACACACATTATTGCCTGAAAACATGCTAGATAAGCTGTGTTAGATCAGACTTTGAAGTAAATAAATGGACAATTTGTCAAAATTTATGTAGGAGACACTGTCTTACACTGTATTAGAGATATTTCAAATAAAGGATGTTTCCTTCATTCCTTCTCCCTTTCCTTCTCTTAAGTATTTTAGAATAATCTAAAGAAAGCTTTGGAGTAGCAAGGAAATTTCTATTTAGGATCTCTGCAGACATTGCCTCCTGATTCAAAGGAGAGGAAAATTTAAGTGTCAGAAACTTTTGTCAGTTGGGCTTGTCTATCACTCTTTCTTTTTCTGAAGAATTCAAAATTCTCTAGAAGAAAGATTTCTAGAAAAATTAATAGTAACTTTACATCCTGAGACAAAAAAGTAATAAACTGTCCACATAGTAACTTAAGAAGTATACCTCAACTACAACTTGTAGACTGTTTATGAAAGTGTAGAAGAAATAAATTGCTCAGCAAAGAAGAGAAAAAGTTTCTAAATAAGACCTGATGTCAGAAATATTGAAATCTTAGTAGTTGAGAAGGTAAGGAAAGATACACTCGACAGAACTGGTCCCCATAAAAAAAATTATTTGCCTCTTCTGACAGGACATAGAAAAAGTTGTGGTCATAAAGATGCACTCATATATGAGGTGAGCAGTCCATGGGAATAAGCTTAATCCCTCCAATGGGCATTCACACCCAATTTTATATTATTCTCTTTGATCATTATCCTACTGCAATGTGTAAGAAAAAAGAAAGAGTTTGCTTTCTATAGAAGAGACAAAGATGTGGAGAAGGTTCCTGAGAACAAATATTTGTAGGTATAGATAGGTATCTTACTTTTTGCTTCACTACCTCAAGCACATAGGATGTAAGGATGTGTAGATATAAATTAATTGGAGTTTTCCATAAGAGGAACACAAGATGGCAATCTTATCAGTATATTAGATCATGAATAAAGACGGATATTTCTCACAGAAATAGAGTAAAAAAGACAATAAAAAATATCAGATGTGAATTCTTTTTGGCTGCAGAGACAGCTTGCTGCAAACCAAAATAAACCCCTGAACAAACACCACCATTTCTAACTACAATATTTACAAGATACAACAGACAACACAAGTGTGTCTGGAATCATGGAGAGCTGGCATCCTCAACACATGAGGAGGTGAGACATCTGATTCCATAAGTGGCTTTTTCAGCCTGAAGAAGGAGAGAGGTTAACATGTAAGAACAGCATAGCTGGTCCTTGGGAATACATCTTTATCCAATGTAAATTCTATGGCAATTATAAACTGAAGTCAATGAGGTTAGAGTGGTTACAGTTGAGGGAAGAAATTAGATATTAGCTCAGAATTTCTATTTGTTAGGAGAATGATGAAATGGTTCTACTGTAGCTCATTATTCAATTGTGTTTAAGAATTCTGTGCATATATTTTTCTTGGCTAAACTTAATGTACCAAAATAATTTTGCTCTGTTTTTATGAAAGTTGATTTAATATAGTGCATTTTCTTTGACACCAGATTTTCAATAAACTTCAATTCAACCCTGGGAATACCAAATGGATTGAAGGAATCAGCATCTCTATTTGAAATAGTGTTACGCAGAAGGAAAAACCCAGGATATTTGATTTCAATAAAACTTCTGGTAAAATTTGAACTTCTATAAACTGATCCCTGGCTTTTTGAAAATAAGAGGAACTAATTTAAAAATATTAAACTGGAGCTTGAACTGGGGGAGAAGGAGGGAACCAGCAGGAAAATACTGGTCATTGTAACATATGTTATCAACAGACTTCCATAAATAGAATCCCAATATCTAGAATTAAATATATTGTGTACATTTGGATTAAAAAGAGTCATTGGTTTATTCCGGACATTGGTGTACACCAGTCAGAGGCATTTACTTTGGATCTCTTATTCTTGTTGTTGATTGCAGGCTTGATGTGGGCCCAGTGTTATCCAGGGCCCAGTGTTTTCAAATGAGATTTAGTATTCCTTCTCCATTAGACTGCCACAGATGAGGAAAAAAAATTGTAACAAGAATTTTTTGTGTGTGAAAATGAAAAAAACACTGTTACTGTTTAGAAAGTTCTGTTGCAAGAGACTTACAGGGGTTCTACAATTGCAAAAGATGGACCCTGCCTATGGAGTTGCTGATCCTCGATCACCACAACTTCTGGGTAAGCTGCACACCAAATAAAATAAATACAAATATAATATTCTTTCACTTCTCTGTATGTCAAAATAATCTTGTGGATATAATTTTGGATCCAGGTATGGGAGGAAATATTGAATGACACATCTTATGAGGTTTGTTTTTGTTTTAGTTTTTGTTTGATTTCTTTTTTTTAATACAGTAGATTAAGCATACGTCGTAGATATTTGAATCTAAACAGAAGCAACCAAGAATATTTTGTTTCATGTTTTACCTGCTATGCCAAAATTCTCAGTTCTGACTTTCTTTTCAGACAGATTATGATAGTATAAAATGGCTTTCATCATGACCTGCCTGGCTGCAAGGCAAGACCAGATTATCTAGCCTGTGAAAAAAATAATCCAAAAAACCATAGTGAGGTAAAATGCAGTTACTTGGTTTTGTTAATTCTCTTTATGTTGGACAGTAGATTTAAGTGACCGTAATAATTGCAAAGAGCTACTCACGGTAAAAGATGTCAGCCGAGGCTACTAATCCTGCTGGGATGAGAACTACAACAAAAAAAATATTTCAGGTTTATTTGTTTGAGGCTGATTTAAAACACTTGACAAATATTGTTTGTTTATTCATTTGTTTCTTTAGTGTAGGTGCTTAAGTAATGCCTTAGGGCAGGGCCTGGATGGTAATCACCTAGGGTGAGCCCATCAGGGTCAATAAATAGCTTTCAAAATTGTGTGATCTTGAAAATTTGTTCTCTGAACATAGCCCTTCTTGTGAATGGAAATGTTGTTTTGCACGGGGTGAATCAAGCAGGAGTCTTGATTGTCGCTGTTCCAGAGCTGTAATCCTGACTTGGTTCCTGGCACTGTGTTTGGCCTTGGATACCTCCCAGCTCTGTGCCTCAGTTTTTCTGCCTGTAAGGTCTGGAGAACAATGACTGACTCTGAGACCTAATGAGCTGTTTGTATAGAACAGAGAAGATGTGAAGTGCTACAAGAACTGCCTAAGAACTGTTTTAAAGAGAAGCTTAGTGGAATCAAGAGAGCTTTTGTCCCGTGTATTCATCTGTACTTGTTCCTCTAGATGACCTAAAAGGGATTAACAGCTATTCCTAGGTTAATTGGCCTCCGTGGCATCTCTTCTCTAGTGTGGAAGGGATATGCTGCCCGCAAATCCAAATCCCCAGATGCATTTTAGCAACTAATATGGTAAGTGAATCAGCTGGGTTTTATTAGTTTTTCAAGCAGTCTGATGGATCTTAGTCATCTAGAAGGGCCCAAATCAAATGACAGCTGCTTTTGCATGTTTTCTCTGCAGATGTAATTTTAATTACTAACATCAGTGTCACATGTACCTCCTACAAGCTGATACTGTAATTCTTCAGCTGCAGATTTTCAAGCATTTCAGATACTATCTGAGCTTAAGTACTTGTGTGGAAGATTAAAAATAATAATGAAGCACGTCCTATAAATCAGAATGTCATTCTTCAGACTTGTTGGAGGATGGCAATACTTCTGTCTGTTGGGCAGACAAGAGCAGTTGTTATCAATTACTTTAACATGAGTTCACTTCATGAGACCATCCAAACAGTCCAATATTCATTGATTGTATTATTTGAGCAATTATAATATCCTTATAAAAGCTTACGATAACAAAAAATATTGCACTGGAGAAAATAAATGGCTTCAAGGGAAGTTAGACTTCTAACTGCCTTTAAATAGCTGAACCCTAGTCTCATTTTTTAGTGATTTAGCCAAAATTACCATGTCAGTATGCCATACTACTAAGAGTTGTCAAACATCAGATGCACTGGGGCTTGAAATCACATTTTTTTCCAAGCCTGTGAAGCTGCCATTCAAACATTAGTCTGTGAAACTTGTGATGAAGGAAACGTGAGGCACAGATTGTCTATGAACAAATCTATAATATTTCAAAGGGGGAAATCTTGGAAGATGCAGCAGACTACTAAAACAAGATTTAATACTTACAAGATACAACAGTATGACTCATGCAAAATTCATTTTAAATAAAGTATTTAATGACTGGAAACAGCTGTAACCTTGATGACACTAAGTGTTTTGGGACTGCAGAAGGATAGTATAGCTTGTTCAAAGAAGAGCCACAAAGCTGGTGAAGGGGATGAAGCATAAGCCCTGTGAGGAGCAGCTTAGGGAGATGGGGGTGTTTAGCCTGGAGAAGAGGAAGCTCAAGGGTGACCTTATCACTCTCTACAACTGCCTGAAAGGAGATTGCAGCCAGGTGGGGATTGGCCCCTCCTGCCAGGCAACCAGCAATCACATGAAAGAACATAATTTTAAACTGCATGAGGGGAGGTTTACGTTAGATATTGGAAAGAAATTCTACACAGAAAATGTGATTATGCATTGTAAATGTTACCAAGGAGGTCATGGAGTCACCATCCCTGGACATGTTTAAGGAAAGACTGGATGTGGCATTTGATGCAGGAGTCTAGTTGAGAAGGTGGTGTTCGGTCATAGGTGGGACTTGATCTTAGAGATCTTCTTCAGCTTAATTAACATAAAAATACCCTAAACCATAACTATTCATGTTAAGAAAAAAGACTGCCTTTATGTTTCTACTGCATTTCTCAAGTAAGCTTTGTACACATGGAAGTAAGTGATTTTACTACCTCATTTTGTATTACTGCTATACCCAAACAGCAAAGGTTTTATCAAGGAGTTTAACCCCTGCAGTTATTTTAGTCTTCATAATTAGGTCTTGTTTTATGCTATCCTTACCCTTAGGATTATTATTTATATAATTTACTACAGATGGAACAGAGACTTCTGAAAATGTACATAGATTCATGTATTCATTTGAAAAATTGACTAAAGAAAACACACCCACAGTTGAGAAGTTCTGCATATTCTTTAGTGTGTCAGTATAACAAACTAACATATAAACTACCTGTGAAGAAAGCAAGCATTCAATATCACTCTATTTTCAGTGATGCTAATAATAATAATATTGATGCTGCCACTGTTAGTTCTCCTGAGCTCGTGTGGGGAAGAGGGGCAAGAAAAAGTCATACGACCCTGTCTAAGATGTTAGTTTGTCTTTTACTGTACTTAAAAAGATTTATTTTCTTTTTCACTAACATTACTTACAGCAAGTTTCAGGTAAGACCTGTATAGAAAACAGATGAAGTACATAGATGAGACAAAAAGATGCAGTGGTATTATTATTGGAAGATAGAATACAAACAGAATTACCTTATAGCAAGAAGCAGAGAGAACATCTGCAAAGAGGACAGCATCATACATATAGGAAAACAAACATTAAAAATACAGAGGTGCATACAAACACATAGAAAATCTTTTGATATATATATAATCCTGGTTTTAGTAACAGGGAAAATTTTCTTCTATGTGCAGGGTTGGCTATAGGAAAGCACTGGGTTTGTTTTTTAAAATCTTTCTAGAGAACAGTAAGAAAATGATGGGAAAAAAGTAATATTGCTTTTTAAAATTGATTAATGCTTTTGTGATTCTTGAGGTGCATTTTTCTTCTTTACACTTTACAGTATAAACAGGGAATGAGAATTAACTCTCTATTTACATGTATACACCTGATCAGTTTTCATTGGGAGGTATATGCACTAAGGTCTTAGTTGATGAACAAGCTTTTCAGTCCTAAAAGATAAGTCCCAACAAGGTTTAGAAGACCTAAAATATATAGGACATTCAGAGTGAGAAGATAGGACTCTATTAGGTGTATTCATGCACTTAGGAACTTCAATTCTTTCATTTTCTGAGAGAGAGAAGGAAGATTGTCCATATAATATCAGAAGCAACACCAGCTTGAAAATCTGAGAGAAATGTGATGAACTCATATGGCAAAACATTAAATACAGAGAATCCCCCAAGTGATTATTTCTACTCTGGTTGATCATAAATTATTTTATTATGTTGCTTGGCATGTGACTTATCACAACATCCCAACACGATCCACTGGAAATAGCTCACTGCTGTATAATACATCAAAAATGTAGAAGCACAGGAGGAAACTGATACATCTCACCCTAATGAAATACAGATTTTGTCTATCCATTTTGTTAATTAGCAAAGTACCTCAGATCTAATTATGAATCTATCTTTAATATGCTTGCTTCACCCTGCACATCATGGGCATAGCACGGTAATTATGCTTCATAAAACTAAATAGAAGTTATGTCCTCTGGTGTTTGACTGCAGAATCTTTAACTTTGTGTTTGGGGATATTTTAATTTCTGGAGTAATTTTATAAAAATATTACTTAAATCAATCCTCCTCTCTCACCCTTACTTTAGCTTTTGAAACTACATTATAAATGCTTGATGATAGAGTATATTTTGTCTAATGTATCTTTAAAACATCTTCTAAACCTATATTTAACTACAAGGTTGACAAGACAGTTCTCATCTGAACTGTCCCACTCCACAAAGAAACAGCCCTCATTAGCAATCTCCTTCATTAAGGAAGCATGGGGGACAACTCTTCTGCTTCTTCAGTTCTTAGAACCTACAGGCTGGAGGTCAGTTCTGGAAGACATTTGCAATCTGGAGCACTTCTGCAGGTAGTGCTGTGCTCTGGTGTACGCAGCGACCTTGTGATGAATGAAAGGGCTTGGGGTAGAATAAGACGCAAAATACGCAAAATACGCAAAATACTTAAAAGCAGCCTAGATAGATATTTGCTTCAACCTTGATAGTGCTGTATCTGTATGTAGGAAGAAGAAAAATGCTGACTACCAGCCCTCTTTCAGTCCTGTTTCTGGAAGGGAAACTGAGCATCCGGGCAGGGATGTGGCTGGGTCATTTTGGGTACTTAGCTAGTATGACCTCCTGTGCAATGTCCATTTGATCCCAAATATCTCCCAGCATTGAACAACACACTAAAAAGAGGGAGTAATGAAGAGATAATCATCACTTGAAAAGCTAGAAGTAGAAGCCCTCTTTTTCTGCCTTGTATGTGAAACACTAGAAGCTATGTTGCATTTTAAAACTCAGTGCAAATAAGGTAGACCTGGCATGATACCTGGCAGGGAAGACTGCGATGTTAGGAGCAGGACACGGAAGTGGAAAAGTGCAGTACAAACATTTGTCTGAAAACTCACTGTAGGGAAATGACAAACTGATTCATAGTTTAAATGCTGTGGGAACATTTGACTGAAAAAACTTCAAAAATGTAAGATAATATAATTAGCAATATTGTATCTGAAAACTTGAAAACAGAGGCAACAGCAGAAGTCAAATCTCATGTTCAGAGCAGTAGTAGAATGTAGAACTCCCATTGTCTCACACTCTGAAGAATGAGAACCTCATTTCTCCTACTCATTTCTTATAGTAGAAGGACCAAAATGTATTTAAAAAAGTTTCTTTTGACTCCATAATATCTCTTGCCTATTTATACTTCAGTTATAAATAAAGAAAAGACAGTGTGTCCTAATTTAAAAGGATATTTTTCCTGCCAGTACAGTAAGATGATGAGCTATTAAATGGAGAACAAAGAAATAGTAATACAGTATGTTAAATACAAGTGAGACAGCTATCACATTTCTATTGAATACTTGAAAATATGCCCACCTTTTCTTACACTCATCCTTAAATAGCAATTCTGGCATAATTGTTCTACTACTACACATAGATTGCTAAAGTCTGAAAATTTTTAATCTATGTATTCATGCATTTATGATAACAGCTATTAGACAAAATTAATAAGAAGTTGGCTGCTAGTACCCACAGGATTTAATTCTTATTTTCAAGGAAGAAGCTGCAAATTTTGTTTCTGGCATTGTTCCTTGATCAATTAATTCTGTTTCTGTTCAGTTCTGTATTTTCATATGTAAGTGGTCATATCTCATTTAAAGAGTTGTCTTTAAAAGTTAATGAATGCATGCATAGAAGTGGAGTTAGTAAAAGAGAGGATAGCATGCATTTACCTTGAGATACTGCACTTTCACTGAAAATACTCTTTGAATTGGAGCATCAGCTGTAATACAGGGTTTGTATGAGATTATTTCAGTTCCTGCCTGCCCTTAACTAGACAACAGGTACTTCATCTGTTGATTTCTAAACTGACTTTTGATGGGATAGTGAATGTCCTTGCGTCCTTTCTTCCTCAGGACTGAACTTTATAGTAGAGAGTAAATCTGTCTTGGAACAGAGGCAGAGCTCAGTGATGTCAGGGAGAGGCTAGAAGCCAAGACAAAATCTCTTGTTGGATGGTGGAGTGGGAAGTGAGTTCCTGAACTGAGAAGCCTAATCCTTGATCACTCTGAGGAAACACATCAGAGTTCTTCCCTACATAATTGTTAAATTTTGATTTAGAAAACAGTATTTTTGCCTTGGCATTGTACCTTCTCTTTATACCTACTATCCCCCCTGGATGACTGCCTTTTAATTTCTCTACCCAATATTAAGAAAGACTTTCTTAGTAGATGAACAGCTTATACTGCAGCCAAAGCAAAGGTCTATTGCACCCCCAAAACCAGAAGTACACTAAGCAGGATTTAAGAAATATTAGGTTTCTTTTTAACTTAGAACAGTAAGTTACAATGTGTAAAAACATTTTTACAACCCGTAGCCCTGTAAAAATTGTAATGCTTTAGGGAATAAGCTTCAGGCCTTTCAGCTAAATGTGCCTAGGAAATCTCTTCAAGGCCCCAGTTGTCATCTGTTAGGAGCATTACCAATCTTCTGTGAGAACTCGCAATGTGAACAAGAATTTGTTACGTGGTATTTCTTGCCAGGATGTACAGTTTTGAAAGCACGGAGTATTTAAATGTTTGAAATATGGATCTACCTTCAAAGAAAAGGCTCCAGAACTATAAACAACCTGCTCACAGACAATTACTGCTCACTGAAAATATGCAACCTTTAAGAAAATGAGGAGCCACTGGGCAGGGAAGAAGGAGCCAGGCAGCAGGACAGGGAACTTGCCATAGCAACCTCCTTGAGCACTCCATAGAACCTCTGCCACTGCCAGACTTACACATGCCAAGAAACTCAGACATTTTACAAAAGGGAAAGATCCCAGACATTTGGCCCTCATCAGTGTACCCCATGGAAGGGCTCTGGAGCCTGCTCCCTTCACTGGGATGAAGTTGACTGCTGAGGGGATGAGCTCTGCAGGACTGAGGGCTCACACCCAGGGTTGAATGTGGCTGCTAAACACTCACTTCTTATAAAGTTTACTGAGAGCAACTAAAAACGACTAAGGACTAAGCATTAGTATGAAGGGCATCAATGAATGTCAATCTAGTTAAGTTTTTCTTTGGAGTTCAAACTGACCAGGCTTATCAGTCCTATAAACATCACAGTGATATTCAGTTATCTGATACATCCTTGTACATATATTCAGTTGCATCTATATGCTATATCAGTTTGTTTATTAAACTTTTTTCAGTGGTTTCAGCCCTACATGCTGTACTTTTAAAACTGATATCTGCAAGATTTAGCTTCGTATCTGACCACAGTCTTCATATTGCAAAGATAAAGAGGCCAAGTCTCATTTCCTTTTTATGTTAGAGCTACAGGCAAGTATCAAGGAATCTGAATAAGCTCTGTTTCAGGGCTAAGCAAACTGAACAGGACATGAGAAACTATGACACGAGAAATCACTGGACACAACAGATAGCAATGTGGGAGGATGCCAAAGGTTACAGTCAGCACTGTGAGGACTGTCAGGGACACCTGGGTTTCAGAGGTGGTTAAGAGGAGGTGAGACCTGAAGTGAAACACCACAGACAACTGTAGGAGAGCACTGTAGACCTTTCGGGGAGGACGGCTTTACAGGATAAACAGCACTTAGACTGCCTTGTTAGTTGAGCATGTAATGCTGAGATTACCCAGTCAGTAGAAAAAAACCCATCAAATTTAACTATGGATGTAGCAAGACTGAGCTCAGTGGAGAAAATAGTTATCAGTAATTATTTGGGACAGTGATGGAGCGCAGAAATGATGGTAAAGTGGATGGTACAGTAATAGGAAAAAGGGCAATAAAATACATAAATGATGTGTTTGGGTATGTCCAGGGATATCTCCTGTACTTCACTGCAGCTGGAGGAGGACAATAGAGCTGAGTTGTTCCAACCATAACACATGCTAATTCTGCTGCCACGATCAGGAGGAGCTGGGGTCAATGGAGTGAGGTGCTTTCCCTTGCTAGCAAGGAAAAACTCAGAACAGCTGAATTGAGCAACCTGATATCACACTGTCAATACCTGGTACAGGCCTGAAAACATCAGCATCATCCTAAAGATGTTTTGGCCTTGTCTGCCTTGATTACATGTCTAAAGAACAATTTTGCTAGGCATTCCTCCACACTGAATTTGTGCTTCCTGGATATGGTAATCTGTGTTACACATGGCACCCAAGACATGTTTTGCAATGATAATTCATATTTTTCCTTTCCCATTGTACCTACTTGAATTTAAGCACAAACATAAGATGTTTGACTTTTCAACTAGTATCTCAACAAGCACTATAAACTCAGGGGAATATTAAAATATAACATATGGTGATCTTCTGACATCCATTACCAAGTTAACATATAAGATCCAGTTTCTGCCATAGTACAATACCTCTTCCAGATATGGAATTATTAAGGAGTTAAGTAATTCTAAAATTTCTCATGTCGAAAATCAAGGTGAACTTACCTAGGTTTTTTTTTTACAAAAAAAAAAAAAAGGTTAAACTAAGAGTAAACCATGGAGTAAAGGGGAAATGCCAAAATTCTCCACTACCTATATTTCAATTAAAGATAATAAAGAGGTTTTAAGAGAATAACACTCCTCCTTTGAAGGACAATGAGTGTGAGTGTACATTTCCCTTGAGAAGGTCTTTATTTACAATCTGGTCATATCGATCTTTCAGCAAAACCCTGGAGCAGTAATTATACTAAAAGACAAAGAAAGTGAACACATATTTACAGCTAGTGAACAGTATGATAGACTTATTCCAATCTCCAGAACATTTTGGAAAAATGTTTATGGTGAACTCTAAATAGTTGTTCGTACTATGTCACGAACAAAAAGCATATATGCTACCTCCTCAGAGCACTCACTATATCACTTGATTTATCGTGAAAACACCAGCTGGTGAATTTGCAACTCAGACACAAAATTCAGAATTTGTTTACTCTCATTCCAAACTTGAACTTTTGACTGTATTGCTTTTTTGTTATTAACACAATATAAACCCCCACAGCCCCGACATTTGCTGAATAGGTCAGATTCTCTCTGGTTAATTTGTTATACTTCAGTGAAACATACAGAAGTTTTTCAGTGCTATCATGAAAAACTAAGTTGCTTTTTTAAGTATACATCAGCTTGCTCCAGATTCAGTGTAAAGACAAAGGAGAATCCTTTAGCATATGGGGGACATTTTTTAATCACATAATTAATATTTGATACCTTCTTGGGTTAAGAGAGATTGGTATGAGGTGAAATATAAAATGTTTGCAAAGGTCTGTGAAGATCAAGGCATAGAACCATTCAAATAAGATTTTTATTGGTTCTTTTATAAAATATATGTTTTCCCATGTACCTAAGACAGATGTTTATTCTGTATGCTACGCTGTGACCCTTTCAGAGCATAAGAATCAGACTCTGAACTTGAGTTTTTGCATAATGCCTTAGATATAAATACATGCTACTTTTCCCCAGATCCCTTTCCTCAATATTACCCCCTACCTTTGCTTAAATAAATAAATTTTTGTCTTTTTGAAGGTTTTAGTTAGAAAAGTGTAGTAGTTGTTCTGTGCTTTAATCCTTATACCTGCACATCTCCTCAACAGTTCACCCTACCTATACAGATTAAACTTTTGCTGCCTTTTGAAAACAACAAAGCAAAATATTTCCCACTTCTGTGTCTTTCTTTTTTACCCCCAACTCATAAATGGATCAAGACCATGGGGTAAATAATGTAAATAAAAGAGAAAGCAAATAGTAACTTGTTTTCCAGTACATACACCTGCAGATTTTGTAAGTACATAGTAAAAATACCCATAATTGCAGTATATTTTTTCTTAAATGTCTAACACATCTGATTGCTCTTCCATTGAGACAAGGTGTAGGAGGACTGGTCTTCCTGCTGAAGCACCCCTGGATCCTTCCTTCCCTTGCTTAAAATCTTGTTCTTTCTTTTCCATGTGCCCTTCTGTCCCATGATGTAGTTGGATGTTGATTTCCTACTGTAGAAAACGGAACAGAGCTTAGCATGGCAAACATTGTCCTGGTTTCTAGAGAGCTTTATCTCCTCCATTATGGGACATAAAAAAAGGATGCTGAAAATTTCTAATTCTACGGTAGCTGTGATATTTCCTTAAATTGATACAGATTTTGAGGTGGTGATTGTTAGTTTAAGTGGCTTTGGCCTCATTAGAATATAATGAATTTTCAAGGTTAGTACTGTATCATGTAGGTAGTAATAATAAATAATTTCCTTGTCAGCAGGGAGTCAATGAATATTTTGGGACTCCATCTGCAGACTATTTGGCTAGCAGGAATGCACTCTACATATACTTTGCTATTGATGTGCCTGTAAAACTCCTGTTAATTATAATGGGGATTTATAAATGGACATCAAAGACCAGTTTGTGAGCTCTCTGAAGCCCTGATCCTGAAAAGGCTTATAAATGTGTTTAATTTTCACACTGTTAGTAGTACAGTTGAAATCAATGTGACTTAATATTAGCTACATGTGGAGTGTTTGTAGGATTGGGGACTGGTAGGGATTTTATACAGAATTTACTTAACTGGCTCCACTGAGTTTGCTTGTTGTGATTTGCATTAAAGTCAGAAAATTATGATCTGAAGGGGGCACACAATCCTTATTCTAAATAGATTTGAGATCACTGAAAAGATTTACATTAAAAAAAAAGACTTTTGGACAGCAGAGCTATTTTAGAGGGGTAATTGGGCCATGTATAACACAAATTTAAGTTATGCAAGAATAGAATAATTTACAAAATTTACTTACGGTTTTACAGAAAGGTCACAAGAATATTAATTTAAAACATCTTGGTTCTTTTCACAGGTGTTACCCAAAATTCTTTTTTTCTTTTTTTTTTGAGTTGAAACGTAGTCCTAGATTTAGTAAATCTGATCCTGTGGAATGCATTCTGTGTTGCAGGCTTTTTACACAACAGAATTTCAACATGACTTATTTAGTTAGGAGAGTCAATAAAAAGATCAGACCTGACCTTTTTGATATGACCACTGCTTGCTACCATGCTTCTCTAATAAGCAGAAGGTATTAAATAAGTACCTGCATCAGAAAGCACTGGGGGCAACAACAGGGAAAATTTTTTACTTAAGAGCCCTTACTAATCTACCTATATGAAAAAGATAAAGAACCAGAGAATTAAAAAAAAAAAAAAAAAAAAAAAGGAGACCAAAAGGAAAAAGAAAAATTAATAAAAGAAAATGCATGGGGTTGAGCAGAAGTATTCCTCTGCATCTTACATTTTAAAATCAGGGACGTCAAAAAATTAAACCTCTTCCCATACCATAAAATGCGTGGGGGAGAAATCTAAGTGGGCTTCAATTTCTCAAACATTGGAGGCAAGGCGTCCCTTTGTCCTTGCTCGGTTAGTGCATCCCCGTGCTATTTGTCTTTGTCAGACCTATGCATTTGAGTACCTGCACTCCTAAGTCCCAGTTTGGGCTGCGCTCCTGTGCTAAATGGATGCGCTGTAGGATATTGACTACTGTGAGTTTGACAAGGCTGCCCTTCTGACAAGGTGAAAGAGGTCATTATATTCACCTCTGGGATGCAGCCAATATAAATCTCATTCTTAAGGAGACACAGTGTGTTCAGAAGCTGAGCCACAAGTCCAACAGCCTCCTGGATTCTGCCTAAGCAACACAGATCTTAAAAATTATTAAAATGTAGTCAGGGTCACCCAAGTATGATAGGAAACAATCAATACTGTTTATTGTTCTCTCTGGTATAATGTGTGTATCTAGGACAAATACAGGAGACGTATCTTGGGGCTTTCTGTGACAAACAAGTGTTGCTGTTTGAGGGGAAAAGCATGAGTGCCAGAATGTCAGCCCATCCACAGGGGAGATGAAAACATATGCAAATGAGCAAACCTCCACAAACCAGTGCATTTCTTAATCTTCTTCATCCGTCCCACCCCTTTTTATGGTTAAGTGAGTTATTGCAGCCCTAAAGCTGCAGAAATCCTAGCACAGTTGCCACTAGAGACTGGGGCTGAATCCCAATGAGTGGAAAGCACTGATTAAATGACAGAACAGTCTTTTCCATTCCAGTAACTCCAGTGGTCAGGCATTGTGAGAGCAAGGACTTTGAATGTCATTGAGCTAAAGGAGCTTTCATACTCATTACCATTCTTTGCATATTCAGCCACAAGGTGTGCCCTGGGCTTCGTGGCCTCCTTAATGCTCTCCTCAGGCTGCACAAAATTCAGAGAATCTCACGAAAGAATCCCATATGGTGCCAAGGAACCTGGCCCACTTTTACAGACCGCTGGCAACTGAAGATCTGCTACAAGGAAACAATTTTGATGCCCAAAGGACAAAGCTGACTCAAACACAGCAAACCATATACTATCACTGCTAAAGCTTTATGTTACAAAAAGCTCAGAAACACAGATAAATAACTACTTACAGAACCATAGAACATCTGAAATATTTGCCAAACAAATACTAAATTTTAAGAAGCTTCTTTGCCTACCTGATATTTACTATTTAATAATTTTCTGCATTAGAAAAAACATAATCCAAACTAACTATGAAAGTGCTTAAATTGTTATTTATATCATGCATCTCTCATAAGCCCTCAGCAAAACTGTTTTTGTGAGAGGCTGTATATCTGTGATTCAGACCCCTAAAATCTTCAATATATATTTATTATCAGAGACGCCTATTGCCTTATATTTGTGGTTATCTTGCCTATATGGCTATTTTTGGTAAATTGTGGCACGTAATCTATTTGCAATATCTCTACATTAAGTCTAAATAATTACTACATAAAAGCTGGATGAATTATATTCTGAAGCAAATGTAGGTCTGCCAAAGAACTGATCTCTATGAGAACTAATATAGTCTACACCACAAAATAGGATGCAGTCTCCAATGAAGCAAAAGTCTTTGAGTGTGGCCCTACTGAAAGAAAATGTCAGATAAATTCCAAAGCTTCTTTTTAACACAAATTATCCTTTCTCAAGAAATTGATGGCAAATTTTCTGCTAGCAGTTTCTCACATATCTCTCCCTTGTTTTAAAGGCACATCTGATGTGGAAGTCTGCTGCTGGCACTCTGCATAGCAATGAATTGATGGTTGTCTGTGCAGGATGCTGACTAGCCATACATTTGTCATACGTAGGAAGGTATATTCTTACCTTTCAATCCATCCCTAAAAATTTTATTTTCCAGATCTTTTCCTTTTTATTTCCCTTATATTTCATGTGAATATCTGTCTTAACCTAAATCTCTAATCTTTTTGTATGCATATGAATTGACAGCCATTTGTAAGAAACACATACATTTAAAATGTCCTCTATGTTTCTGCCTGTTTTGCAACTGCCTTCCTGAAAGGCTCTATGCAGGCTGCTGTCAGAACATCTTTCCTCAGATTGTTTAGTATTCAGTTCACTGCTCGTTGGCTTAATCCTCTTCACTCTCTTCTATTAAAAAGGGGATTAAGCATTTCTAAAAATAAAAATAAATGTTGAAAAGTTTGAAAAGGTGATGCAAGTAACTGTGAGTGACTAGCAGTTGAAAGAGTTTAAACATTCTCTAATTAAACACCAGTGCCAAGGAATGTTAAATGATCCTAGGAGTTGAGCTCTTCTGGGGCTTGTAAGTACTCACTGATACAGCCAACCTGCAGACTGGCACTGGAAGAGCAACTCCGTCCCTAAATTCTGACAGAAAGACAATGGGAAAGCTAGACAATATTTGAAAAGTGACTCAGTGGAAGATGGACAGAGTATGGAGTTGAAAGTCTATGGAGTTGAAAGTTTGAACCCATTCTCCTTCCTTTAACTTGTCAAAATAACCCCTGTAACGTATTGCTCTAAGCTTATTCACTTCTGATCCAAATGGAAAACAAGTTGCTCAGCAGAAAATTCTGGTAAAATTCAAACTTTATCTGCCCACTAAAAATTAACTTTTTTCAGACCATAATCCTTATTTCTGCCCTCAACTTTGTTTGAAACATATTTACTATCAATCCCCAGAGAAAGTGGAAGCTTAGGATATGGGGTTGTTAAAAAACTTTTAGAGATGCTGGTAGACATCTCTTCTTCCCAGCAGATATTGGAAACTAGTGCTTTTAGCACAACTGTAATTGCTCTTACACTGCACTCCCAAGTTCTTGAGTTACACATACTCTTCTAACACAGAAAACCTTGTCTCATGGTGGGAAACTGAGGCAAGATAGGTGATAACCCAACATATGGGGATTTTAGCTGGTTCCATTCAATTACACCTCTGCCTTTTTGTGCAATTTACCCTCATTGGTGTTGAGATGAAACAAAGTTTCATACCCTCTAGTAAATTGTGTGTGTTTTTATTTGAGTTATGTTTTTACACAGATAGAAAAATAGGTAACAAACAAAAATAGTTAAACTGAAAATTAGTCATATGAATAAATCCCTACCACTTCTCAGCAGTAGGGATCACTTTTCTGTTCTTTCACCAGAAGAATATAGAATTTAATATGTGCATTTTTTAGAGATGAGGAGCACTCTTTAATGCATAAATATAATACAGAATAAGGATTACTAAAGATTATGAGAAGGTATACAATGAGAAGATGAAGGTTTAAAATTTTATGCTGGTGAAGTCTAAAAGTCAGTGCAAGATGTACACTGGATTCATTTAAGACCCTCAGCTGAAGCTTAAAGAATATCATAAAGCATCTTTTAGAGGTAATTTTAAACTATATTCCTAAAACCAAATTATTTAAAGCTGCGTGACTTCAGGGAAGCATCAGTTAGAGAGAAGCTAAAAAGGCCTAACAAATAACAGTGATGTTCTAAAAAGGAGAATGTAGGAAAGAAACAGTATGTAGATAAGGTTAGTCAAAATATTACATGAGATCCTCCCAATGACTGTGAGGGTACTGAAAAAGTGACGATCTGTTTGATCTGGTGTTTCTAGAGAAACAGATCAACAGCTTGATTTTTAAGACAGTGTGATAGAAGTTATGATGAGAATTTTCAATGGCATTTGAGAAACAGTTCATAATCTGTACCTTAATTTTTCTACAAAACATAACACTGTTTGATGAAAATTGTTTTGTCACAAAATGCACTAGTAACTCAATTAGTGCCATTTCCTTTGTTAACTACAGCCAAATTTTGAAATTGCCAGTTTTGTTGTAAAAATCTATACTCTTTGTCCAATCTCATCCCATCACCCTAGGATAAACAAATTCATCTGTTAAACTGAGTCTTTTTCTGTGATAATTTCAAAAAGAGAGAATTTATCCAGTGTCCTACTTGATGCCCATATTTAAGCTAAATCATGAGAACATAAATCAGAATCCCAAGTAACAGCCGTTCAGCTGACAGATCAGGTAGGAGGGAACGCTTAGTCACAGTGATTAATAGGTCTTTTCAGGAAGCACTTAGATACCATGGTGATGGGTGTTACAGCAAATCCTCAGATAGTCCTTGATGACTTCATATGGTCTAATTCCTTTTTGACAGTAAAGGGAGGGTAAAAATTAGACTTCTAAATTGCCTGTTTGATATTCGCATGGAAATAGACTGAACAAACTACCATGACTACAGGGGTCTAGGTTGAGACTGTCATTTTCAAGGACACTTGAAAGGACAGCTTCTAATTTCCTCAGATGATTTTGGAACTCTTGCTGAAGGTCTCATCTTGCAAGCTGTTATGCACAACTGCACATAGGTAAATCCCTTCAAATTTTTTAGTAGTTTATTGTGCAAGCATTAAGCTTTTATAGATTGAGGCTTAAAACAAAAATAATTAAAATGCCCTGGTTACAATCCTCAGGCAAAGAGGGAAATGTGCAGGGGTTTTGGATCCAAAAGATGCCTATTCCTACAGGGAGTCCTAGGCCTGGTTGCAGCCTGATAATATCACCATGGTCCCTGCAACCTCTTTTGCCTATGCCACAACTTCAGCCAACCACTCTTGTTATTCTTATTGAAAGAATAATCAAAGACTGTGGGAAAGCAATCATTACCTTAAGGGAGAGTTACAGCTGCTATTCCTCCTATCCCTCAGCAACAGGGAATGATTCTCATTTTCAGCACTGGTGAATATATTCAGTGCCCCAGAGATCTCCTTCCACTTTTCACTTTCCAAAGGAAAGAGCAACTAATTCTAGCCCTTCCTCTCAAAGGCAGAATAATTGTTTCCTATACAGCACTCCTGATCCTTAAAATTTTCTGGATCACCAGACTGGCTAAAACAATACCTGCCATTTCCACTTTGAAATTATACTGTTGTAACATTTTTAGTATAAATTTGCCTAAAAATAAACCCTTTTAAGAAAATAAATATTTTTAATAGGTTATCTTGAAAAGAATAGCATATTAATAAGACTATTAATTAGAGAGATAAAGAAATAAACTTATTTTTTAAAATAAGTTTTCTAAACAAATTAGAAAACTAAAAGCCTATTGACATTTTGCCTTTCAATTTTAAAAATGGATTAATTTCTTTCAACACATGACATTGTTGACCTGATAGTGAAATATAACAAACTGGCAGATTTCCACAGAAATGAATGTAATTGTTGATTATCATCAGCAGTGGGTCTAACATTTATGTCTCAGCTGCTCTATAATAATTACTCTAGCAACACTTGTACAGAGAACCAACACAACCCTCCAATTTTATCAGAAAGAACAAGGAGTTACTAAGACTCTTCTTGTGTTTACAGAAGCTTTGTGTGAAATAGAGTGCAAACTCTGAGTAACTTATAGTGTGTGTTATAACATTCCTGTCTCCTGCCAGACCCATCCATTTCCAAGGATATTTGAATGCTGGCATGTTTGTTCTGAAGGGTCAGATTGCATAGTGAAGAATGCAATGAAGAATCCCTTCTTCATCCCTTCAAGTGAGAACTTCCAAAGCTTCCGAACACCAGAAGTTTTACTGGGGACCATATCCTTTGTGGTAGTGGCTCGTGTTATTCTCCAGATGAAAATTATGATCTTAATCTTAGAGGTCTTTTCCAGCCTAAATGATTCTGTGAAATAAGCAATTGCTTATTCAACAAACAGGACTCATAGGCTTTTGGAGATCACATATTTTGAATATATTTGGTCATTCATTTATTTGTTAAATACATTCCCTTCAAACTTCTATCTTTCAATTTATTCTATTTTAATTTGTGCCTGGTAGGAACAGCTTTTCAAAATAGTGAAATCCTTGAGACCAGTCTTATCCTTAGGGCTCCTCACATTAAGAAGAGTGGAGCTGCTTATCACCACTGGAAAGCACAACTGTATGAGAAATTTTTTTGATAAGGGCCGAAATTTTCCATTTCTGTGAAATTATGCATTCCTTTAGGAAGAGAAATTTAATGTTCAACTCTTACCATGATTTTATCCCTCTGGTTAGAAATGTTCTCTGGAGGTCATCTGTTCCAACTCTCCATCCCTAGGCTGAAACAATTATATCTTTAGCACTGACAGGGGTCTGTCTAGCCTGTTCCCTAGTCCACAGTTTATGCAGACTCTTACCACTTTCATTATCACTCTATTCAGTGATTTGCTATTTTTAAAGTCAGAAAGTTTTCCTTATGTCATACAAGGCTCTTATGCTGCAATTTCAGTTCATGCCTTCTTGACCTGTCCTTCACACAGATAGAAAGCAGATTGGTTTTTTTCACTTTGCAGGAGCCTTTTACATATTTCAGAAATGGTATAATGTTTCTTTTCTGTCTCCCTGTCTGGACTAAAAAAACATAGTTCTTCCAAATCTTCTTCACAGGTCATTTGAGTAGGGTTCGATATTATTTCTGATCATTTATTACATGGGGTCATGTAGTTTGATGTCTGTGAAAGACCCAGCAGAAGCTGTACTAGCAGTAGAAGAAGGAAAATATTGCTACCTATATTTCATGTTTGGCTAATGCATTTCTCTGTGCTGTTCTATACTATTAAAACTACAAAACATGTTTGATATATGTTCTGCTAATGTTCCCCAGCTCTGTTTTTATAGTTAGGTAGTCAGCTGGATTAAGAAATATTCTAATCAAAAGGCAGAGTCTTGCATTTATGTTTATTGATTTTTTTCCTCCTTCCCAAATAATTATTCAATTTGACAAAATTGTTTTGATTTTGGAATCTGTTCTGCAATTTATGTTTACAACTTCGAAAATTATATGTTATGTCAATTTAATAAATCTCATTTCTGCTTCCATTGTCTAATTTGTTGTGTATTGGAAAGTACTAGATCTCTGCTGAAGCATGTCCTTCCATTTCACACTCTTAACTGTCTCTGCTTTCTATATAAGGTTTCCTATCACAATCTATACCAGGCTTATTCAAATATCACCATCTGCTATAAATTCTGCTATGAACAATTTATTCCTGACAGATCACTTGGGTCCTAGAAACATGTGAACACAAGATCACCACATTTTTGAGGCTTAAAGGGACATTGGGAGGTCATTTTGCCCAGCTTCTGATCAAAGAGGGGAGGACAGTGAATTCAGACCTGTTTGCTTGATTTCCACTGCCCATTTGAGTCTGGAAAACTTCCAAACACAGGAATCCCACAGCCTCTCTGGGAATTCTGTTCCAGCGCTTAATTACCCTCATAGAGTAGATCCCTTTCCTTATATCATCTCAAACTTGTCTTGTTTCAATTTATTATGATTGTTATGATTTTCCCTCTCTTCATGTTGTCAAGGAACTTGGCTCTGTCTTGTTGGTAGCCTCTTCTTATGTAATAGAAAGCTGCTACTTTCTCTCTCCAGGCTGAAAAAGCCTCACCTCCTCTCAGATTAAGTGCCCCACCCTCAACCATCTTGGTCACCTTCTGTGGGACTCTGGGCTCTGGACTCTGCTGTACTCTTTCTACTTTACTATAGGATCATAGAATCATAAAATATTCAGCATTAGAAAGGACCCACAGGGACCATAGAAATCCAGCCCTGGCCCTGCACAGGACCATTCCAACAATCACAAGCACCTGAAAGTGTTGTCCAAATGCTTTTGAACTCTGTCTGGCTTGGTGCTCTGACCACTTCCCTGGGGAGCCTGTTCCAGTGCCCAGTCTCCTTCTGCATGAAGAATCTTTCTCTAATATTCAACTTAAACATCCCTTGACACAGTTTCATGCCATGCTGTCGTTGGTCCTATAACTGGTCAATGGAGAGAAGAGATCAGTGCCTGCTCTTTTGCTTTCCCTTGTGAGGAAAATGTAAACCATGACAAGGTCTCCCCTCTGCCTCCTCTTCTCCATGCTGCACAAACCAAGTGGCCTCAGTCACATCTCGTGGGCCCTTTACCATCTTCTTTATTGCGTTCTGTGTTTCTCTGGGCTTTGTATGAGTTCAATTCCGGCTAGCATGACCCAAAGCCCAGCACGGAACCAGCACAGACGAAGGACAAAAGATGAGGAGCGCTCTTCCCCACGTGGGTGTTGGTATCCGTCTATTGGCTTGAGACAGGACACTCAGGTGGTATGACCACCCAGGTGGGAAAGAGAGCACGGTCTCACACAGTGGGGTTTTGTGCCCAGGTGAAAGGGGGCGGGGAAAGAGGACCGTGGCCAATGGGATTCCAATGGGGAGGGGCCACCCGTGGGACAGGCCACAGACAGAGGAGGGCATGGAAAGGGATAGCTGGGGAAGAGACCATGTGGTAGGAAGGGGGGGACACACCATCCACCTGACCTGACATACCAAGTCAAGTTTTCCCTCCACCCATACAAGGACAACTAAATAAACTATTTAGTGCAATACAACATAGACCAGGAGATTGCAGTGGGGCATTACTTCTATCAGTGTCATCCGTGTCCAAGACAGATTTCAGGAAATTGTTGCCATGAAGTCATGAGGGGTGGCCCTTCCTCTCTTTAGAGCACTGGAGAATTCCCATGTTGGGTGGCCTGGATAGTTCTGGCCTCAAGATGTGAAGAAGTACACGGGGATTAGTGGACAAAGCCAGTTGAGGGTCAGCAGATACTTAAGGGCGTGGTGGATCCTTGCTAGAGGGGAGACTGAGAGCTGGGACTCTGAGGAGGCAAGACTGGACAAGGGGGGACACAAGTGTGTGGGAACCCTATTGTTCTCAGCACTGCACACATGAAGGGAAAGAAGGCACGTGCACAAGTGAAAATAGATGGAATTCCATGGGCAGAGGAAGGAAGAATTTTTCAGTGTGTGTGGATGGTCCCAGAGTGTAAGAGGCAATGAGGTCCCACTTCCTGGAGGTCCAAAACTGAACAGGCCGTAATCCTGGAAATCCTGCTCCGGCTGGGCCTCATTACGCAAGGGGGATGGAAGAAATTGTACTCTGGAGTTCCTGCCCAAGTGCATGATGTAATTCCTCTGTTCACTGAAAGGACTCAAGAGAACTGCTGAGAAGAGAATGTTCCAAGTGTATGCTGGCATAGAGTGACTTTGGCTGGGCAGTGCCCAGGAGAGAATTGTTGTGTCAAAGCTTTTGGTAGATGAGGTGATGGCCTTGTGTCATGTTCTAGGACATTCCCTGCTCTCCCCTGTTTCCCATGTCAGCGTTGGTTGTTCCTGGTGGGGACATATTTGCTAAGAAGCGTTCTTTGCTCCCTTTCCTTTCAACATAATGGTTGAATGCTGGCATTGTGCAGGGTGAGGATGTGAGACCATTGGAATTCAGAAAGAAGATGAAACAACTCAGTTTGTGGTGCAAGAAAACTTTATTGAAGTGAAAGAATGAC
>JAWWEY010000172.1:76102713-76125467 GCA_035582745.1 Loriotus luctuosus | reverse complement strand
AAGAGGACCGTGACCAATGGGACGCCACTGGGGAGGGGCGAGGGGAGGGGTCCCTTGGGCCAGACCACAGAACCAGGCATGGAAAGGGACACCTGGGGGAGAAACCATCCTGATAGGAAGGGGGACCACACCATCCAGTGACTCAGTAGATTTCTCCCATCACCTAGTGTAAGGACAGCTAAATGCAACACAACACTTTATAAATATATCTCGTACCAAGGTCCTGAAGAACAATTGCAACTTTCCTGATGGAGTTTCTTAGTTGCTGAAAAAAGGGCTCTTCCCTTGATCTACTGGCTCTGCTCTTTTTGCTACAGCTCAGTATGCGATGAGCTTTTCTGCCAGGGCACAGAGATGACTCATATTTGGCCTACTGCCCACCATGTCCTTTCAGCAGTACTGTTTTCTGGCAGTCAGTCCCTGGCCAAACCCTGGCAGCAGGAGGTGAGTGTGCCTCAAGCACAGGACTTTGCAGCTGTCATAGCTGGATTTCATAATTGTCATCCCACCTCTCTAGCCTTTCGAGATGCCTCTCAACTGCAGCCTTGGTCACGGGCATATCAACTGCATGCCCTGTCTCAAACATCTACAAACTTGATGAAGACACACTTCATCTAGTCCTATGGGTCATTGATAAAGATAGTAAACATGACAAATTCCCTGTTTAGTCTCTGAGGAACTCTACCTATAACCAGTGTCCATGTAGATTATGAAGCACTACCTTTTGAGCATGATCATTCATCCAATTATTCCTGGTAGTCCATTCATCTGGACCATAATTTCCCAACAAAGGCACTGTGGCAGATGAGATTCAAAGCCCTGCTAAATTCAAAAGAAGTAGTTTCCATCACATCCACAGATCTAGGAAACACATCATAGAAGTAAATCGGGTTTATAAAGAATATGTTACCTTTGACAAATACATATGGGTTATTCCAAGTTACTAGAAATATTTCTAAGGGAATCTGCTCCCTTGGGGAGCTCCCCTGGGGATAAGAGAGAGACTGACTGACCTGTAGATCCCTTCTTGCTTTTTCAAAAGTTACTTGAACATTTGCCTTTCTCCAGTCCTATTATATTATTTCTGAAATCAAAAAATCAAAGCAATCTGTGAAAAATCAATGTATTATTCAAGATCTGGGATCTGGGGAAAAGTTGAGTTGATACAGTGGCATAAAAAAATTCTTGTTGGCACAGAAAAATTCTGGCTTGCTCTTGATTCCTTTCCTTACACTCTATTTACTTTTCTTGACTGTCACAGCATTAAAATATTCATATAACTATCTGTGTAGTCCAAAGGATGGATTCTGCTGCTTTAACAGGCTGCTCTGATTCCATCTATGAAAATCTGATTGGTTTTGATATTGTGCTTTGATTTACATTTATCTTCACTGACTTCTGTTTGTCATTGGTGTCTCAAATATCTGATTGTGTGAGACTTCTTCAGTTCTCACAGCTGGTTTTCATTTGCACCAGATAACTTTGTTTAATTGCAGATATTGACAACTCACTATCAATCTTTCTTTCTCGGCCTTAAATTTTCTTTGGTCTAAACAAAGATTTCACTAAGATTCCACTCAAAAATATCATATACTTTAACATCTGATATTTAATTTTTCTAATTTTTTTTCAGTTTTTCTTTTTTTACTACCTTTTAAACAGTTCCTCATTCGTACAGAACTTTCCCTGGTATCCCTCTTGCAGAGTAGAACTGATCAAAATATACTAAAAAATAGACTAATTTTGAATGGAAAGCAGAGAGTATTGTGCATATGGAAAAAAGAAAAAAATCCCACAGAATTTATTATATAATATAATTAACCTACTTATAATTACAGACTTAATAAAAACCCTTCTATAAGAAATACTTTAAGAAATACTTTGGATTACAGGTGCAAATGTTCAGGTTACTAGATTTAAACTTTATTTAAACAGAGGACAAATTCGTGTTTCTGAAAGGTTATCTGATTATACCATTTCAGATTTTAAAAGCTAATGCAACTCCATACCTGCCCAAAATACTAAATTCAGAGTCCCAGATATGATATTGGATGAATTCTGATCTAGAGGTAAAAGCATTTTTTACTGAATCAATAATATCATCATTTTTATATTAGTTGATGATGAAGTAAATAGAATTTTTATTGACTTTAATTGGATTTCACCTCTAAATAGCTCTTAGAAGCTTCCTAGCCATGTAACAAAAGCAATTGCTGACCCTGTTTACCATGCTAGGTATCATGAGATTTCAGTGCAAGGTGATATATCTTCAAATTTAAATTCAGTCACTGGATGTAGAAGGAATAACGTGTTGCATTGACAAATGTGAGTAGGCAAAAAATGAGTGAACAAAATTGTAATACAGAGCATAATGATGTTTTTTATCTCTCTCTTTGCTTTTCACTGTTGAAACCATACCTTAATCTTGAGATCTTTATTACTATAATTTGGTAATAAATCACACAGAATCTATAATGATAACAAATTTTCTGACATTTTCTTAATGTTGGGGATTCTTAACTATGGATATTGTTACAATTGCATTTTAAGTGTTAGCTCTGAGGATTTTTACAGGAGTGTCTTTCAACTTGAATGGTACACAAAACACCGACTTGCTTTTGCAATGAAGATTTTGAGCTAATGAGTGAGGACGAATCACTGAGACTGATCAGAGAATCATAAAATGGTTTTAGTTGGAAGAGACCTTAAAGATTTTGTAATTTCAACCCCCCACCATGGGTAGGGACACTTCACTAGACCAGGTTGCTCAGAGACCCATCCAACCTGGCCTTGAGCACTTACAGGGATGGGGCACCCACAGCTTCCCAAGGTGACCTGTTCCAGGCCTCACCACCCTTACAGTAAAGAATTTCTTCCTAATATCTAATCTAAATCTGGTCTCTTTCAGTTTGCCTTTGTCTCTTTCAGAAGCCATTCCTCTAGTCCTGCCACTACATGCTCTTGTAAATTATCTGTCTCCATGTTTCTTGTAGGATTCCCAATTCTCTTAGTCTTTACTCCATAGAGAGGTGCTCCATCCCTCTAATCAGCTTGGTGGACATCCTCTAGACTGTTTCCAACAGATTGATGTCTTTCCTCTGCTGAGAACCTGAGAGTTGCATGCAGGTTTCCAGGTGGGGTCTCATCAGAGCAGGGCAGAATCCCCTCCCTGTCCCTGCTGGCCACACTGCTTTGGATGCAGCACAGGATACATTTGGCTTTCTGTGCTGCAAGTGCACATTGCTGGGTCACGTCCAGCCTCTCATCCACCAGCACCCACAAGTCCTCCTCAGCAGAGCTGCTCTCAATCCATTCTCTACTCAGCCTGTATTTGTGCTTGGGATTGCCCCAACCCACATGCAGAACCTTGCACCTGGCCTTGTTGAGATTTATGGATAATAAATCATTTGTCATCAGTCTGAATCTCAGTTAATGGAGTCATGGCTGATGATGATCATTGTTGGACAGGGGTTTTAAGCATCTCTGTGCTGCTTGTGAATATGACAGCTGTTGATTATTTTTATGAGAGATACATTGCATACATCAAAACCTTAAGAAGCTTTCTCTATATCTGAGTATTTTGGTAAGCATTTTAACTGAAATTTTTGTATCTCATTCTAGAGCACAAAATTGCTATGGAAGATTTCTTTTTTCCCCTAAGTTTTACAAAATTAGTGTAGGTTTATACTGAGATACTTTCTATGACCTTAGAGAAATCTACTCTGGATCATTTGGTATATAGATTTGCTGGCTTTTATTTGGATTCTTCATCCAGAGGGTCCTAGAACAAGCTTCACAGGGAAGTAGTCAGAGCACCAAGCCAGACAGAATTCAAGAAGCATTTGAGAGATGGTATGACACTTGGGGATGGTCTTGTATGAGGCTAGGAGCTGGACTCAGTGATCCTTGTGGATGCCTTCCAACACAGGATATTCTGATTCTGTGAAAAACTGTATGAAAGTAATAAATACAACCTTTTTGTGGATTGCATCAAAATAATTTTTCTATTTTTAAGAATATTCATATTTTGTTTAAGAACTTGTTAAATCACTCAGTTTTACAGATATAGTTCTCAACTGCTAAATAAACCCCTCTTGCTGTGTTATATGAAATTAAGTAGACATTTAAACACTCTGGAATGATTCCTCAGTTTGTCTATAAAGAAACACATAGCGTGTGAAAAGCTGGTGTTTATAAGTTCTTTAAGCTATCATATGCTATCACTGCCAGAAGCAATGCTTACCTTCCACACCTGCTCTCACTTCAGCTCTGTGCAATGAACCCCACTGGAGAACTGATGGAGCTGAAGAATAACTGTTTCCTTCTGCTGTGGAAGTTTTCATTTGAATGGCTCTTGGTTCTGCCGCTGTGAAGTCATGCCTGCTCAAGGGAGGGTATGGCACTGGCAGGACTTGGTAACTCAGGGTGCTACTTGCAGTTTACACACCGGCTGAGATTCAAATGAGTGTTCTCTTTTTTACTGAGTGGCTTTCTTTCACTTTCTCCTTTCATTTTCTGCTTAATTTTGCAGGATTAATTAGTTAACATGGTGCAGTAAAGTTTCCTTGGTTTTCCACTCTAAATTTCTCTTAATGTTTTGTATTTGCTTTAAGGTAATCATATTTGAATGAAAAATTATTGGATAAGGTATTATTCTTGAATCTCAGAAAATCAAGGACATGATTCCAACCCTGACATAGATGGAGGTGAGGGAAGAGGAAAAGGGTGATGGTGAGGGAAAGAGCCTTTGCAGCTGTGTAATCACAGCTGCATCACAGGATGCAGGAGACAGCACAGCTATTGAGTGTGAATGGTGAACCTGAGTGCCCTAAGCACACCTGCATCTCAGTGTGATTAGTACAGCACACGGTTTTAGAGAAGAATTACATGTTTTTAACTGCCTAAAAGGTAGCTGGTGTATATCATGCTGTGGAGCTGACGCTGCTTCCCCTGAGTTTAGACTAGGCCAACAGCTTTTTGGTGATTATGTTGCAAAGACGCTCACAAATGGACCATTTGCTAAAATCTTATTCACTAGGATCTCAGCACAGGGTAAGTCTTATATGGAGAATCAGATCTCTTGGACAAAAGGTGACCCTCCAGACCACCCAGAGATGGGCACCCATTGCAAGGGTCCTTGCAGCAATGTCTTCAGCTGGATTGCCTGATGCTCCTCAACCCACTGCTCTGCTCAGTTCTTGCAGTTCATCTGGCACTGCTTCTGTGTGACAACCCCACCATAAGCCAGCTCCACTGCAACAGATTATTTCAAACTGAAGACAAAATATCTCCTAATTCTCTTAACTGTCTACAAAAGACTGCCCCATTGGACTTTTCTACATACAATTTGATCAATTTTGTGGCAGGAACCTCCTGAGAGTCTCTGAGATAGCACATTTTTCCACCCAGGTTGTTAATCAACATATTTAAGCACAGAAATTGGTCTAGGCACTGCAGGGTTTCCTGGGGGAAATCTTCAGGGCAGTCTCAAATTTCCACTAGGAGAGCTTCTGCACCAATTAGTCAAATCCTTAATTGAAAGGGTGGCTAGAAGTTCGGTCAATCACTGTCTCAAGTCAGTCTATTGTCTAAATTAGTCCATTATCTCCTCTATGCAGATGTATACATGGGGAGTTTCTGGATCATCCAAGGAGTTAATGACTTGAGTGCATCAGGTGTACACACAGGCACAGCCCTGTTTCTCAGCTACACCCCAATTATAACTATAAGACAAACTTGAATTTCATCCTTATTTTTATACTTAAGTTCTATACCTCTTGCTGCAATTAAAAGCCAGGCAACCTGAAACTCAGTACCTCAGTAATTGTAGCATTGCCTGAGGAGTAAGACTCTAAATTATAACAATTTTTTAACAGAAATTATTTTAAACAAGCCTTTTTTCTAATAATATTTTTATGCTTTTAACAGATTCAAATTGTCTTCATACATAATGCAAAGTGATTAAAAATAAATAGATGTCCTCTAAGACATTTAAGACATGACCTATCTTCCTTGTGTAGTAATGGCCTAACTGAACAATGAAGTAAAAGCACTTACACATGTGCTTTTTCTTCTCTTAAGAATACCTAATATTACTTCTACAACCTTCCAAGCTGAAGAATAACAAAACCTCCTCATAAGAATTTTTACATAAGTAATAGTTCTTACACACACAATATTAATGTACGCTGTGGTTGCTAACTCACAGTAATGTCTAACTTAAGTGAGAACAAACTCAATGAGTTTGAAATGCCAGTCTAATGAACTATGAGTAGTCCTTCCTTTATTTGCATTTAGCTTTTTGTAACTCAAAGTAATTGAAAGCCAAATGACTACACACAACTTATGCTGAAGGTAAGCTGAGCACCATATAAGCCTCCGCTCTTCTGTCCAAACAACTGAGCTCAACAAGGGTCATAGCTCTACAGTACTACTGAAACAGACCACCAGCTAATTACAGCTAGGAACATCTGAAAAGGTAGAGGGGAGGAGTAGTCAAGACACGTATCTTGGAAAAGTAATTCCTTGGACATCATTTTGGGACATTGAATCTAGTAACCTCAGTTAATAGGAGGTTATGTTCGATTTCTAGCTGAATGCCATAAACTAATATCTATTTTAGTTCCCTATCTTGTCCTTTGTCCTATCAGTACCAATGTTAAGCTAAAAACAAGTAAGAAAGTGAAAACAAAGCAAGTCTCCCCACTGTTAAATCTCAGCTATTGGACTGCTTTACCTACATCTTAAGAGTTACTACAAATACAGGGTCTGGCACTTGGGGCTCCTAAATCACTTTGGAAGCTGTTTTTAGCAGGTATTTCTGAAAGAAAAGCGTCTTAACTGAGGTTGCTAATGCGGCTTCTTAATCTCAAGACCTTATTCCTCCCTGCAGAATATCAGCAATTTCTACTGACTTTAAATAGAGGCAGTTTGTGTCCTGCAGGGAAGAAAAAGACCTAGGGAGTATTAACTAAAAAAGCTTTAGCACAGAAAACTGTAACTGAGGTCATCTTAATTCAAATACTTTACACTGTGCTGGCCTTAAATGAACTAATTTGAGACCTATGACCTTAAAGGAGGGATTTCTCAATTGACATACTTTTTGCTGATGCAAAGTCTACCTGAAATAGCCTTAGGAAGTCTGCATAAGCATATTACTAAGCATATACTACAGTAAATGTGAAATTTTTCTGGATTTAGTGAAATCAGATATTCATGTAGAACTTCTATGAGGAAAGCTTCAGATTTTTGCATATTAGTGAGTTTCTGAGTGGAAGTAAGAAAGTAATAATGAATTATGATGCAAGCAGATTAAAATATAAAATTAGAAACATTTCCTGTGCCATAAAGAAAGTTATGTAAAATCAATGGATCTGTTTCTCCTGTCAGCTAGAAGAGATCTCGAGACTGACCATTGTGCGCAAGGCCCCAAAATAGCAACTAGTATGTATCTGAAAAACTTGGAGCTATTACCATCCTTACAAAAGATTAGGTTTACAAATATTTTTTTAAATCCAAATCAAAACCAGGCATCCAGTTAGCACGAATATAAATGATCAGAGCTTATGTTCAGGATTCAAGCTTCCCCATATGATTTTCTCTTATCAAATATAAGAGGTAGCCATTTGTATGATGAAGGAGAATTCTGTTTCTAAATTATCAATGTCCCACCCCTCACGTCCCCCAAAAATAAAAGTCCAAATAGGGGATTCCACGGGAAAAAAAATTGACTTCTCTTCCCACGCAAAAATCCAAGACCTTTTCTTTTTCATTTGATCAGGATTACTACTCTCAAAATTGTGTTTTAGGTTTAACTCCAGAGATTATACTTTTGTTCTCATGACTGGGATTTTTTGGTTTTAATGCAGTCTGTTGATTTTGGACTGCTGAGTCTGACTACATATATCAGACAAAGGGATTGGATATGTGCCTTCAACATCCCCTTCGCTCACAAAATTTGCTTTGCAGAAATGACATCTTTGGTGTTACGGATGTGAAGATATTCCATTGCTGTTACGTTATATCCTCCCAGAAGGATATATTTATATAAAAGTGATAAAACAAAATAAATATTTCTAATTGTCCAATCATTACATCTCAGCTGGTAATGAGTACAGAATGGTTGCAGGTATCTATTGTGGTTTCTCAGCCAAAGTCTACCAGCCTGCTTCCTCACAGCTATGGGGTGTGGTCAACATTGGACAGACAAGTCGGTTTCAGGTCATTCCTGTAGGAATGAGCCTATCCTGTAGGATAGGCTGTACTACCTGAGAGGGGGTGACTGAGCTAGAACAGTCCCAGGGCATGAGAGGTTAACATGAGGAGGGAGCTGCCACTGGCAAAAGGAAGGAATTGTGGCTCTATTGCATCTCTTCTTCCTAGGAGAGTTGGCAAAGCATTTTTCCCTTCTCTCAAAGGCAGATGAATATAAAACTTAATCTTACCACAATAATTCAATACTAATTTTTCAAGGTTATAAAAGAGAAAGGGGCAAATAAGCACAGGGAAAAAAAAAAAACCCAAAATATATATAGCAAGTGTTTTCAGGGACTCATGCAAAATATATTTTCCCAATACATGTGCATGAAATGTAAGCAGACCCACACAACTCAGGAATTTGCGCACATGTAATTCTGACTTCTATCTTCACATCGAGCATTTGGCATGTAAGAGCATGGACAGTTAAAAACATTTGGACTTTATTGCATGTTACAGATACTAAAACAATATAATTCTTGGCAAAATCTAAACAGAGCATCAGTGCACGACTCCTGCATCAGAACCCTTGTAATGGAATGCTATTCTATATGCAGGTTTAGGACAGAAACAAACCAGAAGTGATATAAAGTTCTGACTTCTCTTCCCATGCAAAAATCCAAGACCTTTTTTTTTTCATTTGATCAAGATTATTACTCTCAAAATTGTGTCTTAGGTTTACCTCCAGAGATTATACTTTTGTTCTCATGACTAGTGTTTTTGGGTTTAATGCAGTCTGTTGATTTTGGACTGCTGAGTCTGACTACATATATCAGACAAAGGGATTGGATATGTGCCTTCAACATCCCCTTCACTCACAAAATTTGCTTTGCAGAAATGACATCTTTGGTGTTACAAATCTGAAGATATTCTCTTGCTGCTATACTTTGTCCTCCCAGAAGGATATATTTATATCTTTCTGTCTAATTTTCTTCTATGATGTATTAGTTGATATCAATTTCTAGTTTAAAATTATACTTGCTTTATGAAAATTTCCTTCTTATGATTCCATACACTTCCACCACACATAAATGCAGTGATTTTACAATAACAATTAATTGCTCTTAGGAAAAATACTGAATTATGCATGTGGATATTGCACAGAACTTCACCTATAGTTTGAGAAATATAATAATTTTGAGAAATGATTGGTTAAACTGTTTTTATCTCTTTGTCTCTAAGATCACATTATTTTCCACCTTAAGATTAAACATGTTTATGCTAATGACTAATAGTGTATAGAACTGCTCATACCTCTGTTAACTTTTTTTTTCCTACATAACTTCTTTATGTACTTACCTATTTGGCAATGAAAGGGAAAATGATATTCCACTGTTTGATGGTATACTTATGCTGCAGACTTCTGCCAGAACATCCATGTCAGTTGGGATGGATGTGGTGTCATTTGAGACTGATTTAGCTGTAGGAGCAAAAAACCTATCGTGTAGACTACAATGGCAGAACCATATTTTTGTCAGCTCTCTGTGAGAAAATGTGTTTTGCCAGACATAATAAAGATATGTAACCACAGTAAGAAAACCTTACTGACCTGGTGTAACAGTTTAACTGTACTTAGAAAGTAGTTGTAGTTTTGATTTGTTTGGTTTGGTTTTGGTTTCAGTTTTTTGAGGATTAATTTGGTTTGGGTTTTTTTGGGAATTTTGTTTCATAGCAACTTTAGGCAGCTTTTCAATGACACAAAAATCCATGAAAACTCCTTAATACTTCTGCATCTGGACTCTTCCCTGCAGTATCAGGTGAAAAAGAAAACAACATGTAAAGCCTCAGAGATTTAGTAAATTTTCAGTTCTGGATTAGTTGTCTGCTGGATCCAGTTACTTTAGTAGATTTTTTTGTCAGGAGTTTGGTTATAGTTCAAAAAAGAGTGGATCACAGGTTGCCCAAACAAAAGTAAATGTTTGGGAAAAGCTCATACAGAAAACAACTTGTTTGGTCCACCTGTGCAGTAGGTTTTTTAATGAAGTTTATTCTAAATAAAATTACATAAATCCCACAATGTGATGCTGTTTCCAAGAGTATGATTTTTACTATCATTTATGATTTTACAGGGATCTTGATCAAATACAACTTTCCTGAATTTGTGTCTGTATTTGAGAATCCAACACTAAGCAAATGGATATTCACCCTACCTCAAAAATAAAAATATTCCTCCTACCTCAAAAATAGAAATATAAGTGTTATGATTCCCACTTTATTAAGCTTTTTATCAAACTCCTGGTCTTTCGTTGTGACAGCTGTACTTGGTGATGGAGGGAAGTGTCATGGCTGATACTCCAACAAGGAACTCTTGCTCTGGGATACTGGACTGGGTGAGGTTTTGGTCTCAGAGAACTCAAATTTGTTCCTCAGAAAAAGATACTGGGGTTTTTATACAAGGATGAGATTTCGGTAATGAGTAAACTGTACACCCGAAGGACTCAGATGAAAACTTGCTTCTTCAACAGACCTTTTAGAAACATTAACAATATCCTGGAAACTGGTGGGGAAATAGACTTAAAACTGCTCTTCAAGAAATAAACTCAATATCTATTGTATTTTTGGAGGCAGAGTACACAAAAAATAAATACTGGACCTGAATACAAAAAGTAAATTAAAGTAGTGTTATTTTAGTCATGCTAGGAATATTTTTAAAAAATATTTTTATTAAAAAAAGCACAAACCCAGTACTTCTGTAGAAAATTGCTTTTTTGCTATCAGATTTTTAACAAACCTTACAGCAGATGTCTTTACACTTTTATTAGTTTATATATTTTCCATGGGGACTCATGATAATACATTCCTGATGAGATATTGTGGTTCAGACTTCCAAGAGCTTCTCTTATCTTATTGTGTTGAGTTTTTTTCTTTCCTTTCCTCATTTTTAATAACTTAGTTATGCACATATTTTGCCATTATGTCATACTCTTCTCCTAGTTCTGAGATAAAACTTTCAAGAACAACTTTTTATTATTAGTCTAGGTATTCTGGCTCTTCTTTATTGTTATTAAACTGATGAATGATTTTATACTCCATTTTTCCTTGAGATTTTTGAAAAAGTAGACATTATATCAGGTTGCTGAATTATAGGAGATACATTCTCTAGTATTATTAGGTGCCTAAGCACTTACCAATCATGACTTTCATCTAACTATTTTAATCTTCACTTGTATTAGTCTTTGCTTAATTCGCTCTGTTTTGCCTTCAATTAGGTGCATTTGTTATCACAAAGGACTTATTTCTCTCTCTTCTTTTCTATAATCCTCTAGGAAAATAATGATAATTATGCATTTATTGCCTTTAGATATTTAAACATCACATTTTACCTTGCAAAATTACAGCAAATAGAGAAGTACAAGTCAACTTTGCTTGCAAATTTGCTTTGCAAGTAGATTTGCTTTATGAGTGCTGATGTGAAAAATTTCTGTTAAGTTTTTTGACTATGTTATACAAGTGAAATGAAGATTGCTTTAAAGTAACTTGTGTTTCAGCTAATTTATGCTTCCTGAAAGACAACTGGATTCCTCATAAGCATAGAGAAGGATTCTTAATATTTCCTTTGTTTGCAGAGCAGCACCCTATATCATTTAAATTGACAAAGCCTTAGAAAGGTTCACCCAGCTGTTTGCACTGCCAACAAAAACTTAAAGCAAAGGAAACTTCAGGAAATTTTTTCTGTAGAAATATTTTCTTATCTTTGACTCACTTATTACCTATCACAAGGCTCATTTTGATCTTCTTTATTGTCTGAGGTGCTGTCCTTCAAAACAGCAGGCGTTGAAGTTTATCATATAGCCAAATTCTTCCTTATATACATACAGTGGAGTTAGTAGACATTTAATATAAAGGTACTTGAAGTGAAGCCTAACCCACATGAACCACACAGCTGTGAAATTGATTAATTGATTATAAGAGACCATGTCAAGACAGTTACTTTATTCACTTCCATGGAACAATGAGTTAGCTAATGGAAGATTAGGATAAGCAATTATATTTCAACTATCCAAACTGTTCCACATTTTGAAACTGAGTATCTCTGTGATTTTAGCTGTTGTAGGTCCCTTCTTATCAGTCAGAAAAGTTACCATATCTAGCAGTATAAAGAATGTTTTCATTGCATGACATTCAAGGAATTAAAGTAGGACATGGGTTTTTCTTTGCACAAATCAGTGGCAAATCAGTCAGCCAGAAGGGAAGGTCTTGTGGGAAGACCTGCTGGACTGCTGCCAGAAGGATTTAGTGCCATACTGTCCCTGATAACCTGAAAGGGGGAAATTCTGAATTACTTTACTTAGTCAAGAACATTGGCAGGAATAAATGGTAATTTTAAAAATTGTATCTCAGGACAAAATGCTAGTCAGCATTAGTATAAAAATAGGAACAGAGTATGCAAGAGTCAAAGGATCTATGGCCTTCTCCTTTCCTCTTCATAACTATAAAATATTTGTCATATCTTGTTTAGACATTAGATATTATGTGTTTAATTGATCTTTTCCCATGGTGGATAATATATTTTTTTTCTGTTATTATAGCCTTTTGAAGCTTTCAGTCTGTTTGTACTTACACTTGTAATCATAGTGAGCAAATACTGTTTAGAATCACAGGTTCTTCTCCAGGAAAAATGAACACTAAAAGAATTTTGTCTGATATTAAAGTAGATATATATTTCACCTATTGTGTCAATTAAAGATCCCCAGTTTTATCACTAAATACTAATCACAGAAATAATCTAGCAATGCAAATATAATGCAAAATAGTGTATGGCCAATATAAATATGTATCACCATATAAGAGATCTGACACATGCAATAATTTTTAAAATGCTGGACCCCTAATTTGCTTCCTTGATGTATAAGTATTATACAACTTTTGATTATTTTGCTGCATACTACTATTTTTCTGCATCCTTTTATTTTGGCTGGATTTGGTCTCATTCAGTTTACAGGCAAAGTCTGGAAAAGAATTGGCATTTATACAATATAAGATAATTTTTCACATCTAAAAATTATTTTAATGTAGTATATATGTGTTTATGGGCTATTTACCTTTGTAAGATCCTTTTCATCAGTAATTGAAACATATAAATTGAGAGTCTGTAAGTCTGTCTACAATATTCCCCTTATGTAACATTGAAAATTAAATGCAAAAATAAACTTATTGATTTTACTTATCTAACTAATCGGTAAACCAAAATTGGCATCTTGTGTTAAACTGAGTACAGCTGATCAAAACTGATGTGCTTGTATAACAAACTTCTTTTTTTCCCCTTTCTTTTTGCTAAGTCAGTATGAAAAAAAAAAGGAAGAATTTGATAAAAATGTTATAAAATCAAAATACAGGGCATGATTTTTTTTTATCTGAAGAAGCATTCAAGACACTAAAGTATCACCAGGACCAAGAGCAAATCCACAAATGACATAATCCAGTCACAGCAATGGGTTGTCAGGGACAGTGTCACCTGAAGGACAGGCTCAGAACGCCATACATGGACCATGTGCAATGAACCAGGCAAGTGCAACCAGTGTCCATTCTGATTTTTAACTCCCCGAGGCACTATCACCACACAGCTGATCTGGCACAGTGTATCAAGCCAGCTCTGTGCCTCCAAGAAGGTAGCCCTGTGCACATCCAGCAAGTCTGAGGTGCTGAAAGACGCAAAGCAAGAATACAAGAATAATGCCTGGGACCTTTTGGGTTCTTGAGAAAGATCTGGACATGAGAAGACTGGGGAAATAACCCTCCTAAGGTAATAAGATAGAAAAATTTAAAACTTCCATATTGGTGATATGCATGATTAACACTGGGACAGAAAACACCAGTGAAATCTATCATAGTAGGAAATTTTCCCCCTTTTCTGACATGGTTATAATCCTGCCTTGGTGTATTAATCCTGAAAACAAATACAGTCTCATTCTTTAGTCTTGTAATTTTATATTTGGTTAAGGAATTTAAATAAAATTTAATGTTGGTTGAATCAATTTGGATAATAGTTCCATAAAACCACATTTCTTTCAGGGGAAAAACATCAGAGAATTACACCAATTTTGGTTTTAGGAATCTCATATATCATCCACTGTCTGAACAGATGAAGTAAACAGCATGAGAGCATCTTGAAGGATTTGAAATGTGTGGTAAAGGCACTAATGATCACATAAACATAGCATATAATTATTTCTACTTACAAGGGGACAATATTTCAATAGTGTTTTTAAAGGTCATATATTTTTTAATGAAATATTCACTTGAAAAGAACTTGAGTGTTTGAACCACAGTTTATCTGCATCTTTGAACAAATTAACAGCAACTTGGCTTCAACTCATTGAGGCTTTCTTTCCTTCCTCTCCACAGCAGGAATCTCTCTGAGAGCAAGTAGGTTGTTTTACAACTGAAACCGTAATTTGAGACAAACAGATGTAGTGTAAAACTAGCAAGTTTTTTTGTTTGTTTTGCTACTGGAAGAAAAAGTAAAAAAAACCCCACAGATTATCATGCTGGCTACTTTAACTACAATCAATAATTTGAAATTCGCCTTTAATTTACCTGTAAACACTTGTAAGTCCTTACAAGTTTTATAAGCAACACCACCACGACTGTCCAGACCTCCAGAGAATGGATCACCCTATTCTAAGAAAAACATTATAGAATGAGGATTCACTTTTCAGCCATGCTAGATCTGGAGTCTTATGACTGAGTCAATGTTCAAATTGTTTGTGCTTCATGGCAGAAGAAACACCACAGAAAGACACTCTGAGCTGCAAGAACCATATAACAACACATAGCACCACTCAATACCCAGTGCAGAGTACTTGCAGGAGAAATATTAAAAATGCCTTTTCTCCAGAACTGAAGTGTAGGATGAAGAAAGAAGTGTTAGGTAACACTGACATCTTCAAATGTCTTTTTAAAAGTCAGATATGTTGATAGAGCTGCTTCTTCTCACCTTCTGTCAGCTGTGTACTTAAACTACTAATTCAAAAAATGTATTTTTAGTTCAAAATATTTTTTTCTGTCTCAAGAGAATGTTTTATTCATACTACTTGAGACATTAGGAAGAAAAATGCATTCAGCTTTTTCCAACATTGGGCATTTTGAAGATTTCTTGGGCCAGTATGAAAGCATGAATTAATGAATTACTGGGAAAGCATTATGATTCTTACCTTTGAAAACTCCGCTTTTGTTTTCCTTTATTGAGACCATTCCTGTATTTTGTCCATTAAGTTTGAATATAAAGGCAAAACAATTTCTACAAGCAGATTTTACTTTAAGGGAAAGGGGGAAAAATGAAGACTTATCGATTAACCCTGTGCTGAAGAAACTATTTCACATTTTCACAGCATTTCCTAAATGAGATTTCCATTTGCAATTTACTGCGTAGTTTTTCTCTGAATGTGTTATAATGAAGCTGACATATTAAGACATCACTCTATTTCAATGTATCACTTGTCAGAATAATAAGCAAATATTTATTTAAGTCTGCAACTATGCATTTAACAGTTTCTAATATTGCCTAACAGATTAGACCCTAAACTAACTGACCAGAATTATCATGTCAGCTGAGACAGACCATAAATAAAATATGATGTGAACATGTCACTGTTCAAAAATGTTCAGTTAACATTTTTCTTTTACAATCACTGTCCATTGTCACATATTTACCAGAATTAGGGAACATGTGCTACAAGTATGTTTTTAGTATTTAGTAATGTTTTGATCAATTTCCCAAGTGTGCTGAAAAGCCAGTTCAGGCACCAGCAAACCAGTATATGAAAGGCTTGAAGGACTTGTAAAAATCTTAAATAGCTGATCTGTACAAACCAGATTATTTTCAGAGTGATCCATGGGAGTCATGGTCCTTTGATAACAAACAAACTATAACATAATACTTGCTCCATTATTTATATAGCTTTTTTAACATGTGGTACCCATCATGAAAGAAATGCAAGATGTCTATTAATACTACTTGCAGACAGATGCAAGCAAGTAACAATACCCATTACATTTCTGAAGTGAATAATAGCGAAAAATATTGCCCATGAGTGGAATCTGTCACCCTCTAGAGGTACCTATTTATTTCTAATGGTTACTGAGAAAAATAAAGGCTCATTGAGTGTGAAGGTGCCTAATCTATGAAACATGAACTCCATCCTCGTGGGAAGATAAGCCATTTGAAAAATTTGACCTTACCAAGGTAAGGACCTTGATAAAGATTGCAATTACAACAAGGCACAAAATTAAGGAAGAGAACTTGAAGGAAGTAAGACTGGAAGATCAGTAAGGACTAAAAAAGTAAACTGGTTTTGATTATCCTTTTGTAGAGCTGTAACGTTATCCAGACAAGGCAAAAGGGTAATCAGCATACAAGACAAAAGGAATGAATTTTGAAAAGGAAGAAAATATAGGAGATGGATTCAGAGAGTGACAGTACTCTTTGTCATCTGCTCATCCTTCACTGAGATGGGCTAAATGAAAGATCTCTATTTTACAAGGACAAATAAGAACACAAATAAATTTCCTGTTACATTATAGTAAACCTTCTACTAAGCTATTTATTTCCATGCTGGTAAGCAATTTTGCATAAAAGATCTTCTACTCTAAAATGTAGTCCCCAGTGAATTTTGTACAGGCTAATTATGGATTGGTGAAAAATAAGATAAGAGAAGTGCTGACACAATCTTAAATAACAGCATGCTAGACTAAAATGCCTAAGTTGGATAACAACTTCTGAAACTTTGCTCATTGGTGTGTACAACATTGGCTTTTAAGCAAACATAGCGGTTTGCAGCTCAGCAACATAACTAAAGAAATGTTATAGTACATGAAATGATACAAATGTGATTAGAATGTCACACTCAGATCAGTATGCTATGCATTGTACATCCACACAGTATGAATGGTACATGCACCATGAAGATTAGGGTTTAAGTAATGGAACAAATGCGAGTGTTATCTGTTTCATGTAGTTCAGGACTGCAGAAGGGAGATTGTTGACAAAATTCAAGAAAATGTGTTGGGAAGCCAGGAATGAATGAAGAGCTTCTCATAGCCTGGTTAATGTCTTAACTTCTGTCATACTCTTCTGGTTCTGTTTTTTGGTTTGATTTTAGGAAGATTTTTGTATTTTTGCTTTATTTTGAGACTATCACATTGTTTTTTACTTATTCACTGTTTTTGTCTAAATAAATTCAAATAGCTTTTGCAGACTAAGGCAAGTTGGTCCTGAGTGTCTAAACTTCAAGCTTAGCAGTGCTTACTTGCACAGAGAAAAAACCTGAAGCTAAATTTATGAAAGGAGTATTTACTAAATTTAATTTTGCATATATCATTGGGAATGATGAAACACAGAAGAGAACAAATGTCTCCTTACTTATCCCTTATGATCACTTCTTAATTCTGTTGGAAATATTAACACACTTTCTTGCGCATCTTGTCAGGGAAATTAAATTCTGTCTGCGCAGCTGGACATAGTTTAAGTTTGTCAAGGGAAAAGAACCATAGTTTTCTCAGCATTGAAAACAAGCAGTAAAATGTGAAGGTAAAGTCTTAGCATACCACTGAGGTATAGGATTACTTGGATAAGATGCTCACTACCTTGTTTATTTGTTTGTTTTCTGAGATATCTAGCCTCTGACATAACTTCACCTCTGGAAGAGCAGAGCTTGTTAACACACTAAATTTGTATGTCCTTCCTTGAAAACTTATGTTCCTTGGGAGGAGAGCCAGCAAGCATGCTGATATGGTTATCATCCACTGCTGTAATACAGTCACTATTTGGATGATGGTCTGTGTTTCTTGAGTGGAAAGAGGAAGACTAAATCCTTAGTATGACATTTGCACAAAGGGCAGGAGGGCTGTTGCATGAACATGCCATGGTTTAAGAGCAACAAGGGGTATCTCACACTTTCGTGTATCGAAGATAGCAGTTCTTTCATACAAAGAAATAACATTTAGATGAACCTATCAATCATTGAACTAAGGAAGTTTTATCTCTGTAATCATTGGTGGCAGAGAGGAGATGTTTCCATTTTTTTTTCCTACATGCAAAGATGAGATCTAGGAGAGTTGTAGTCATGAAAAAAGCACCAGTTGAGCTTCCCACTTTTCATTTATTTCCCTTCCTCTTAGTAAATGCATATGGCCTTAAGCTTAGCAATAATCAATGCAAAGTAAAATATTTATAAACATTATTTAAAATATCATCTGCACTTTTATCATGTATGTTTATGCTAGATAAGAGGAATGTTTTCAGTCAAATGGAAAAAAATCAACATCCTATTTCCTGCAAAGAGAGTAAATTATCTCCCATTGAATATAATGTGCAGGAAGTTTCCAAAAGCTTCAAGATCATCTAAACAATCACATTTCTGACACAGCTGCCAACTCTTTTTTGACTTTAAAAGAAGTCCACTGTTTGCTGGAGCAGCTAATCTCTGCTAGATTAATTCCATGGAAACACATTCCAGTAGTTTAATCTCTGCTTCATTGGATTTCTCGAAAAAATATATGATAGGCTTCTGAACACTGAGGTTTTAGATTCCAACCTCTTTATTTCAAATGAAACCAAAATATAATTGTGCTAGGCCTAGAATCTAGGTCCTTAAACATACTTCCAACACTTGAAGAAGTATTTCAGTTTAGAAAAGCACATTGCATATTTCAGGAATTATTACATGGTATATACTGTACTGATCCTGATATTGCAGACATGTACAAGACCAGAGTTGAAGACTTGACTGATTGAGCATTGGTAACAATAGTTTCAGTGGAGTCAATTATAAGGTTAATCATGCATATAATCATACATGTAAATGTTTGCATGCACAGGTGTATTATTACAAAATTCATTTTCATAAATGCCTGTATCCTGTCCCCATTGAGATTCTATTTCTGGATCCTTTATGTGAAGAAAAACTGAAACCGAATTTGCACCTTTCAGAGTTTCCATTTTATCAACGCTAGAGCAAAGAAAGTGTGCAACAGAAAAGTGTACTCACCTTTATAAAAAGATATCATAACAGAAAATCAGAATGGATTGACAAACGGATTCTGCACTGCAGCATTTTCATACAGGGCCTTGGATGAAATTCTGATTATAAATTATAGTCACTTATTAATAATAGCTATGTCTCCTTTTAAATAAACACTTGCTGAAAACTCATTGGGAACAACCATTTTTCAGTTGTTCCTCTATAGGGCTATGTATATCTTCCAGTTAGGTAATCTTCACAAAAAAAAAAAAAATGGAAATGCTTCCAAAAACTATGTTAAAAATGAATGCAAAACACAAAAGCAAAATTCATTTATATGTGTCCTAGTTATTACTCAGAAAGTGTGGGATAAATCACACTGTCTCTCACTGTTCATATGATCTGCATACAGCTAATATTTTAAGCAGGGAAATACTGAAATGTGAGACTACATGAAACTACTGCAGATTCACCCAGAAAAAATAATAATTATTTGTTCTCTTTAAGATAGTCTTGAGATAATAGCCATGATCCTACTTCTATTAAATAAAAATAGGATATCTGTTTACAGAAGAGGACCCAGAGGGGAAATAAAGATGTAAAAAAACTTGTTTGATTTATAAAATTCTGTGACTTAGAATACCAGCTTGGGATTCTCATGACAATTTTACAGTCAGAATAATAAACAATTTTCATCTAGATCAACTGGCAAATTCCAAATAATAACTTGTTCATCTCAAGCAAGTATTCACTTGACTCCCAGTGCCAGTTTAACAGTCATCCTGTGAATAAAGGAAATTATAATTTTTTGCTACATCATTTGTATTACTAGTGAAATATTTAACATATATTTGTAATCTTTCCCATTGGAAAATTTCTAAATGTATTCATCTGATTTTCCAGGGGTTTTAGTCCCTTGACAAAGATGATAGTGATATCTTGTCTTAAATTCTGTGAAATAGTGATCACCTGCTCACATACAGTTGGAGATATTGTTGCAGCCTTTGTGGTAATAAAAGCTTTTATTTAAAATCCTCTAATGAGCCATTGAGGAAAGGATATGAGTAATATTTGAAATTCAGTTCATATGACCTTGACAGACAGCCAACAAAAAGCACGGGAGAGGAGCACACAATGAAACCAGTATGGGAAAAAAAAGGATCCTTTTAAACATATCCTATTGAGAGAGAGTTTTTCTCTTCATCTCTCATTCACAATGGAAATCAATTGAAGTAAAATGAGTTTCCATATCCTCACATATGGACCAGTGTATTCACCAAACTCCCATTTCATTTACTACAGCATCATAAGGGGATCAAAATGGATTCACTGGAAAGTTCATAGTAAATATGTATCCACAAGTCCAACAAGTCAAAGAAATGAACATTGGAAAAGTGTATACATGTTTCAATATCCTCTTGAATGAAACTCTTTTTTCTGGCTTAACATCCTTTAATAGGTCACTTGAATACTTCTGACACCAGGTTAAAGTGGCCAGGGGTCCCTTCTCTAACTTTCCACAATTCTCTCACGTGGAACCTAAATTACTTAACACTTTCTTGAATGGATTCCACCATAGCTCAATAAAATGTACTAAGGGGAACCGAGGAGCAATACTGGAGCAAATTTGATTTCAGCTACCACCCACCCCTTAATTGCTTCAGTGTCTGAAGTCTCTGGCCATTTAATCTTTGAGGCACTAATAATGTGCCTAAATGATCAGTTAGAAGTTTTTAAAAATTGCCTTGTGTACATGCATTAGGAGCTTTTGGTAGGCTGCGGCGGGAAGAAGTTGCTATAGAAACACCACCTTAACACACTCCATTCACTGATGGCTATAAAGAGATACAATGGTCCCTGCATAACTACTACTAATCCACATGATATTTGAAAATTGCCAGCTCTTTTCTCTCAAAATTCTTACTTGCAATGCCAGGGGAACTCCCCCTTCTTCCCTGCACCTTAGCCTCCCACCTTTCCATTCAAACCTTCCCAGGTGGAATTGAGCTTGAGTATCTACTTGCCTGTGTTATTTTGTTCTGCTACATGCAGGCAGCTGAATTCAGCTGTGATCTACACAATATGAAAACCTCAACAAGATTAAATAAAATCAGCTGCTTTGTCAGAAGTACCTATGCAACCAACTGGCAAAATATGTTGAGAGCATTAGGGTGGAGTAATGCTTGGAAGAAATGAACCTTTTTTATTTCTTGTAGCTTTTCCTATCTGATTCAGACTGCTAAAAAACTGCTATCGCATCCATTGATCCACTTTACCTTCTTTCCAGAATTTTTCTCCTTAATCTCTTGGGTAATTAAATGTGTCTTTTTAGCCATTCCTTATTCATCTGTTAACATTCCCAACATTTAATCACCTGTAGATGATAGAAGTACATGCACAGTATTAATAATCTTTCTCGATTGTAATTGTGATTCAATTTGAGATTACAATCAAATTACAATCTTCTAGATTATCTTTAGCTTGGAGAGAGGTATAAACCTAAAAGAACATAATAGCCTTTTTTTCCACTTCAGATTGTTTTCTGTTTCATTAAGGTAAGCAAAAAAAACACACCAAAAAAACCCACAAAACAAAACAAAAAAAAACACAACCTCAAAAAGCACAAAAACAAAAACAAAACAACCGAAAAAAAAGAGCATTCATTTGAAGCAGAATAATTAGAGAACTTATCTAGAATAAATTATCACAGCCGGATTGTCTTCCAAGGCCATTGAAGCAAAAGAGAGAATTTAAACAGTATTTTTCTCTGCAGATGTTATATATCTGCTTTCTTCTGCTTACTAAGATTGCAGATGGTTCTTTTTGATTACTTTGGTTAGTGATCTTCTCCTTTCTAGATGTGAACCCCTACAGTGTCATTTGGGTAATATCTGGGCTAGATATCTAAAGTGTTAGGAATTCCAAATTCCAGATTAATTTCCTCCTTTAAAAATTCTCAAATCATGTAACTAAAAGGAATGTATAAATTTCTTGGTCTGTAAACACTTGTGAAATTATTCTCCCCGTCAGAATTTTTCATTTAACTGATTGCCCTGTTTTGGACTGGGATAAAGTTAGATTTCTGTTGCAGGGCTTTTTTATTATTTAAGATGAGAAAAAAACTTTAGTAACATGCTAATGTTTTAGTTGTTGTTAAGCAGTGTTTACACAAAGTCAAGGACTTTTCAGCTTCTCACAGCACCCCAGCCATGAGTAGAATTAGGGGCACAAGAAGCTGGGAGGACACACAGACAGAACAGCTGACCAAAACAGGCCAAAGAGGTATTCCATACTGTATGATGTCGTCCTCATTTCATAAACTGGGAGGAAAGCTGCCAGGGTTACTTGGAAACTTCCTGGGAATCAGTGGGTAGCTTGTGAGTGACTGCACTGTGCATCACTTGTTTTTTTTTGTTCTTTTTTTAATTTGTGTATCATTAATATTATTTGTCCTTCCTTTTCTGTACATGTAGCATGCCATAGTATGTACAGAGGATAATACAGTGTATACTATATATATATATACATACATATATA
>JAWWEY010000172.1:76075416-76102642 GCA_035582745.1 Loriotus luctuosus | reverse complement strand
TATATATGGAGTAGCCTTTTCTGGTTTTTATATGTATATAAAAATTCAAAAACTGTCAAAAGTCTGTGATTGTGTTCTGGTTCCAGCCAGGACAGAGCTAGGTTTTACAGTAAGCAGAAGGAGGCATGGCTAGAACCCAGAGATTATTCTATGCAATTCGTATCAGTATCAGGGGTGGGGAAGGAAGTTTCTTCTAAGAAGAAGTGACTCCTTCCAGTCGGGCCAGTGTGGTGGATGGAGCAGTGGGGTAATGCTGGTCACAAGGGCAGCAAGCAGCAGCTTGGCACTGGCCCTGAGCCGTCGGGAGCTGTCGAGGTGGTGTGGCTGGGGTTAGCTGAGCTCTGCAGTGATCATTTTGCATGTGAACCACTCTCTCTTTTGTGCATTTTTGTTATTAATATTGCTGCTGTTACTGTTTCTTCTTCTTATCTCAGTGCTCTTTCCAGTAAATTGTTCTTATTTCAACTTGTGATCTTTACCTCTTTTCCCTCCAATCCTCCTCTCTATCCTGACAAATGGAGTGGAAGGATAGGAAGTGAAAGTGAGCATGCAGCATGTGATTTGGAGAGTCTAGGTTTTTTTTTATTTTGGGAGCACTAAATTGGAAAGTACCATCCCAAGAACATCATAGGTAGGTAAAAGTTATTTTGACAAATTAATTTTTTCTCTAATGAAGCTGTAATAATATATGTTTTTAATGTGAGGAAAATAAAAAATATTTTTTTTTCTTTTTTATTTTAAATGTGAAAGCAGTGAGCTGCTTTGATTTTATTGGTAAGTTGTTTTTTAGTACCACTACAATTTTAGAAAAATAAACTTCTTTTTAAGATTTAACAAAAATTGTTTTTAAACAGTTGTTGCAATGTCTTATTTTCTTGAGGTAAAATTTCTTTATATATAAGTGTAATAACTTATCTCTTAATAGCACCAGAACTTTTTTAACACAAAAAAGAAAAATAATAGAAAAGACGATGAAAAAAGGATCCTTATTTAAAGGATTAAAATATTAAATCATTAAAAATTGAAGATAAAATCATTAAATTCATCTAGTTTGTGCTCTTTATAAGCAATGGGAATGGGTTACAAGAAACCAAAGTGTTCCATGTACTTAGTTTCATCCATTTAGGAAGAAGGATAACCTTACCCACTATGATTAATCTGAAAAAATTGTTGAATGTCAGGTTCTTTAATGTCATCTCACCTTATTAAAATGAGACACATACAAGTGTTATGTTAAAAAATACCAACAGTTTTTACATGAACCCTCCCTAGGCTGATTTATACAATATTAAGAGCAGCTGGGGAATTCTTTTTCTTCAAAACTTAGATAAGTGATATCTCACCATCCTATACTATTAGGAAGCAGTTGCTGGTCTGATATAACAAGAATTTTCTCATGTCATATTACTTCTCCTTTACTTTTGTGCTTTATTTCCAATTTCTGAGATGTTTTGGTATCTCAAAGACTTCTCACATGGTGTGAGTGCACAGTTCCCACTTCTTTCTCACATTTAATTATTGCTTTTTTATTCACCTCAAGAAGTGGTTGACACCACACTTGAAAATAATAACTTTTTTAAACATTCTCACAGTAAAATTGTTGGCTTTCTAATGTTCTCTATATTTTTTGAATGGAACTAGTATATTACTAGCCTGTTAGAGATTCCTATAGAAAATATAAATTTCTGTCTTTTTCTTATCTTTTATTTTTATGTTTATAACAATTTAAACACATAGCATGAAAACATGGCACATCTCACTCTGGACACAAAATTAAAAAAAAAATAAATAATAATACAAGAAACAAACAACTGACCAAACAAAAAACCCTAACCAAAAACCTCAACCACCTAAAAAACCTAATTTCTTCTCAGTTTCCTTTTGCCACTGTTTAGACCTGAAACACTGAACATGTCTTTTCCAATTGTTGGTAGGATGGGAAACAAAAATATAAGACAGTAATTTTTTCACCTCTGGTGTGCCATGAACACAGGGTTTTGAAGTAACTTTGTAGTTAAGTGTTATCCTGATTGTGCAATCGTAGCTGGTTGTGTGTGATCAGTAAATTAATAATCCTGCTAATAACCAGACAGCCTTTGAGTTTGATCAGAAATCGGAAGGATTTCTTTAATACTATGATTTTTTTAATATTAGACCATAAAAATTATACTGTACTCTATACTCAATGAAAAAAGAAAAAAGTCAGTTATTATGTCTGTAATCATTACGTGATTTTGAAGGTTAATTGGTAATAAAATCTGAAATGTCCAAGCTGTTACAATCATAACTATTATATCAGTTTTAGAACAAAGATCACATAACTAGTGAACTATAACAGACCTCCCAGTTTTTATGAAATATGTCTCAGGAGGTCTGTTAATCTCTTCTGGGCCATCTGTCCTATTTGAATCAGAGAAGATAAAGACTTTTTGGGATCAGGGAGAAAGTAGGTCATTGCATTCTGGGACATATCTAACTTAGGTAGAAATATCCATGAGGGGCTGTTAAACAAGGATCATTGAACAGGACACATGAATGACTAGAAGTCTGGCTAGAAGACTCCTAAAAGTACAATTCTTTTACACAGAATTTTACCACAGCTTGCTGAAGTCAGCAAGAGAAAGAAAAATTACAGTGATTGAAGTTTGAATTTCCCAGACTATCAGAAATTGCTTCACTCATCTTCATGATATTTGTCTCTTGCCCATTGTGCTTTTTTTTTACTAAGAAAAATAAATTCTTTTTTATGTAAGTATGTATTGAAAAATGGCAATATAATTTAATTAATTTTTTGTCTCAATTATTTAGCCTCTGGCAGAGAAAGATATTTTTGTTGTTCTTTTACTTCTTTTCCCCACTAAAAAGTGTATTCATGGTATAAAAATTCAAACAACCACTATATAAAACAGCAATATTTAGCAAACCACAGAAATATGATAATGTAATTTACAAAAGTTTAGCAATTACAGGCAGTTTGTATTGCCCTGGTAGAAAAATGCAGCCACCTGTAGAAGCAGGTGCCAGAAAGGCTCTGGCAAGTTCAGCTCCTCACCAGTGCTGCCCCTTGGCGCTCTGCTGTATCCATGCTCCCTTAAGGGCTAATCCTCACACTCGTTCTGTCTCCACTACTAGAATAGCTTGCTCTTGGCTTATCAGTCTACCCCTGGGAAGAAGTACCCAGAGACTTCTCTTTAATTGGGACTATGTATTTCAGAGCAGCTCGAGATATTTTAATGGCTGCCTAGATATCAGTAGGGAACCATACGTTTTATCAGGTTCAGCTATGCAACAATGAACAACCTTTTCAGAGCCTGTCAGGGACAGGGAGTTTAGACTGCTGTATGTGCATTTGTTTCTCTTTGAATGCTCCATCTCTCTGCAAGTAATATTGTCCAACAAGGGAAAAGGACTTTTTTATTATTTCAACCCTAAACATCAAAAGCTGGCTCTCATCTTTTCCCCTTCAACTTAGTACAAATAACCAACTAGTCAAAGAGCAAGAACTGCCTTAAACAAACTACAAAAGAATCAGAATAGCCAAAGATGTAAAAAAAATCTGAGCTTCAGATATCGCTCCCTGATGATAACATTGTTATGTTAAGCCTCTGGGTTGACTAGACTAAAATCACATACTGAACTTTGCTTTTAAGCACATCATTTCAGAGGCTGAATTTCAGACTTCAGTTTTCCTAAACTGTGAAACCTCTATGTACAACATAGTTAAAATATTATTTTTAATTTAATTTGTTAAAAGCTCTACTGCTTTTAGCTTGTGCCTCAGAATACAGTGCAACATTTAATTATATTTGTGTAAAAATAATTCACACAGGAAACCGTCTTTAAAACTACCAGATATACTGAAAGGAGAGCTCTCAGTATTCCCAAATATTCCCGAAGCAGTATGCTTCACACCACCTCAGTAGTACAAATATGCAAGCAAACAAGAAAGACATGAAGATATGGTGCTTTATGCAAACCTAGGTATATTTAGTTCTTACTCTTGCAGCTGAGCACTGTTGAACTAGTAAGTGTGTGCAGTGGGAAGATTCTCACTGATGAGAGGTCACTTTCATTACAAGAAAATAAATCCAAACACTGAAAAGCCCCAGATACTTCATTGAGTTACTTTGGCTTGTTGAGGTGCTGTGTATAAGCTAAACCAGTGTAACAGAGCCATATTATACTTTCATCTGATGGCAAATGTAATGTAAAAATTCTCCCAAAAAACCAAATAATGGGGTTTTTTATTAAAAATTTTGTTCTTTTGAAATTAAGTGTTTTATTTCTTGTTCACAATAGGTTAGGATTCACATTAACTTAGTTAAAACACCTGTCTAAGGTGTGATAAGTCAATTATATGTCTTAATCTCTATATCCTGGACTGATATGCATTTAAGAAGGATCTAGACCCAACACCTGGTGATTCTGTTTCTGTCTATCCTTGCTCTAATAAATTTGTCAATTAGCTTAGAGATGAAAGGAGGCTATAATGTATTCTAAAGTCAAAAGAGACTGGATGGCAATATTGATGGCTGAGCTTTCAGATATCCTGAAAACATTCAGTTCACCTTACTTCATCTAAGGCTTATTTAAAGATGATCATCTGGCAGCAGTTTAGGACTAAAGTGAATTTTCCATGGATGTCAGCCTGTTTTGAATGCATCCACATTCCTCAGGTCACCAGTTGCACTGTCACCAGCAGCTGTCAGTCCTTGTGCTCCCGGACTTCCTGTCACCAGGCAGCAAAGAAAGTGTCACCTTTATTTAAGGTAAGGATGACCAGATTCCTAAATACAAGTGTCATGGAAAAATACATTCGTAGGTTAAAATTTCATGATCTTAGTATATCATTGGCTTCTTTTGGAGCAACTGGACAAGAATGCATTTTGTCGAGGGCTATCGCACAGCATGCTATTCTGGTTGGAGGCTATAATGTCTTGTGGAGGATTGCAGCTAGCAGAAGGAGGAGGAAAGCAGGAGGAAAAGAGAAGGTGCTCCCAAAGACATGAGATTATCCCAGGAGTGAAACCTCCAGATGATGCTAACCTGCACAGGGATTAGATATTTGGTTGTGATATGCTCTCATACCCTGCTTTGTTCAGCTCATTATGGAGAAGATGAACATGCTCTTGCCTGGAGGAAATCTGGCTAACCTCTGCTGCTTGTGCCATACCAAAAGGGCTTCACTCCTCCCAGTGTTTGCAGAAACACAGAAACAGAGAGAGGCTGATGTCTTAAGGCCAGACTTTCAGTGTTTCTCCAGCCACTACAGAGAATTTACATGGGCTTCAGCAAAGCTCCCAACTCTACGTGAGCACCCCACAGCCATCTGTAGGGTCAGTGTGATACCACTAATTCTGCTGCTCCGTGGGTGCTGGGAGGGGCTGGGTATTGCCATGAGAAAGGACCTGTAGGAATATGACATCATTTGTGGGGAAAATCAGGTGTAAAAATTTAGGCCCGAATACCTTAAGGCATTCTTACAAATGTTTCTATATTGCAGTGTAATTATGACTAAAAATCCACTTTTTAGTGGCATTTATATAGCTAGTGTTTCCATAGCATTCAGTACTTAATGCTCTCATGGATTCAGCCTATATTATAGCTACTTAAGAACCTTAAAGCTAATGATTGTTTTAAATTATATTTTAAGGATTAGGTAGAAAAGAACTTGTGTTTCTGCCTTCTTTTGTCTCAGAAGTCTGTCCTAGCATGGAAAATAGGTTGCATTTGTTCCTACAGAAAACAACCTCAATCCTTGCTTAGAGGAATAAAGTAATGCAGCTAAAAAAGGTCATAATTTCCCCAGTGTGTGTGGAAAATGATACATAGAACACATTATGTGCAAAAATTACAGCGGTAGCAAAGATAGCAAAGTACCCATCCTTTTAAAAAGGGATCTGGAGAACAAAAAGTTCTGAGCTTCCCCAGCACTTCAGCTTGAGTCTTTTCCTACTCTTCCCTAAAGTGTGATGATTAAAAAATTATTCCAGTGGATCTCTGTTTGTCATTAACTCTTGTCATTCCTCCTCAGCAATGAGAAATGATTAAAATCATTCCAGGAGAGTTGAAGCTGCAGTGAAGGAATTGTGTGTACTCTGAAGTATTTTAAACTGGATGGATGCATAACAGATGAAATAAGTTGCCCATAAGGGCAAATCAAGAGAACATACATTTTAGTTGTGTTACAAAAGGGAAGCTAAACTATGTACAGTACAAATTCTTATGAGTTCTTTTCCAGGAATAAAAATCAGCCAAAATTTTCAGAGTATTTTAGACATTATTTTCATTCTTTTTTAAATCTCAGTTTATCTTGTTCCCTTAACACAGTTGCTGGATGCATTGCCTTAAATACCATAAAGTGTCACATGCATATGATTTCCTCTATGTACAATCTTTTTCAACAATGAGAGATCTAATTTCACCATTTCTGCTGTCTGCAGTGAATTTTTTTCACACAGCTCTAGATGGCAGTGCTGATAAACAACTAGTACACTCAGCAGGGATATATTCTACTTGGTGAACTGCTACAATTGATTTGGAGTCTTAACCTTTCCTCCACTTACCCTGTTTCCCACTCTACCACCTGCAGCCCTATAAACAGAAAAGACTTGCATGATGGAAGCCATCTGTACAGTAACTCGTCTCATCAGAGTGCTGAAGAGCTGTTCTGCTCAAGTGTTATCAATGTCTTCCAACTCACTGTGTATTTTTCTTATTGCTAAAAACAATCCCAAGCATTCTCTTTGGTAGATTAGTAAGGAATTCAAGTAGCAGATGTTCAAATCACTTTTTATTTTTTGCATATTGAATCTCCATAAGGATACCAAGATCTGTTTCTTGGTCTTTGTGCTAAGTGTAGCAGTTCAATCATCTCCTCTATAGACAGAAACTATGGAAATGCCTGTGAATATATTATCTGAAAACCCATGTACATTTTTAAAAAATTATATTTAGCTTCCCTGGGAAATACCAAGAATAACATAAACTGATTTTTATTTCTATGTCCCCCTGTAAAATAAATATTGTGTCACAGGGAATACCTGAATGCATGTTTACAAGCTACAGTTACACAAACTTCCTTCAATCAAAACTCTCCCTAACATACAACAAATAGAAATGCCTGCCTTACATTCCTCAGTATAAATTTGGCATACAAAGTTGTGCCCTGAAGACATAAGTGAAGTTGTCTGATGGAATAAAATCTATTGGATTAGTTGCACTGCAAATCTTTTTGATAGCAGATGTGTTCTCTGTCATGCATAGATACAGAATTCTCATTATAATTTATAGAATTATAGAATATGCTGAGTTGGAAGAATCACTATGAAACACGATCATACAGTCCAGCTCCTGGCCCTGTGCTGGGTACTCCAAGAGTCACACCATGTGTCTAAGGGCACTGTCCAAACACTTGATCTTAGACGGGCTTGGTACTCTGGCCTCTTGCCTGGGGAACCATCAGCTTCGTGCCTTTTCCTTGAGTCCTGTCACTGGTCACACAAGTGAGGGAATCAGTGCCTGCCCCTCCTTTTCCTTTTGAAGATGTTGAAGACCACAATGAGGTCTCCCCTCAGACACTTCTTCTCCAGGCTGAACAAATCAAGCATCCTCAGTTGCTTTTCAAACGACTTCCTCTCAAGACCCTTTATCATCTTTGCTGCCCTACTTTAGACACTGTTTAATATTTTGGCACCCAAAACTGCACAGAGAGCTCAAGGTGAGGCTGCCCCAGTGCCGAGCAGAGTGGGACAATCCCCTCCCTTGCCTGGCTGGTGATGCTGTGCCTGATGCCCCCCAGGACATGGTTGGTCCTCCTGCCTGCCAGGGCACTGCTCATATCCAACCCATATTCAACTTGCCACTGACCAGGACCCCCAGACCCCTTTCCACAGTGCTGCTCTCTTGTTGTTTGTTCCCCGGTCGATACACACAACCAGCATTTAGCAGAACCCAGCACTTTGTTAAACTTCATTCAGTCAACGACTGCCCAACTTGCTAATTTGTTAAAGTCCTTCTGCAAGACCTCTCTGCCCACAAGCAGGTCAACAGCTTCTCCCAAATTAAGGTCATCTGCAAACTTTATGTTTCTTCAAGTCCTATGTCCTGGCTGTTAATGAAGATGTTGAAGAGATGTCGAAGAGAGCCCTGCAGAGTCCCACCAGTGTCTGGTTGCCAGTCTGATGTCACTCCATTTACCATAACCCTCTGTGCCTGACCTGTGAGCCTACTGCTCACCCACCACGCAACTTGGTTATCCAATTGTGTGCTGGACATTTTGTGCAAGAGGCTATTATAAGAGACAGTTTCAAAAGCTTTGATGAAGTCCAAAAAGATGTAATCTACTAGCTTTCCTAAACTAACTTGTGGAGCTTCATTATCATAGAAAGAAATCAGGTTCAACAAGCTGGACTCTTCCCTCATGAGACCATGCTCGTTGTTACTGGCTGCACTGTCCTCCAGGTGTTTTTCAATACCTCCTAGAATAATCTTTTCCATTACTTTACCAGTCACTGAAGTGACCAGAACAAGTAATTTTAGGTACATAGGTACTAGGTAGAGTTCCTTTAGTAAAATATATAGTACCATGCAAGGTTCTAAAGCATTTTTATGGGATCTTCTACACTGGTAAATCTTAGAACACCCTCAAGCATGATTTTGGCACATGTTGGCTAGGACTTGCCCAGCAATTTCCATAGCTTAGGGGAAAAGACCTTCCACAAATCATTACCAATGGTCAATTTGCATTTAAAAAACTTATTTTGGAGGCAGTGATATTATACTAGCATGCCCACATATTTTTCTGTGCCAGTAACTTCAGTGCTCCAATATATTCTTGGACAGATTTAATTTTCTCTTACAGAAATAACCTAAATTTTCAAAGCTTTCCTACTTTAAAGAAATAACATCATTGCTTTCAGACCATAAGTTTATGAACAGACATAGCTGCTGCGTTTTCAAAATTTAGACAAAAAAAAAGAATAAAGGAAGTTGTTGGAACCACATGAGTGTGAAGCTGATGAATAGTCTGGAGCAGGAATCTTATGAGGATTGGCTGAGGGAGCTGGGGTTGTTTATATCGGAAAAAATGAGGCTCAGGGAGAACTTTATCACAGTCCACAACTGTCTAAAAGGAGGTTGAATCCTGGTGATAGTCAGTCTCTTCTCTTCAAAGCGATAGGACAAGAGAAAATGTCCTCAAGTTGCATTAGGAGAAGTGTAGATTAAATACTAGGGAAACTGACATCACTGAGAGAGTAGTCAGGCATTGTAATAGGCTGCCCATGGCAGTGGAGAAATTGCCATCCCTGGAACTGTTAAAAAAGGTGTGAATGTGGCTCTTGGAGATATGGTTTCGTGGTGATTGTGGTGGTATCATGTGAAGTGGTACTTGTGGTGGAGTTTATAGTTGGACTTGGTGACCTAAGAGGTCTTTTCCAAATTTAATGATGCAATGATTAAATGATTCTGTGGTTTATAGGCATCATTCTAAGGAATTCTTGCTTAAGCATGAGGAATATTTGAGATTTTTTTGAGAGATATTTTTTGAGAAGGTTTAATATTTATTAAACCAATCAAGATAATATCAATCAAATAAGAATTTATTCCTTGAGCATGATACAGAAGAATGCTTATGTTTGGTCAGAGAAGGTTTTTAACTTGGAAATCTTGGATGTCTACCACATGGCGAAAAATCAAACATATAATCCTTGTGTATCTTGATTTACTGACATTAAAATTAACACAAAATGAACACTACACAAAACTATAGAAATAATTTTATTCTTCACAATCTTTAAGATCTTTCAGGAAATTTCTCAGCATAACTAAAAATCATTATATTTGTTTTCAGTTGCCCTGTAGGCAACCTATAGCTTTAACAAAATATCAAGGTATAGAGGGACATGATTTGGCAAATATACTTCAAATCCTACTGGATCCATGTGCTTCAGAGCCTTCTTAGTTGAATGCTACTTAACTGAGTTTCTGATCAAGTTTCTTGAAGGGAATTGCTCTGTAGCTCACATACAAAGGTGTCTGATAACTATGTGCAATGATGGCTACAAAATTACAGAAGTGCAGAAGTGTAGGTACTATTTTAACTTAACCTGCCCAAGAACAGAGCTTATCTTGATAATTCAAGAATAGACCTTATTGCAACATGAAATCTGCATATTCAACTCATAAACAGTGCAATAAAACTAGTATATAATACAAGATTGCAAGGTGTAGCTATATTCAGGCCTGTTGGAAGTATTATCTGTAGATAAAAGTCACCATTTCTTCTGTTGTGTTCAACTCATAAAAGTGATGTTACATGGGTTTTATTACTATTGACTAGAAAGCTAATACATTTTTTTATAACTATTCAAAGCTATTTCTGACTAAAGAAAAAACATTTCCTATCTGAAGAAAAGAAGGATATTGCTTTCTCTCTTTCAGGATATTCCTGCAGCCAGTTCCTGCAGTTAGGTAAATTGTGATGTTTTTGAAACTCAAAACATTGTAGATATTGATCACTTTTGATGAAGATTCTGATGGGAAGTCTTCAGAGAGTCAATAGGTACTGAAAGGAAGCTATTGCAGTTTTAGAAATATCATGCCTAAAATACAGTTTTGAAGTAAAATATATATAATAGATATCATACACTTTCTGTAAGATTACATTCATGCTCCAAGATTATTCATCTGCTCATAAGACTAGTATGAAAAAGCTTTGGAAAAGCTTGGCATTCAATATTAAGGTAAAAGACCCACAGCAGAGTTCTGCAAATATCTACATATACACAAGAGGATGCCTTGACAAGATTTTAAATTTTTGTTTCAATCACTGTACAAATGAATTTTCCTGGTTAATATTTATTCTTTGGGAATGGAAACAAATAGCTGTTCTGATCAACCACAGTAAGATCATTCTCAAGCTTCATTTCATTAATAAGACACACAATTCCTCTCAGACACGTATAAATCTAAATAAATATACTATGCCCTGTGTTTGCTTGTCTCAAACAGGCGTAGCAGAAAGATGTATTAAATGTCTTAAATCATGACAACCGTTTCGATTCCTTTGGCAGCTTTGCTTTATAATTTCTTAATCTTATCAGCTAAAGATTTTCTCAAATCAAGTTAAAAATTTCTGCTTAGAGAGAATGCTCATTCCTTCTTATTCTGCCCTTGTTGGCTAATGAGAATAATTGGTCCCCATCCTCTTATAACATTCCTTTATGTATTTGTAGGCAGTTATCATGGCTCCCCAGTGGTCATTATGTTTAGGTATTGAACATCTGCTCAAGAGTTTATTGATGCTGTAGATAGTACCATCTCTGCTGGGAGTAATAGCACATTGCACTATGTGGCCATTCAGGGAGCCCTACCTGCAGGAAGGTCACTCAGTAGTAAATCCGAAACACCTACAAAATGCAAAGTCCTTACCATGAATACAAAGGTATATATTTTTCACACATCAGTGGATTAGCCTGTTGCAAACCTAAGAGGCCAGATTTGTTAAAACAACATATAATTGTGACAAATTTTTTTTAAAGAAAAGGAGAAGGATTTTATCTGTATTTGATCATGTTCTCATGGTACCTCAAAACATCAGATAAAGACCTTACTTATTCCCAGACATTTTGTACTGAATTCCTATGAGGTCTTGACATTTCTATAATACCTTCCATGCTTGAGAAGAAAATATTGCAAGCCTGACAGGTAAACATTCAATAGTAAAGATAGTATTAATTATAAAGTTTTTGTCCTTTGTTTTGGTCCCTGCTTTGTATCAGAGTAACTTTTAGGTAAGAAACACTTGATTTTAAAGTCTACAGTAGAAAAGAGAGGAAGGTTTGGACAAGTTTGTAAAAAATAGAAGGCGACTTTGAGCTAAAAGTACAGCTTGATCTACAGATCATTTCTCTTTTATTTCTTAAATAATGCCAGCTACAAAAGCACATTTAAATTCTCCCATGACAGGAGAGGTTTGTTAGGTTTACATTGATTATGTTAACAGCAATAAAAATGATATGTAATAATTCAGTCAGTGGGAATTTTTAAGTGGGATAACAGGGAATGAAACCAAAAGGATATAGGCCTTTGGATTTCCTGAAGTTTGAGTGAAAGACACCTTCACACAGATGCAAATAATATCACACTTATGGTGTTTTGTATCATCTGCTATAGTAATCACTGTATCTATCAACATGTTTCAGTCACTCTGCACTTCCTTTTTTAGCTCATTTTCCTTAGTCCCTAACAATATTCTGTGAATGCTATAAGGATTAGATAATTCCAGGAAGGAAGGAAGGAAGGAAGGAAGGAAACAATTTGAATATCTAAATGAATAGCATCTGCTATTTTCAACCAGGAATATATTTTTAAACTAATTATCTGTTTTACCTTATTGTACAACCCCAAAAATGTGTGGCCATGTACCATGATAAAGATGTGACACCTAAGCTGAATATTGCTGTACCGTGTTTATGTACTGATAGAGCAGTGGGGTGGTGTCTTACTCTATGTTAAAACTGCTGGCAGATTAGCAGCCAAAATGCTGAGAGCCTTCCAATTTGAAGGCATGGGGTGGGCCAACTGGCACACTATTTATGAAAGGGACATTCAAACTATGCACATTGCTAAGCTGCCACTGTGAATGAGAAAAAGACAAGCAAAGTGTTATTGAAGCAAAGCCTAGAAAAAGAGCATCAAAGAGATTGGAACAATGAAGAGCTGCTTTCAGAATGGGATCATGAAAGCCTGAAGCCCTGTGGCAAGGCTGGCAGGTGGACACATGCTGCTGCAGATCACAGCAGCAGGAAAAGCCATCAGGATACTATACAGAGTTGGCAAGGTTGCTAGAATCCAGTTGGGGTAGATTAGAAACCCTGCAGAGAAAGGATTAGCAGCTATGGGCATAGTTTAGACAGCAGGAAGGTGAAATGAAAATCCACAGTCGACTTATACCTACCTTTGTGCTTTTTTCCTCCCTGTTGTCAGTGAAAAGGACCATCGTGAACTGAAACACTTTTAAAATTTTGTTTGGATACATTAGTCTAGAATATGGTTCCTACTCTATTCTATTCCTTGCTCAGGGGACTGAGAGCACTGTACCTCTAGTGGGCAAGGAGAGAAAAGCCCAGGTATCTCTCTTCCACTACTCTGGTATCTTGTTTCCATTCAAGACAAATCTCGGAGTCATCAAGACCATTTAAGTTTCTTAGAGAATACTATAAAGAGAAAACTGCAAGCATGCAGAAATGAGTGCCCTACATGTTTTTTTTGACTAGTTTCTCACAGATACACTAGAAATCCAGCATGCATGACTAGAGATCTGGGGTGTGATGAGAATTCACAATTAATTGCATCAAAGTTCAGTGACCGTGTTTTGGTGTGGACTCTCTAATACCGCAAGCTTACATCTCCTTGATGACTGAAGGTACAGGAAATTTCCAGTTTTCTGTAGTTTGGCTCATCTTCTGCTGACGTTTCAAATTTGAGTGCCAGGCAGGTCCTCTGCACTACTACCTCACCAAAGAATGTGATCTCTTTTGGGGTGAACCTGAAGTTTGCAGGATAATCCTTCTCCCTTTCTGTTTGGTCTTTATTGTCCTTATATGGAAACAGAGATAAGAACTGGAAGAAAATACCTCTGATGGTAAAGCTCTCTTCTGGTGCTTTGGGGTAGAACGTGAGAAAATAGGACCTCCAATCTTGTACACAGTGATCCTGTTTAAATTCTAAGGCAAAGCACCCACTTCAGTGCATATATCAAATCAAAATACAACTGGTATAAATCAGCTGTATTTATTTATTTGTTTAACTAACAGGTCTTACCCAGATGAACCAGCATAGCTAGCTACATGATAGATTCAAGGATATCAAGCCAATAATGATAAAATTTATACTGAATTTATTTCATGAGGCATATGGACTGCCTTTCAGTTATGACTCAGTTCACATAACAGGTCAGCTCTGAAAAAAATGAAATAAAAGTCCATGTGTATCTAGAGAAGTATTCATTTTACTCCTTGCCTTTTCATTTGCTCTCAATAGTGATTGAGGACTTTTATAACTATATATAAACATTGCTGATAGGGACTTTTAGGTTGGATCTTTTCATTAGAGTTGAGTTATATTAGTAAACTCTTGCATCTGGCAAACTTAAAATTCCCTAGGCATACTTTCCCACATTTTTCTCCTTGCAAGTAGAACATAAGCAATTCTAAAGAATTCAGGTTCTAAAGAATAGAGTTCCTGCAAATATCACTGTTTATGTGTTCTGATATATTTATACCTTTTCTTGTGACTGAATCTCATCCTTCCATAAAATTACTGATTACATAGTCTGATGTGAAGTGTAGGTGATTGTTGAGAATTATTTTTATGTTTGTTTATAGTTGTCGCTCTCAGTGACATATTTCAGCCTCATTAAACCAGAACTTGTCCAAATCTTCCTTCCTGTTTTACAATGAAAAATATAATCATTTTACTTGGAATCTTAAAGGCAACTTCACCATGGGTATCATCATGCTCATGCCATCATATTAGAAATATTTTCTACATATTTTTGTAAGTGCAAGTATTTTTGTAAGTTTCGTAAGTGTAAAGACTTTTCTTCTATACTTTTCCAATTAAGTAATATTGCTAAAGCTCACTGGATAACTTCATATTGGATAACTTTTATACCCTCTTTATCTCTAACAACTCAATTTCCTCATTTGCGTGTGTTCAAAATAATGCTGCAAATTTATTTTCCCAATCCCTCTTATTTATATTCTTCACAACACTCTTTTTTTTTTGCATCATACTCTGTAAAAATCATTTGCTTTTTTTTTTTTAAAGAATTTCCTGCCTCTAACTTTAATTTGTTATTTGCCTCTGAGAAATTGAAATTTACCTTGAATCCACAAGGCTGTGCCCAGCCTCAGATATTACATATCCAAAGCAAACACAGTGACACTTGCTTCCTAGTTTTCAGCCCCATCAGGGAAGGGAGAGCCATCGAACTTCTGCTAAACTATAGCACTACCATTTTTTACCCTTCTGAGAATTTTTGCTTGATTGAATACTAACAAGAGACTTATCAGTGGTAAGACACTGGCAAGAATTTTGGTGACAAGCATTGTCCCTTCTTATAAATTGTAATTCCCCTTCGTTTGAATCTGCTATTTTTTGTCTTATGGTTAAATACTAACTTGTCATTTTAGGATTTTTTTTTGTTTACCTTTCACAAGAGGACATGGGAAATCATTAGAGTTCTGAATTGCTAAATATAATTCTGATAATTAGAATCAGTAAGCATTTTCAAGAATATTATGGTATCCTCTTTTTATATCAAGCCATACCAACATTTGATGTGAATTTATAGGGGTTTAACAGCTGTATCACATTTCACTTCCTTACACCAAAGAAGAATGAACTATAAATTGGAGGTGTATGATGAACCCAGTTTATATTTAATTAAGAACTGAAGTTAAAAGCCAGAAGCCAGGCAGGAGTAAGCTGCCAGTGATGGTTGAGGCTGCTATAAATCTGATAAAGAAGAAATTGTGGGGTTTTAAATTGTGATTGCTGGTAGGATAACTGTGGGTTTCTGTAGTGACAAACTGTACTTACAGATTCTAGGAGCCCCTGATGAAAAGCTGTTCTCATTCCCTAATGCTTTATGGGAACACTACAGCCTCTTGGAATATTTTTCAAGCAAAAAGACATCATCATGACAACACTGGAAAAAGAACGGCAAAAAAATTTCTTTCTGGTAGGGAAATAAAGACATCTTAAGCTCGACTTCAAAAGCTCTCTACAGCAAACAGTAGCTGTGGAGATACCGTTTCATCTTTGCCTCTGGGATATTATTAAGCCTTTCTAGTAGCTTTAACTGCAGGAGAAGGGATTACAGAAGTTGCTGCTGTGTAGCTGCCTGACATACAAATATCTGGAAAAGCACAGATCACGTTTTTGTACAAGGGCCACTTATTAGACAGCACTGAAAGCTTAACCTAGAATGAATAGCACACCACACTGCTAGCTGCACACAAACAGAAAACATGTAGGACCCTCATGATTCATGCTGGCCTTTTAAGTGCTTCGGGTGAATATTCAGGCTCCCGGCTTCCCTTTTGTCATGGTTGTGTGTACAGAGATCGGTGCTAATTGAGGCTGTGCTGTTTTGGTACAGAGAACCATGCCACGCCATTCACCCTGCTTCAGTTCAGGCTGTGTCAGCATTTCCATGACAAATCCTTACTTTCAAGGGTTTACAGCTTAATCGGAGCAAAACCCGCAATTGGCTGAAATGACACACACTGTTACTGTGTTAAAGGCTTTGTGCACAGGAGCCAAGAACACAAAGAAATTATTTCAGGTGCTTCTATTTACTTCGAGCTGCTGCTTTAGCCTGGTAATGGCTTTGTATTCCAAAATGGAATGTATAGGGTCAAGGTCCTTATTGCGAGTTACTTGTTACATTTGAAATGGAGGGGAAAGAAATCAAAATAGCTGTATGGTTTTTTCAGTGCCTTTCAGCAAATCATTGAGGATTTTGCAAGATTAGCCTGGTGAATCAGGGATTGGAAAATAAATTGTAAAGTGGCAGGAGTCAGTACAGAAACAGATGTGCTCAAAACAAGTCAAGTTACACTTTGTTAGTCCTAGGAGGCTGTATTAGACTGAACAGCCATTCTTTCTAGGCATCCATAGAAATAAGTCTCTGGCTGTGAGTAGCACACGACGTCCTTAGCATCTGCTACACCCTGTCAAATCTCAGGAACCTGCGCTGAAAGACAGATTTTGTTTTTTAAAGATTAGCATGAAAAAGGAAAGTCACCTCCTCTAAATACCAATAGGGAACAGTTTGATGTTATAACACAAGAAAGCTGTCTTGGTCAGGGGGCAGTCACTGCAATAAATAGTCCTTAGGGCAGCAGTAGCACGTGGCTACTGGCCAAAGGTGATGTTTCAACACAACCCGCTTAAAATCAGGCAGGTGAATAATTGTTTGTAGGTTTGAATAAAAGTTTGATGTTTTTTCCATATCAGTAAGTCAGGTGCTGATGGTGTCATTTTTATTCTTAGGAAGCTGATCTCTACCACTTGCAATGCTTATAAACAGAACTGTTGTCATGAACTTGAGGGAATCAAATTTTTCTTTCACCCCACATGCAGTCTACACATTGAGGAATATAGCTACTGAATCTCAGCTATTTAATTCTATGATTAAAGTAAGCACATTATTTGGTCTGCACTTAGATCATCACTTAATCTTGCAGTATTCACAAAATATCTTTCTCACTTTTCATTTGCAAAAATTGTATGGATCTAAACACGCTGGGAGTTGGTTCATAAGAGACTTGAATATCTCATGTAAATTAAAATCTTCAGAGAAAGATTTTATTTATATTTCAAGTTATTTTTATTATTTCAAATAATGGTATATAACAATGAATTATGTAAATCCATCTCTTCTCGGTGACTAAAATCTACTTCATACTTTAAATTTTTTCATGTGTTAACCCTACAAAATTATACGTTTAAGAAAAAATAATTCATGAAAATATAGCTAGTATTTAGACTTTGAAAAGGAAATCAGATTAAGTAGGGAAGATTGTCACTTAATTAATTGAAAAATGCGTAAGAAACTTGGAAATTGAATTCCTGAACTAACTAGTGCTTGGAAATGAAGCAACTTCTATAAATAGCTATTTGCACAACAGGTCCAAACTTCCACTTTGAAGAATGTATTATTGGTTTTAGTGTGTTCCTCAAATACAACTTTAAATAACAGAGTACTTTGATGAATATTATATGTGAACTAGAAATTAATAAACAATCTTAGATGAAGTAAAGAACCAGAAAAATCATTTTTCAATTCATTAAACTGTTTCTTTCATGTGACAATGAAATAAATCTGAAATCAAATAAAAGATATAAGGGAGTATTGTTCTTGCAATATTGTTCTTGCAATACTGTCCTTTTGCTTTGTCTTAACTTGCTCATGCTGTTTGAAAATTAAATGACTGACATGATATCATCAGACCAAGTGGAAATTGAAATGTTGACATGCTATGACAGTGCTATTTTTCCACATATTTACCATCAAATTCTCTGGTTTTTTGTTTGGTAGATACAACATTGCATATTCCTAGGGTTTGCTATTATCAGATTAGTGTAAGCTAAAAAAATCTCTGAAAGGTCTAAAATTGAGAAATTATCAACCAACTCTTAAAATAAACAAAACAAAAAATTAGTTTAAACTATCTAAAATCAAGCTAGAACACTGATGAGACACAGGGAAGGAATGGCACAAGTGGCAGCACAGTTCTTTGCCACAGCATCCCTTCTTTATTGGGTCTTGAAAGGCAAGACCATCTGACTTGTGTACAATGTCTGTATATGGGTTGTCATAAAAGTAAATTGCATAATCTACCAATTTCAGGAATCTGAAATTCTGGGGGTTCTTGGGCTAGGACCTGCTTGACACTGTTCTACATTCTAGAGAACCAACAAGGGTCATGTTGACTATTGATGGTGCAGAGATATTATGAAGAGAAATCTGGAAATTATCTTGTGTAACTTGCTTTAGCATCCCAAATTTTCCCTTTCTCCTCTGCTCTCCTTCCTTCTTCCCTTTTATATTCATCCATATATTTAATACTCTAACTATGGGATCAAATGTTTGTACTCATTCTTCCCAGGCTGGAATGCCTTCAAAGTAGACAGGTCTCAGTTAGTGACCTCATATCAGAGATATCTTAGTAAATCTGAATACTGTTGTTACACAGGATGTCAATCTAGATGCTTAATGGTCCCCTCTGATTTTACAATCCATGAATCTGTAAATAATTGCATAGTAACTTGGAGATCTTAGAACACTTCTGAGAAAAATGGGGTACTTTATTTACAAAATTCTTGCAAAGACAGGGAAAAATCCTTTAGGCCTATAGCCAAGCTAGCACATTGTAGAAAATTAATTTTCATACTTGTGCTTTCAACAAGAAATATGTTGCTATATAGAAATTATATGAAAGGGATAATCATTTCCTTTACAACAATGTGTGCTGAGAAGGAAAACATGTATAAACACTTTAGGCACAAATATAGTCTTTATTTGCCTCCTTTGAAAAGCTGAAATACATTAAAAATTACCTGGTTTAAATGATATGGCATGTTATGAAAAAGAATCCAGCTTTTTTTTATTAATTTGGTATTAGATTTTGTTATAGAATTAAAATGTTGCTTAAATGAATTTAAGTCGCTGAATTACAGGAATACATTTCAGAAAAAAATGTAGAATTTATATCAGATTCATATCTTAGGTTGGGCATAAAAACCAAACACTTGTAATTTTTCTCTTATATGAATATGATAATTTCCATTTTTCTTTTTTAAAACTGAGTAAACATGTGGATCAATACATTACAAAATAATATATATTCTAGCAGCTTGAATTCCTTTATACATGTATTGTTTTACAAAACCTCATATTCTTTAATTATATTTTACTTAGGATTATCTAACGAGTAAAAGTAAACAAAATCTATAATAAAACTGACAATGATATACTATATTTCTGATATTAGCCAAGCTAAGAATATAAATATATGAAATATGTAAATTTCTTGATAATTTGTGGTACAGTGCATATGAAGTAAATTAACAGCATTTTCTTCAAAACAACTTTATATGTACATTTTTTTCTGATTTTCTTGTTTCAATTCAATAGCTTCCTTTCCTAATAGAAGTAATAACTGCTTTATCTGGTCAGACATTCCATGTTTTAGAAATGGAATGGTACTTGGAATGGCTGTGATAATTTTTTTTTCTAATAGAATGTAATTTCTGGATACTTGAAATGAAGTTTTGTGCCTATTTTAAATGTTTAAAATTTCTGCAAGTTATATTGCTAATCATTCTGCAAAATTTTCAGATTAATTATTTATAATTCTTATTTTCACATATCTATTTTAGTGTTCTGATAAGGAAATTTATATGTGGTTTTAATATTATCTTATAAATTTTAAAGACTAGAAAGGTTAAAATACATAAAAAACCAATAAAGAACACATAAACTAATAAGACAGTATTTACAGAGTTGAGATATTCAGTGGAAAATAATGTTTTTTGCTCAGAATTTTTAACAGAAGAAATCAATATGGAAACTGACATACTCTTATTTTATGTACAGTTAAAATACATAAAGACAGTGCCCGTTTAGTATGCTGCACTTCAATCTTTGAATGCTGAACTGCCTGTATACTTTTAAAGATTAATTACTTACTTCTTAATACCCTAAGAGGAAAAATCAGAATGACAAAGCCTCTATGAAAAGGTCTGCAAAAAGCTGGCTGTCTATAGAAAGGAAGGAGTGGGAATGATGTCAGAAAAACTCCTAGTGCACTGATGAATTGTTCATAATCAATTTTAATTTTAGGAGCAAATGCAGGGGGAAAAAAGAAAGTAAAGATTAAATGCAAAGAGAAATCATTCAGTGAAATGATCTAACACCAAAATGTAGCAAAGCACCAAAAATGTAAAAGGAGACAAATTTTATTAAAGTCACTCTCATAAATTGTACTATATAACCTTCAGTTTACTCCTGTAACCATAATATGAAGATTTTTTTATGTACCATATATTTAAAATTATGGCTCTCTCTGTCATTGGTGTACTCAAGTAAGGGCAGCTGACATGCCAACAGCACTGGTCATATTACTCCAAGCAGAGGAACAGGCACAGGATCTTTTTGGGGTACAAATGAAAACAAGACTGTCAACAACATTTCCTATATGCCTCTTTAAAAGGTGGAGCATGTAGGTCTTCTAGCACAGCTCTGCAGCAATGAATGGCCTTTTAAGTGAGGCAAGTGGTACCATGTTATGACAATCAAAGCCTTAAACAAGAGGTAGAAGCAGTGGGAAGGAGATGCTGCAAAGCTTTAGGCAGCCTGTAGTGATATGCTCTGCCCCCAGGTATCTTCTGTAGTATCTACAGAAGAAACTAAAATTTTGTTCAGCACTGTCAAAACCTCTGAGTGCCTCAGGAGTGAGGGTAGAACCAGAAAAGGAATGGAAGCACCTTAAAAACATCTGCTTCAGAAGTACAAAATATTAAGGTATGTGAATTAGTGCTAAACATAAATCTCCATTTTTGAAGATAAGAGGAAAGACTTACAATACACACACATGGAAAAAACACTAGAGGCATGACTTTGTATAATGAGAAATAGAAGGAGGGGGAAAAAGGGAGATGAATTTTCCCCCTAGAACAGAGAAAGTGCCTCTGGCACAAATTCTCGTGTGTCGTATCTCTAAGTTGGTGCACACAGCTCAGAGATCATAACAAAGAAAAAACTGGCCATAGAACTGTCCCAGATCGAGATAGCCCCGTGGGCACACTGTGGTCACCAGCACTGCTAACAGCTTCTTTCTGCGCTGAAGAATTTAGCTTGCAGGCATGGGACATAAAAACAGTGATTTTCAGCAGGGACTCTGAAGCATCTGTGAAGGAATTTGAAGCTGAATTTAATCTCGTATTATGATTATGTTTAATTTTTCATAACTGTTTCCATCCTTCAATCCTCTACTAAAGGCAGGTCTGTGTAAGTATTTCTGACAAGTATTCCTGAGTTATCCCTGGAAGCAGTGGGTAAGTCTAGGTAAAGAGATGTGCACTGACTTTCTCTTGGAAGAGCTCTAGTTCAAAAATTTAGGGGACCCAGGGCACTCTGGAGCTGTAGCTGCTCTTGGGAGAAACACTGTAATACCCGAAGCCACAGTCTTAGAAGTCCTGTCTGACAAGCATCAGTCACTGAGACACCTGCAGGGAGTGTAGCGTAATGGCTTGAAGCCTCTCCTGATTTCCTCTGACAGATCATATCAGCTTCATCAACCAGAGTATTTCAGATGGTAGAGTGAAACACACATTTTCCCAAGGATCATGTCTTGCATTGTACAGCCTTGGTGAGCACAAGCCTCTCTTCACAGGCTGCAGTAGTGACTCCTGGGTACCTCAGGAGTAGATGGCTTTGTGGAAGTGCTGTTACATGAGAACAACTTTTGTACCAGAGAAAAGCTGTGAATAATTTCTTGCAAAGGAGATGTATTGTCTTTCCATGTCTGGGGGTATCATGTAAGGGAGCTCTGACAGTATGGTGGTTTATCACAGCACTATAATATCTTAAACTCAAATAATGCAGCAATGCAGGAAAACAGGGTGACTTAATGAACAAAGAGCTTTATCAACACAGTAGTAGTACAGTATAGTACAGTGCCATACATGCCATGTGCCATCCAAAAAAAGTCAATAAAAATAAGGCCTTTTAGTACTTTTTTTGCTTAAGTGGAATTCATGCATAAGAAAATTATAGTTGTTAATAAACTGAAAATTTTCTCATTCTTGAAGTAAAAATCCCTTGTGGTATTGACAGTCAGCTTCACTTGGAAAGGGTAGTGAGAAGAATTCTGACAAATCTCCAGTGAAGAATCAAAGATTCTTAAGAGTATAAACTCTGACACAAAATATGTACAATTTTGCAAGTGCCAAAATAAGAAAAGATTCATTAAAATTTGCAAGTTTAAAAATTATGTTAAAATGGGTGTATGCATCATTTGAGGAAGCAGATCTTTCCTTTATGTAAAGTTTATGTAAGGTTTCATGTTAAACATAAGCATCTTACTAAATTTTTTATCATTCATATTTCTGAATTAGCTTTTTTGTGAAGTGGAAATTTCATAGAAAATTCTTAAGTAATTACTATAGACTACAATTGAGTTCCTGAAGACTGGTATGAAAAGTGCTGAAATTCATTAAAATCATGAGACTATTAGCTCCATGAAAACTCTCAGTAATATTTTTCACATCTTTATTAAAAGGAAATGTCAAACAAGTTAGCCTAAGAAGGGATATAACTTTGAATAGAGTTATATATAAAGATGCAGTTCTATGGTCTGCAGTAACATTTTCAAATGTCTTTTGTCTCCACCTCAGAAATAAGCACTCTGTTTATCTTCCATTTGTCTTCTGTTGTTATTTGCAAATTTACTTCCATCAAAAGTTACAAATTGTTCATTTCTTCTTCTTTTTGTTTCTCCTCTTTTCCTTCACTGGTGACATATATACAGCTGTTCAATCCCTCTGAGTCATTTTGAAACCTGTGAGAGACTGCTGCAAGCAATATCTTCCCTGATCATAACAATTTGATGTAGACCCATTTCCTGTGCAGATCTAAAGAGGAAAGTAAATTGGAATTTTATTTCAGCTGGGAAGAAAGCAGCAGTGCCAAATACCTGAAGTCATTGTAGACTTGATTTCAAAGATGATTTTAGGATTTAGGGCTCAGGACATCTGTCTCAGTTAGGATGCTAGTGGTAATTGGCTACCAGATGTGGTTGCGTGCCTTTTGAGCTAGTAGAAAGGTAGCAGAGCAATAGGAAAGGCTAAAATTGCATTTAGCTTTGAAATTGTGAAAACAATGCTAAAGACTATTGGAAAGAAAGTATATACCCTCAGCTCACAGGTATTTTAATGTAACAATTACGTTTTTTAACCAGTTTTGGAAATGGCATTAAATAGACTATAGTACATGAATTAATGAAGAGTAGAAGCTTATGGTATAAAGTTTAGCAATGTAAAAATAGTGCCGTAAAGGTAGCTCTTTTTCAGTGAATAGGTAGTTCAAATATATTAATCTGTTTCTGTTACCATGTATTTTGATAGTACACACAGCACCCACCTGCCCCCTAAATTTTTGTATCTTTCTGTGTTGGGCAATATGTTGAGTACATTCAGATGTAATAAACAGAGAAATCTTGTTCTACAGGGCACACTGCAAAAAATGACAACATAAATGTACAACAAACAGAGCACTAAACAGTAAAACCGAAGTATTGTGTTGTGTATTGGAAGACATTCAGATATTCAGAATGAATTTCAACTGCCGTGTGACATTTGGCATGCTTTTAACATCCTCTTAAGCACTGGAAAATAGAGATAAAAATGTGCAAAGAATTTTCTGGTACAGATAGAAAGCTACAGCTCCTACCCTAACATCAAAACTCAGGGAGCCTGCCTAACTTTTATTTATCTGCTTCTTGTGAGATAATTTCAGTAGCAATTTGGGAAAAAACAGAGTAAAAGATGTCAGCTAGAGATCACAACCAAGCATGAGTCAACTGTATCAACGCCCCCACCCCCCCAAAAAAAAAGAAGAAAAAAACCCAAACACTGGCCTTCCATCTTGGTGGAGGCTGATAAGTAGGGCAGAAAATTTGACCAAAGAGAAAAAAATACAAAAATGAATTTAAGACATGGAGCAGCTTAGCAAAAGAGAAGGGTGAGGAACTTCTGTAAAAATCTTCAAAAACCTCTGAAGAAGATGCAGCAAAGGAATACATTGCTCATCACATCTAATGTGAATAAGTTGAGGAGAGGATTTGAATCACAGGATCATTTAAGTTGGAAAAGACCCTTAAGATCATTGAGTTAAACTGTTAAGTTGCCAGGTCCACCACTAAATCACATCCCTAAGTGCCACATCTACAGTCATTTAGATACTTCCAAGGGATGGTGACTCAACCATTTCCCTGAGCGGTCTGTTATAATGCCTGACCAGCATTCCTGTGAAGAAATTTTTATTCTTTTGAGTTGGAACATGGAAGATACAGGTTCAGAGTTAAGGGGAGAATGATGCATGATATGTCTAGTTTTCCCTTAATGAAAGTTGTTAGGAAGATGGTTAAGAAAACAGCTTCCAGGAAAGATGTAATTTTATTTAATTCTGATTTTTGCAGGATGAGATGACCTCCAGAATATTTTTATGTATGTTTCTTTAAATTTTGTTGAAAAACAATATTTTCTCAAGATTAAGGTATATAAAAGTTTATGTCTAATAATAACCACTAATACAACTGTATTGTATACAGTATTGTATACAGTACTAATACAACTGTATATAGGTAGTCAGTGGATAACTTTTGATTATCTAGTAACACTTCAAAAACTTGATGGCCATATTTTGCTGCCTAGAGATCTGTAAAATATGGCAGTGTTGGAATTTTCTTATAACTTGAGGTTTTCACTGTTTCCTGATGTGCTTTAGCATAATCCTTTTAGCATTAGACTTTAGGAACCCTTTAATACATGGTACCAAGGGACGTAAGTTTAACTCCCAAAATATTTACCATTCTGCATAAATAGATGAACTATCTTAAAACACCAAATATTAACCTCTTTGTGAATAAATGTCCTTCACAGAAAGACTAATAAATGTGGTTCCACATGCTCAGCATCATTACAAACACAGCTTGTTCCTTTAAGTCTGTTGTGCCTTTTCTGTGTTAAAATCTCAGGCATCAATATGTGTTCTATGACTAATGTATTTTTAACTGCTCTGAAGGTGGGGGGAAGAAAGGCAAAATGGGAAAAAGACAATTCTATTTTTCGTCAGTGTTTTTCAATATAAGAAATATAAAAGGATTTTGTAGCAGGAGGAAGTTCTATTACTATGAACGGTTTTTCACCATTTTCACTTCTTTCATTGTTTGTAAATCAAAAAAACATTGTCATTTCAACAAATTTGTCCATTGGTTGAAAAAACTGAACAAATGCTATGCATGCTCAAGTCCAAAAGCAGATAATGAGCTAGCATGGATACTGCTTCAAATAATCAATATGTGCAATTTTGGATAGCAGCTGTTTGATAGGCTGTGAAAAGCATGTGACACCCATCTATCCCCTGTATGAATTATTTCCTCTTTTACTTTACAGTTTCCAGTTTTCACCATTACCACTTTCAATCTGCTCCAGTTACTGCAAAATCTGCTGCTTTGGCAGCCACTCCAGTCAGCAAGATTGTTCAATGTTCAGTGCTCTTAGGAAAAAAATGAGAGGGGTTATGTGCACAAGTCAAGAACTGTATCTAAAATAGGAAATAACTGTGAATATACATATGAGTATATAACAGTGAGTAACTCTGGGAGAGTCACCTGAGTTAAAGCACCAAATTGGCATTCTTGAGTTGCTTCTCCACACGTGACCAAGTTGAATGTCCTTAAACAAGTCACTTCCTCTCTGCTGCTCTCTCTCTCAGTGATCCTGACTGCCTTTGTAAAGCTCTTTTTTATATTTATACTAAATCAAGACATGCTTTTATGAGTATTATGACTATATAAATAAAAGTGACTGACCTTGTCACTCATCTGTACATCTCCACATTAGAACTACCAGAATCCCTTTTATCAACAGAAGACCTGTAGACGGTGTTGTTCTGTATTTTGTGTGAATATCTTAAGTCCTTACAATTCTTAATATCTGATTAGGCAGAATAAATGGGAAAATCTCAATCTAGTGAATTTTCAAATGACATAAAAATAAAACCAAAATAAAACCAAAGATTTTTGGGTTTTTTTCCTAACAGAATACCATATATTCAAATGAAAAAAAGATAACAAATCAGGTCATTTTGGATCTTACAAAATATAGAGAAGCTGTGGGGTTTTTTGGAAGTTAAAGCAACAAAGAAGGAGATGGAAGATTTGGGGTTAACATTATTCGCACGTTAAAGAAGTGCAAATTAAAGATCTAACAGATCAAACTTTCATAGCTTTTTTAAAGACAAAGTAGATCTTTAAAGTAGCTTTCAGACTATTTCTCTCTTTCAGAACATGCAGAATAAGTCAGGTTGAAAATATTTAGAGACCTTTGAACTATTCTATTCTACCTCACGTCTTTGAAGATTGCAAAAAGGCTTTTTAAGGAAAAGAAAAACATAATGATGCTATCAGTAGACAAACAAAGAAAGCACAAGAAGTAACAGTTTATATTAAAGAAAAGTTGATGGACAGACAAAGTAGAAATTGGGACATAAAGATATATGGATATTTCCATTTTTTCCAATTACTTTAAAATACTTTTAAATAGCAGTGCTCAAGTCTCTGAGAATCATTCTTGTTATTATCATCTATTTCTATTAATCATAGGACATGCAGACTGAGCTGACTACTTTTGAGTACTTTGAGATTCGAGGGACATGGCTAAAATTCCAATTGCTTCATTCCAAGTAATGCTCAATATAATTTCTTGACCTGGTATTCTCCTCTTGTTCTTTCTGTGGCATGCTGTAAAATCCTATTAGTCTGTGTTCAGGAAATCTGCAAGATATATCTATCTCCTCTCCTCTCCTCTCCTCTCCTCTCCTCTCCTCTCCTCTCCTCTCCTCTCCTCTCCTCTCCTCTCCTCT
>JAWWEY010000172.1:76054530-76075316 GCA_035582745.1 Loriotus luctuosus | reverse complement strand
TCCCCCCCCCAGGTAAAATCCTATAGGACTTGTATTGTTAGGAAGACTGTTTATTTATTGAGAAGGTCCATTCAGTTTCACAAATTCTGATAGGCAATGTATTTTTAGGAAGGATGGTTTCTCTTGAAATATTTTTTGTATTTTTAAGATTGTGACTTTGATTTGCATAGGAAAATCTGGAAATTATTCCTGCTCTTTGGAAATTAGGACCTTTTTTTCCTATTCATTCACATTCATGCAATAAGGTTCTCCCTGCAGAATTTTGTACATGGAATCTATGTTTTATTTTATCACCTACAAATACGCTAACTACTCTATTATAGGTATTTATAGGGGAGGGGGAAAGAAATCTTTCCTGAAGTGACTTTATAATGAATACTGATAATAAAAAAGATTTCAATTAAAGATTAGTAGAAAAGAAAAAAAGAAAACCCCTTAATAGATACAGTGTGCTCTGCATATTCCTTAGAAAGCATAGTACAAAATAGTACTGATAAGAGATACTCCAAATTCAGTGGTGGTTACAGATCCAGCCTGGGCATAAAATGACAACACAAAGAATTCTTTGCTGTGCATTTTCTCTGCGCTTATTTGATCCGATAGAATTTAAAAGACTTTTTTTCATATGACGTCTCTCTTTACAATGCATCAGGTTTTCCTCAGAAAGCAATAAAACACTAAATTAAGCTGAGAATGATGAACTATTTTCCAGGTAGTTGCAGCTTATCACACTTATCCATACCATTTATACTTTGGACCTGGACTTTAAGATACTAAGACATCAACACAGTCAACATCTGAAGACAACTTCAAATTTTAAGCATTTTATATTTCAGCAGTTCTCTTTTTTCTTCCTCTTGGTTCTATGGAAGTTTTGGAAGTGACTGTGCATGACTAGTACAGACATCTGCTGCAAACTTTGCTTGGTGCCTCAGGAAGACAATTACACGACACTGGCACATGAAGTCAGAGAGAGCCACTTTAAATTCTTTGCTCCAGCTGTACAAGCAGAACATAGGGGAGAAATATTTGTAGCTTCATTGAAAGTAAGAAAATATATTAGAAAAATATGAATTTTCTCATAATGAGGATTTTTTTCTTTAAAGAATGGAACTAGTAGCACCAATTATTTTCTTTGTGAACCCTAAAATTTTCACCAGAATATTGAACATCTGTGGTTGAATTTTTAACATTTATAAATCCACTAAGATAACCCACATAGCTTTTCTTAATGCTTTTCTCCATTGTGCCCTGATAAAGGTTTTCATTTTGGCAGCATTAGTGCATTTTATTTGTAGTTGTTAGTAATTAATTAGGCTGCAATCAGAACAATGTTCTGTTTCATAAAACTCTTGAACTTAAGGTATTCTGGAGCAAGATATACAGGATAAGAATTAGTAAAAGACTGTAGCTCTGCATTGATTTTCTTGCATATCTTTTGCTTTTAAAAACACTTGAAAACAGAAGCAAATGTTTATTCAGAAAAGAAGGGAACAGAATGGGACAAGGAACAGAGGTGAGAAAAGTTTAGATTGAACACTTAATACATTTAAATTTCAAAAAATATAAAACGGGCATGATAATTCATTCCAAAAAAAAAAACCAAACCAAAAACAAAAGAAAATAAAACAAATAAAAAACCAAACAACCAACCAACCAAAAAACCCCAAAAAACCCCCCCCAAAAAAAAACCCCAAACAAAAACAGGAAAAGGGAGAGCCCTCCATTTCAAGGCTGTCCTTTCAGATTTTATCTAGGTCATTGTGCATCAGGGACCAAGTACTAGCTCTGGCACAATGATAGGAAAGACAATGAAGTCAGCACACAGACAAATTTTGCCCGAACTGTTGCTAACAACTACTGATTAGCTCACAACTCAGACTGATTTAGACATTTTAAACTCCCAAAATGTATGAATATATCCACCGAGTAGAGCTTTGTCTTATAACAAATGGCATCCTTGTGAGAAGATAGAGATGAGTACAACATTTGTTATTTTTCTCAACAATAGTAATGGTTTCCAGTAGAATTGTGGTCTGTGGTTCCTGTTAATATTAATATTGGGACTGCTTATTTTCTTACTTCCACTTTTCTGCAATTCAGTCTGGAGCCTGCATTTGACTCTGTTGTTCAGAAAATTTGTGCTCATGCTTCTGATCCCTCATCTACATCCCTCTCCCCTCCACTGACCCCCATCTTCCTCGACTGTCTCTTTTTTCTTTCCACAAACATTTTTCACCCTGATGTCATACCTTCCACTGATGTTTTCCTCTTGAAACTACAGTTATGCTTTAAGCCTTTGCTCTCAGAAAGACAAACTCACTAGACAACCACTGATTTTCCTTGTTTTTGTTCTATTTTCTGATTGTTACCCTTTCCAAAACTCCAGAATTTTTTTACCACTACAGCTTATTCAAAAAAGTATGATGGTGAGGTTTTTTTCATTTATTTTTTAAACTAACTGTAGGGCAATATGAGAAATTAATTAAAAATTTTAATACTGCTCTATTCACTGTTTTCCTAGAAAAAAAAAAGTTTAAAATGTTCTTACATTTAAATAAAGGTATTTTAAAGATGTTGAGCTTAAATTACTTCTCTACCTGAAAAATCTTTTATTGATGAGAAACTGATAAATTAGAGGAATATTTAAGCTCTAAATGTCATTATAAAAGCTTCATCATTCTGGTTTAGGATCTTGCTCAGTGACATTAAGCAACCAACTGATTTAAATGTGTGAAGAAGACTGTACATCACAGAGTTGGTATGTAAGAAAGAAACCAGACCAAAAGCAAACCCATCTTAGCAGAAACTTCTGTACAGCATAAGGGTTTCCAGGACTTTCATTTTAATTTAATGAACTTCAGCAACAATTAAGTTTTGCAGAGAAAATGTTCTCATCTTTGCTTGCTTCAGTCTTCTGTCAGCTATACACTCAATTGTAACCACCAGCATAAAGTGTGCTTGGGAGTGGCAGTGGCCTTCTTTTAGAGAAATATGAAACAGGTTGGAAAAACACTAATAAAACTTGGGAGGAAAATAGTCTATGATGTCAACACAGCCTTCAAATCCATGAACTGAACTTATTAAAAAAATAAATATACACTTATGTCACGCTCTTGTCATTAACATTTAATGTGCAAAGAGTGGGTGAACATTCTACATTTAATTAAAACACAAAATTATTACTTCCATCTGCACATGCAGACCTGAGAAGCGGCTTAAGGTACACAAAAAATTTACATCTGGTATTCAAATTTAGGTGTGGAGAGACATTTTAACCATATCAGATGTCACACCATTCCTCTAGTGTAGAACAAATATGATATGTTATTTATTAATATTTGAAAATGTTTTCAATATTTGAAGTTTCTCAGGCACTTGTATAGACTTTAAATCATGTGAGTGAATCACAGCTTCCCAGCGTTAGGAGATCTCTTCAGTTATTTTAATTTCTTATTTTTATTTTATTTTTTGGTTCCTTTGGAAACTCACACAGAATGTTCTTTTTTCTCAGTGCAGCTTTTTCAGTAATTCTTTTGTTCTACATTTAGTGCCAAGAAGCACAGACCATGTTAAATCCATAGAGCAGCCTGCAATCTCCTGAACCATATGCTATTTTTACAGCAGGTCACCTGTGGAAATGCTTTTTTCAATCAAATCCTCCTTCTCTTGGCTTGTCACTCTGCTGGTTCACACTGGGGCTAATCCTGGTGCTGTCACTCTGCAGCCACCGAAGCCACCATCTGCTCTTTGCCCTACTCCGGCCTTTGATCAAACAGTAAATAAATCCTCCAGGATAGGGAGGGATTTCCTGGGTGCTGGCCATACGGCAGCATATTTGGTCATTGCATGGAGCCCACTGTGATGGCTGGTCAGGTGCCTTCCCATTATCTTCACTTGGACCTAGGAAGATTTCTCAGTGTGGAAATCAAACATTCTCACCTGCCTCAGAACTGGCAAAGCTGCTTGTGCATGGCTTTGAAATGAGGTTATCAAGTGGATATCGTGTGCCTCAGAGCAGCAAAGGCTAACCTCCTGGAGGAACAGGGGAAAGACCATACTGGCATTCCCACAGTCCCACCTGAAATCTGTGTGCTGACAAGGAGCTCTGGTGGCCCAGAAAGATGTTGATTAAGGATTGTTTTCTTGGCTACATATGAACAGTCCTGAAACCAAAATGATAAGGCTGGGTAGCTGCAAGAGGAAATACAAGGTGATATGGTGAGGGGGATAATGGCTTTTCTGACAGAGGAAGGAATCTGCAATAAGACTACAATAGTACAGGCCAGTAAACTTTAGCAGATCTTGTTTTTTCCTGGGGAGGCAACTGCTGAGCAAAGATGGGACACAATGTATCACTCTGGGTGCATGGGGTTGAAGTGCTGAACCGTACAATTCTTGCTAAACCCTGCAAAACTGCATCTGACATTGCTTGAGATAGGACAGAGGCTAACTCAGTCGCTGAGTAAGCATAACTGGTGGGCCTTAAAATATCTGTAGACTATAACAGAATTGCTGAACTAACAAGCTGCTGAGCCAGCATAATGAATAGAACATAGCAAAAATAATGCAATAGCTTTGTGGTTAAGACAGCTGTAAACGAAAGAAAAGAGGAGCTGTCTATCAGCCCGTTTCAAAGAACTGGCTCCCCAGTCTCTTGTATATTGACTAGAATGGATTCAGCAAAATAGCAGAAGGATAGTCTGGACAGCTGAGAATGTATGTGGCCTGTGGGTCACAGTACTATAAAGAGATAAAAGAGACTCAGAAATTCATCAATGAGAGTTCATCAGAAGAGAATCAGAATTGCAGATTCTCTTCTGAGAAAGAGGGCTGAGAAAGGTGAGCATTTTCTCCAGATTACCTTGAAATACTGACCAGGATATGCTTGTGACTCCCAAGTGGCAACAGCAGGAATCTTGCAGACCTTTATAAGATATGAGAACTTAGAGATCTGGGCAGAAGAGTGCCTCATGACCAGAATGCTATGCTGCTAATGACTTTGCTAGGGAGTTTATAATAAATATCCTCTGCTTTTTATATTATTTCATTAGTTATCTTTTGGGATGGATGCAAAGATAGGTAGATAGATAGATAGATAGATAGATAGATAGATAGATAGATTATAGACATATCCATCCATCCATCCATCCATCCATCCATCCATCCATCCACCCACCCACCCATCCATAACCACAAAACTCATGACTATCACTCATCATGCTGTTTCTATAATTGCCTGTAGTCATTGTTTGGGTTTGGTTCCTGTATTGCTGACTTGTAGTTATATTTCCTGTGCTTTTGTTTAGTGGAAATTTTATAAGCGACCAGTCAGTGTAGGGTGTTAAAATCATCACCTTCTTAATATTGTGGATGCCTGTGGTCGCACTTCTACCTACTAAATAATTTGCATTAGTTTTCTAATATTTAAAGTTACATCTCCAGAAAATTAAAAAAGAACTGGATACTGGTATGTAATCATTCATATTGCTAACCTGTTAGCCTGGTTTCTTATAGATTTAATCCAGGAGAACCAGCAAAACTATTAAATTATCATAATAGCTAACATGTTTGGGAATGCCTTAAAGGGTAACAGGTTGGAAGATGTTCCAAGTCGACTGGTTGGATGCCACCAACGGGTTTTGGAAAGAGGAGAGTTTGTTTGTACAAACACAAACTGCACCATGTCTGTTGGCTCTGGGAATGAAGCACAGAAGCCATTTCATCTTACATAACACTTACCCACATCCTGATATGTCTTTCCTGCTCATGTCCATGAAAGTTTTGAATAGAGTTGTACAGCTTGTAGTGGGTCTTCTTATTTTTTGTCTGCACAGTTTTGCAAAATGAAGCTTTCTGAAAAGTTCAATTGAATAAAGCAGTGCTTACAGCATTTGAATTTATGTAGGAATATTTGTTAAAATCCTACAAAACTTAGCAGAGCATTATAGCTTCTTGCAATGGTAGGGATGATCTTATAAAATAAATTCATTTTAAATCCCATTCAGAATGTACCAAGAGACATAAACAGAATATTTTGTCTTTTTTGCTTTATAATTAATTTATATAACAATTTATTGTGAGATTTTATACTGTCCTTTACAGAAAACACATCCTCATTTTTTTCACACCCTTTTACTTTAGAACATTTTTTTATTTATTTATCATTCAATATTTTAATAAAAAGCAAAAAAAGTATGCAAAATATAACACATTGAGCTCTCCTTTCAAGCACAAACAGATCGTTTACTCTTGAATTAGTGGAAAAATGCCCTATGTCAGCATATTTGATTTTGAGTTTATATGAATTTGAGTCATTAAGCTGAAGTCTAGACTGAAAATGACTCTTTATTCCTGTCATCTGGTTTTAATTGGACCATAATTTTGTGTCTTCACAGGATGACTCTGATATGTTAATAGTATTTTAGCAAAAAACTATATGTGGAGAGTAAAATACATGATTTTCTTCTCTCACTTCTTATATCCTTTCCCCAAAGACTTAAAGAACTATTTAGCACTTTAAGAACCATTCCTTTCCTCTTCAGTTTCCCAGACTAATTTCCAAAATGAGGGGAGGAAGTTCCCCTTATTTCTTTTCAAACTCAATCATTGCCTTGCGGAATAAGTCATCAAAATGGGAAACATGAAAAAAATTGTGCAAGCCTCCAGGGCTTCTGCGGATGCTCACTTCAACCAACAAAGGGTTGGGAACACATTGGGAGGTCATATATGTTAGTCTTTTAAAATCCATGCCTAAATTCAAATGGACATAGTGAAAATGCAGAGGAGCCGCAGCGTTTCCCCCTCTCAAGAAGCAGCGTTCCAGGTCAGCAGCCGTGTTGACAGCATCTGTTCCTGCCGTGCCTGAGCCCTCCTCGCTCCCCTTGAGGAGCGCAGTGTTCATGTCTGTGCCTAGTCAGTGCTCAGATATCTGTATTCATCCAGGCAGCTATTCCTCTGTTCCTCATCCCCGTCACAACACTCAATGTACAGCCAAGACACTGATTTTATGGTGCCTGTTATAACAGAATATGCTAAATATATACTGAAGGCATTCATAATTCCTACCAGAAAAATGGACATATATCATGATCTATCTAAATAACGGTAAAAACTTTATAGCTATAGCTAAATTCTAAACAATAATAATAAAGAATAAATAAGAGTGTAAGATAATTTTTTTGTCACCCCTGTTTTTTTCTCTGAAATGAAGACCAGGACACATTTTCAACATGAAATCTGCAAGCATAAGCACTTGGTACTTCATTGCTACTTAATGAAAAGTAAGATTCCAAGTAATAATAACAACAAAAATGAAACTCCTAGAGTTGAGGGTTCAAAAAAAAGCAATTAACAAAAACAGACATCATGGAAAGTATACTGTCAAAATGTTGCTGTTTGTTTTGTCAAAATTAAGGTGGACTTTCTACAGTCCTCATACAAACTAAACTCAGTCTGTGCTCCAAGAGAGTAAATATTGTCGTTTTTAATTTTTCACCAAAAATGAATTGCCCAAATAAATAGGGAAACAAATACTGTTAAAAAGTGGTTGCAGAATTTACTGTGTGTCTTTTCTTTTATTCCTTTCTATTTATTTAACAATGTATTCTGAAACTAGCCCTGCTTTCAATTGTCTTTCTAAAGGCTTAGTGAAAACCTGTGTCACTGCAAACTGCTGCTGCACCTGATGTTTTATTTTTGCAGGTCTCTCCAACAACCTTGAGACATGAGCTTGTTCACGAGGTAAGCTTTTGCTACTAACCTGATGCAAAATAGCCAGTGGTGCCATTTAATTGGCATAAGATTGCTTCTTTAACCACTGCACATGGTTAAAATTTGCAATGATGTTAACTGGGGTTCAATGTATATATTAACAGGAGGCTGGAGGCCTCACTGGATTCCTTTCTGCTATATTCAAAATCACCATAGGTGTTATTTATACCACTTCTGTTCTTAGTGCATTTGCCAAGAAAGAAAAGTCAGTCCAACACAGTTGTCATCTAAAAATAAACACCAATGAGATCTTCTTCCTGTGGGCTGTAAGGTCATTCTGTAACTCAGCATGGTTCATTGATCTCTTCTACCCCCTGTGCCTTTCCAGATTTATTGGAAATCTGTTCAAAGGAGAATATATCTTACCGCTTGCTACTCTGGGAACTGCTGCTAAACGCTGAGTAAAAGATTCTTTTCTATTCTCTTTATTCCTTGTCCTTAGAGACAGAACCGAGGAAAATCTTCCCAAGTCTCTCAGACATCAGCTGAAAACAGATGAGCTGGGAATACGGGTTGAATACCTTCTGCAACTCTTCCTTTGGACAAGTTCACTAAGGTCAGGAAACACCTTGGGAACAATTCATGTCAGTGTGTGTCTGTATTGCTTCTGTTAGCATGAAGAGCCTCAAAGTAATCTGAGTCAATGATTTGATTACTAATAAAGAGCAGCAGCACATGGTCAGACGTGTACTTCGTATTTCCCTTCCTTTTAATATTTCACAGTATTAAACAGTACTGTGGAGAGAGAAATCTTGCTACTAGCAAGAGATCTATCTATATACCCATATACTTCCCATCAACCTAATCATATCATGCATTTCATGCAGTTCAAGCACCCATGTAAAACATATGTAACTCATTAGAAAAAATGGAGTTTCATCCACATTCACTCAGGTTATGTTCTGTCTTCACTGTAAATCCTGAAACAAATGGGAAAATGTGAACACATGTGCTGGGAGTTTTACTAGGAGCTCAGCAGCTGGTATATAATCACAGAGGTTTGATTAATTTGTTGTTCTTTATCTTTTTTCTTTCTTTAAAATAAAGGTTCTTAGCAAGACTAATGCATATGCACTCAAGCCAGCAGTATGTGAGTGATGTGAATTGATAAAATAGTTTATGAGCAGTAAGATCCTGGGGTCTGTGGAGCCCCACTGAAACAAACGGCTCACCTTTGGGGTAACCCTAGAAAATGGTGTGCAGAAAGGGAGAGAGGCTTAGTGCATCAAGAAAAAGAAAGATGAAGCACTTGAATTCCTTTGATTCCTGCTACAGAGGCACATCTGACAAAACAAATTTGTGTCAGGCTTTTTGCAAAGTGTTATCTTCTGCTTTCCCCTACTGCTGGGCCAGGCAGATGCATGCCCCTTCCCCATCTGTGCCTCGTTCATCTCTTCCCTCTCTTCTATGATTTTCTTTATCTTGAACATTCACCAGATTTTGGCCTGATGTCTTTGCTTCCAATCATATAATGGTAGAATAGAAAGGCTTTGTTCTGAGTCCTAATAATTTAATACTCTTACTCACCCAGTAAATTTAAGAGGATACTCCGTTTAAACCATTATCTGATGTGTATAATATTAACAGTATTTTTTTTCTATCTCATCTTTCTTCTTCATTCCAAAGGTGAAGTGGTATTGAAGAGGCAAAAGAGTGCAGAAAAGGAATATTTCTCTTTGACTAGACATTCAAACAACTCCATATTTATCAACCCCTCACATTCTCTGCACATCTCTGCCTTCATTACTCCTTTAGCCTCCACCCACCAGATTCTTTTATTCTCTTTCCTCAAACAAACATGCAGTGCATATTGTGAACCATAACTGAATGAGTACAGTGGCATTTGCAGAGTGGTTTTAAGGCCAGGGGTGAAAGGTGGTTCTTTGGCCCAACAGAACGGCATGCAAGAAACTCAGCGGTCATACTTGAGCGCTGCTACTTGGCAGATGTTCTCTGTGAACTTACCCTAAAAAAATTTAAGGTCCTTTGCTTGCTATCACTGCTGCATAAGCAAAAGACCAGTAGTAACAGCTGCAATATCAATAACAAAAGCTTACAAAAGAGTGATTCATGACAGAGCCCAGCCTGATCACAGCTGTAACTCCCTCTGAAACTGGCATTACCCAAACCCTCCCTCCCGCTCAGAATTGGAACCACCCCACTGCTCCTCTGCTATGCTTATTCCAAGGGAAGGAAGCAGCTGGTGCCCTTTAATAGTCCTACATGCCCTGTGCATATGTCCAGTGGGGAGTGGAGGCTGACAGTGGGCTGCCATGGCCTGAACAAAGTCACCCCATCACTGGGTGCTGCTGCGCCAGACATGCTGGAACTTCAGTATGAACTGGTGTCCAAGACAGCAAAACGTCATTGCTAATGCATTTTTCTCCATTCCTTCAGCAGCAGAATGCAGGCTGCAGCTCATGTTCACCCAGAGGGGCATCCAGTACACCTGGCACCAACTGCCCCACAGGTGGAATTACAGCCCCAGTACTTGCCAGAGATTGATCCAGACTGCACTGGAAAATGGAGAGGCTCCACTTGCAATATATTGATGATGTCATCATGTGGGGCAACACAGAAGAGGAAATTTTTTAGAAAAGAGAGAAGATAAACCAAATTCTCCCGTAGGCCAGTTTTGCCATAAAGCAAAGTAAGGTCAAGGGATCTGCCTGGGAAATTAAATTTTTAGGAGAAAAATGACAAGATGGATATCATCAGATTCCAATGGATGTGGTAAAAAAAAAATAGCTGCTATGTCCCCACCAACTAGCAAGAAGAAAACACAGGGTTTTTTTAGGTACTGTGGGTTTGCACAGGGACGCATATTCTAGATTACAGTCAGACTGTAAACCTCTATCAAATGACAAGGAAGAAGAATGATTTTAAGTGGGATCCTGGACAACAAGTTTTTTGAAAAAATTGAACAGGAGATTGCTCATTCAATAGCCCTTGGGCTAATAAAGCCAGGATAAGAAGTGAAAAATGTGTTCCACACTACACCCAGTGGATAATAGTTCTTCCTGGAGTCTCTGGCAAAAAGTTCATGGACAGACTCGAGAACAACTCATGGGGTCATCTGAATTGAGATTTCAAGATGTTACAGCTGACTTACAGTACTCAAACTCCACCCAACCCTCAGCTGAATAATGTGGTTTAGGAATTGTACTCCCCAATTCAGTGGCCCCACTAAGACTCTCCAAACCACACACCACTCTCTTTTGTTTCCCTGCTTTCCTCTCCCCTTCACTTACTGTGATGCGACAGAGAGCGGCATTGGAGGCAGAAAGGGCAAAGATCAAGGGTTGAGACAAAAACAATTTACTGGAAACAGCAAAGAATAAGAAAACAAACAGTATCAATACAAATGACAGAGAGTACAGGAAAATAAATTATTCACACCAAAAAAATCCCAATAACTGACAGTACCAGACAGTTCCCTCCACCATGTTTACTCAACTAGAAGAGAGGTCCTTTTGCCCAGCCCTGGAAAAGATGTGAGGAGATATAGAAAAACCCCTGTGTCCTAGGCATGCCCCATCCTACCTACTGCATAAAATTAACCTTGTTCTGGCCAGAACCAAGAACTGAGGAACTGCAGCCACTTCTGTAGTTATTAATCAATTCACAAATGTAGGAAGAAAATAAACCAATATTATTGTTCTTCCCAAAGGTGCATTATTTTGTCTCTCCTTACATATACCAATAAAATTAGACCCAAATTTCTCAGGATTATATTCTTTCATTTTAAAATCATGTGTGAAAGAAAAAGGCCACCTGCAAAAGACGCTGAGGGTCTGTAACAGTTTTGCAGTTAATGCATTTATCCAGACATGGCTGAACTTTATGCCCTCCCCAAGCTCTTCCCATCTGCTCAGCGAAACATAGGCTAAGAAAACATGTCACTGCTGTAAATTGATCTTGAACTTTCTTGCCTCACATTTATGTCTTCTAAAAAATCCTTAAAGCTGTAACTAGAGCAGTGATATACCCAGGTAAGAAACAACATTGAGTTAGGCAGCCAAAATCTGGCCATTTTCTCTTTAGTGTGAAACTGGCGTGATTTCACTGAAGGTAAAGGTGTAGGTCCTGATTTATTTGTCCAAGAATATTTCTAATTTATGGCCTTAGCAGAATGTCTCAGGTTCTCTTTTGGCTTAAGTAAATAAGTAACATATAATGTCCTCCAAACCAATGCAATTGGGGCAGGTCTAAGTGCTACACTTTGCTTCTGAGTACAGAAAATATAAGTTTATTGTGCATGAGGGATCTTTTATTTCATCAAGATTGCTGAAAATATAAAGGGAACTAAATATACCCACACAAAAATTACCTCCAGGAGCACATTTAAATAAGACTTACAGAAGACAGTTAGAGGGGAAGAGCAAGAACAGAAAGTGTCTGCTCTGATTTACTGTAAATCTCTCCCTGGGTGATTTTGATGACTCAAGACCTGAGAAGCTTAGAAAAATATATATGACAGAGTCAGATGCTGTTAACTCTATGAATACAAACAATAAATATGGTATCCCTCACTACTAAAGAAAATTATAGTATCTTGAGCTCTGAAAGAATAACAACAGCACCATACGAATATTTTATTTCATAAGTACTTGCAATTAAGAATCAAAAGGAGAAAAGAAAATGCCCCAAGTCTCTTTTTTTAATAGACTTTGTATTTATGAATAACAAAATTAACAGGCATGCCTCAGTTCAAATGGTACTAGAAATATTATTTAGCTATCAGGAAAATGATTGAAATATTTTAACACAGCAAAAATTTCCACAGTACAATTTGTTATTCTACAAAAAGCAGTAAGTCTTTAGCTGCTGTAATTGTCTTGGTGTATTTGAATCTCTCTATACATACTTAAAAAATAAAAAAAAATAAAGAAACAGTCCTATTTCTCTCTTCTGTTCCCACTTCATATTTAAACCTGTCCATTTCTAGACAGAAATAGAGATCTTAAAGTACATTTATGTGATAAATATAAAAATTGGACAAAATTCTGCCAAAGCTTAACTGTGATTGAATCTGCCTGAACCAAATCCCTTTGATAAATTTTGACCAAATCTTTCCCATAAACATTCTGGTTTTTAAGCTATTTGGACTTGGTTAATTTTCTTTGCTTTTTCTGAGTAAGGTGAAGCTTTCAGTAAAATCAAAAAGTGTTTTTCCATAGATGAAGATAGTCTCTTTTAAATACCACAAAGAAAACATTTTAAATTAAATTTGTAGATTAAAAATAATTTAAAATCTGTGGTAGTGTTCTTCACCTAATATCTGTTATTCAGAAGACCTTTGTTTTGCTGTCTTACCTTGCCTTGGTACTGGTTGTCTAGTGATGATTTTGGGCATGTTACTTTGGGCTATCTGCTCAGTAGTAAATTAAAACTGCCCAGGATCATTTTCTGCCAAGGAAGCCGACTAGAATAAACCATATCTTACTGTTTAATTCTTTTAACTGCCAAAAAATACAAGACCTCTTGACTAATGGATCAAAGCCTGCACTGACTCCTGAACTGTGAGTGAGATAGGTTTGAAACCAGCTTGTCCTTTGTAACAGAATATTGAGTTTTACTGTTATGTTGGAGCCCCATTTAGTTTATCTGTTTAGGTGTAGCTTTTACCTCTTTCTTCTACAGTTTCCCCATCTGCAAGGAGAGGAACATGATGCCTGCTTCTCCTAACCCACACTTTGTAATCTCTAAAGGAAAGCATTAGCTATGTCTCTTAATAAAGAAAATGAACTGTTAGAAGATACAATACAGACTTACTCCACTTGTAATCACTGTAAATCTCCCAATCTGACATCCACAGAAACCCCTTTGTGTCATTACTTACTCTAAAATGAAAATATGCTAAGGGAACCATAGCATTGACTTTCTATAATGTCTTTAAATGTGTACTAAAGACTTTTTTAGAGATAAAATCCCACGAAATATAAGGTCAGAGTGCTGGAAGTTTTCTCATAGTTTTAAATATTATTTTTATTATTAAAATTGAAGTTACTACATATTTAATGTTACCTAACATACTGAATATAGAATCTTCAATTCAGCAATATGTTCTTGCCTCTGGCTTGTAAGGTGACCTGTTTAAGTTAAGAAAGCTTAACAGGAGTTATAGAAGGCAACCATTTTGCAATCAGTGTCATAGGGATGCAGGGCTATATATTTCTTTTAAAGCTTCAGTGTGCAATCTCTATTGTCTATAAAAGACAGCTACTAGCACTCTGCCTTGTTTGGTTTGCCTTCTAAGGAGCGGTGCTTCAGTGCATGTTTGTGTTCTAGCGAATAGGAGAACAGATTTTTCTCGGAGAAATGGAAAATGTTGTTATGCAAAATAATGTCTGAGGCACTTTTCACAAATTTTAGAAGTCAAAGTTGAGAATTAACGAGTGCCTTGAGTTGAGCGAATAATGAGAGGTTATGTGGAAGTTGAGAACTGCTTTGGTTTGCTGGTAATTTCCTGATGTTCAAATAATTTCCTTTAATAAAGAAAGTATAAATTTTTCTTATTAAAAATTTTTATCATTCCTTTCACCCAGAATCTTTGGTTTGTAATTATAAAACCAACCAAACAAAAAATCCCAGTGTCTGTTTATTTTCTCTGAGTGTTTATAGTGTAAGGTCCTGATCTTACATGTGTGAATAATTTTAAGTGGATAAGCAGAATTAAAATGTTTGCAGAAGTATTTATAGGAATAAGGCTTAAATCCAGTTGGTACTCACTGCTTGTGCTCCTCTCTGACGCAGGACTTGCCTTTGTTGCCTCAGATTTCTTAGTTCTTGAGAAACTGTTCCCAAGTTAGAGCATGCAGTTAGTGTTGGTAGATAGAAAGTGAAAGTTTAGATCCTTAGAAGGAACAAGGGACCTGACATGTGCTATCAAGGACATTTTCTACCTTTATTAGTAAAGAAGGCAGGTAAAAGTCTTAGATAAAACTGCTTTCCCTTCCATATCTGCACAGACTCCATGGTTAGGTGCCAAGTAACAAAAATCCATGGGAATTAATTTTATAAAGTATTTAAGATAAAGATTTTGGTCTCCTAATCTTCTAGAAATACTATGAAAACAGACATGTCAGAGAGTTTTCAGCCTGAGATGTATATGGTGGAAGAAGAAAGGCATTGTCAACCACAGTGTACTTTCACTCAACAGCTCCCTGTTCTTTCCCTTTCCTGGCACCCTGGTCTGCAGAAGACAGGGGAGAAGCAATAGCCCTGAGACAAGGCACACTGGGGGTGAAGTCCCTATGAGTAGCTCTGTGAGCTACCTTGTCTACTTCTAGAAGGGCAGAAGGACAGAGGGAAAGCATGGAATATAATGTGGGAAAAGGGAGAAAGTGGTAAAAAATTGCTTGCCTGCAAAAATGGTAGACACTCAATGAGCCTTTTGTCTGTCTTTTAATTCCCTAGGTACTAGATGTATGTGATGATGTGCTAGTCTTGAGTATGTCTGGACCTTTCTTCCCATGCAAGCTGTTGATAGGCAGACATCTGCACTGCAAACCCACTGTGAGAGATGATTCTCTCACTTGGCCCCCAAACCCGATCGGCGCTCTCCCTGATGGATGAAGCCCAGTGTGTGTTCATTCAGGGATGCCTGCAGATTTTACCTTCCCTGGGAAAGCCAGGGCTACTTTGAGGAGCTTGGATCATGAGCACTTTTTCAGATATTCCCACAGAAGGAAGTAAACATATGACTAATAACAAATGTCCTTGTTAGTAGCATGATTCTGGAATGGATGTCTGTGAGAAATACAGTCCCAAAAGTTAAGTTGCTTTGAACTGTGCCAGGAAACAAGAATTCAGGGTGAAAAAACATATTTTCAAATTCAGACACTGCCAGGTTATTTCTGACACTACCATCCTCAGTCAGCTTCTTCAAAGACATCCAGAGGCCACATGTGGCTCAAAAGAAGCCTCTCCCCCCCACAAAAAAAAGACTGCCAATCTCACCCATTCTTCCTGATATTGAAATTTCCATCTTCCTTAACTTGGAAACAGACCTGAACACTAACTCAGTTGTGGGCAGGGCTAGCTGGAGTCTGAAGAGCAGTATCAGTATCCTGCAATAAGCTGGATGATTCTACACTGGATCTGGCTGGGATAGAGCTGACTTTTACCCCAGCAGCCTGTATGGTGCTGTGTTTTAGATTTGTAACTAACACAGTGGTGATAATATATCAATATTTTGGCTGCTGCTGAGCAATGCATGTGCAGCATCAAGGCTTTCTCTTTATGTCATTCTACCCTCTGCAGAGGGAAGGCTGGGTCTGGGCAAGAGTCTGGGAGGAAACACAGCTGCTACAGCTGACCTTAACTGGCCAAAGTGGTAATTTATACTATATAGTGTTGTGCTCATCAATAAAACAGTGCTTGCAGACTTGTCTGAACATTGGTCTGCTTACGGGAGTGGTGAGTGATTGCCTCTGCCTCTTTTGTATTGTTTTTTTTTTTCCCCTCTTTCCTTAATTTATTAAAATTTACCATAACCCCACAAGTTTTCTCTCTTTTGCTCTAATTTTTTCCCTGGGGACAGGGAGACACATTGAGCATGTGGCTGCATTGGTGCTTAGATACTGGCCAGGATCAAAAAACAACAGGTCTCACAACATTTGCTTGCAGTTATAGTCTTTCTGGCCTGGAGTGACATAAATTTTTTCTGCTTGCTCTGTGCCATATCTCCAGTCTTGTATGGCATGCCAAAGCTCTGACTCAGAGATGGGAAAGGAGAAAGAAAAATTAATCCTCCAGGATCACTGTGAGAATGTGGCATAGTCTCAAGAATATTTTTTTAGATAAGCATCTATTTGTTTTTTTCCCATCTTGTTGTTTATATGTCCTTACACACTGTCTGTGAGTGCCATTTCTGGGCTCTGAAGGTCAGTGGGGAATCTGTATTCTCAGGTGATATCTGCTGGTAAGGCAAAAGAGGACTGCTTTATACACTGCAGCACTTAACATCCATTTCACTGGAATAATTTGGATCAGTGGCCTTTCTCAGACACTGCATGCAATTTTTACTCTCTGGTTCATTCCACTTGTTTGTACTCTTCCACCATCTCTGTTGCTGCTCAGCACAGCACCTGCTAGGCTACTAAAAGCCTGGAGTCAGCAGCTGTCTGTTTGCGCTGTCAAATTTTCCTTTTACTCCTTCTGACTGGTGCTGTGGAAGCAAATACTGCAGCCTCACTCCTTGTGCTTGCCAGGCAGCTGTAGCCTTCCTGGATTCCAGAGGATGAATCCATTACTAATGTTTATCAGTCCTCGGCTATCTGATCTTCCTGCTACTTATACTAATAGAATATGGCTCAGAAATGGTAGTCCCTACAGCACCATACCACTGTTGGTTTAGCTTCAAGGAAATGTGATTCTGCATCACACTAACACAGCTGGACACTGCTTAAGCCCTGTGACACCCATCAGAGAGAGCAAGATTGAGCTTTCCTTTTTTTTTTTTTAAATGTGTTAACCTCCAATAAACTGTTTCCACAGCAATTCCTTTCCTCTATCTGGAAAATAATATAATCCCACCAAAAAAAGAGAAATTCACATAACCATCACAGCATTTTATAACTTAGCTTTTACTGTACATCGCTGGAGCTCCTGACTGGCAGCAGTCTAATGGCACAGAACTGAATCAGAAAACAAACAGCTTTCAGGGCAGCTTTCACCTGGTTTTGAAGGGTAGAATTGCCAATAGATGGTCATGGGTGGGTCCAAAGAGGTGGAGGTGAGAGAGATAATTACATTTAACTTACCCCCACTCCAAACCTGCAGATTTCTGTGGCATGCGTGGCTATGGTTCTGAGCTGAATTCAGAAATACTTTTGATGCAGAGGAAAAGAACATAGTTAAATGTATATTGAAATGCAGTTAAGTACCATTATTTAAAAGATAAAAATTATTGTTGTAAAAGGAAAAGTGGACAGGGTGATGGTTTATTTCCCTTATTTCTTTTTTTAGCCCTTAGCTGACTGTTAACAATTTACTCTCTCCTTTTAAGGAAATTCTTTGTCACTCCAAATGTTAAATCAATGTCACAGGTGCAGGGTTCTTTGTTTTCCCTGTAAGAGTGAATATTGCTTTACAAGCAGATGCTATATTTTAATAGAAAGGTATTTTGCACTGAATTTTAATATAATAGAAATGGACATATTGTTGCATGCTTTCAACTGTAATAAAATAGATTCATTATAGTATGAGAAGGATTTTGAGTTTGAAAATATGGTTTTTTGAGAATATTTAATAGAAAAGAACATATCATTTCTCTGTATAAATTGATAGAAAAGGGATGCAATCACCATGAGAATGCACATCCATTAACAGGATCAGAAAAGGAAGGATTGTGATGAATATGCGATTTCCACATCTCAGAGATAAATTCTATCAACCAGAAATGAAAGCCATTTTCCCCTTTAAAAAATGAGTACAAGTCTATGTGAACTGTATAGTAGGTCCTTGCATTCAAGGACTTCTCTGCCTAGAAATACCTCATAAAGTAATTGGAGTAATAAATACTCTACTTGCTTACAACTAAATCTGATACAAACAAACACTAGAGAGTAAGCGGTGGAAAAAGTAAATTAACTGGGATAGACACTGAATGAAGGGATTGGGGTTTTTATCACAAAAACAGAGATGAAGCTTAAGGAGGGCTGAGTTCTGTTCCTGAGGTGTCCACAGGTCCAGAGGGCCTGTGTATTTTTAGTCAGATCATAAGGAAGCATTTCTAAGTGAAGATGTGCACTTATTTATCTGTCTCTGTGACTTTTATCTAAAGACGATGTGGCATCATGTAGCTCAGGCCAGTCAAACTTAAACAACAAAATGTTTACAAAGGCAGTCTTCAGTGTGGTTACAGAGGGAAGGTGCAAAGCCCATGCTTACCAGACTACTTCTAAATTACTTTATTGATGCCTACCTTTTATGTCTCGAGATTCTTTAATTTTGCGTAGTGATCCATTCTCCAAAGCAAAGTTCATGAGAGACATTATGACCTCCCCAGTCGTGACATAAAATGGAAACCACAGAACTCATTGACAACAGATTTTGTGGATGCCAAATATTTGCATGGATTCAGAGAGCAATGAAATACATTCACAGAAGACAAATCCATCAGGAGCTATCAACGAGAAAGATTAGGCCCTGAGTTTAGAATTCCCTGCTACTGTCTGGGCTTTCATGACTAAGAATTATTACATAAATTAATTCTTTCTCTGCTAGACATTGTTATGAAATAGGTAGATGTATGTGGATTCAGCCTAATATGACCATTTTTATTCAGCCTAATGTGACCATGATTTTAAGTACTGAATGACTTCCCATCATGCCAAAATAACTAACTAGGTGTATTTTTGAATAGCAGTGAGAAAAGTATCAGATTAAGAATATACTAACTAAGCCAGTGGTTTTCTCAGACTTGTTTCTGTTTTCACACCAGTCAGGTGGCTGTGGTTTGCTATGTCCTATTGGTATATCTTTCAAAGAAACTGTGATAACCTAATGGTCATATCAGTCTCATATAACATATAATGCAAGAATTGGACAAAATCTCCCAGAAAAAGTGCACCTATCATAGAATTCTTCCTTTATTATTCTGAAAGAAGATATGGAAATGATTGCTTACTCTTTCTAGAAATAACTGTAACATATTTTGCCAAATTTTAATTATCATGGCTGTGGTATAAAACCTAAAATATATAGACATAGAAACAGATTTCCCATTTTAGAAAGTTCTGGGTATATAGCTTGCTGCAGTTTCAAATGGCAAATAGATTTAGGGTTTTTTAATGTTATACTAAAAATCCTCTCTTTGCACAATTTTTCCTTTCCTCAAGATAGTTTTCCCCCTTTGATTTCAAGCCCCAAACTTCTATGACTCACTTAATGTTTACGCAAATATTCCACACTTATATCCAAAGACTGAAGAAGTGGCTGTCCAAAGCTTTATCCAATACCAAAAGTTATTTCAATGAAAATAGAGTACAAAATTCATTCCCACACTTCACAACTAGGTCTTTCAGAGATTGCAGCTTTTGAACAAAAGTATTATAAAACACAGAAGGAACCCCTTGAGTGTCGATATTTGAGGAAATTGTCTGTCATATAAGAGAAATTCTCATCTGAGCCAAAGGATTGAAATCATCCCTCACATTTCTCTGTAAGGTTATAACTGTTTATAACATTCCATTTTAGCAACACATAAAGCAAAATGCATATGAATTTCACTGCAAGTTGCTGAATCCCATAGTCTGGCAGAGATGAGGCTGCCGTAGGTCCATGATCCCAGGTGCAACCAGCAGCCAGACTGAGCCAAGCATATGTCCTTGGTAGGCATACACTCACATGGGTACTCTTCCACAACATATATGTGCATGCTTACATGGCTGGTCACACAGATTAGCAAAGACAGAGGCCCTCACACAAATATAGGTAGCACAGACAGCTTTTGTGCTTCCACCTCCAGTAGCTCAGGATGAAGGTCTCCTAGTGAGCAATTTATCCACATAGCATGGATCCCTCCTTTAGACAGCCAGTCTACACATTGCTCTGACCCTGGATACCCTGGTTTCCCAGTTTCTTTATACACATAAACACAAGATGTTGGTGAGTCTGGCCCCCATATTTTGCTGTCTCCCCAGCTGCTGACTTTGTCACCTGTATCCTCTCAGACCACTCAGGTCACTACAGCTGCCCCAAGCATCTATTGCACTCAGCAGCTAGTCCAGGTGGATGTCAGCTAGTGAGCACATTCCAGCAGGTCCCACTGCAGCCTCTCGAGCTGCTGGCACAGGAGATACATGGTCCCTCTGATCTGCACTCCCCAGTTCTGTCTGCTGACATTCAGGTGTCCATGTACATATACATGTTTAAAATAAAGAGCCTTACTCAGAAAAAAATAGTAAAAAATAAAACTTAATGTGAATACAGGACAGATCAAGGTGATCAGACATACTGTATGGCCAACGAAGCATATTGAGCAGCAGCCTCATGAGTGGTACCTG
>JAWWEY010000172.1:76035500-76054430 GCA_035582745.1 Loriotus luctuosus | reverse complement strand
CAGAGATGAGGCTGCCGTAGGGCCATGGTCCCAGGTGCAACCAGCAGCCAGACTGAGCCAAGCATATGTCCTTGGTAGGCATACACTCATATGGGTACTCTTCCACAACACATATGTGCATGCTTACATGGCTGGCCACACAGATTAGCAAAGACTGGGGCACTCACACAAATATAGGTAGCACAGACAGCTTTTGTGCTTCCACCTCCAGCAGCTCAGGATGAAGATCTGTTAGTGGGCAATTTATCCACATAGCATGGATCCCTCCTTTAGATACTCAGTCTACACATTGCTCTGACCCTGGATACCCTGCTTTCCCAGTTTCTTTATACACATAAACACGAGATGCTGGTGAGCCTGGCCCCCATATTTTGCTGTCTCCCCAGTTGCTGACTTTGTCACCTGTATCCTCTCAGACCACTCAGGTCACTACAGCTGCACCAAGCATCTATTGCACTCAGCAGCTAGTCCAGGTGGATGCTAGCTAGTGAGCACATTCCAGCAGGTCCCACCTGCTCTCGAGTTGCTGGTACAGGAGATACATGGTCCCTCTGACCTGCACTCCCCAGTTCTGTCTGCTGACATTCAGGTCTCCATGTACATATACATGTTTAAAATAAAGAGCCTTACTCAGAAAAAAATAGTAAAAAATAAACTTAATGTGAATACAGGACAGATCAAGGTGATCAGACATACTGTATGGCCAATGAAGCATATTGAGCAGCAGCCTCATGAGTGGTACCTGGCCCTTTTTATCTCTTTATCTCTGTTTTCCTGTTCTTTTTATTTCACAAGCTACCCAGAATCCTCCCTTTCATTTCCTTTGGTTTGTCCTCTAACTATCTCATAATAGTCTTGTACAATCCAAATTCTCCCCCCTGCATCCCACACTGAATCCCCTGACTCTGTGGGCAGTATTCACTCAGTCTGTAAGGAGGCCTGGAGACCATCTCCTGGTGGCTGATGGATCCCAATCACAGCCTAAGGGCTGACACCCTCCTGAGATACCTTGAGAGGGCCTGGCCTGGAGGAACTCACCCTCCCGCTTTCTTTTGTGCCTCTGGACTTCTAAGTGTGTGGAGATGACCTTATAAAACCTATTGCTGTACAAATCCATCTGAAGTAGGCTTTGTCTGTTTTGTAGATGTATTGCAACAATACAGTGTCACAGGACCAGTTGGGTGGGGACAAAGGAACTTCTGCAAGCCCTGCAGGAACATATTTCAGTCAGCTGTTGTTTTTCGAGCAATCTGTATTTGGAGAGGAACCAGAAGTAATTTTTTTCTGTTTGCTTATCCATGACATCTTCCTTGCACCTAAACTTTGTAATTCTTGTTCCTGAATCAAGTGGGGATTTTGGTTGTATGGAATGAAGTCAGACCCTTCGAGAGCCTCAAAAGAGAGATCACTCCTTCTGCCCAATTAAGTGGTTTAATCTTCTTTTTGCAGATCTAACTCAGCTGAAATTGAAGGAAGAATGGAGGATACAGTCACCTAGGGCATGTCACTCTCTAGACTCTGCCTCTTCTCACATAAGAGCAACTGCAGGGAAATGGCAACAACTTATAGCATCTTAAGGCAGCTATATAAACCAGGCCAGACTAATTACAGACTGAAATGGCCAATATCTCTCCACTGATAAAGGCAATCCAGGGTGACAAACTCAGATGTAAACACTGTAGGCATCATTTAATCTGATGAATCTCGCCTTAGACTCAATAGTTGGATGTGTAATACAAGAGAACTGGATGCTGCTATACAAATGATTGAAGTCCACTGCCTTTCAGCATGTGTAATATATACATACATAACACAACATAACATAACATGAGAACTGATGATCTAGGAGGTAAAACACATCTCTTTCAATATTTCCTTTAAGAAATTAAAGGATGAGTAAGATCAGCAGGTCTTTAATTCAAACATGTTTGCATTACTTTCAGAGCAGCAAGATCTTAAACCAGAAAACTCCAATCCAGAATATTCAAGGGGAAAAGTTTGAGTCTTCTGAAAGTTTGTAATTTTCTTCCTCTGGTTTTTAGGGCATTCATTAATTAACACCAATGAAGATATGATCAGAACAAAACAAATTAAACATTGGTATATTAGGGTAAAAAAACCCCACACTATTTTTCAGGAACAGTATTCCTAACCACTAGGCTACTAATTCATGTCTTGCTTTTGTCACATAACAAGTCAGGCCTGACCTGAAAAAGGCAAAGTTTGGAGGAGCTGGGCTAAAGGCCACGTATTACTTAAGGGTTAAAATTTTGGAGCTATGCCCATAAATTCATGTTCAGTATTACTTCAGGTACCTCCTTTATTTGACATGATTATTTAACTGCAGATTACTTAAGAGCAATTTTTTTTGATGCTTTGTTATGAGTGCATTCATACACAACTTTAACTTTTGCTTTTGTTTCTGTCCTTGGTACGCCTTACAAATTTTGCTCCATATTACAGTTCTTGTCACAGTTCCTGTAAGACTGATTTGGCAGCTGCCAAGATGCAGTCAGAGGTGAGCTCCATGATAGGGAAGTACTTAAGCACAGGTGACAGGCTGCACAGCAGCAGCAGCGTGACATTTTATCTGAGATACAGACAATGCAGGCAGTAGCACATTGCATTTGATACACACAGGGGACAGCTGTGGGGGACAGCTGTGGTAAGCATACAAGGAAGTGCTTTGAAAGATTATGACAGGCAAAATCTGACTTTTATTAAGAAATGGGGGTGAAAAAAGAATCTAATGGAAATTAAACAAATGGATTCTATATGTTGAGATTAATTTCATCCTACATTAAATGTTACATGCATACTGTACTGAACAGCATTTAAAAAGCTTTCCACATAAGAAGTCCAGACCTTGAAAAGGTTTGAGTCTCTTTGCCTGATGTGCATTAAATATGACCTTGTTCTATAAGTGGTACCACCGGTGCCACTGACATGAATAAAAGTGGCAGTGGTAGGTTCCTATTTGACAGAAGCAAAACCAGGTATCAGTCATCCATTTCAGTTTGTTTCCCCTCAGACATATTAATTTTTGTGTTGTTCATAATCCTCAGCAGAAAAATAAAAACCAGAATATTGAACAATGCTGAGATCCTTATAGAAAGCTAGAAGTCATGTATTTAAGAGCATGTACTACAGCCTCACATTGATTCATCATTGAATTTTATTTCAGAAGACATTGAAAGGAGAAAAATGAAAGGTAGAATGGTTCATTGAGACCCACCACTGGCAACTATCTTTCTACTTTTGCTGATCTTTTTACAGATCAATCCTAATGTTGTCGGCAAGTGGTTACAAACCACAGAAGAGCCAGCAGTGGAGGTGTGTTGGCTTTTTGTAGCACCAATATCTCCTACAGTTGACAGGATTTTGGACAAAAACATTTCTGTCATTCTGGAATGCACATAGAGAGAAAGCAAAGAGATATATGTGCTACTAGGCTTTTATTTTTCTTCACAGTAATCTGGATTCATGCAATTTATTCTAAGCACAGCTGTTACGCTTTTTCAGCTGTAAAGAAAAAATACACAGAGGAAAAAATTTTCTTTTGGCATATTTACCTCTCATATCTGTGTTCTACAGTGGGCAAGATCCTTAATAAACACAAATCAATAAAGGTTAACTTAAAATGGGTAAAATGATGCTGATTAATAATTACAGTTTTTAAAATTTGGAAATTTGGACATTGTGACATAGCCAGAAACACTTTTTAAACTCTTTTAAATTAACAGTAATTTAAAAAAAAATCAGATTGCAGGATAAGGAGATGGCATTTATCTATGTAACTATCTTTTATTCTGTTTCTTCTTTAGAGATTGCATAGGTTTTTTTTTGTTTGTTTTCAAACAGAACTAGAAGGCACTAAACTCCAATTCTTCTTTTTCCTGCCCAATCACTCATTCCTTCAGGAGAAGGACAAGGACATCTCCAGAGCCCTCCTGCTCTAGTCTGAAGCATGGCAACTTCCCTGTTCTGTTTTACAGGTACAGTGTAGCCCATCATGTAAAAATGTGTTAGAGTAGCTGCAAAGGAAAGGACTGTGTACATCACCAGCAAGAGATGAATAGCGATGCTGCAGGTTCCCAGGAAACTCCAGCCTGCAAATTCTCACTGCCATGAATGATAGGTACAGCATCAGGTCCAAAGTAAAGGAAAAGGAAATAAGGGGAAACACCTTTCTGTAGGAAACAGGCTTAGATAATTAGTTTTATTTGTCTCTTTTGGCTCTCAGAAAAGATTTCACTGAAGTAAAATTTATGGAGAATTTTTAGTTAACTGGTCTGGCAGAGAGAGTTGATTACAGCAAATATGCCTAAGGTGCCTTTCTGAAAGAGGCTGGGTTCTTTAACTGCTACAGACAACTACAAATCTTATTGTCTGGAATTTTGCACTATTGCTAACACCAGATTATACTTGGTAAGGAATAGCTGTTTGGTTTTTATTGCATCGCAGTTGCTTTTTTTCACCAGAATTTGCGAGAATTAGGAAGAGAGAAAATGTTTGCTTGCAGGATCAATGGAAAGTGAAAATAGAAAGCAAGAAAGGGAGAAGAACAAAATTTAAAACTTTAGCCGGAGAAAATCCTTGAAACCAGCACAGCTAGAACAGTGAAATCAGCTAAAAATATTTCTATAAAGACCATTCTAATTAAGAAACAAGTGCAGGCAGGAGACAAAGTCACGAAAACACTAAAATCTGTATGGAACTGTTGAGAAGTACCAAAGGAAAAAAGGCAGAACCTGGGATATGTTGAATTAGAAGAAATTTAAGTATCAATATACTAGGAGAAAAAGATCTTATAACATTTCTTTTGAAGCAAAAATATCAGGGTTTTTTCAACAATAACGCAAAAAGAACTATTTAATAAGTATTTCTTTTTAGTCTTGAAATGTAATAACACAAAATATTTTAAATTTCAACAGTAACTCAGGAAAATATTTAATAGAATCCTGTGAAATGAGATTTTCAAAGATGTAGGATTAATAACTTTAATCTAAAGCTGTAAAAAGAGCTGAGCAAGTGTTTTTATGCTCCAATAATGTTGATTTTCAATAAGTCCTGGATGTGAGAGAAGTTCCAGAGAAATGGAAGAATGCTAGTGTTTTTTCAATATTTTAAAAGAGAATGAACACATATTTAGGTTTGAAATATATATATTAAACAAAAATATGAAAGTGATAATCTAGGACTTGAATGATTGCATTAGCCCTCTTTAAATTTTTTTTAATTCCAATCAGCATGGGACTAGAAAAAACACATTGTACAAGCTAACTTTTTATGTTATTATTATTTTAACCATGGCTACTAATGATAATAATTTTCCAGTGCATTTTGGGTTTAGAAGGATTATCTTTTATTTTCAGGAAAAAAAAAGAACAAAAAAAACCAAACCCAAAATAAACTAAAACATGATATATTACTTTAAACTGACTCTAGCTAACTCAGTGTTTAAGAGGATGTTTTTACTGATAGTGCCCTACAGGCAATCAGCTCCTACTCTATATATATTTGAATATTTGTAGTACTGGTTGTCACTGAATACAAATTTGGGTAAATAAAATATTATGCAACATCAAGGCCAAGCAAAAGAGTCCAGTTGTCTTTACTTCTGACCATAAATTATCATCAGATAGTGGACATGCTGTTCACATTTCTTTGTTTTTGGCTTCAGGTTCCTGAAAATGAAACCCATAAATAAAGTTTTGATTTCAGTGTTATCATGTCTCCCAAAATATCATGAATTTTTTTAGGCATAGAAGGCAATTCCTATATAACCCAAGCTTACAGTACAACTGGGTTCATGTTTCTACCACCTAGTAGATTAAAACTTTCCCTACTGAATAGCAATTACAATTATTAAGTTCATTTAACAATTACAAAAATATATTTTATAGATTGATATAATTTAGAAAATTCATTATCTGAGTCTTGCAAGGTAAAGAGGGACATATATAAATTAACGCATTTATAATTAAACCCTTGAATAATGGTTAATAATTTGCTGTTTATGATGAAAAATAGAAGTTACAATAACTACTATTGTAATAATCTTGGAGAAGAAATAATAAAGGCTTAGGTTATTTTTAAATTGCATTTTTCCTACTATGATTATTTAAGTTCTAGGAGTACTTAGAGGTTTTATCTAGGAATGGAACTTCATTACTTCTTGAATTTCAAAAACATTCAGGATAATAAAAAAATTACTTGACTTTAATAACTTAAAAATTTAGATGGCTGGTCTGAGCTATTTTACCTAGGGTTCTTCCTCAAGGAATTTGGACTAAGCACGCCTTGCGTGAAAGGCATCTTTACACAAGGAGAGGGTACATAAAGAAAGCCAGGTGACCTAACATGGGGAAAAAAAATATGACTGACAGACAAGCATTTTAATTTTGTTATGTTTCCAGAGGAGATGATAGCCTGACCTCATCACTAAGGTGCAGACTGCAGCTTCATCTCTGCCACTGCTCTTGTGCTGTGTGCTGTATTTCAGTAATCGTTCCATTTCCTGACCATTACTGATACTAAACCAAAGGCAGGTCTTAGCATGAATAGCACGGTGATAATCTCACAGCTTATAAACAAAATGCAGTGATTCTTTAGAGAAAAGTGCACAATCTCATTTTTTCTACTGAGTTTAGGATCACAGGAAAGATTACACTGCTGACATATTTATTTATTTATTAATCATTTGTAGGACAGCATCCTATGACGACAACCCTGGGCTGATATGGGCAACACAAATAAAAAATAAAAACTGTAATTTCTCAGTTCTGCAGCTTTTCACAGTTCACCCATTTAGAGAAATTGGTTGCCTTCCAAAGCTAGTCCTTCCCAAATAATGAAATACTCTACAACCACATCCCTTTGTATTCCTGTTGAAAGCTCTTGGCCGACTCTGTCAAATGCATTTGAAATGCTCTTTTAAAGACTGAAACTTTGATGGCTTTGGTCTAAAACTCTTGACTGATTGAAAATTATCTTTTTTTGAGGGGCGCAGGCAGTTCTGACCTAAGAAAGGTCTCTTAGTTCAGGTTTTTATCTTGAATGAAGTGCAGCAAGCTTGACAAGCTCCAAAATACATACCACCTAAAATATAGGACACCTATGATCATAGTACAGACAAACACAGGGCTTGAATTTAAGGTTTAAGCTCACTGGTAGATTGCTTGACCATGAAAAGATTTTTTTTTCATAGATTCTTAGACAACAAGTTCTACATTATTTAAATTGTTGCACTCATTCTACTTGAGTGTAAGAGGCCAGTATTCTGTATTTAATTTGTTAGGGTACTTGGATGGGCAGAAGAAAAGTGATAAAATAGGAAATTATGACTATTCCTAATATATTAATAGAAAGGTTTTTCCCATTTATTTCTCTGTCACATCATCTAACAGCTGAAATGCAATTTTGCCTTCATTTAGGTCACACACATACTTTTTAAAAGCTTGTTTGCACCCTCCTTCATTTCAATCTCTCATCTTTCATTTATTGGTGAGGCATTGCACACATTTTTTCAGTGAAGCCTTGAAATGTTTTATAGAGTAACATCAATATTTCCATTTCTTTGTTAAATATATCTCTTATAGTCATTACAGCCCTATTGCTTTCAGTTTATAGACACTTCACGAACACAGGAGTGCATTCAGGTGTTATAAATTACCATCTTATTGCTGATACTTATATTAGGCTTGTTCATCTTATTTCTGAATGTCTGTCATGACATACTAATTTTACTGAGGAGGTCTCCAACTCTGTACATCACTAGCCATTATTATCACCATCTTTTCTGTAGCACAGCTATTATTTCATAAAATAAGTTACAAGTTTTTAAGACCAATACTTGAGAGACTTCAAGAGTAGCCTCCTCTCAGCTTCCTATTCTGACTTTCAGAATATGTTCCCCTTTCTTTAGTACTTCCTTACCCCTCAATATTCTGAAAATTCTGTCCATTTTGTCTAGCTAAACTAGAAGTGTCCAAGTAGTGCCTCATCTTTCTTTTATTTTCTTTTTTTTATTAATTGCAGAACTTATAGACTAGATTTATATTTTCCTTGACTAAGAAATTAATTATCTGAAAAGATTTCATCTAGTTTGCTACAATTTACCTTTGATGGTATCATGTGCAATTGCATTACATTTTCCGTTTAACTCCGTATTCCTTCTTTTGTGTTTTAAATTTAGTTCAGTCTTGCAAACTATTAAAAACCTGGCCTCACCATACAATACACTGTGCTATTAGAAAATTAACAAACTGATTTAAAACACAAAAAGACTTGTATTAGATTTGCATTTCTTTTAATATATATTTTTGGAATTAAAATAGATTTTTGGGGATGTGGGCTAGTTTTCATGTTTCACTTTTCCCATTGTGAAGTTCTTTATACCATTCCTAGGCATTTTTCCTTTCTATGCTCGTCCAATATAATGTGTGAAAATTTATTGAAAAAGTATGTAGCTAAATATAGTATAGACATTTTCCTTTTTAATTTTTTCTCTTTAATCTCTCTTGTCATAGAAGAGTGGCCTCATTTCTTCTGTCCTCATCTGCCAAGTTCCCAATTTTCATTCATGTGCTCTGTAAATCAAATTATTCTTTTTCCCCTTGCTCTGTATTGGAATTGAAAGTCTCTGTTTCAATTTGACAGGGAGTAGAAACATTTTTATGTCTGTTAGAATAGGAATAAGTTGCTTAGAAAGTCAGCACTTTCAGTATCCTTCCACACAAGAGGCCTACCTTTGTTTCTCTTTTTCCCTGGGGTTTCTCTAAAGTGTTCGTCTTTAGATTAGTGTTGCAGAGGATGTGTTTCTGAAATGCTGATAAAAGGTCCAGGTAACTGTAGTTTCTGTCCTCAATGAATATAAGTAGTTATGATTACCTGATGAAAAAGTTGCATGCAGAAGAACAGGGGTGGAAAGTGTTCTCTGGATTAAATATATAGCATATAATAAACATTCGGGAAAAAAAATTACCTTAATTTTTTGGAACAGGGAATGAACTCCTGAGCTAAGGAGTTTGTGTGCCAAGAAGGATTTCCCTGTTCCTCTCAATCAGTACACAGGGCATTTGTTCACTTAACCACAGGAGAAAATGGCACAAGCAATTAGATAACACGCAGGTTGAAACCCCTCAGAAGGCAGGTACTTACAAAAATATGTTTTATGTAACTCTATAGCAGACTGGATACCCTATGCTAAATAGTAGAAATCTATCTTCATTGAGGCAGTAAAGTGGATTATTCAGAAGTGACATAGGGAAAAAAAGTTGCAAAGAGGAAATTAGTCACTATTTTAAAATAGGAAAAAAAATAAATTACATTTAGAGTATTTTTAGTACTTATTTGCTGTATAAAATTGGGTATTTTTTAAGTTGTCAGACTTCCTCACCTCTATAGAGGATTCTTTGCTCTGTAGATGGACCTTTTGGCATTTTCAGTGTACCCCATCCTCATCAAGCTCTGCTGCTATTGCTTTTCTTATATTTCTTCAGTACCATTACAGGTCCACACTGCACACTGAAGTCTTTGAAGTAAATTTAAATCTGCTAGGAAGCAACTCCTAATACAGTTAATAAGATCCACTTGCTATGCTTTTAAGATGTTTGCTGAATTATTTCATTTATGTTATGCCTATGTATGGCAACTAGATGCATAATGGAACCTCACTAAAGTCTCAAAAGTGTCTGTAATATTTCTGCTCGGCGTAGAGGCAAAGGTTGAGAATTCATGTGCCAAAACCCAAATCCCACTAAGTTTGCTTTAATCAAAAAATGATTACTAGCTGCAACATACAGGCAAAACATGAAACATGAGTTAAAAAATAATTGTCTGAACATCTGGTGTCAACATTTAAGAAAATATCTATATACATCTATCTATATCTATATCTATCTATATCATCTATATCTATATCTATCTATATCATCTCTATATATATCTATCTATATCATCTATATCTATATCTATCTATATCATCTATATCTATATCTGTCTATAGCTATATCTACATCATCATCTATCTATATAATCTACCTATTTTTAAATATGTATCAGACATAAATAATTTTCCAGTGCGTGTGTCCTCTAGTTCAGAAGTGCAGGCTTACAGTCCTTCAATCAGGTGAGAAAGTAACCAAAATCAATGACTGGTATTGTGAAGAAAGCAGAAAAAATGTTTTGCCTGTAGAATTTCTGAGTTCAGACAAGATGGCTAAATTCAGCTGTGTGGGAGTAAAAAGAGCACCTAACTTTAACCTGGTGTTTGATTAAAAAAACAACATTAATGAAAGCACTAAGAGGAGTGCTTCAGTTTTTTTATAACATCTGCTTATTTTACTGGCTCATTCAAAAAGATCAGACAGTTGTTCAGCCAGGTAACTTGGATCTTCCCTTTGGAATAACTAGCAATAGACCACTGGGACACAAATCCTTGTTTTCCCTCAGCTAGCTGGGTATAGATAAAGGGAATGGTGAATAAGGGAGGAAGCAGTCCTTAGGTACAGCTGGGATGGAGATCTGAGCAACCTGGTCTAGCGAAAGGAGCTCCTGCCCATGGCAGAGGGATTGGAACTAGAGGGTAATTAATACCCCTTCCAACCCAAACCATTCTGGGATATCATAATTCCATATAAAATTCGGAAAAGATCGTTAGGTGGCCTAGAGCTGTTCTTCAGGATTATCCACAAAGGACAGTGCTTTACAACCATGTCCTCTAGAAGTAAGAGACAAGATTGGTGTTTAAGAAAAATTGTTTCCTCCTTGTGCTTAAGTAGGCATGAATGATTCCCTCCTGTGCTATTGTTCACTGTAAGATTTATATGAAAAATGGGAATATATAAAAATTCCTAAAAATGAAAACTGCAGCTTTTCTTATCTAGTTTGGATTAGTGAAGCTGACTATACATGAAGGAAACAATACAGATTAAAGACTGGTCTGTGTCAGGGTGCCTTCATGTTTTTCTCTGGAAGCACAGAATATTATGTTTGGTTTTCATTAATTTATTTTTTTCTTTTGTGCTTACTGGAAAATCCACTTTGCATTCTGTTTCCTTTGTACAAAATGTTTGAGTAATTTTCTCATACTTCTCTGTATGTTTCTGTCTCACAGATAGATCTCCCTTTTTAGTTCATTTATATCCAAAAGTTTCTTCAGGATATTAGTCAAAGACTGTACAACTTAGTGGGAAATGTTCTTTGCCAGTGTATATTCAAAGGATCAGTTTAATAAAATTCTGTGTCCATTAAATTTCTTATTCTTACCATGTCAGCATATTTTGCCAGTAATTGAAAGTAGTAAGGCAAATATGAGGATTCACACGTTCAGGCCTTCTAATATAGATTTCTCTTAACACGACTAACAGAGTTGACAGTATCCATACTTATTATGTGAATAAATACCAATTACAATGTCTGTATTTCTACCTAATTGTCAGAAATGTCTTTTATATATACATATGTATATATAAAGATATTAAAAAATATAAATAAATTGAAGTATTTAATTTGGAACTTCTCCTGTGTACCAGCTACTTTACGTAGTATACATTTTTATTCCAGGTTACATATTTACTCAGTCATCAGAGAGACTGAAATGTAGGTAAACAATGTAGAACGTGTTTTGAAAACTGAGTTATTTACAGCAGTGGAATAATTTACCAAGCCCTTGTATCTCTAGCATAAGGTATGAAGATCATCAACTGGGACAACACAGAATTTACAAGAAAATATGCAATACATATATTTCAGTACATCCAATACACTTTGTTGAATGAAGGGTTAAATACCAGAAAATCTGATCACTTGCAATTAAAATTTGGAAAAGCATCATAAAAAGAAACATATTATTTAGTACATAAAGAAAACAAGCTGGAAAAGCAAAAAGCTAAGCTCTGGTTTTGAAATTATTGGGTCATTTTTGGACGAGCATTAACCCTCTGATTCAGTATGGGGTAACTCTTCATTAATGCTGAAGTCAATGAGATTACTCTCTGGTCCTTTGTCCTTATCTTCTGACAGTGTTGTCTCCTGAAATAGTATTGGAACAGATACACAGCCTCAGAGGCAGCTCTGAGTAGGCATGTTTGTCTTTGCATAGGAAATACTTTCTGACGTCAATACATATATTTAATCTCTTTCAGAATATAGAAGTATTTACAATATATTTAAATCTATAGATTAATATTAGATTAACATAATCTAGTCGGTATTTTCTAGGGCATGTCATTTGCTTATGTATTAATAGTTTTGAAATAACAAAAGCATTTCTGTATCATGAAACCCACAAGAAAATAAATGCAAATCTTGATTGTCTATGCAAACACTAATCTCGCATTCTGTTTTCACATTTGAATTGAGAAGTGTAAGTTTGCTTTTGAATTGAAATGCTATTGATGTCAGTTTGTGCTTATCAGCTCAGGATAGAGAAGTCATCTCTGCTCCTATGCTCTTACAATTTGCAAAGAGGTTGTTGTCTTAAATGTTGGGTTTTTTTCCTAGAAAAGAGCTCATTAGAACTCATTACCAGTCAGCAGCTGCCACAGAGCATGGATTTCAAACAATACATCTCACAAAAGCTTTCTCCAAAAAATGGGGACACAATTTATATTGTCATTAACCTCAAATGGCATTATATGGGGTGCATTTACACCTTTTGCTCTGCTTAAGAACATTTTAAAATTCAGTAGTTAAAACTTGTGTTATGGCATTTATTCCTTTTAACAGGTAATATCTGCCACTGCAAAGCTGTAAACCAAAAAAATAATATGAAAAGCAAGATATTTCATTGTGAATTCTAACACAAAAACAGGAGGAAAAAATTTAATTTCATTCTCCTTACAGTCTTTTTTGCAAGGAATGAGGAATTCCAGGGAATTCATTGCTTCAATCAATGAAAGAAGTGAACTTAGGCTAGAGAAGGTTGACCAGAAAACTCCCATCTGTATTATCAAATACTGAAAGGTTAGTGTGTTATATTGAGGAACAAAGATGTCTAGGGAATATTAGCAATGCAACTTCAGAGTGAGTAACATTAATTTAACATTTCTGAACAAGTGTATTCCAAAGGTCTTACTTCTTAACAGGTCTTTACAGCCCTTACATTAAAATTAGAAAAAATATAATTGTTATTTGCAGACCTAGAAACAATATAAAATTATCTTATTATTTGAACATTTCTTTCATCTCTTAAAAAATATGAAATTAAGGATTCTACACAGTGTTGCAGGTCCAAGTGTTAAAATCTACGTAAATTACTCATGGTGGCATATGAAATATTTTGCATCCTTAAGTAGAAACTTAAGTTAGAGACCAGCAACCAGCATTTGCCTGTTGACAGTGCACTTATTAAAATCTGAAGGTTCAAAGATGCTTACAGCATGCTGGAGGTTCAATAAGAAAATAAAATGTTTGCAGTTTCTCATACAGTTTAAATCAGATATTTTCTGAAAAAGAGGAGACAGAAATGGCCTGATTTATAACATTTTAGGATGCTGATGACACTTTTCTGCATTTCTTTGATTCTTAACATCAGTCTTTGTTTTGGTGGGGGTTTTGTTTGTTTACAAAGCTGTTTTCTGTTTCTGCTTGATATAAAGTAGATAGGTGAGCCAAGTTACTGTCTTCCAAAGGAGAAAGGTGATCTGTTCTTTTGTTGACGATTTTGACTCTTAAACAAATGTTTTCTCATTTTACCATCTGTGACTTGCAGAATATTTAAAGTGTGTAACTAAAGAATTCTATTAAATATTTTATACAAAGCAGAAATCCCAGTAACTATTATGTGTGATTGCCAAAACTAAAGATAAAAGAAAATAGTATAAAACACTAAAGAAATGTGTGTTATTAAAGCACTTTTTAAAGTCTAAATCAGCATATTTGGATATTTTAGGGAAAAAAGAGTGCTACCTACTTTGACAATTGAGACTTTCCCTTGGGTTAAAAAAAAAAACAAAACCAAAACAAAACTCCCCCTGGAGTTTCTTTAATTTGCCTGAACAGCTTATTTGTTAAACTAATCAAAAACATGACTCAAATAAAATATGTATGAATGCAATCACAATAAGTTCCTGAAAGTCATGATGCACGCCTGTCGTATTAACTTAATCATAGTAACAGCAGGGATGATTTGTGCTTAAGGGAGGTTCCATACAGGAATACCTGCTTTTCATCTCTTTTTCTCTATGATCCTGTACTTAGGACACGGGACAGATCCTGTACCAACCATGCACTCCCAGAGGCTTTGGTCTCAAGCAGATTTCCAGAGCAGAGTTCCAGTGGGCTGCCAGTGACAGCCTTGCAGCTGGAATGAATTGCTGCCACCCATGGAGATGTGCTGCCTTCCTGAGCTGCACCTCTAGAAGCGAAGCACTGCAGGGTGAAGTCTGAAATGCTGGTATTTTGCTCAGGGCAGCCGCATGGTGGAATGCTTCATATCAATGTTTATGTAACTCATAATAACTTGGTACATTTCCACTATAAATGGTACAAAAATGGCACATAAATACATGTAAATGGTGCGTTTCCACCAGTCACTGTTGACCCTGTAGCCAAAGGAAAGTCCAGGACAGCTCCAAATGGTGAAAGCTCCCTTGAAGATGACTCCCAATGCACCAATACAACTAAATAAGAAGACTCAGCCCCTGAGCACCAGGATACTTAAAGTGAAGATAAGGATCATGGGAATATGCCACAGTTGTCTTATTTCATACATTTTGGGAGAAACCAATGAATCACATTAGTTTATATGAAAATTTTGGTCCTGTGGAAGGTGTTAGGAATGCTCCAAGTACATTGGCTAGACAGAGGGCTTAGGCAGAGAGACATCTAGGTTTTGAATCCTTGCCAAATATATAAGACAACTTGTAACCATGAATATTAAGTCTAAGCCATAAGCTGAGATAGGCAGTGTATTGACCTCTGCCAATATGCATTTATGTCATTTCTAGGAACTCTAAAAGTGAAAATAATGACATCTGCAGAGCACAAGTCCTTCCACAATGAAGTGGCCTTTAGATCACAACTTAGGCATGTTAAGTCCTTTCCCAATACCTCGATTTATGTCAAATGCTAAAGATCACAAAGGCAATCCATGTCAGAGAAACGATTTGACCCAATGTCTCAACTCCTGAGCTAATATTTAAAATGCTCTACAAATCAGTCTATCTTTTTGACAGTTCACTATGTGAGAAAGTAATTTACTTCTAGGCAAAACATGTTCCAGATGGTTTGCATTTGTAACCATGCTTGAGGAAGAATTATGAGAGCACTTGTTTGGCTCCCATGTAAGAATTAACGATGAAATACTTCCCATTTACGAGTGTCTGGGCCTAGTATTTATATACAGTTTTCACTTTCTAGGGTCAGATTCATACCTATTTTTACCCCAGCTGCACTTGATGGAAATCGTGTTGCTTAGGCATGGACACAAAAGATCTTTTCCTCATAACAAAGATATCTGAAACTTAATTTCTTTAAGCCCAGAACTTTGTTACTGCTAATATACTAAGCAATTTCCTGCCCATTTTGCAAAATGTGTGAATATTTTCAAATTTGTGGGAATAAACTTAAAGCATTGAATTGAAAACATGGGGGAACATAAACAAAGAGAAAATCAGATTTTTTTTAACATCTCCTTCAAAGCAAATGGTGTATGCATAACTAAATCAGTGCAACTGGCCTCAGCAGAGGTTGGATAATGTTGGGGATATGAACTCACAAATCATTTGTTTCGTGTACCCCCTGCCATTAGCATTGGGGCCGTTACTGCTCCTTTCCTTATCTCATTACTGTTTTCAGTAATGAGATAAGGAAAGGAGCAGTAACAGTTTTCAGTAATATTTTCTTATCTCAGCCTGTAATCTTTACTTTTTTTGCCTCCAGTTTTCCTCTCCAGCCTGCCACAGGGAGAGGGAAGGGCAGCTGGAGGGAGAAGTGAGCAGGAGCGGTTTGGAGTTTTTCTATGGGAACGCTAAATTGGGGAATGGCATTCCTAAATAATGACTGTATATAAGTGAATTTAATGTGTTTTAAAATTTAATATCAAAATATTCATTATAATCTAAAGGTGTGATAATGCTTTCTGTGATAATTCTGTCTTGGATTTAGTTTTTATTAAGTATTATTCAACAGTTTTACATTGTGTAAATAAAGAGCATCTTTCTCAGCTTTATAACAATTTATGATTTTTTTACAGATTATGCAGTTTGTGAACCCTTTCTCAAAAAGCTAATCACAAATCTCTAACAGAACCTCTGATAGTGAAAACAGTAGTCTTTACTTTGAAGTAGAGACAACTGAGAAGGGTAATGAAATCTTGGGAGGTGGGGGAATAAGAATTCTGTTTTTTACAATAAGTAAATCTATTTGGCCATAGTGAAGGACAGAAAATTTTACACCGATAAGTGAAAATAATGACTTTTCTAAAAAAATTACCAAAAATTCATTGCAACAAAATGGTATTCCCTGAATTTTCAAATATGAAAATGAAATATATGGTATTGTATCAAAAAGAAAAGCCAACCAAACTAGGAAGCAAAAATGAAATGCTAATTTTTTATTAAAAGATAAATCTGTCTTTCATAAGACATAATTATAAACCAAAATTAAAATTGCCAATAAAACTGATTCTGTTTTTGTCTAAAGCAGCTTTCTCTAAAAATCATTCATGCTACTCCTGTTCATACAATGAGTAAATTGCTTCACAAAATACATAAATAAATAATAACCCTCAATATACAGCCCTGGTTCTGATTAAAATCTCTGACTCCTTTGGCAAGCTGCAGTAGTAACATCTCTTTCCTACCACTTATGACTGAAACTGTTAAAGAAGAGGTTTTCCTGTTAAAAAACTGTTAAAAAGAATTTTTTTCTGTGTCTCTCTGTGGAAGGAAATGTTACTCTTTAAATATAGAGTAGTTGAAAGCTATATGACTAAACTAAGGAGTGTGTAAAGCAGCTGATGCAGGAAATCAGCCCATATGAGAAAAAAAGTAGACAAAACTATAGAACATTAAATTCAATTAAAATAAATTCCTTAGAGTAAATTTTTTTGCAAACTATTAATCAAGATAAAGAAATTGTGATTTATGCTAATAACACTAAATGCTTGATTTCTTTTTCAGGCTATTTCAAAAGAAGTCACTTGACACCAGCCACTTTATCGTGGCATTCTTGACAGGAAACTTCACTGCCTTGGATGGATTTTCAAAGTGCTGTTACAGGTAAGGATTTTTTTTATTCCGCGTAATACATTCACAATTAAATATTGTAAACTACGCTTGTGCATTCTGACTATTACTCAAGCTTTGGCAAAATACCAACTTGACTATGGAATTGAGCTTATTTGACTAGAGAAAGTAGCAATATGTCTGCAGTTTTCACACTGCTGTTCATGCCTTTTCATATGGAGCTCCAGCTGCCTCAATGGGAAAATAAGGGCTGTAATTCATTGTAAGGGGAAAAAAACATCAGACACACTTCTAATTATTGAGAAGTGTGTTTTGTAACATTTGGATCATTTCTGCTGCATCTTGTCCTTTCTCTCTGCAGAAACCTCATAAGCATGTCCTGATTTTTTAAAATTTATTTAAATATCTGACAACTAGCCTGGAACCCTTTGGAACCTTGAAGATATCTGTGGCCCATCCTTTAAGTGATAAGCTGAAATTTTTAATTATTTCTGACTTGGGTGGTTTTTTTATTTAAATAACCTGAATAAATTTTGCACATTTGTCTATTTCTTTTAAGTGAAACTTTTCATACAATGGTCCCAGAAGCTGGCACCTGGAAAAAAAAATCATATGACACCATCTGAAAAGATAAATATTATGATATTTTAAAGCAAATAGACACAATTATCTCTGCCACATCATGCCACTCTTTTACCCCCAAAAAAGAATAAAAAAAAAAAAAACAAACCAACAAAAAACCACCAAAAGCTCTCAGAGAGAAAACAGGGAATAGCTTAAGTAAGATTCTTTTGAAAAATACTTTTTTCGGGAATGATCTACAATTTACGTAGTGATCTTTATCAGTAGAGCTCAACTTTTCTTGGAAATATCTATTTTACAACACAGGAACTAAGGCATAATAAAATGACCTTACTACCTAGAGTCAGCAGTCCTGTTCAGCAGGACATCAGAACTTAAATCCTATTTGAAGACAAATCATTGAGTAAGACCTGCAGAATCCAGGATTAACCTGTGTGATCTTTTTGTTTGTGAGACAGAAAGTGTTAGTGGCTACAATCAAGTATCAGTTACAGCTTTTCTAACGGGTGTTAAAGAAGGAGTAAAAATTTTTTAAATGTGTTTTTGAGTCTGGTTGGTTAACTGCATTCTGTAGTTCAAAATAGTTCCTTCTGACAACTTGCACTGTTAGTTGTCAAATACTGCTCTTGACACACAAAAACCAGTATAAGTAAATCAAAGATATTCTTATACCTTTAAGACATACAATGTTCAGGTCCTAACTCCTAGCCTTAGTCTTGGACTTATTAATCTCTCTTTCTTAAAGATTATTTCAGATGAAAAATATTCTGTAGTACAGGGTTTTTATTACTTTTTGCTGAACTTAAACTTCTCTGTATGACGAATAAGATGGTGAAGCTGGCTTCTTATCCAAACTCCAAATGGTATGGGCAGCAATATTTTTTAAGCACTTGCAATGCTAGGTTATAAGTTGGTGATGGCTCTGTGATGGTGATGATATAGTCCAAGATAGTTCCTCATTGGCCCATGTGCATCCAATACTTTGCTGTGAAATTCCTTAAAAGCACTGGGGGTTCTTTTTAGAGCAAACTAAATTCTCATTTTATTTCTATTAAAGAAAAGTAGAGAATTAAGGGTGTGGGAGCTCAGCACACCACCCGGGATGTGCAGAGCTTCCCAAGACCACCTCTGCATGAGATTTAGAGGGTCACAT
>JAWWEY010000172.1:75990889-76035400 GCA_035582745.1 Loriotus luctuosus | reverse complement strand
TGGGGCTGTGTTACCCCATGCAGGAGGGATGGGGATGCTCCTGGGCTGTGCTATCTCCATGCAGAAGGGATGGGGATGCTCCCGGGCTGTGTTATCCCCATGCAGAAGGGATGGGGATGCTCCTGGGCTGTGTTATCCCCATGCAGAAGGGATGGGGATGCTCCCGGGCTGTGTTATCCAATGCAGAAGGGATGGGGATGCTCCTGGGCTGTGTTATCCCCATGCAGAAGGGATGGGGATGCTCCTGGGCTGTGTTATCCCCATGCAGAAGGGATGGGGGTGCTCCTGCATCCCCAGTCCTGTGTGCAGGGAACACCATCCTCTCCTAGGTGCTGCTGGGAGAAGTGACAGGAGTGAGCTGCAAGGAGGCTGCTCCTCCCTGAGAGCCTCCAGGATGGAGCACTGCAGGATTAAGTTTGTGTTCAGGTGGTCTCACGCTATCTCAAAGCTGCAATTCCTCTCAGGCTGCTCAGGGAAGGGGTTTTGGAGGATTGGAGGCCTGACAGAGAGTTTGCTGCAAGGATTTTTTCTGCACTCAGGTTCCTGGCCAGCTGCTTCCTTGTCCAGTGTGTCTCCAGCTCTTTTCTGTGTGAGGGAGAGGCTCAGCTGTCAGAAACACCCCACAACCAGGGTGTGTAAAACACGAGCCAGAGGAGGGAGCAGCATCCCTGCTGTGCCCATTCCCTTGCTCAGATGTGTGTTTGCTGTGGTGCCCTGGGCTAGAGGGAAGGCTGAGAAGCAGAAACAGAAAGCTGTGATGTGGACAGCCCCACTGAAGCTGCCTTGCAGGCCACCTTGCTCTGAGGGACAGCAATCAGGGAAGGTGTCAGGCCTTTCTGGGCAGTAAAATCAGCAGAGTCTTGGCAGGTTTGCAGGCTGGGCTGCTGTGTCTGTGGCATGGGAAGCTCTTGCTGTGAGGAGCAGCCTTCTGGTGCCATGGGTGTCCTCAGCCTGCAGCCCACTGTGGGTAGTTTGGATCAGAGTGGAGCTGATCCTGTGCCACCTTTGCAGATTTACCTTGGGGGAGACAGAGGGCAGGCTGGGAATTACAGTGTTTGATCAATGAGGTTGCTTTTCTGAAATATCTTTTTTTAATGAAAGGGAAATGCTGATCACATCAGTTAATTAAGTTCTTCTGTGTGGGTTTGAGGTGATTCCTCAGTTGAAATGCCTTTGCATGGGATGAAAGACAATTTGAGTTAAAAATTCTTTGTCCCACAGGGAACACTTTTGGTTTGTTCTTCCTGGCAGCAGCTGGCAGCAGTGTGGCAGGAAAAGGGTTACTGATTAAGTGTGAGGGAGGTTCTGGGATGTTTCCTGGGCTGCTGAGGTGGTGAGTGGCTGTGAACAGCCAGGCTGTGCCCCTGCAGAGAGCTCAGAGCCAGCTGTGCCTGCACCCTGCTGCTGAAAAACTGAACTTCACTGCTGGGAGCCCAAAGGCATCAACCCTGACCCCAAAAATGGGACCCAGGCAGCCCTGGGCTGGAGGCTGTGATCTCTCCTGTGTTTTCTGTCACCCCTGGGCTCCATCCAGCCCCAGCACTCCCTGTCCCACACTGCTGCTCCTGGGCAAGGGCTGTGACACTGCCCCAGCACAGGGCAAGGCAGAGCATCCTCCTGCTCCCCTGCTGCCTGGACCTGCTCTGCCTGATCCCTCCTCCGACCCCAAAAGCCTTTTCCTCTCTGGAAGCCACTGTAGCAGCCCTAGCAAAGAGCAGAGGAACCTTCCTTCCCCTCTCAGCTCTGTTCCAGGCTGGTGTGCAGACCCCTCAGTCAGAGAGTCTGACATGGGGATCCTGGCAAAATGATCTCTCTGGCTTGTCTCAGGGTGGGCTCAGCCATCAGTTAGCCCAGAAACACTCACCTGAGCTGAGGGGAATGCTGGGGTCACTCCTCACCTCAAGGCTACCTCACGCTGCTTTTGGCAAGTCTGAGTTGACCACACCTGGCAGGGAGACCTTCCTCTGGAGGGGAGAGGATTAAAGCTTTCTGGAAAGGGACCTGGATGGTTTCCTACTGCCCTCTTTGAGAGCAGGAACAAGGAGCAGGGCTTTGAATGGTGTCCTGAGACCTGATCTCTGAGTTTCCGTTCCAGCACAGGGTCCTAAGCCAAGAAAACTGCCTGTCCTGCCAAGGCTGGGTAGGAAACTGGCCCAGGAGCTGCAGTGGTGTTAACTCCTCTCTGCAAGGAGCACTGGGGCTCCTTGGATGAGCCCCCTATCTGCACTTTCCAGTTTCCTTCCCAAACACCCATCCTGCCCGGCCTAGCTGCAGCCTGAGGCTGTGGAGCTGGTGAAGGTGCTGATACAGGCTCAGTGATGAATTCAATCACTCCTTAGCCTTGTCCTTTCTGAGCTGGGCTCTGCTGGGGCTGCCAGCCTGGCTGGGGGAAGGCTCTGGGGCCAGGCAGTGCAGCAGAGCAGGGTGGGCTGGAGCCAGGGCAGGGATGGCCTTGGAGCAGGGAGCACTACACATGTTTGGCATGTCAGTGGCCTGGCACGTGGGGAATCTCCTTCTGCTTTGTCTTTTTGGTGATCATTGCAGAACCCTGTGTTTAGCAAATGGGATAGAAGGGATCAGCTGCTGGTTTGGGCACACATCCCACAGGCTGCTGGGGGTGGGACACTGCTCTGGGCAGGACAGACAGACTGACAGCAGCAGCAAGTCTCCAAGTCATCTCACAGACATGAGAGCTGCTCTGCTTTGCTTGGGACTGCACATTGCAGCTGTTTGCCTGGGCACACCACACATCTGGGCTGTCTCCATCAGGTGAGATGTGCATGGCCAAGCTGCCTGCTCTGCATTTGCTGCTCCTGCTGCAGTGACCAGATGTCCTGCTCTTTAGGGATGTTGTCCTACTTTCAAGTAGGTTATTCTATTTTTGCCTGGCCCTGTCCTTTCTGTGACTTTGCCTTCCTACGTGTCCCGTGCCAGGCTTTCCCCTGGCAGAGGCAGAAGCTGGGCAGGTTGTGGTCCCAAGCAGCACAAGCCATTCCTCTTTGCTGTGTTGCCTTGCACAGGTGAACTCAGGCACCCAGGCTCTCTGAAGATCATCAGGTGCTCAGGGGGAAGGGTCTGGGTGCCTGGCAGTCAGGGGAATGTGTTTGTTCTTGTTTGTACATCATATCTTCAAGCACCAGCACTCCCAGGATCTGGAAGGGAGGTTTGGGCAGAGAAGGAAAGGACTGAGCTCACTCTCAGGGAAATGGGAATGGAGCCTTGTCCTGTAGCTGCAAACAGGCAGGTTTGAGTCTGGGTACTGCCAGCTCCCAAGCCTTTCTTGGGGAACACCTTGAGCTGCCAGTCCCTGCTAGCCCTGATCTCTGCCTCTGCCCAACCTCTTCTTCACTCACCCTTGACTTCAGTTTGGAAACTGCAGCTTCTTGATCAAGCCAGCTGTGAGACACTGAGGTCAGTGTGTCAGGGGCCTCTCAGCTGGCCCAGGTGGACTCCAGGTGTCCTGGCATGGCTGGGGGGCTGTGGAAAAGGGCAGGGGAGCTGGAGTGCCCTGCTGGACATGCTGGGCTGTAGCAGGGAGCACACAGGGTGGAAGCTGAAGGCTGATGAGCTTTGGACCAGTGCTGCAGTTTATTTCTGGCCTGCTTAGCAATCTCAGGCAGGCAGTGTGGGTTAAGGCATCTCCTGTCCTGGATTGACAGTACAGATCCAATTAGCCATGAAAGCCTCTAATTATTTGTCCTGAATTGCTCTGGTGGTAACCAAGGCTCTGCTATCTCCTCCTTTTGTCTGTGTCCCAGCTGGAAATGCCCCAGTGTCCCTGCATGTGGAGCAGCAAGTGTGGTGTGCAGGCAGAGTCAGCACAATGTAATCAAGGGAGACAGGCCCTGTGAGTTAATGAGGGGATGGACCCGCTTGGGTGGCTTTGGAGAGCTCTGAGCCCATCCTGAGAGACAAAGGGCTGAGTGTGGCCAAGACCAGGCCCACAGGATGGGCTGCTGTGAGAGAGGGGCTGCAGGACACGGGGAGGGAAGGGGAGGCTTGACAGTAGAGAGTCCCTTGTGTCTCATAGGAGAGAAACACCTCCTGTGTGAGGAGAGGCTGAGAGAATTGGGATTGCTCAGCCTGGAAAAGGGAAGGCTCCAGTGTGACCTTGCTGTGGCTGCCAGAGCTGGAGAGGGACTTTGGGCAAGGGCCTGCAGTGGCAGGACAGGGGGAATGGCTTCAAACTGACAGAGCAGGTTAAATTAGATATTAGAAAGAACTTCTTCCCTGTGAGCGTGGGGAGGCCCTGGCACAGGTTACCCAGAGCAGCTGTGGCTGCCTCATCCCTGCAAGTGTCCAAGGCCAGGTTGGATGGGGCTTGGAGCACCCTGGGATAGTGGAAGGTGTCCCTGCCATGGAATGGGGTAGAAGAAGATGACTTTAAGGTCCCTCTCAACCCAAACCCTTCTGTGATTCCTCGATTCTGGCTCTGCAGCTTGGCCAGCTGAGGCTGGCAGCTGGCAGCAGTGGCTGCAGGGAGCCACAGACACGATGGGAGTCACCCAGGCAAGGCCTGAGGACTTCTCCAGACACTCGTGCTAAGTCACAGCTGTGCATTCTCAGCTGCAAAACTATTTTAAGGGGAGCAAAGCTTTGCAGGCCATTTATTGCATCCTTCTGCTTCTTCTGGGTTCTTGTTGTGCAGAAGAGGGGCCTTGGCTGTCTGTGAGAGAAAATGTGTCATGAACGTTCTCAGCAACCTTAACTCTGACCAGACATGACAGCAAATGGCTCTCAGAGGAGACAGGGCAGCCAGCCTTGGCTTGAAAGCAACATTTTGCACAAATAATATTCAGGTGCTGTATGAGGGGCCAGCTGAGTGCTTCCACTGCTGTTTCCAGGTCACAGGGTCCCCCAAAAATGGGTTTGACGTCATTGTCTTGAGATGCTGCCTGAAGGCAAGCCATGGCTGTGCTCACCCAGTGCACATTTCTCTGTGTGTGGATGGATGAGCAGCAGACCTGCCAGCAGCATGGCTCTGCCCTGTGCAGAGAGGAGGGGAGAAGCAGCAAGGATGCCCACCTGGGGGAAGCTGGGGGCTGTTCTCAGGCTGATCCTGGTGCAAAAAGGGCTGCTGAGCATCAAGTGTGTCTGTCTGACCTCCCTCCAAGTGACCTTCAGACAGGACCTGTCCCTACCAGGCCAGTGCTGGCCCTAGGAGTCAGCTGACACATCCTTCAAGCCTCTTGGTGTCCTTCCCATGCAGCCCAGAGCCTGCCAGGCTCCAGCCAGAGCTTCCTCCATACAAATGGGGACCAGGGGGGTGGGCAGTGAAAGTACAAAAACTGTTTCTTTCCTGCCCACTTGGAAAGGGGAGCCATGGAATTTTAAGCAGCAAAGACAAAACTCTGATGAAGAGGCCTCTTCTGTGCTTGCCTGTTGAAACCTCTGATCACAGTGGAGAGGGGGTCCAGGGACATGCCAGGCTTGCCCTTATTAATGGCTCTGTTGTTGTCTGCTCCCCTTTGTTGGCCTTTGCTCTGGGAGATGGTTTGCCAAAGCAGCCACTGCTTTCCCTGGAGCAGCTTCCAGGGGGGCTGTGCCTGTGATGGGGCTGTCCCCATGGTGGGAGCTGTCCCCATGGTGGGGCTGTCCCCATTGTGGGGCTGTCCCCAGAGTGGGAGCTGTCCCCATGGTGGGGCCTGTCCCCATGGTGGGGCTGTCCCCATTTTGGGGGCTGTCCCCATTGTAGGGGCTGTCCCCATTGTGGGGCTGTCCCCATGGTGGGGCTGTCCCCATAGAGGGGCTGTCCCCATGCTGGGGCTGTCCCCAGAGTGGGAGCTGTCCCCATGGTGGGGCCTGTCCCTCTGTGTGGCCAGGCTGCTCTGATGCCTTGTGAAGGCTGACCTAGAACAGAGACTAGACAGAGCTTAAGAATAAAGTAGGGATTTATTAAGAGGCCTCAATGGATCCACCTTGGGCAGCACAACCCAAAATGGCCACAAAAAATGGTCACAAAATGCATGACCAGTCCTGAGGTCTTGCACTTTTTTAATAAGTTCTGCTCCATTTCCATATTGCAGTTCATTGTCCAATTCCAGCTTTAGCCCATGCAGTCCCACCCTGCTTGTTTTTCTCTCTTCAGCCCACGGTGTTTGTGCTCTTGGGCTGAGATTTGGATCATTTGTCCTTGGTGCCCAGCTAGAACAGGAATTGTTTTGTCTCCCTGCTCTGTGCACAGAGCTCTCCGACCCCTAATATAAAGCCCAGACCCACACATTAAAGCAGTACAGAATCTGAAAAACACAAAAGCCAAAACCTGAGGCATCAGACAAGCTGCTTTTTCATTCAGCAGCAAGGAGCAGGAGGTGGGGACAGAGAATTTGCTTCCGTGCCCTTCCACGAGCAAAGCATTTCCCACTCCTGCCCTTCCCAAAAGCCTCAAACGCTGCTGGGAACAAAGCGTCCCCCTCCAAGAAAAGCCCTCACCAGCAATTTCTGCTCCCACCAGAGCTTCCTGAGATATTCCAGCTTGTGCCTGCTCCTCTCCCACCGATTTGAAGCGCTCCTGAGAGCTTGAGGGAGAGGGTGGGATGCTGCTGCTGCTGCTGCTCCGCCGTATGTCCCAGCCACGCTCCCTCCCCAGCTGCCTCCCTGTGCCCAGGCACCTGGCCAAGGCAACCCCAAACGTTCTGGGCAACCCCAAACCTCCTGGGCAACCCTGAACCTCCTGGGAAAACCTCAGGGCTGCTCTGTGGCCACAAACCCTCTCCAGAGTTTCTCCAGAAACTCCCACACACTCCCAGAGTAACTCTGAGTTTGCACCGGGGCACTGGCCCTGGTCAGCCCTTGGCTCCCTTCAGCTCTCAGGTTATTATTTAATGAGATGGATTTATTTCATGAGATGGTTTTATTTAATGAGATGGATTTATTCCACGAGCTGGATTTATGTCATAGGTTTAAGAGGTGATCCAACCCCTGTGATGGAAATAACCTTTCCTGCAATGTTCAGGAGACAATGGCCAGGACACAGCTCCTGTGAATGGTTTGAGAGGGAGGCACAGGAAAAACATACAGCTTTTGGGAAAATAAATCCTCAATTTGGGCATCAACACCGTGACTGCCTGCTGCCTGGAGAGCTGGAACAGGAGGAAACACCAACCTAGTGAAGGAATTCTTTAGGGACCAAGCCAGACCCAGGTACCCAAAAAACAACAAACAAGAGACAGACAATTATTGACTAAGGGTGCAATTTCCTCCTTTCCTTCCTGAGGGTTGGATTAAAGCTCTTTGGGAAAAAAAAATTGTCAGCAAAACACCCTCACCCCTGCACTGAGAGAAGTCTTGACACGGCCCTCAAAGATTTGTAATCCCCCAGCCACAAAACTGTCCCAGAGGAAACAGAGAGGAAACAAAACCCAGCGTCTGCAGCACAGAGCCCTCTGGATTCCAAGCATTTCCTTTCAGCAGAGTAAATGATGTTTTATGCCTATAATTAACTGGGAGCCAGTACACACTGAGCTGGTTTTAAGCTGACTCAAGGCTGTCTGCAAGGCACAGTGTGATAAAACAATATTCAAATCAACTTCTTCACTGAGCTGGAGAGTGACACAATGTGGAGACGGATGCCAGGAGTTAGTGGAGGTTTGCAAAGCCCCGGGCACAGGGAGGGATTTCAAGGAGTATTTTCTTTAAAGAGTTGCTTTCCAATCTGCAGGCTGTGAGTTCTGGATTTCTGAAGCAGCTGAGTTCCTACAGGCTCTCTGTAATGTTATTTTTCTAAGGAAAAAAGTATCTAAAAGTGTTGGAGACAACTGAGGTTGGAAGCCAGGGCTGCTGGGAGGTTTAGGTGGATATTTGGGATTATTTCTTCATGGAAAGGATTATGAACCACTGGCACAGCTGCCCAGGGCAGTGTTGGAGTCCCCATCCCTGGGGGGATTTAAAAACTGTGTGGATGTGACACTTGGGGACATCTCAGTGGTGGCCTTGGCAGTGCTGGCTCAATGATTAGACTGAAAAATCTTAGAGAGTTTTTCCAACCTTAATGATTATCTGGAAACCAGGATCCCTGGAAACATTCCAGGCCAGGATGTGCAGAGCTTTGAACAGCCTGGCCCTGCCAGAGGCGTCCCTGCTCCCTGCAGAGGGGTTGAACTAAATGACTTTTAAAGGCTCCCTCCAACCTAAACCATTCCACAATCCTCAGGTTTGCCAAGGTTTGGATGAGTGGGAGATACCTCAGGTTGATACCCGTTCATTTAGGGGGGTCTCCACATTGTCACCTGCTTGTCACCCACCTGCTGAGGGGTCCCTAGTGATCCCTGGAGGTCCTGGCTTGTTGAAGATTGCATGCAAGATGTTTTCTATTACCATCTGTATGGGAGATTACCTTTGTCAAGTGGGCAGTTTGCCTTCTCTCTCTTTGAGTGACCACATTCACACCTCCCTCAGGAGGGGACATCTGCTGATAACAGCTATTGAATGTCACTGCATGGCTGATAAGAACTACAGCACCCCATTGTGAGATGCTCCACCCAGAGGGAGGAGCCAAGCATTCCTACCTGGATATAATCTGAGATTCTGGAGCACCAGTCTGGCTTTTCTCCACTGGATTCCCCAGAGGAACAGCAGCTGCCTCTTCCTCCACTGGATCTTCAGAGGAAGAATCCATCCTTCTCTGCAGATCCTCTTTGCTCCAACAGAACCACCCCTGACACTGCAGGAGGGCTGCAGCCACAATTCCAATGGGACTGCTGCCAACACCCCACAGGGTGTCAGGTTGGCTTCTGACTCTGTCAGCGTTGTTCTTGTGGACTGCATTGTTTATTTTATTTTTGTTTTTTCCTATTAAAGAACTGTTATTTCCTGCTCCCATATCTTTGCCTGAGAGCCCCTTAATTTAAAATTATAACCATTTGGAGGGGTGGGGAGGGTTTACATTCTCCATTTCAGAGGAGGCTCCTGCCTTCCTTAGCAGACTCCTGTCTTTCCAAATCGAGACACTCCATCAGTCAGCAATACTTTTGAAGGAGTTCAATCGACTGTTTAGAGACATAAAGAAACAGAAACAGAGGGCACTACAAAACTTTTGTTACCAAAAATTACAGCAGCTAGTTAATCTCACCAATCTACATTTGATCTGTATGTAACAAATTTGTATTAGATTTGAGAAAAATTATAGGAGTAGATCAAAAGTGGAATTCCTGGAAGAAAGCAAAAGTGAATCTTTTTAAGGACTATCTTCACTGTAGGATTAAATTTGTTCAACAAAAGCATTCTGGAGGTATTCATAACTACAAGATTTCTATGACACCTTACTTTTTCTGTGATTATCCATCTCAAAGAGAAAAACTGTATGTTTAGTTCCAACAATATACCCAGTAGGAAGGTGACCTGACAATGTGAGATTTTAGATATTGCAAGCAAGGAGCATGAAAGAGTTAAGTACTGGAAACCTAGCTGAGTAGTGTTGAGAAGTAATTTTGATAGATTCAGAGAGGTATGCCAAAACTAATAGATATTAATAACAGGTAGCTACAGAAGTATAGTGCATCTATGGACATGCGTACACATCTCCTCATCAATCATCATTTTTATGGAGGCAGCTATTAATGGCTCTAAAACTGAGCTGTATCTTTGACTATCTTGTACTAATAAAACATAACCTAGGCTTGACTTGAAGGCTGTGAAATCAAATAATGGTTTATAACAGACCTTCCCAAGCAAGATGGTATCAGAAGCCTTGAAACTGCAAGCACAAGGTGATACCAGATGTTCCAAAGCTATAACTCTACTCAGAAACAGTCAATTAGTATTTACTAAAAGAATACAACCGTGAGAACAGAATAGAACTACCTTTTTTAAATAACAGAGAGAACAATGAAAACTCTCTAGCATGTGTAAAATGTAGATGTGATACAACATGCTGAGAAAAGCACTAAAAAATTTGTGAGTAAAGGAAGCTGGCTGTTAAAAAACGTACTGAATAACCTCAATGACACCTTATAACAATGTGAAAATACCAGCACTAGGAAAAGTAGTTTCAAAATAGGTTGGGATTCTTATGACTTGCCAAACAACTCACTGAAAAAGTGAAGCATAATCTCAGAAAAAATGGTAGATATTACAATGCTTGTGTGTAACAGCTTAAACTGTTACTTCATTTGCAATCATCTGTAACTGAATATTTTGGACTCTAAGTGCTAGTATAATTCTAAACTGATTTATATTCACTCTTTGATTAGGGTACTAAGACTTTAGTTAGACTTTCATTGACTTATTGTTTTCAAATACATGGTGTGGTTCCCCAGCCCACAAACATTCATGAGGTCTTTCATAAAGTCCCTCACTATGGCATATGGTTTGAATTCAAATGTGGGAATAATCTAGAGGGGGGAAAGTCATATCATATTGTTAAATATTTGATCTCATTTTTTCTTTGCATGGTCTCAAAAATACTAAATGCAAGTCTGGTGTTTATAACTCATATCAAGAATCTGTTTCAAGCTTTAAGAATTGGAATTTGTTTAAGATATTGTTACAGAGACAAATGTTTTCACTCAATAATGTTCAGGGTTTTTAAGTGTGTGTCTTTTCCTTCAGCTACAGATTTTGGCTTACTGTCCTTGTTCTTTGTGTAAATAGTTTGTCAGACCTTACATTAAAAGTGCAAGGAATAACTGGAAACAGGAAACGTAGAAAAAAGCTGGATGAAATTTCACATGATCTTTATAAAGATTGGCAGTACTGATAGCTGTCTTTGAGATACTATTGTATTTAGACACCAGGTTAAAGGGTTAAGACTAATCTGACTATCATTAAATAAATTTTTTTAAGTTGGTGAATTGGTACAAAAAAGTTAAGTTTTTTTGAGTAGAAAAGTCCATCGTCTTCGAAAAACTAGACTTTGTCACACACAATTGTGTGTTCAGCTTCCTATGATTTAAGCCTCAGTGCTTGTTCTCTAAAGTAGAAAATGCTATTTTAAAATTTTTGAGAAAATTAGGTTTGAGAATATCGTTAGAAAGAAAACAGATCTTTTGTTGCTATTCTTAATTTTTGGAACAAACATTATGCAAAATAATATAAAATATAAAAGAATTAAAAAATAAAATAGTAAGATGCAGGTTTTAAAGCTACACATGGATGACGACAACAGCAGTTCTTGAAAAAGAAATGTTCATTATCCTTTATCTTTAACTGGACATAGTATAGAAGAAATAAGTGACCTTTAAACAAAGAGATCTGAGAAGATTCCCCCTCCCCAACTTCTTTTTGATACAATGCCCCTGTCAGGATTTTTCATATAGTCTTCACCAAAATTATTAAGAGCTCATTTGTGAGTTAAAAAAGTAAGTCTTGCTTTTCCTTTCTAAATAATGAAATAGACATTGAAAGCAGCTTCTTTCTAATACTTATTTTTCATTAAAAATCTTTTAAAGCACAAAATTGGGCTGGGTTTTTTCCCTCCCTAGAAAATACCAAACTTTGTTGGATGAAAAAAATAAATCAATGAAACTTACAAAATTCTCTTTCAGTTATTAAAGTTTATATCATGGGAATTAAATGAGGATTTGATACTTTCTTAAATTACAGCTTTTTATTAGAAATGCCATCAGTTTTAGCTACCATTGGAAATTTTAACTACAGATCTTCACTCCAAGAGGCAATAATCAGAATATTCAAAGATTTATTCACAAGCTAATAAGATTATGCTGCTTAACTTCCTTACATTTTCATTCTGTTTTCTCAAACAGCAAGGATCCAGATGCATAACATAGTTAAATGTCATAGTACTGCATTTGATTGTAATGACATCTGGAAATCTCCATGTATTTGAAAATAAATGATGCCTGCATTGTGCAAACTTTACAGGAAACTGGGACCTTAACTCAGATCTGCACAATGTGATGTTGAGTAGCACATGAAAAACCATAGATGATGAAACTATAGTATTCTATGACAGATAGATTTTCTGCCTCAGTCAACACAATATATACAGATGATGGAAAATAAAATATACAGTGGAGAAGTTAAAATTCATCTCTAATATTTTACAACATTTGTCTCCCATATTTCATGCTGTTCAAGACACAATTACTATGAACAGTAGGATAAGTCTCTACCCTTGCTAGCTTTCATGCATAATAAATAATCTTTCAATATATAATTAATGTAAACAGTGAAACTGAAAACAAGGCACCTTCCCCCAGCCAAAAGGTTATTACAAAATACTATAATTATATAACATCTTGGATTCTGTATCTGAAAATCATGTGACTTTCTAGTTTCTTTTGTTATAAACCCAACCTTTTCTCAGAAATTTCCATCTACAACTCAGAACATCCTCAGTCTTATTTAGATCTTAACACACCAGTTGTTTATTTGGGGCTTGACTGTCTGCCAGCAGAGCACTAAATATAGCTTTTTTTGTTGTTGTTTTGTTTATTAACTGATAAGCAAGATTGTTTACTATGTTAATCAGTGCATCTTTACTCCTGCCTTGAAGGCTATTTATACTGAGGCTGAATATTTCAGCTAATTGGAAGAAGAATTCATGTTGGATCCATAAATCTTGCATATAAGGTTAATTTTAGTGTTGTACTTACTCCTGATGTAACCATATATCAACGGTTTAACTATCCCTTCTGAATTTGTTTAGTCTTTGCAAAGACTCCTGAGAGCTAAAGAGGCATTCCACAATATATCTTATAAGACTCCACAAAATATAAGTAGCTGAATGAAAATTTTGTGGTGATGTCAGTCATTTAATGCCCACTGTCACCTGCAGAAGGCAGCCATGGAGTGTAGTACCCAGGCAACACTGTTTTGAACACTTTGCAGCTAAAGAGAACACAGGGAACCCCAGAACACTGAATGTAGAAAAAAAATTTATTATTATTAAAGCACTACTAAGTTTCCTCAAAAGAAACTAAAAGGGCTGGTAGTTTCATGACAGTCGTTTAGTTTTTTTCATGATCAAACAATTTACTCTAAACACTTATACTGACAGATGTTGATTTTCTTTCTCCATTTTTGTTGAGGTCGACTAAGAAAATGAGCCTTCCATAGCCAAAGAAAGCAGTGAAAAAGCTTTCTGGAAACACTTAAAAAAAAAAAACCCAAACAAAACATTGGCAACTGCATGTTTGGAAATATGGCATTAATGATTCAGCACATGCAGTAAGAGATTAAAAATGAATATTGATTCTGCTAAGCATCTACCCACATGTGCAAGAAAAGGCTGCTTCCCTTGGAATTCTTTGATGTTATCTCACATTATGTATTATACTTAGCAAAACAAAAGGTAGTATTAAGAAATCATGTTTTCAAAGGTTGCAAGTATCTAGAAATGTGGAAAAAGCACACATCATGGAAAAAAACACTTTCTAGTTCATAGGGTCCTGTAGACATTATAGAATAGCAAGAATCTAAGAAGAGGTATAGCTAAATATGTGCACAACCTGAAACAAAGCAAAATGTGTAAAGAAAAAAAATCCAGCAATTTAGTTCTTACTGAACTGTGATACCTGAGCTCAATAGAGCATGGAGAACAGGAGACTAAGTAAAAAATTAAAAATTCTGATTTCTGTTAAAATAAAAGTTTTTGCAAATGATATGTTGAAGTATCTTAAAGCTAAGTTCAGGATTTGACTTTGACTAATATTTTTAATGAAAATTATCCTGAACTGTCTTAAGACCCAAACAAAGGACAAGATTTCTAACAGGAAAGAAGCTTTTTTAAATTAAAAAAACATACTAATTCAAAAGGAGATTTTGCTATACCAAAAGAACAAAGTTTTAATTCATAAATTTAATCTACTGTTAAATAGATCCATATTGAGAATTACACTATGCGAACACAAAAAAAATTAACAAACTATATTAAGCCTATAAAATGTCAATCATTAAAACAGAAAAAAATCTTTTATACTAGAAAATAGCATTTCAAAATTAATTGTGAGGTTGAAGGCCTAAAAGTCAGCAAACACTGGCAACATTCAGGTAGGTTTAAGAGTTACTCAGAGATTTTGTTTCCTTATGTCTAGAGAAGTCAGCCTGTAGGTAGCCAGCAGTAGAGCAATAACTCTGTTCTCAGAGTATATCTTGAATTTTTGTTGATACTGTTTTTCTCCAGGTCTTCCTTGTAATTTCTTAGCTGTGCTTTGACATGGTACTGAGTTGCAGAGTTTGCCTTCTGCTTCTCCTTTCCCTTCTCCAGTTTGTCCTTTGGCTCCCCTGTTGTTCTCTTGGCCATAATTTCAGTCCCCCGGTCTCTCTGATCCACTTTCTGAGCCTCTTCATATCTTTCTACATTGTTGGCTCTCTCTCTTTTTCTTTTTGTATTTTTTTTAATCTCTCCCATCTATAATGTTGCACAGTTCCCACATGGCTTTGATTAATGCACTCTTCCCCTGCTTTTGCGTAAGTAGGACTAAGCTAAAGAATTCCATGAACTGTTTTTAGAAGCAGCTTAAAATGTTTTATCTTCTCCAGAACTCTCTCATTTTTATTGGGTTTGATTTAAATATTTTGGTTCAGATTCACAGTGAAAGCTGATGGAAAAGATGTAGCAATCCCCCTGAACCTGCTCACATGGAGCCTGTGTCCTAGTTAAACCACCTGAAGGATTTTCTATATGAAAATAGGATATAGTGGGTTATTTCTTTCCTTCTACACAACCTCCTTTGCTAATGCCATGAATGGAATCTGCTTTGGCCTGTGGTCTGGCCATTAGCAGGCTTCTACCATGTGAAGACTATGATATCCTGACATGAGTAGCTTCCCTGCTCACTGTGCTACCTAGTTTTTGGTTGTTAGAAACTTTTAGAAAGGAGGAGCATTTGTCTTTAACATGATTTTACAATTATTTCTGCCTCCAGGACTATTCTTGCTTTTATGACTCAATCTCCTAGTGCAGATTAGGTGAAATCAGCATTAACCTTCTAGATAATTTTTTTTCTTTCCATGGAGGAAAGAGTCAAGAGATCTATAAGGAGGTTGTCTGAGTGTGTGCTGTTCTTTCTGAAAGCAGCAATGTTATGTTACCTACCTGTAGTAAATTCATTTATTTTTCAGGATCACAGTCAGTTAGAAAAGCAGGATTAGACCATGACATCTCCTCAGGACTGAATTTTCAGGCCTTTGTGAGAGGTAGAGAAGAGTCATGTGGAGGAACAGATCATAGGCAATAACTCACAAATTCATCCTACCCAATTTGAGGCACCTAACTGAAATACTTGGGAGAGTAGTCAACCTTGTAAAGTCAAAAGAGAGAGCTACTTGAAGGAGTGACCTAGACACTCTCAGAGGAAACTTCAGGCCTTAGACTGAAAAACCTTCTGGAGGTCTATATCTCTCTCTTTGATCAAGGAAACCAGAAATGCTGCAAATCTACCCCAAGGGTCTTCATCATTGTAAGGTTAAGTGGAACAAATAGGGTTCAAAAATATATTCTAAAATAATGGGGTATGTGAAGTAGGGAATAGGTGCCTATAGGAGACTACAAAGAACAAAGTGCTTAACTCCTAACAGGAATATTTCTGTCAGGGCCCTGGAGCACCCACAGCTTTGTCTGTCCCTTCCCACCCAGCTCCTTCCCCAGCAATGCCTTTTGACCCAGCTCCATCTCCCTACAACCCCGCCTTACCTGTCTAGGGGTGCACCCCCAGACCTATGTCTTGGGCCAGCTTCATCTATCCCAACCACAGGAACGTGCTTTGTACCCAGGGCTGGGGTTGCCCTGGCTCCCCCTGGATTTCCTGCTCCTGGCTGGGATGGTGAGATGTGCCCTGTCTGCTGGATCCCACCCTGGTGGACCTGAGGCACCCCTGCCACTCCCTCTGAAGATTTACTGCTCCTACTGAGTTCTGGCAGTTTTTGTTTTCCATACTTTTTCCCACTTTTCTTTGCTCCATTTCCTCTTTAGGTGCATCTCTGCTTTCAGGGAATATTTTTCTCTTATATCTCTTAAAGCAGGATCTTTGGGAGCATCTAGGTGCCTAATGAAGCAGACTTGGACTAATGGCATTTTTCACACTGGCTAGGCACTTCAATTCTATTGAAAAATCAGCACAAGAACATTCTTTCCTCATTTTTATCTCTGTTGTCATTTGTATCCCTATTACCCCAACATTGGGCGCAGGAGTGGACTGAAAATCTGAGGGAGGATTCCAGATATTGCTGGGAAGCTCAAGAGGGCTTTGGGAAACAGACAGGAGCAAAATCTGACTAAGTAGAAAGAGGGTAAAAAATCAAGGTAAAATATAATGGTCTAATTCATTGCTCTGCAGAGCTCCCATTACTCAGGGGAGCTGGGCAAGCAGGCACCATCCCTCTGGTGGGTGTGCAATCAACTGGCCCACATGCAGTGGATTTTCTTCTTGCATGCTCATGAGCCATTCAGTCAGAAACGGGATAAATCTCCATTAAAATAAGAAGAACAATGGTTTACCATTGACAGCAGTATGCCTGCCTCCAGAAACATTAAAAGGAGTCTGATCCAGTGTTGGGTGAAGAAGGAAAGGAGTGATTGCCTAACAAATTAAAAAATGCTTACACATATTGAGAAAGGCATAAATGTAAGTGTGGGATGGGGATCTAGGGATTTTAAGTAAAAGAGAGCATTACAAATCCTTCAAGGTTTGCCATTTGTTTCTAGTATTGAAAGATAATTCAAAATTCAAGCATGTGGACTAAATCTTCCCAAATCATTTTAAGTTGTATGGGACACAGTTCAAAAATTTGTCCAAGGTCTTTTGAAATCTGGCTGCTGCCCAGACTTTTGAGGTGTTTACAGACAGTGATGTATATTGTCAGGTTCTTTATATGGCTGTCTGGAGGTGATTGCTGTGCTGAGAATAGATAAGGTAATTGGCACCATGCTGAGGTAAGATTAGGAAAGGCAGACTTATAATTCCCTGGGTGATGTTCTGAGGGCAACGATTCTGAAAGAATTTTAAAAAATTAAAATTCAATGTCAAATAAACACAAGCTCTTTATCATTTGGGGTTGGGAGTTGGGAGGGAAAGTCAAGTAAAAGCCTCCAAGGAAGCAAACATGTCACAGAGACATTGCAAATGTAGTGACAGGTGCTCCACACAGCAGAAGTAAAAGGCATCGTTTTCCAACCACCAAATGACTGCTTCTTCAGAGAAGACAGTAACACAGCTTCTTCCTAAGCAAGATTTCCTCTGACAATAGTTTTTCCTCACAAGGTCTCAGAACACTTTATCATTTCCTCATTTCAGTTTGACAAGTTCCAAATCAGTTGCCGAATAATGAGAATTAACCAGTATTTTTACTGAGATATGAGTGTGGACATTCTTGAAGAAATGAAAAAGTTTGTGATTTATTGTGAAGATCAGCCATCCTTATGGTGTCAGTCATCCTACTCCTGACTGGACTGAGCCCTGAAGCCTGTTTCCTGGAATGAGCTTCTGCAGACAATCTGCAAACTTAATGCATGCAGTCAGTTTCCAATTAAGAACAATAGGGGAGGACTGGAGCACTCCATACCATGGGAAAACTTACATAATGCTACTGCTTGTAAACCAAAGACAGCTCTTGAAAAACGGGGTGAGATGGCACTGATATTCATTAATAATGAATGCCTTCCAGGAAAGCCTTTATGTATGAAAGTGTGTCGCTGGCTTAGGCCCAAAATTAGAATGGCTGTGTGCATTTAGGTCTCTGCCTATACTAAAAAACCTGATAGTCATGAACTTGCTTTGGGAATCCTGTTTTGGTATCAAGGCATTGCTGACATAATTTTCACAGGATTTATGAGGTAAACAGGTTATCCATGCCCAATAGAACTCATTGCCTAAAGTTGTTAGGTAAATTGAGTTAACAGGCAATCAATTAGTTAAAGATGGAATTTAAATGTATAAAGTAAATAGGAATTGTGGTCTTCCTATGGGATAAAATACATGTGACAAATTCTACCAAAAAATTTTATTTCATCTGCAGATCTTAGTTGTCAGGGAGAGAACAAATTCAGTTTTTTGGGTTTCTTTTCCTTTCAAACATTCTAAATAATATATACTTGACTTTAGCAGCAGAATTATATGTGAGTTTACAATCTCCTTATACATCTGTAACTTTGCCACTGTGTTGTAATGGTGAGTTTTTCTTGACCTAGGAAGCCCTTTCTTAGTGACACTAAAAAATCTGAGGAAACTGGGGATGTTCTAAATAAAAGAAGGCATCGCTGAAGAAAAATTTGTTTGGAGACCTTTGCCACCTTGGAACCCTTTTGTCATGTTGGGGTTTTTGGACTGTTTTTGTGAGTGATAAATTTGCAGATGAGAACATCGCCTTAATTTAAAAGCACTTTGGTTTAAGTAATGTGGCCACCTGTTAGTACCAATCAAAAAATAATTCAGTTTATCCTCATGTTGACTCTCTACTCCATCTACATAGAATCACAGAAGGTTTGGGGTTGGAATGGACCTTAAAGATCAGCTGGTTCCAATAACCCTGTCATGGGCAGGGGCACTTTCCATAAATCAGCTTTCTCACAATCTCATCCAGCCTAGTCTTGAACATTTCCAGCACTACAAGTCCCTGGAAGGTATCCTTGGACAGCTTTCCTGTAGGCCCCCTTTAGACACTGTGGAGGCTGTTAGAATGTCTCCCTGGTGCCTTCTCTTCTCCAGGCTGCACAGTTCCAACTCTCCCAGCCTGTCTACTCTGAGAGTGCTCCAGCCCTTTGGTCACCCCAATAAACCTCCTCTGAACTCGTTCCAACCGATCCATGTCATTATGCTGAGGGGTCCAGAGCTAGATCCAATACTTTAGGTGGGGTCTCATGAGAACAGAGTAGAGGGAGAGGATCACCTCTTTCAACCTACTGTTCACATCCTGATTTAGATCATTGCCAAAATTTGTTTGACAAGACATAGTGCACAAAGGGATGAGGCAGGTCACATGTCTCTCTTCAGAGCAAGACTCAATCTATAAATTAGACACCTCATCTCTTGGGATCTGGACCTTGAATTTTTTTTTTAGTAAAATCACAAAAAAATGAACTCATTCTTCTTCACAGGTACTTAATTATTCTTAAACTGATGTTATTTCTGCTGATGACCAAAAAAGAGTCATAAAAAAGAAATTTTTTTTTATCAGCACGGTATTCTGTGAGACTGTTTCCATAGATATAATAGTTTACTAGATCAACACCACCATGAGATTTAAAAAATAAAATGCTTTTCCTCTCTTGAGGTTAGAAATTGCCAAACAGTTTCTATTCTTTCATTCTATCAAAAGAGAAGAATTTTATACTCAAATTCAGGAAGATTTCTGGAAAAAAATTATGAAAGCCCCTAAGAGATAAGTTGTGTTAAGTTTTAGAAATTAGCTGAATAGGAATTTTCATTATAACAGATTTGGATCTGAGCTCCTAAATTAAATTGAAACCTCCCATTAGAAGGTCAAACACTTTTTTGCTTTTCTTCCCTTCAATCCAATACTCGGTGATTAGCAATGAGAAAGTAAGTTCTTCTCTCTAAAAATACCATAAATATTAAAGCTTTAGTAATCACTGAAAAATAAAGTTCTTACAGGACAGGGAATAATGAACATATGCTAAACCTAGCAACTAATAAAGGTGTGTTTAAACATGAATTTATTCTATTTGATGTGAACATGGCTATGCAAGGCTCATCCTAACAGAAAGGGGTTTTATCTCTTTTTTGCTTTAATTAACTGAGAGGTCTGAGCTGTTAACATGAAGAGATTTCAGAAAATGCCTCTTTAATTAAAATAGAATGATGGAATTAGACTGCTGTTTTATTCCATTGTCTTACAATTCATAACAGCAAAGACATCTCTAAAATGTGAATCAATATACCTTCGACAACAGAGAAATTGAGAAGAAAGGGTAGAAACTTAATGTTTTCTTCTGAAAGACAAGAATAGAATTATTTGATGTGGATAATTAAAACAAATGATGTTCACATCCCAATGTTTACTGTACTTGCACTTGATATTACAAACCTTGCAGGCAGCCTAAAGCAGTAACTTAATGAAGGAAAATGAGATGAAAGACTACACATAATGTTGAAGGTTGAAGAAATTGTTAGAAATATTATCACTGAAGGAATTTTTTAGCTTAAAAGGATAACATTGTCAGAGGGACTTAAAACTGTTACAGTTCTGAAACAAAAAGAGTCCTTATATTGTTTTTTGTGTATCAACTGAGATTGTGGAAGAAAAGAAAATCTCAATGAGGAGCAAAAAACAAGGAAAAGATCCAGTTGGACCACAAAGCAACACATTAAGAAAACTGTGGATGATGTTAATCTGTCTGAAAGCCAAAATTTTCATCAAAATCTATGCATGTGTTTTTGGTTTACAAGTTTATCTTTAAAAGTGAGTATTTTTTTCATAAAAGCAAAGCCCCTACGTTTTCAAACTCAGTAATAGTGGTAACATTTAATTGCAGAAAATAATACTTGTCAGAGCATAATTCAATAATATTACTCCAAACTCCCCAGCTTGATAGAAGAATAAAAGGGAAAATAATTTTAATCACATCAATTATTAGTCTTTGCATATGATAATACTAATACCAACTATTCTGAAATTTTAGAATATTTTTTTAAAATTATTTTCTAAATAATGGGAAATTGACAATTTTAAAAATTGAGGAATGAACACTAATTAACAAATGGGGAAACTAGGCCATGTGAAAGTGTTGCTCAAGACAGTCAGGAAATTTTTATTAGAGAAATGGATAAGGTCCATTTCCCTCATTCTGTGATACTATGTTAAAAACTTTTAAAACTAAATACATGCTTTAGATAAAAATTACCAGCAGCTGCAGACAAGAAGAATCTTTAACAAAAATGAATTTGTAGAAGGCAAATAAACATAATTTAAAACCCACAAATAAAAAAAATGTTTAAAAGGTAATACCTGGCTAGAAATCATAGCAAATAAATACCAGCTCTAAGGAAAGGTTTTTAAAAATACAGACCATGTTTATGTGTTGGAAGATTTCAGAATTTAGACAACATTCAACAAATAAAGAGCTTGCCTTTTCAAGGTTAGATTTCTTGATGGATTTTGTTGCCTAATTACAAGTTCAGTCCACAGTGTTTTCAGTGAGCTGGCACCCAAAACACCTGGATGTATAAGCTCCTGTTAAAACACATCTTCTAAGTATTAGCTGCAAACCAGAAAGAAAAGATTGCATAGCATGATTTCAGCCATACTCCTCAAACTTGTTCTTATGTAGAACCCCTCAGCAATAACATAATGCTTACAGAATCACTGGGGTATTGCAAATTTGAGAGTGGGAAATCTGAATTTGCAATAGTGGCTGATTCAAATTCTTCTTCTAACTGTTCTTTGACATTGTGAAAACTCTTTAAATATCAGTGGCAAAAATTTTGATTAAATGTGTGACTGAAGCTGCGCCATCAAGTTGATTTATGTAGACACAGAGAGACCTGTCCTTTTATAAATATAAACCAGTGTGTCCTTTTTGTGGAACAGGTTCAGATACACAACTCTGAGTGTATTTTTAAACCCATGCCTGTGAGATAATGAACCATATAAGTAAAACTCCTAATGTCAAACCAGAAACAGGAATACTTGAATTTCTGCCTCTAGGACTTTATCTGACTACATTTATTACTAGACTATTAAATGTTTGATCAAAAAAAAAATAAGAAGACCTTGCATATTTCTCTCCAACACCGTATTCATTGTAGTGAGAATGTAGCATAAAGAACAGTTCCAGCTGTTCTGGAGGCTTGAAATAAGCCTCAAGGTGGATGCTTATTTCATTGAGAGATGTAAGCAGGGTTTCATTTCCAGTCTAAATTTTCTATGGAGTAAAGTTCTCCATATTCTGCATGCTCTACTTTGTGAATCTTTCTAAAGGATTATACATTTTCCTCAATATTGTTCTGCCTGTGTCCATCAAGTGGCAATGCAGATTTCACAGAGCAGCAGAGTACATAATAAAGGGATCTTGTCACTGAGTCTCAGACACCTTTGTATTTTTAGCTCTTAAATCCTTAGAATTGTTATATTGTGGTTCAAGTAAATGTAGCAAGCATGCTCATAACTTAGTGAATATAGTTGTGGGGTGTAGGTGCTGACTTTCTTCTTGGGAATGCAATGACTGCATCTATAGTAAGAAAAATAAAGAAATAATTTATGGCCATAAACTACTCAGGGTAGTAGTATACAAAGACATGAAAAATTAAAAAAAAGAAATATTAATAATTAATTAATAACTATCCAAAATACAGTTCTTCCAGAGTCACTTAACAAACAAGCAGGTCAAAACATGTAATTAAGTAACAGAAGGAACAACATGGGAAAACCTAGAAATCAGTCTTGAGATAAAAAAAGAGGAAGAGCTATGAGCAAACTTTCAGGAAAGTATAAAATGCAATATTGCATAGATTAATGGGATCAAAATGACAAGATAAAACTTCATATGTATTTGCTTGAGGTAATGATAATCTATTCTCTAGAGTCATTTAGTTTTCCTCTGGTCATTAAGCATTTTAATGTGTTTGTGTGTCATACTGGTATTTGAGCTTCACAAAGACTGAAGCTTTCAGCCTTTTGTTTCTATGGATAATATAATATACCTTACTAAAACCTCACCTAGGAACTTTTCTAACAAAGTAACACAGAGTATCTGTCTGGTCATATTAAAAAGTATTTGCACAGCATGTAAGAGAACTTTTTGAAAAGGTTTATGTTGGATTTCTGCCTGTTTGGTTGGGTGGTGGTTTGGTTTTTCTTTGCATTGTGGTTCTGGTTCTTTTTTTAAAAAGAAATTATAAAGAAAAGGCAGGCTTCTTGAATTCACTATCAGTTTAAAAATCTAACCACCCCTCCATCTTCTAAGTATTAACTGTGAACAAGAAACAATAGATAGAATGACAACATTAATCTAATGTTAGTAAATAATCTCTGCAATTCCGGAAAGTGAGTAAATTCCAATATGCATGCATCACTGACTACACCCTTTGCTTTATGCCAATAAAGTTAATTTTTTCTCCCTTGGGAAGATTATTTTGAATCAACTCTTTTTATTGACCATTACTGATGCTTGGAAAGCCACCTGCTCCTTTTGCTATCTCTAGAGAATTGCTCTTGTTTATGGTACCCCTTGTCTTCCTAGAATGAAATGGGGATATCAGCCTATAATTCTCAGGACTGAGTATTTTTAAAATTTATTGCAGTGATTTTCTATTTGGAAATTGAAGATGGGATCCTTCTTCCATAGAATTAATCTCTATTTCTTAAAAATCCAAAAGCCTTAAAAAAGATTAAAACATAAGGATACTGTAGATATTTTCAAAGATTTTTTATTTTTTCAAGATAAACAACACAATTCCAGTGACAATAAATGATAGAGAAATCCTAATATTCTGTCATCAGTAACTCTCTCACTTACCTTCCACACATTTGTTACTTGTCTCATGCCTAGTTGAAAGTCTATACACTGTCTTTGCACTCTCACTGACCTGCTGGCAATTCTCTTCCTAAGACAGCCCAGGATGCTCTTTCACACGAGGCCACACTGGGGAAGCATGTTCTATTTGTCCACAAGGACATCCAGGTCCTTTTCTGCCGAGCTGTTTTCCAGGCTGACAGCCTGAGCAAGACTTTGCTGTTTTTGTTGCTGAGCTTTGCAAGATTCCAGTTTCCTTATTTCTCCAGCCTGTAGAGGTCCTTCTGAATGACTGCACAACCCACTGGTGTGTTAGCATCTGCTCCTAAGTTGGAATCATCTGAAAACTTCCAGAGGTTGCACTCTAAGTGCATAAACTTGCACATTCAACTTTCTAGACCAATCTGCCAGCTTCTTACTTGATTACTATTAATTATATCCCTTCCTGCATTGGTCACCCCATTGGCAAGTACAGTTGCGTTCGATTTGGCCCGTAAGCAATGGTTTTGGTCTGTGACTTATATCTAAAACATTGTCTAAAACTCCATATGGTATGTTAGATAGTACAGAGGCAACCTCTCTCTAGTGTTCCTTTTGTCTGAGTAACCCCACACCTCTAGCTTCCCAGAGGTATCTTAATGTTTATATAAAACACCCCATCTGATTAGGCTGAGACTTGCTATCTCTACTCCCATATCACACTTTTTCTCCTACTAGATCTGGTAGTTCTTGCTCCTTAAATGAGTTCTTTCCTGACATTACAATAAAAAAATCTATTTCTGTTTTTTCATTGAGAAGGGAAAAGTAATCAGCTGCAATTATTGATTGCATGCACAGATAGATAGACAGACAGACAGGCAGTAAACTAACTTACTCTCAGAAAGTTAAATCAGTAAAAATTTTGAAATTAACTCTGAATGTTTTTGGATTCAGTAGTTATTATTCCTTACTGAGGATATACTGTTATTGTTACTGAGACTGACTCCTATTAATGAGAAAAGTTTTAATTTATTGTCGATGGAGTTTTTTTTAAAGTTTATTTATTTGTCTTTACATTATTCAGTTGTCTGGTTTTCTTTTCCTCAGATGGGAATTTCTCAAGTATCCAATGTCAATCCCATTGAAAAATATTCTTTATATTCAGTGGTAAATTGGAATAGAGACAAAAACATGCAGCAGATTGTTTGCAGTGATCTGTGCCTCTAAGTTTATCGGCTGGATCTTACATCAACAGCAACTTTTTCAGGCTACCCTTTTATTTTCACCCTGGAGGTCGTAAGAGTGCAAGGCATTACATGCAAGATCTATCCTTCATAAAATTAAGTATCACTCTGCTACTCAGAGAGAGAGGCAGATTTTTCCCACAGAGCAATTTGCCACTGGTAACACTGGAGCCGGTGTAATAATCCATATTATAATCATTTGTTAAGAATTTCCTCCTAAATGGGAATTATGAAAGACAGATTTTTCAGAGACTTTCATATATTTGCCAGCAAACTTATAGCCTTGTCCATGTTTGACTGACTTCACATGAAAATATCAAAAGCTAAAAATAGACTAGTTCTGCCTTATTCATTCTTTGCTAGAGAGACAAAAAGACAGTCTGTTTGGCATCAAAGTCATGGTGGGGAATCTCAGCCTGCTCCAAGTTTAGAGTTGCACCAGCTGCAGGTTTTCTTTACATGCAAACTGTAATGTAAACAAAGTGATTTTGCATCCCCCTTCTAAATGCAACTTAGTTTAAGTATCATCAACATCCTGAATGCAATTTCTCCTGTCCCCGTAAACAGGGATTTTTGAAAATGTTCATTTACTGTGAAAGGTGAATTAAGGAATAGGTGTCTAATTCTGAATAGTTATTGTAGTTCCTGTATAAGAAACTGCTTTATGTGCAAGTATGAAGGTACTGAGGTGTGTCCATAAAATCAAACACGTGTGAGGCTTAACATCATAGATAAAACAGAAGGAAGACATCATTCAGAAATAGAGTATGACTGCCTTTGAAAAGGAAAACAGTTAGTTTATAACAATGTAATAATCAGTTCACATCACTTGGAATAAGAAAAAAGTTCAAGAAGGTTGAGTTAAGGAATGATAATAAACTGAAAATTAAGACACCAGTCAGTCAACAGGCTGACAACATATCATGCATATAAGAAAGGCTATCTTAATAGAAACCTTTTAAATATAATAAAATGAAAATGAAAATAATCCTTTAAATATAATAGTTATACTGACATACATTGAAATAAGTCAGACTTTAATTTTTTTTGAGGAACAGTTATATAGATTACTAGTTGTAGAGAAGTTATCATTCTTTGATAGTGGATGTATAAATATTGCTCAGCAAATAAAAAGGTGTGTGTTATTGACACTGTTTTAGTGATAAATCCAGAACAACAATGCAGCAGAGTCAGCCTGCAGCATCCAGTCTGGCCTTAACCAGACCCCTGTGCAGAAGAGCAACCTGTTACACTTATCTTCACTTTGATAAACACTCTCTGTTCTCCTGGGAAAGGTGCATACCAGAGGAATGACTACAGCCATAAACGCCAGGTGTGGATGCCTCCTTTTTTGTATCCCAGGATGGGGGCACTGCATGTTTGAGTGAGTGCCTGATAAGGGCAGAAAGGTCTGCTCTAAGGAGTGCTTGGAGGTCTTGGCTGTTTTGTCTTTCCTCCTGCCCATTCCCAAGACTTTCTTCAAACTTTCCCATAGTAGAAACATGCAAATACTGAAGTAGGTGTAAGATGGATCCTGCTGGAACAAGCAGTGATCTCTGTTTTTTTTTTTTTTCCAAGCTGCTGCAATAATATCAACTACAATGGATAAAATTAAATCTACCCCAGCCAAAAAAAAAAGTATTAATAAATATTGGTGTTAGGGATGCTACCTATCTCTTCTGAATTCAAATGTACATGTATTTACATGCAAATCTGACTGCAACAGAGTCCATACCAACATTTAGGAAAACAGAAATCTATTTGGCATCAAAACCTATCTTAGAAATACTTGATTGCTCTGAGAGACAGGTTTTGTGAAGTCACCTCTAGTTTCTATATTTGACAACACTTATTTATGCAGAGTCATTATTTAAAGTGTGGTACAGTTTATACATATAAATAAAATTCTTATATTTCTGCTTTATAATGTTAAAGCCAATGATAGCTGTAATCAAATGAATATTAAGCATTTTTATTTGCACAATGCAAATATTAGGTACTAAGTATATATTTAGCATACTGAATACTGTAGCAATGATATTTTAATTTTCTATAGAAAGAGCAAATATACTGAATAAAAAGCAGAGAGCAGTATTCAATGGAAAACTGAAGATAGCTTTACATTGACTGACTAAACCTATTTCTATATTAAAGATAACATTTTCTGTTTACTACTCTAAAAGTTGTGAGTTATAACTATAGTTTCCAAGCCTGGCATATGATTAATGAGTTTTACCATCTGCTATATTAAAGAATGAAATGAAAACTTAATGGCCAAAGAGTGCATATATATCTTCAAAAATAACAAACAAATAAAGTGATAGAAGGTGTCTATGTTGTTCACAATTCCCTGGATGCTGATATTTTTAGAAACAGGCACACATACACGATCAATAGTACATCCTGTGATACATTCAACCAGTTCTCATTCCTGATGGCTCACATACTAAAGTAAAATTTGGAATACACATAGTCCTTGTATCACTAAGTTAAAATAATTTCATAAACTAAAGAGAAACCATTTGAAACCCCAAAGAGAATGGTGAAAATAAGAAGTGAAATGAGAATTTGCACAGAATGGCTCTGTAGTTAACAGAGCAATAGAAAAATCATGTGGTTAACTTAAGATATTTGTCTTAGAGGTAAGCTACCCACAGTCCTTTGTTGCAACTGAACATTTATATATAAGCCTATTTGTATGTATGTGTGTTTATCTATCTATCTATCTATCTATCTATCTATCTATCTATCTATCTATCTATCTATCTATCTATCTATCTATTTATCATCTTCATCTATATATCTAGGTATCACACACACCTAAATATGTGAATTAGGCAATTGCATATTGCTGTGATGAGAATGTGTAGAAAACTGTTGCAACCAGTAGGGTACTAACCTGGGGATAAAGATTTCATTAATGTCATAAATCATGGTAATGATAAACTCTTGCTATTACAAAACTCCTAGTCTTTATATTTATGTCCTAAGATAGTTGTGGGTATGCAATGCCACCAGGATGAGTTTATATAGTTGGTACAGATGGCAAGTGCCATTGATAATCTTTAGTTGCTGAGGTTGAGACTCTTTTGTCAGACCTGTAGTGGGCTGTCATCTTTTTTATTTTATTTTTCTTGATTACACTCGTTGTTCTTATGTTATTACCTCCCTCCTGAAAGGGTACGTCTTGTTTGATCCTGATCTGTGTTTTGATTTTTTCTGTCTCCTGTGAATTTGGCAGAAGGTCCTATCTGTTTGCACTCTTTTATTCATATCTTGTTCTTCGCCAGCTTGTGTGTCTTCTAGGTTGAGCTACATCTGTTCATCTTTACCCCTTTAGTGGTCACATATCCCACGTGCTTGTGAAAAATACTTGAAGCTTGTTCTGTATGGCTGTTTCATCCCAGATGTGAAAAATGTTTAACTAAATCTTTTACTTACACCTTTTAATATGTAAGATATGTTCTAAGCAAAAACATTGTTGCTAAAATGATCAATACAAAGTGATGCTATTTATATTGTGATTTCTTGGTGTACATCTGCTTTGGCTGCATCTTTTACAGAGTCTGAGAGACCTGCCTCTGGACCCTCATCCAGCAGCCAATGGGCCAGATCAACACCTGTTAGAATGGAATAGACCCATTGCTTCCATTGAGCTGAGTCTGAGTGACTCATGATGTCATGGCAAACTGAGATGATTAAAGTGACAGAAAAATAATGCAGCAAGAATAAATTTCATTAAATTGGCTTATTTTGTGACCCTGTGAAAGCTGGAGGCCTCATGCTAGAGGCATCATGCTGGGGAAAGGTGTCATTTAAAAGGATTAGTGGCAGGAAGGGGAAGAATATAAGGAAACAGAGAAATTATAGGAAATCCACATCAAGGGAAGAACATATCAAAAGAGAAGTTTCCTTTTTTCTGCAAATGTGAATCATTCACCTTCCCTAGATATACTGTGTTTTCAGCCCATTCAGTAAGGCTTCTGAAGCACCATCTTCTACTGCCTTCCTATGGTTCTTCCTCAGTTGCTGACAGTTATTACTTAAAAGCACTCCATGTCGAATTCTGATATAGAACTTATTAGTAAATAGTAAGTAAATTAAAAAAATATAAAAATAAGCATACTAAGAAACACAGTAAAACCTACTGGAAAGTTGCTTGCTTTCTATCTCTGTCTCTCTCCCTCTCTCTCTTTTTCTCTCCCCACTCCCTTCCCATTCCTTAGTTTCCTTTGGCCCAATCTTTGTGTATCATGTCTAGGCAGGGCTCTAACTTGATACAAGCCTAGAAAACCATGGATCAAACCTTTATAGATGCTTTATATTCAAAGGGAAAAACGTATCTTTTCCTGGGTGAATGAGTCATTTCTTATACTTATAGCCCATTACAAATAGCAATAGTCTTGAATGCTGAGTGAAATATGGTGTAGTGTTTGAAGTAAGAGGAAAGAAAGGAAAGTGACTTAACACAGCCACAAAGAAGTAAAACTATGAATGGAGTAGGCAAGGAGATTTGTCACATGAGTATCCTGGACTGGATGGGATTTTTCTGCTTGTTTTTCCAGTTTTGCTCTTTGTTCAGACCTTTGCTCAGTGACGCAGATTGGTTGCCATGAGTCAAGAAGACAACGATGGAAAAAGAGCCCAGGCAACCCCCTGTGCTCATGGTCATCTTCACAGTCATTTTGGAACTACAGGCTAAAGGTAGGACTCTTATGATTGTGTTTCATTTTCATCGACTTCTTTTGAAAATTTACAATAGAAATAATATAATGACTAGATGAGAATTTAATGTTTTATGATTGCAATAATAAACAAAATTTTGACCTGGTTTGTTTTTATAAACCAAGCCATTAAAGCTCCAAAAAAGATAATAAATAATTTTCAGAGGAAGAAATTCAAGTACACAGAGATTAACTAAGCAACCTAAAGTCACTTACAGAACTGGAATTTGAAATAAGAACTCAGTAGAACCTGACTCTACTTTATTATGGTAATCAAGATGATATGATTCTCTTAAGAGTTCTATTTTAATTTGTCCTGCATGGATAAAAAGCAATTTAAATTGAGAAATAACAAATGTCTTATTCTATATAAATAAAAAATGAAATACAAAAAAAAAGGTCAGAGGAATTGCTCAATGAAAAAAAATAAAATTTTAACTAAAGCAGCACTGAGTTTTTAATCCAGAAAATGTTGCTAGTCTCATATTGATTCCACAGGAAAAAACATGCGTGAATTCTGAAAGGTGAAAGCCACCACTTTAAGTTACCAAAGAAGATAAAAAATAAAGTCACTAATCCTCTGGTCTTAAAATAAATGCACCATTTACTGAGCAGTTATCTTGTCACTTAAAGAGCAATCTTCTGAGCATATTTTAGCTACAAAATGCTCTCCTAAAATATGCCGAACACTAAACTTCTTTTTATATGTTCCAAGAACAATTAGGTGAGCTAAAATTATACTTCTATCAGGTGTATATAGCGTTCCAATCTATGGCTTCATACCTAAAAAAAAACCATCAAAACCGCCTATAAGAGAAAACAAAACATAAAAGACTGAACAAGAGGGAATTAATACTCAGCCTTGAACATACTACTAGGATTAATGGAGAGGACAGACCAAAGAGGGTAAGGAATGAGATGGTTAGAATAAAACAGAAATAGGGAATATTGGGGTGTGAAGGGGAGACTTGCAGGGTGCACTGGAATATGTTTTTAGTCCTTCACCAATATTCACAAAAAAAATATATGCTTCTAAATGTATCACAGGTGTCTAAAAGGGTTTTTAGCAATAGGCACTAGGAAACTAAAATAAGTCAAAAGACATAATTATTTTATCATGTTTTTTCTCTAGAATAATCATGCAAATATAGTAGAAAAAATTAAAATGTCTCAGAATCTACTTCAGATGTCATAAAGCTAAAAGAATTGCTGTTTTGATTGAAATTATAAAAAAACAACAAAACACACAGAGCAAATCAGCATCAAAACAACAGGTATCTTGTTGTTTTGCTGCTGCTTTGTTATCACATTAGTACCAGATAATTTCATGAGAGAAATTAATGAGATTTACCATTTCCTAATAGCTACCCATCAGCCAGAGAATACTTGAGCTTGTTTTTTGTCATGATGATTCACAGGACAGAAAGTACAAATTGAATTTTTCATAATGAATACATGGGAGCTGCAGGTATTCAGTATTTTGGAGATCAGAATATCAAAATATAGAATGTCAAAATATAGTATGTTTAGAACACTAAATATTTGTTCCAGGTTGTATAATTCAAGGAATATTCTTTAAAAGTTAATCATAAATCAAGCAAACAAAACGGCAAGTTGTTTATTAGGGTCTCTTTTGTTCTTGATAAGCACACATTAAGACTGAATTTTAAGAATAAATTTTGTTTATTAGCAGGAATAAGAAAAAAAAACAGTGGCAGTGCTAAAGTTACTTATATACTGTTAAGTCAGTATTTAACATGGTTTATTATATAATATATAAGATCTCACTCAGTCTTTATGATAATCTGTTACTATTCTTTTTGCCTGTGAGTATCAGGCTACTTTAAGTATTCCTGGGATTTTAGTGCACCTTGTATTTCATAGAATCAGGAAGAGGACATTAGGGAACAGGGAAGAGATGCTTTTTTATGGCAGACTCTTATATCAAGTTCTGCAAGTTTGACTCTTTTGGATTACCATATTTAACTTTCTTGAGGGGGAGAAATTCTTTCCCTTTTAAGTTAACACTTATCATGAGCCCTAGCACTAATGTATTTGTTATGGTAGCAGCATATTAAGGTGGCTTATGCTGTGTTTATTTTACAGCATTAAACTGACATCTATATTTGTTTAACTGGAAAATTAAGTGTACTGATATCCTGAAGGAAGAGATAAGGTGTCATTTTTTATTCTGTTATGCATAGTGGGGGCATAAAATAGTTTGTGTGTGCCTCTTCTCAGATGCCTTGATCTTTGCTGAAATGGAATGGAACATGTTTGAAACCTTCCTATGACCTCCCATCTTTCAGGGAGATAAATCAGTTTCTCCATGTTTCTGAGCTACTCCAAGATAATCTTTGGATTTACCTCTGTGCAGGGCCAAAGGGTTCACAGAAAAAATAGCTAATACCTTTCTTGGCTGTTTTGTCACACATAGTCATATCAATTCAGCAGTATTTGACATGTGGCAAGAAAAGTCAACAAAAATTTTACAATAATGAAGTTGAAAGAAAAAACCCTTGTGTGATTAATTGCTCTTCAGGCTTTTTAGTATCATTTAAATGACTCAGTTTTTGAAAAATTTCCCTCTAGCAGAGGAAATCACTGATATAAATGCTGATTGAGTCATTCAAACCATTTAGAAAGACAGCATCATAATTTCTACTTTTTTTTCCAGTTTAATATATTTTATACTATGGCAATCTATAGAAGCTATGAAACTCACCAGAAGCAAAACCAATCCAATGTAAGATATTAAATAAAAGGCACTTAATTTAACTAATGTTCAATGTAACAGGAGTCACACACATAGCCAAGTAATAAAAGCAATACTGTTATTGAAATGGATTCTACTGCAAGAGCTATAAAGTGAGGGATAGTATGAAAATCTTGTGGAGGACTTATTTAGATGGATAATGCCCATGATGCTTCACTTGCACTTAAGCAAATTAAGAACAATCTAACCAATAAATACAGCCTTTTAATCATGACCAGTAATACTTTTCAGAAATGATTGATTTGGAATATTGTATATTGGAATTTTTCCACTATGTCTCTTGCTTTGTCATCACATTTTCTTTCCATATGTACACTTACAACCTTCTGTATTCTCTATCTTTTCAGAAATTATTAATTGATTAAAGAAACAGCTAGATTATAGGACAACTACTGTCCCACACATATATATGCCCAACATCCTGGTCTACTTCAATCTGCTTTTCATCCCACATATACATTGAAATGAAATCAAGAACCTTTCTTTGAACTGTTTCACAAGGAAAACTTTAATCTTCTAAATGGCCTGAGGAAACTGAGAAGATAAGTATGTTTAGTGAAATGCAGCCCTTCAAAGTAGAAATCAGTGGTCTTAGCCCAGCTAAACAACTCTTGAAGACAAGAAAAGCAGAGCAAGAAAATGATTGGTGAAATCACTGTTGTACATCATTGTACTGTCAGGCCTCCCTTTCTGTCAGTGTTGATGAGACTTTTTCCATTTTCTCAGTATTAATTCATGTTAATGTTTGATGGCAAGATATCATTCAAAAGTCTTTAAAAGCCCTTGAAACATACTAAATTCTGCTAACTTCTCAAGACTGAAGTACTGGAATATAAGTATATGTGTCTCTCTGTTTTTACATGTGCACAATTATGTAAAAGCCAGTAAATCAGTGAGTTATTGGTAGATAAACATATGGATCTAAGTTCCACAGCCATGCTCCTTCTGCCTAATGAACTTAGGAACATGCAAAGGGGACAAGGCATTACAACTACATATCATCTTCCCAGCTGAGAAAAAAGAAGGCTGAGTATAATAGCAAAATAATTTTTCAACTACTTTGATTTTCTTTGTTTTGTAAGTCATCCCCATGTCACTGAGTCTCTTTTATTTTTCTTAAAAATTCATACAGACTAAACATCACATGGCAACATATTGTGCTAAATTAAATTACTATCAAGCACTGTACTTATGTGAGGAAATGAATTGTAAAAAAAGGTGAAAAATGCACAACTTCAAAGTCTGTGATTCCTGCTTTTCAAATAATGAGGACAGGCTGCATGAACAACGTTATCTTGTACCAAACAATGCACAACAGAAAATTCAGCAGCTATGATTTATCACCAAAAACCATGAGGAGAAAAGGGAATATGTCATTAAAATTTAGTCACCAAAACATCTGCAACAGAATCCAAATAGAGAACTATCTCTTTCTGCTACAGAATTATGCAGAAACTTGGGTATGCCCTTGAAACTGAGAAAGGTGAATTTTACTGGGCTGTATGAAATGTTTTTCAACTGTTTTGCAATACAGACTGCAATATGTCCTGCAGTCAAGGATAGTAACTGTACTGAAAATGTTTCAATATGTATCCCAAAATGTTACCTACAAAGAACAAATATCTTAAAGCACACTGAACTATTTATGAATATTCTATGTTTCTAAATGATTGCTACAGAATCTACTGCATTATTTATTAATTTAATAATTTATTTAGTATATTCTGTATTTATTTAATATGGTATCTTAATATATGGCCTATAAAATCAAAGATAAAATATAGATACATTTTCAATTTTGCAGCAGTGGGTTCCTTATATGAAAGTTCTTACTTCCTTTTTGGAACTAGGTCAGTACCTGTATCTTAGGACAAAATCTGAAATCACTCAGTCTTTATTATGTGCTTTTTGGTTTTGTTTTCAGTGGAAAAGACAGAGAAAATCTGTGGCATATGGACACCCCAGGATCCATGTTTTTCTGTTACAATTCAGACAAGGATGCATTCCCCCTACTTTCCCACCCCAAAATACATCCATTATATGACAGATGACATTAGATAAGCATCCTGGAGATGGAGACAAGAACACACCCAGCTGGCTTCATATCCCTTCAAATCATGAGATGGACAGCTCTGCACTGGGACTGACTGTAATGGCCTAGTTTGAAATTCGTCAGATAATACATAGATTCACAAGGAGATTGCATTTAACAAGTTTATGTGCAAGCACATTTTCACTTTTTGTCTTGAGAATATTTCAGAATATTTTTCAGAATATGTGTATGTGTATGTTTTAGCTGGAGGAAGGCATTTGCACCTATCTTAAAAAAAACCTGATGCAATGGCATAAAGTTAGTACTAGAATTGTGCAGTTGTGAGCATCTATCTAAAAGCGCCATAACTGAAGGGAATGTATTTATCCTGACTGTTCCTGAAAGCTTGATAGTCTTCTTAAGCATTTGCATTAGATTCAAACTGTGCTTTCACCAGCACCATACTGTGTTTATGTAGGATTTTACCCAATCCAGGAAGAGAAGGACACAGGAAATACCTCGTAGGACAGAAGGTAGAGATTCAAACAGTCACTACAATTAATTCAATTGAATTTACTTGCTATTATTCAAAATAGGTTTTGTCTATTACTTTCTAGTCCTTTTCTAAAAACTTGGATGTATGAAGAAACTGTATAACACTATAAGTTATAGGATACTAAATTTATTTCACTAGGAATATTCACAAGCAAAAAAAAATTGGAAATAAATTTAAGATTAAACTCAGTGCAGATGAATGTGAATTGATTAATGTACCTTTATATCTATGCACACAGAAACACAGCACACAAATATGTAGAAGAGAAATAAAAATTTGGGAAAATTGTTTCTGGATTGAACTATTCTTTATCAGAAACAAGATCTTAGGCTGTGAAAACTCTGTAAAACTCAAAGTTCAGCGTCATGAGGAGAAGTTAACCAGCTGTGATTACAGACAAAAATAATTTTTTCTCTCAAAAAATATATGATTCAGCCATGTCTTAAGTAATGTCCTTAGTTTTGGTCTGTCCTCCCAAAAATATTGCACAGAGTTAAGAAAAAAATAGCAACAAGGAAGTCTGAGGCTATGGAGCCACACCGATATGAAGAAAAGTCCAAAATTCTTGAATGTGGAAAAGTGGTAAACTAATAAAGATATAATAGAGCCCTACAAATTCATGAACGGTGTCAGGATTGTGCACACAGGTATTAAATGTTCACTGAATCTTATGGGTAAGGTACTAGGAAGTTGAGAGTACCAAGTCAGTCAGATCCCAATTCAAAACAAGAAGAGGGAGGCAGATATTCAGAAGCTGGAGCAGACAAGTGTAATTCCTTTACATGAACAGGACATTTACACAGACTCAGGAGTAGAAAGGAAGATGAGTTTATGTAAAAGAAATACAGAATCAGATGTTTCCTGTTAAAAACAAGTTGGAGACTGAGACAGCATTAGGCAGAAGAATATAACTTCCCAGGCCTTATGTAGAAAAAAAATCATCTGCTGATGCAGACAAAATACTGGGTCAGACAATCCATCAGTCTGGGCCTGAACGTTCTAACTTCTCCCTGAAAAAGGTCAGTTAAAGTGGAGACAAAAAATAAAACAAATACTTTTTCCTTTTTCCATTTTTTTCAAATTTTTGGGGCATAAAAAACTATATTTTTGTGGTAATCATCAAGAACAATGTCCTTATGGAGCTTGAGTACTGAAAGACAACAAAATGAGAAAAAAAAAAGGAAATGCATGAAAAATTTCAGAGAAGACTATGTCAGAGGGTATGAATCTTCGAAGTAGTTCCAAGTGAAGAACTGGAGACTATCACAAAGATTGGTGCAATGTTGGCCCAACAAATACCATATAAACACTTGACTGATGTGTCAAACCAATAAAGGTCTTGTTTTAGCCCTTGGAATGAAATGCTTGAGAGACTGGAATGGCACTGTGCCTGACTTGATTGACCAGGAGTAGAAGGAACCAACTTATAAAGATTAAAGGACTTCCATCTACATGCCTATCTTGGTTATAACAAAATTTTTCTCTTATATTGTGCTCCTTGCCTTCAGAATTGTGCTAAACTGATTAGCAAACTGCGCTGGCATGCAAAGATAAAGATGTACAGCAGTGTATGAGCTTTAATCACTATCTGTTGAAGATTTGAAACTAACAGAGGCAGTTATGTTTCCTTTAGAAATGCTCACACCTATCACACCATTTTATATGCAAAATGAACTGTTTAGTTAAATAAAGTTTGTTGAATCTTTCTCTTTTTCACCTCAAACTTTTAGAGCTTCAGACGAATCTTTACAATAGGGTTCTAATTTTCAATGTAATCTCAATATTGATTACTTCAGTTATTTATGCCTGAGTGAAATGAAAGAATCCTTACTTACTTCTATTAATGAACTGAAAAAGAAAAACCAAACAATGCATTAACTACATTTTCCATTTATACTACATTAAGAGCTGATGCAAAAAATGAAAAATCAGAAATGCATCTAAAAAACCAAGAAGTTAATTGTGGACTGGAAATAATTAAAGGGTCTTCAGCTTGCAAACCTGCATACAGGCACCTGGGGGGGTTAATAAACCAAAACATAGATAGTCACACATATGAAGTACTGGAGCACAGTAACACTGAGCGGGACTTTCTGCTCTAAATGGATGGTGTTAGAAACAAGGAAGCTTTTAGCTGCTTATATTATGGAGGAAAAGATTAAAATACAGTCAGTTTTATCTTCTATAGTATGTAAACTAATCAAATCAGAAACCAAAGGAATGAAAATCTCTTTCCATATAGCTATATGTGACCATCCATGCAGAATGTTTATGCAGTTGTGGGCACTTCATTGTTCCAGACAACATCAGAAACACAGGAATTGAAGGAAGGACACTTTGAATAAACATAAGAACAGAGAAATTTATAGGGAAAAATTAAAATGTTACAATAGACATTCAGTAACTAAATTGGAACGAAAAGATTAGGTATGCAATTTATGTGGCCAATATAGACATTAAAGATGTTGTGAATTTTTTGTTGCTTAAAGTCTCCTTATTCAATTTGCACATTGCATTTCCTTTTCGTTCTTTTGTGGACAGGAGATTTTTTTTTCTCAAGAATTTGCAAAGAAGCAAAACTTGAAAATATTTGTAAGAAAAAAAAAGTAAGAATTTCTGCAATAGAAATGAACATGTAATTGCTTGGAAGACAGCTTTAAAACGCTCCAAAACAATTCCTTGTAAAATACAAATGTTTGGGTTTATTGGTGAAGAGCAATAAATCTTTATATTTCTAAATTCATGGAGTCTAAGGAGAGAAAGAAAAGATACCATACAAAACAAGCAATAAATTGCATTGTGGTACTTGCAAGACATAAGAAAGCAAAAGGTAGTACCCTAAAATGACCATTAAAATAAAAAGTGTTCAAAATATCTTTCCAAATATTATCACTATCGATAAACCCTCATTTTGCAAGTTCCCTAAGCAGATATTGAATTATAAGACCCATTATCCAATTCTGTAGAAACTGTGGGAACATATTCATTCACTTCAGTCAAAAGGATCATATCAAAAAATCACCAAACCTGGGGACAGAACTCCTGGTGTTCACATAGATGTGCTCAATATTCTTCTGGAGACTTGTGACGGTCATGTTTTCCTAGCCAATGTATATTTCAGCACTTATTTAAACACCTAAAATTTTGACTGCAATTAGTTCTTTGTGTTAAACAGACTAGATGTCTTTGGCTCCTATGTTTTTTGAATTAAGTTTATTTCTAATTCTTTGGCCACATGCATCTTTGTAAGTGGTCATTTTTCTGCCCATATCTGTATGTTGGCCTTTGGTGTTACTTGATATGGCAACTAAGTAGGTTTAATTTTTTACAATTCCTTTTTATTTCATCTAATTTTGTATACTGACATGAGAATCAAAGTATCCTTACTTAAACAAAGTTTTCCAATCTCAATCCTACATATGCCTGTAAAAAAAGACAAATATGTTGATTCAGATTCAGGTTTCCTGGGTGTTCAAGATATTGTGTTTAAAGAGAGATTTAATTCTCCTTCTCAGTATCATGAGGATGTTGTATATCTGTTGTTTTTTCCACATAGCATTAGCAAAATATACTGGCACATCTGCTTCAAACACAGGCACAGACACAGACACAGACATGCACACATACATTGGAAGAGTAACAGCTTCTCAGGAAGATCAAGAAGATGGAGAATCATGATCTGAGAGAATAATGATAATAATCATTATTCTTACTCATAAGGTCTTACTCAAATCCTAGTATCTGAAACAATATCAAAGAGATTACTGAAAAAGGCAGACCAATAACCGGACGGGTTTAACTATTTTAAATTTCTCTTGGCTTACAATTGCCTTTTTTAGATATAAATTTAGGACCTACTGGGTTTCAGAGGAGTAGTTATCATCTATGGAGTTGTACAGAGATGATAGAAGTTGCACACATGCTGAATTTGGTCCATTGGATTTTATCTAATTTTATCTGGACAGTAAATCTGTAAAATGGATTAACCTTCAATTTTAACGTAATATTGTAAAGTAAGATAAGATGGCTTGCCATGATAAGGTTCTATAAAAATTTAAGTAGCTGTTTTCAGGATAACTCTGTGGTAAGTGACCAACAGCTGCATACCAGTACCTAATTTGCTACACAGTTTTTCTTCTAACAAGTGGTTTATGGCTTCAGCAAGTATAAACAGTGGTGAATAGAATGGGAGAAGCTTTATACTTTTCAGATGTTTTAGATATCTACTGTGTTCATAGTAGGTTTTTGTTCATCTTTCATCACAGATAGCTGTGAATGCTTTTTCCATTAGGAATTAGTTTACTTAAGCTGAAATAAAGCAGAGTACTTTCCTTTACTGAAATACCAAGACATGGTAAAACCCCTGACACATCAATGACTCCTCCAATATTATTTGACACACCAGCAAACTAAGAGGAATTTGGATACTATGAAAATGGAATATAATTTCATTTCATTTTTGTATTTAAAGTTATTTTTGAAGTGGCAGAACACGAAAAGCCTAAGACTTATTTTACTTGTACAAAACTTATCTTACATTTTTAATAATACTTAAATAAGTAAGCATGTACAATATGGTTTTAGGGTTTTTTATAAAATGTCTCCTATACTTCTAGTGGCAGCAATTGAACATATATTTTATGGTTTCCACTTGAAGTGTGTTTTCTTCTATTAAAAATTTTCCAAATAAATGTTCATTTACTAATAATATTTTGTGTCACCTTTTGGTCACGTACCTCTGTATTAACTGCAGGTCTTAATGTGTCTTACTGGTAACGTGTTCATGCAATAAATATCATCTTGTCCTACAAAACCAATTATTTCTTTATATATACATTTTATTAATTACTATGTAAGTGAAAGTCTGCTAATGAAATTATTTCTTATAGTGCTGAACTTAATTTTCATCATCAATAAGTTTCTTACAAATTTATGGTTTCCATACAGTCCCATGAGGATGGTGTTATAGTTTAAATATTATCCAAGAGCCTAAGAAGCTGTTCTTACAAACGACTTGGGTTGTTGAAATGAGTTTAGCAAGAAGTTTGGGTTCCTTGAATGTCATCTCTACATAACCTTGAACATGACAAATGAGGATTTGAAGAGCATTAATAATGTATGGGAAATGCAATCTATTTTCCGGCTCCACAGTCATAATTAGGTTCTGATGGAGCCGTCTGTACCAATTTACTGAGAACCTTTTATTTCAAAAAACCTCCACTTTTCAGAGTGTTTATCAGTGATAGTGAGATGGCATCAAGGCCAAGTTTAGAAGTAGAAAAATTAGGAATTTGGTGTGAGTTACTTGCCCTTATACCAGTTATTGTCACAGTAGACAGGTGAGCTTAGTCTACTGCTGACTAATGCAAGTTATACTGCAATTTATGCAGAAAGGAACAGGTTCTACAATACATATGAGGGCCCCAGGAAAATATATATGTTTTGGTCTATATAATGTAAATAATTAGAAATATTAAACAGGTAGAAATAGCTTCTGTGCTAATATTTTGCATTTCGTTAGTAGACCAAAATCCCACAGTTATGAAGATGTTTTATTATGATGACTATGATATTCTCTAGAGCTCTGCCCTTTAATTTTATATTAAAATTATTTAATTCAATTTTATGCACTATGCACAGAAAATATTTTCTGGAATGAATAATTACATATTGATTTTTTCCTCCCTATATTTCTTATGTAATTTTTAGCGGTTAGGAGAAGTATCATATTACAGTACTGACTCCTAAGGCGGATGGAATTTGCAAATGAGACAGGAAAAAAACCTGTAAGTTTGAATGCAACCTTTTCAGTTGTGATTATGTCCTATAATCTCTCATAAAATCTCTTTAATGTTTTCTTTAAAACAATGATTCCTATTGATCATTCCATACTCAAATACCACAATTTTAGGTGGACCAAAAAAGCAGCTAATAATAAATCTTGTTTTCATGATTTACCAATAACTGCATTTTACATACAATAAATCAAGCACTAATAAATGCAGTGTACTGAGCTGCACTCCTGGCTTGTGTAGGATTTGTTGTGACTACTGGAATCTTTGCACTGCATAGTTCTGTTTTATCTGAGCAGGAATAGGCATCAATCAATTTTCAACAGATATATTCCACTATAACATTATAATATTATGCCAGCACCCAATTATGCTGGGGTCAGTGCTAACGCATGATAGGATGTGAACAAAATAGGGCAATCTCTTTAAATGAGATTTTAAAAATATTAAAATCAAATTATGTTAATCATTGATTCAATTAATGGAAAAAATTTAGATGCTGTGGTTAGTAGATAGAAGTTTCTCTCTGCAGTCATTTCATTGCACAAGAAAAAAAACTTGCTTAGTTTTGGCCTGTGCAATTGTGACACTGCCATATTTTTTAAAAAAAATTATTATAGAGGTCAGATAATGTGATTTAGTTATTTCAATAGATATTTTTTTCTTTATTTGCAAAATTTCTGTTGTCACAGTAAATTATCAATTACTAAAAGACTTACCTTTGTTGTTTTAGGATGAGCATATAAATATTGGAGCTGGTTCATAGGATCTGAGAAAAGTTGCAATTATCAAATGTCAAAAATTTTAAAAAGTAGACTTTAGAGGCCATGGTAGAAGGAATGCCTGTCAGCAATATATTATTTATAGGAGGTATCTAAGTTAGAAAAATTTCTTAAAAATTCTGCATTGATTGCAACTGGTGAGGTGTTGTAAGTGAGAGCCTGAAGGGGAAGATGTTCTGTGAGGGCAAATTCTCTTCAAAGGCAGAGCAAGAGGAAGCAAAAAGGGTAAGAAAGAGCAGAGAAATATCAAGGCCAAGGCCAGAGGAGAAGCAGCAGGTGCTCTGTGGAGGAGAAGACATTCCTGGTAGCCCTTGCAAGGACCCATATGATGGAGCAGATACACACTGCAGGTTGTGGAGAGCACACGTTGGAGCAAAAGAAAAATGTGACAAAAAAGCTCCAGCAGAGAGCAAGGACTGTATACTGCCTGCAACCTCCTCATCTTTGTTTCCTCTTACCTCAATCAATAATTATTTTATTTGTCAATTTTCCCCAAATCAAGTCTCCTTTCCCCATGGCAGTAATTCATAAACAAACTCTATTTTTATCTCAATCCATGAAACTTTTTATTTCTGTTTTTCTTACTTATTCCCTTTTGTCCTGCCAAAGAGAGAGGAAGAATCAGTGAACAGCTGAGTGGAAGTATTGCTGCTAGCCAAGGATAGCCCACTGGAAATGTCAGCAAAATATAAATTTGCCTCTGGCTCTGATCAAGTGCATATTTCTACAAAAACAGGTTTACCCACTCTCCCTTGGAATTTGACCCCCATCATTGAATCATGGTGTCAGTGTTTGTTTTTTTCTTTACTATCCCTTCTCTTATCAATGCGTCTGGGAATTAAAATTCTGTCTACTATTAATATTATGTTGTATCACAGTTTTGCTGTGATTTGGCCATGCAGTAAATGATGTCACTTCCTCTCTAGTGATTGCTGGTATCATTAACTCGGAGGTTTAAAAATCATTAGTCATCTATTTCTCCTTTCCTTAGTCATTGGTGGCATTTGATTAAAGTATTCTGACTTTAAAAAGAAGTTGACTGGTTTTCTGGCTTTAATGCATTTGAGGTTTTTTCCAAATGTTTTCTATGTGTTACAACATCTGAAGTATTAGGATGCACAATGTAAAGCTTTTGTTCTTAACTATGTGAAAGATATATTTTTTCTCATTGTAAAAAACTGAGATCTCAGGTGGTTGCTAATGGTATTTATTAAAGCTTTGAGTACTTCAAGATCAAATAATAATTTTTTTCTGTAAGTATTTATATCCATAGTTACCTGCTGCTTTTTAAACCTCCAGTTATCTGCTTGGAGAGGCATGAATGTGTAAGTACATGTTTCCATGCAACTTTAGATAGTTGTGGTACACAAAGGAAATCAGGCCCTCAGCAGACTAAATATGTGCTCCCTTCACAGCTGAAAACCCACTTTGCAGAAGTTAATGAATTATAATGGAAACATCTACGCCACCCAAAAATGTACCTCAGTCCCTCCTATACGTGGTAATGCTTATCAGCTTTACTTATCTCCCCTGAATATAAGTGCAGATCATCTTACAACAACCATAATTTGATGCTGTACACAAGGATCTGAAAATTTGGCAATGGTTTTCAGTGCAAGGAATGAGAGATTACAGAGAATTGCTGGATGGGGAATAATGGCTAAAGATGTGCACGCAGAGTCTTGGCCTACCCAATGTATACAATGGCACAAAAAATGCAGTCCTGAACAAAGAATTGTCAGGTAATAACCACAATGGACCTCTGAGCTCTCAAAAGCAGTATTGTATTAGTATCAGACTCTTTAAACAAAGAAGTTGAAGGCTGCTTCACTCCTTCAGGAAGAATTTTTATTTTTATGTGATTTAGTTAACATTCACAGGAAAAGAAAAATGCATCAGCAGTGCTAACTTGTGCAAGTCTGCTTTTGAAGTAATTGTTGCACAGGTGAAGTCTTCTATTTATCTGCTTTTCCACAGATTGGAGTAATGGGCTGCTTCTCAGTTATGAGGATAAAAAGACTGAATGTTACCTAAGGACATCTGTACTTTTCTGTGCTGGCAGATGGGAGCCAGGTGACATACCTTAGACCCTTTTAAATGGCCAGAGGCACAAATTTTGGCAACTGAACTGGCCCAAGTGACAGTATTGACAAGAGACTTGACTCAGTACCTTGCATATGAAGAGATGCTCTATGACCTTTGATATTCTCTGGGTTTACTGCATGACCTCCAGCTGCTGCTCCCAGGAAAAACATTCCCATATGATTCCTGTGTCATATTTGTTAACTGGAGAGGGTGTCTGTACTAACTGCCCAACTGGCAGCTCAAACAGAATCAAAAACCTATGTACAAACCCCGGGGCTGAGGTAAAGTTTAATATTGAGACATTAATCTATATTTAGAGGTCTAGATGTGTGCTGCATGTTTAGGTTTCCTAGTCAGTGCTTCAGTGACACTGAAGGAGCAAATCAGCTGGCAAACCACAATATTCAGAGGGACTTGTGCTGCAGGGAAGGAGTGGTCAGATGAATGAATGAATGAATGAATGAATGAATGAATGAATGAATGAATGAATGAATGAATGAATGAATGACAAAATAAGAGGAAAATACAAAGCAAGAAATGTTAATCTGTTTAGGAAGAAGCTTTCATGGAGAGTGTGGGAGAAAGAAGTATTGATAACAGGAATGTTTTATTTTGCTTTGTCCTGGCAAAGAACACTAAAGAGAGATCATAAATTCTGCAAATGGAATACTACAATTTATAATGGAATTATTTTATAGATGACAATTCTATGATCTTTAAAAGTTCTAAGAAAATTGCAGATATTTTAAAATAAACAATTTAAGCAAAAATGCTAAGAAACAAAGCTTTCAATATTTTATTAGAAAAATTGAGTAAAAAAGAGATAATAAATAGCTTTGTGTTCCCGGATTTTTATATTATGAAATATTTGATAAAAAGGTCTTCTGATGAGCTTTTGTGATGGAAGTTCATACTAAGAACTGGAAATGGAAGTCTGTGGAAATGACACAGATAAAAGAAGTAGCAAAAGTATAGTGACAGGTAAATCAAAAATGTTATCTGAGCTGATAATAAAAAGATGAAAGTTAAAAGAGGAGAAATAAAATGAAAAAAAGAAAAAGAAGAAGAAGAAGACAAAGAAGAAGAAAAAGAAAGAAAAGAAAGAAAAAGAAAAAGAAAAAGAAAAAGAAAAAGAAAAAGAAAAAGAAAAAGAAAAAGAAAAAGAAAAAG
>JAWWEY010000172.1:75975518-75990789 GCA_035582745.1 Loriotus luctuosus | reverse complement strand
AGAAAAAGAAAAAGAAAAAGAAAAAGAAAAAGAAAAAGAAAAAGAAAAAGAAAAAGAAAAAAAAAGAAAAAGAAAAAGAGAAAAAGAAAATGAGATAATATCTCGTATTTGAAAATATCAATCTTTCATCTGGCACCAGCGGTGGAAATAGGAAAAGCATGGTTTTCAGGATAGTTCATTACTATTTTTGCTTTAGGAAACAAAGAGGAAAACTACAGCAGAATTTGTGAGTATTTCCTAAAACTGAAATTCTGAGATGTCCCTTCCCTGCATACTGAGGAAAGCGAATGGAAAGTGAGGAGTTTGGACTGGGTTTCAGTACACCCAGCAGCCTGAGAAGGAAAAAAAAGATTGAAAAGAAGGGACTGTGTTTTTCGTCCACATAAAGAACATATCTGAGATCAGAGGGCCTCTGAAAGCTGCACTCACAAACAAGACTAATTCCTTGATTTTCAGGTTTCTGTCATCTTGACTCACTGCTAAGGTGAACCTAACTCACTCCTAAGGGGTGACATGAGCTCATGTGCTTAGGAAGGTGAGGAGCAGGAACATTGATTGGGGCAAGGCTGTGAGACAAACAGGGAAAGAGACAGAAAACAAAACTGCAGCAACTGAGGAAACCTTCAGAAGTCTCATTTGGCTGGTTTCTCCCATCATACTGGTTTATTATAGATGACATTCCAGTAAATTTAATTATGAAAGCATTTGTCACTCCCAGCTGAGGAGGAATAAAAACCAGCGACCACAAAGGTGATCACATCAGTCACCTCTATTATTAAAGGTACCATTTAAATCCCATTGAAATGAATGAAAAATATCAGATTTACAATGCAATGAGACCATGGCATAACCACACCAAATAAATAACCTACTTCACTGTTTTATAAACTACTGTGAGTTTTTAAATAACCAGCAAGGAAGATCATATGGAACACGGTTGCTATTACAAAGCTGGTTGATCTATTCCATAATTGCTGTTATGTGTTTTGTGTGCAATCATAGAACACTATTTCTGTGTGAACTTTTCATTAATTTCCAGGTAGGCAGCCAAAAATATGATGGATTTTTTTTTAGAACCAAGTACTCAGGGGATCCAGCCAGCTCACATCTTATACTAATCAGTAATGTTATAATTATTGACAAATCAGCTGAAGTACAAGCTTCATTTGGAACTATATTTGACCAGCTACTCTGTTAGAGTAAATCTATTTTCCTGTCAAACAGATTGAAACTGTATTTATTCATTGCTTTAAAAATGATAGCTGGCATAAGAATGCATCTGGCACCAGAAGCTAATACAGCTCAATTTAGGTGTTGCAGAGACACTCCAGTCAACCTTTAGTGACTTGCTTGTATGTTGAATATATAGTATTTTTTTATTTTTCTTTTTAGATGGGCTTATACATCACTATCAAGTTGACTTGATTGACAACCTGAAATAGAACAAGGAAATTTTTTTCTTCTATTTATCAGCTTGTTATTTTTTGCAAAAAATGGAAATTGAGTATCTTGGAAGTTAATTTTCTGAACTCTGTAGTAGAGTGAGTGCTCTAAAATTAATAAGTGATAGCAGAATTTATGTCTATGTTTCTCACAGACTCCTATGAACACGTTTGTTGGATTTTTTCCTAGCTCTAGGAAGCCAATATTTTAACTCTAAGGATAAAAGTATATCTTTCAGGTGTACTAAACTTAGCTTCCATTTCACTGTCTTGTGTTCACAAATGTTGGTGAAGTTGCCTGTATAGTAGTAAGTTATAAAAAGCATTTCACTATTATAAGACTGAAATGTCTGGATCCTGTCCAACCGCAGTTTTAGGAATATTAGGATTACCTATTCAATACACAGGGGGAGTTAGGGGCTGGAGTCACAAAAGCCAGCATATGGGACAGTTGTCCAAAAGGCAGCATGAGGAAAAGGAGTGAGCTTGTATTGGAAAAAGGATGTTCACCACACCAGTTTTGAAGTACATCTAGTGCTCCTTCAGCTACACTCACATCAGCTAGGAGGATATGAATATGAATGCCTATTGGAATCATTTGACATGAAAGAACATTTTCTTCTTCCTGACACAAGCTGTCTCATTTTGGATATGTTACCAGCAACCATTCTATTCCAACTGTTTGACAAATGCATGGCTGGTATGATCAGGACTCAGTCTTGACCACTTTCCTTGAAAAAAAGATACACAGCACTTCTCTGGCAGTGTAAATGATGCAGACACTTCCTCTTCCATTGGGTTTTAACCTGAGATAGTGCAGATGATGTTACCTTTGCCATGGAGGAAATTTTTTGCACCTATGGAGCAGCTCTTAACAGCCAGCAGTGTCAGTGTGGGAGTGGATCATCTCCTCTGCTATAAAAACTAACAATGAAAGGTAATGGAAAACCAGGAGTGGAATTTGTGTCAATTGAAGCCTAAACTTAATCTCTAACTTCTGGACCATGCTTTCTTTATGGTAATGATGCTATCGTAAGAGAATATTCTCTGTTCATCTGCAGAGATAAGCCTGTATCAAGTCTGAGGGATGCAAAAACCAATGAAAAGACTCTCAGGGGGTTCATTGCCTTCTAGTTTCACTTTAATGCACATTTCAATGGACATCACAATTTAAAGTTGTGTTTCAGGCAGCACAAATCATGCTATAGTATTAGAAACTGTTTCAGCTCATGATGAGGCAGTTAATAAGCCTTGAAAGATATAAGATGCACTCAGGAGAATCAAAGCAATGACACTTAGCTGAGTCATCAGAGAAGACTTCTTCCCTCATCTATTCTGGCATCTGTTAAAATGAAGATATTTCAATCTTTTCCATTAATGACTGATTAATGATCTATGGAATTTCGCTACCTGCTGAAAATATGCCCAGAGAGTCACAAGGCTTTTAATGACTGCTTATTCCATATTATGGCATCCCAAAAGACAGTTCTATGTTTCACATATAAAATATCTACCTCAACAATTCTTTTGCAGCATCTAACAGAATCAGCAATGTCTTTGTCATTCTGTCTCATATCAGTTACATGATGTTTTATTTTTGTACTTTGACCTCTGATCACCTTTATAACCTAATTCCTATCCATTATTCCTTCTGAAAAATCAGTGTAAATGGTAAATAACATAGAAAATATCATATTTATTCAAATAACACTTACTACACACTACATACCTTTAATTTTACAATAACATACATATCTTTTTCAATGTATATTGGAAAAATTATTTCTCCACCTAAATGGAGAGATGAAAAAGGAAAAAATCTAGTATGATATTGCCTCATGAAATGAAAAATCTAGTATGATATTGCCTCAATAAACACAGAAGGATGGGAACATGTAAAACTCCTTTTATATTCCTTAAAAAGTTGTTTGTTATTTTAATAAACAAAACAAACAGTTGTGATACTTCTAAAAGAAAGGTCAAAATGAAAAAAGTTGCTTTTTACTTTTTTTTAATGAGAAAATTAAACTTAAGAGAGAGAGAAGAAGTAAGAATTCTGAACGCAGTGAACATTTCTGGTTTGGTTGCTTGTTCTTCTCATGGTGAAGAAGAAGATAATATTATTTTAGGTCTCTTTTTAAATGAAAAATTCATATAGCAACTCTACTTTTTAACTTAAATGCTTAAATCAAGTCAGGATTTAACAGGATGAGGCCTTTTGAAGATCCAGGAGCAATTGAATTACAGTATACAAAATAATGGACTTAATGATAGAGCGATTTCAATTAGGTAACACATTTGTCAGCCCAACAGTTTTGTCACTACAGAATTAATCATGAATATACACTTACTTACTCTGCCACTGGCATTAATCCAATATATATCATAACATTGCCATTTATTCCTTATTTATACATATTTGGAGGGAGAGAGATACACACTGTAGGTAAGTAATGTCCATACTTCAGAATTGCTTTTCAGTCATCTGCACACTCTTAAACACTGTGAAGAAAAGACCTTATACCACCAGTTTGGTGAGTTTTTCGAATTAGTCTAGACCAAGTGCTGCAACTGTAGATTTTAAATGGCTTAGTCTATTAGCAGGGAAGTCTGGACATGGCAAACCATGTAAATTAAGCTTCAAAAAATATTTTCAGAAATGTCTAGCTCTCTCATGCAATCACAGGCAATAAGGCAAATGTGCAAGAGTATAATCACATAATAATGTTTTGGAACACATACTTGTAAATACTTTGGAACACAACTTGTAAATGCATTAGAACTGCATGGACATTACCTCAGATTATTGTGGAAATGGAACATATGACTGTAAATCACAGCAAGATAAATTATAGTTCACTCTAGGTGTTTTTCATTAGGCATGCACAAATCCTCACCTATTCTAAGGTACGTATAAAGTCAGAAGCAATTTTGTTTATACCATCAATTTTCAAGGTACCGTAGGAATAAATTAGCAAATTACAAGCTAAATTGTCTCCAAATACACAAAGAATAATATAAGCATATTTCTTTAGTAAAATGTAAGGGTTAGAAAACTTCATCTGAATTATGTCTAAAAATAATCTGGAAGTATTCTAGTTCCTCTGATGAAATGCAGCCTGGAGGGCTCTAACCAAACTGATAATCAGGAAGCTGCAGCTTCAAGGAGAAAAAAGGAGGAACTGTCTGGGTGGTCTGATGTGAGTTGATTGCAAGAGCTCCATTATCCTAAAATGGATACCAGGTATCCAAGCAGTGACGAATGTATAAACATTAAGTGTGAGTAGAGTGTTGGAGACAGAGACCCCTTTGGGAAATAAGAAGAAACAAAAGAAACTTAAATAGTCATACTGATTGCATTGTATCACAGAAAGACAGAGACCAATTGCTTCAGCACAGTCTGAGGAATATCTATTACACAATCTGCAATGAAACCCTAGTCCTCTGTTCAGAAGTGACTGAAATTATAATGAAATCAGTCCTCCTAGAAATAAAATTCAGCTCAATAATTCCCACAGTAAGCCTATTCCCTCTGGCTGTACTAGAGTGTAATTTTTATTATTTTTGAATTTTGAGTGGATAACCTAGTCATCACATTGGTGAGCAAAAATCTTTAAAAAAAATAAAACCCATTGTTGGATTTAGGCGTCACATACTTTCTGGCAGAAATTATCTGAATTTAATACTTTAATGGTTCATTTGCCATTCCTCATAAATGGGCAGGGGATGGAGGGAAGCGGAAAGGAAGGAACCTTCAGAACTGCATCTGTTTTCTGCTTAAAAGCAACCCTTATTTTCTTTGATGCTTATTCTGACTCTACTGCTTCTGCTGAATGCCAGATCAGATACTCCTATGACAGCGCTGAATGAACTAAAGTAGAGGAGGGAAAAAAAGAGGACCTCTAAAAAAGCAACCAAAAGTGAATGCCTATGCCTATTACAAAAACTGGCAAAAACTGGTAAGCCAGTTTCTCCTCTTCCGAAAAAAAAAAGAAAAATTTACTCAGCTAGATTTAAGAGATCCAGAATGTGTCCTCTTTACCTTGGTAAACTTAGTAGCTTCCAGTGGTCTGTATTGAAAATAAAGAACACTTGACCATTTCTGTTATTGGCTACCTGCATTTGTCTGGTGAGTTAAAGGGCTCTCTAGAAATCAATTGTTTCACTAAAAATCTTTTTTTATGATAGCAAGCATGAAAACAAGAAAATGCAAACATATCTATTCCATAGATTAATTACATCTTTTGAATACCACTGGGTTTAGGGAAATAAAACATTTGGCAAGAATAATTTCTCATCAACCAGAAAGTAAAAAACTCTGGGAAAGAAAGCAAGAATTTTTTATTAAGATGGCCTTGCAACATAATCCTTACATTTTTCTTATTGTGATTTTGCTCTTTTGTAAATATGTTGGTCATCCTTGTCTTTAATTGTGTACAAAACCTTCAAATTTTTTGCTTGTCAAAAATATATCTCCCCTTTTCCCCAACAAACAGAAAAATATTTCATGTCATTTTAAGCCAAAAAAATCCAATACAGTTGAAAGAAATTTCTTCAGTCATTTGAGAACCCTACAGAGATATTGTGAAATACTAAATTCAGGTCAACAGGAAATTCAAGCAACTTTGTGTTTCTTTCTTTATTAAAAAAAAAAGCAGACAATGAACTAAATAAAATAAATTCAGAAGTTCTAAAGCAACATGGATCTTATTGTTTCATAAATCACAAGGAATAAAATACATGGTGTTAAGATTCTAAATGTGAAATTGATTTCTATTTGTTCAGACTTTCTTTTTTTTAACTACATTAGGTATTCTCTTATGGTCTCTGTACAGCTTTGACCAGTTGGCAGGTAGTTTTGATGAATTTATTTTCTTCAGTTTGCTCTATGACATATTTGTCTGGTACTTATGGATGTATAGGGGTTATATTATGGAACTGATCCATTCACTGATCAGCAGAAGTGAACTCTATTCTTTCTACATCTGACAGGCCTTTCTTTTTATATGATATTTGCAACTTCACTTTTGTATAATAATGTGTGCAAACATATTTTTTACATGGTAGAGTTTACATACAAGATCCCAATCCTGCTTTGTAAGGGAAAGGAATTCATTCATAGCAGTTTATGACCTGAACTACAATGACAGGATTTTTCTCTTCTTCTTACTTCACTGTAACATTTCTATCTTGGCAAAAGCAATATAATATGACTGAGTTTCAGGACTTCTTGCAGTGTGATGGTGCTATCTAGTCAGGTTATAGCACTGCAGCTTGAAGGAATGAAAATCAGTCTCCACTTTATTATCTAATGACAGCTGCTATAGAACTTTATGTTATGTCTTTTTTTTGCTTAAAATGTAACAGAGTCTGTTGTAGCCAACCACCTCTCTAATACTTACTCTTTTAACCTAACCTCATCTTTTCTGTTAGATTAGGTATTTTACTTCCCTTCTTGCTAAAAATTCTGACTGATATTTCCTGTGTTTTTTCAGTATCTTATTTTTTTTCTCTTTTCAGTATTTCTAATTCGCTTTCTTTATTCCCATTTACTCTGTCATAGGTTTTGTTCTTCTCTGGCTTGGTTGAATAACAATGAAAAAAAAGGAAAGAGAACTTGTCTTCCTGTATTAGATATTAGAGCTTTCCCAAATGCAATTTGCTTCTCTCGTATGGATCCTTACTTAGCACTTTTCTGATTTAGCCAAAATTAAATCTCACCATTTCTTTGTGTTTTACAGTAGATCTGATTAAATAGTGTAATGGAAAATTATAATCATCTTGCTGGGTAAAGTTGAAAGAGTTATTCTGTGATTTTTATTGTGTCTATTCTAGCATTAAAACCGAAAAAAATCTAAGTATTATTAAAAAGTTTAAATGTTTTTGTTATACTCCATTTGCACATACTAGACTTTTTTTGGTGATTTCATTTTCTATTATCCTAGACTAAAAGAATCACAGACATTAGTGGTCAAAGTAACAGAGTAGGACATCTGATCTCTTTTTGTTCCAGCACTGGTGTTTTTGACAATACTTTATCAGAATAATTTGTCTAGTCTACATTTCCATGACCCTTTTCCAGTATTTCTAAAGACTTACAGAGATATTTCTGCTGATATTCATCCAGCATTATGCTGTACACAGTTTCATCCAAGTTCTTCTTGCTAATATGCCCTCAGATCATTCTAGAAATGTTTTTTGTTCCTCGAGAAAATTCTTGACCACTAGAATGCACGGGCAACTTGCACTGATGCCAAAAGGATATGTGTGTTAGAGAATGAATATGGTTCTTAGAATTTACAGTGATGGTAGTTATTTTATATCCTTTTCATAATGGCAATGGCAATTATTTTATATCCTCTTTATAATTCTTGAATTAATAGACATGGGAAATTTCCAATTATATCAGATGCGTATCTTGGTGTCTGTAATGCAATAATTATAATAATTGTAGCAATTGTTCCAAGAGAACATTCACAGCTTTGAGAAAATAGCCAAAACTCAATGTAAAAGGCATGGAGAGAAGAAAGCAGTACGGAAAGACACGTAAAAGAATCTGCGTGGTCTTAAAGCTAATAAATTATTCATCAATGAATCTAGGGCTTCCAACTCCCAACAACTGCTTCTAACCACTCAGCATATAGCATCTCAAACACATTTTTTGAGGAAACAAAAGTTATTTTTCCATTTTCAAGTGTAACTCATTAAAACAAAGCCATTAATTAAAAGCAAACCAAAACCAAAACCGAACCAAACGAAATAAAAACAAAAACAAAACCAAAACCAAGTAAAACCAAAAATCAAAAACCAAACCAAAAAAACCCCAAAACAAACAACCAAACCAAACCACCAAAAACTGAAAAAAATTGATCACCTCATAAAATTGCTTATTCTGAGGAGGTGAGAATACCAGGCTCAAAACAGTAGCTCTCACATCCAAGAAGAAACCTCTAAGTACTGTTCACAAGTTTTCCTCCTTTGGAAGCACTCCAGTGTGTGTAGAGTGTTGAATTACTGTGGACCAATAGGAAAGCAAAACCAAAGGAGAGTTACCCTTCCAGAGAATTACAGAAATTATTCCTGATGTATTTTCTACATAGAAAGAGTATGTTTTTCATGAAAAATGATGCTTTCAAATAATCCTTTGAGTCCACTAACTAAGACAAAGGAAAGAAGAACCTCTGCTGATTTTGATTTTAAAAATATAAGGTTGGTAGTACTCACATGAAGTGTTTTTCATCCAAGGACTTGAAAGGATTTGACAAAATTAAATTAGTCCTCTCAATACTCATGAGGATCAGATAGCTTGTTCCTACAGAATGGAAAAGAGAGATTTGGGAAGGCTAAATGTTTCAGCAAAGTTCACAAAACAGTCTCAGACTTAAAACTGAGAGAGGAATCCATTAGCTCTCAAAATATTCTATTTCTCTGCCCACTACGTGCCCTCCTGCATTTCAACAATAACCCAAAAAAACCTCCATACTGTTCTAAACATTCATGAATGCCCCTGCCCTTTGTATACATTCTCTCGCTGTTCTTTTTGTGTTGTATGCATGTATTTTGCTACTTCCCTGTAAGACTGCAAGATTTGCAATTATATAAATCACCCTCATTTTTCTATTGTAAATAGTTCTCCAATCCTGAGAGGAATGTGTCTAATTTTGATTTATTTCTTTCCAAATCGTTCAATTATAGACAGATGTGTGTAATTGTTCTAGGGTGATTTCATGGTGCTTGGATCCCCAATCGCCTGTTCTGCTTCTGCTGGATATTGAGTTCTGTGCCTTTAGGACTGGTTCTGAGAGCCAAAGGAGAGGGAAGAAGCACGCAGGTTGTCTGCAGAAACTGCACTCACTTTCCTGCTTCCCTGCTCCTGGGCTGTGTTGTCTGCAGCACGGACAGCAGGAGGGAGCTCTCCTTTACTTTTAGTCAGTTTTTTAACTAACTCAGGCAAAAAAGTTTCCCGAACTGTGGCTTTTCTTTTTCTTAGAGCTGTTCAAACCTACTCTAGACAAAAAACTCAAAAAACCACTGGAAGTTCACACCTGTGAACCACCAGAACCTGGGAACGTGGTATTTTCCAGCACAGAAAGGACAGATGAAAGACTGAGTGAGCCAAGCTACACACCACAAAAAGCACTCTCTCTGAATTCACCATCTCTTCAAAACAACAAGTTCCATTGCTAAATATGATTAATTTTCTCATGTTTGTGAATATTTTACTTTTTAAATAAATAGTTTTTTCCATTGTTCTCAAAGGAAAATTTTCCTCCTGAACCAGTAAGGAGAGGGGCTGCTTAAATTTTTCTGTCTAGAGAGAGTCCTTCCAAAATTTCTTCCCAAAATTTTTCCTAAACCACAACAAATACTTTTTGGTGCCCAACATGGGCATTTTCTTGCTTTGATTTTTTTTCCTTCAATTTTTTTTCCTTCAAGACCAAACTCTGCTCCTGAGAAATCCATGACAGCTTTCTGCACTGTGACTGGAGGTTCAATGTAAAGTATCTGATGGGTGAATGTATCTATATATTTATGATACACACAAAACTATTGTGCTGAGTACAATAGTACTGTTGTAAAAGTACACTTGTGACAATGTGGTAACAAATATGTGTCCCCTATATCAGTTCTTTGCTTCTTAGTAAGTGATGAAAAACCTTGAGAAAGGACTTTTTCTCATCTCCTTTTCTTTTATATTTAATAAATATTTGGAAATAATCCATTTGGATCCAGCATTTTGTCAGCATTTCAGTTATTCTTCTTTTCTAGGTGTACCATTATTATAAAACCATTGCACAAATCACTTTTCCTCACCCAGGATTTTTTCTAGATTTGGTCTTCATGTGAAGGAATCAATTAATGGTCACGGTAATGTCAAATGCATCTACGACTTTTTTTTTTTTTATGCATCCATAACTTCATTTTTTCCTGACAGCCAATAAAATATTCCATTGTATTTTCAATGCCCCTGGTTAACTTATTTCAATTTAGAAGGTTTCAAAAGATACATCAACAAACAATCCCAAATTTATACCCTGTAGTCTTTGTGTTCTCTGTGCTATGTATTTTCTCAAGGGAAGAAAACTCTATATTAATCTCTGATTTTACCAAAAGATTCACTGCTAAATAGCAGTGCAAATTTGCAAGATAGGTTGACTAAGAGGTCCAAATTAGTATCATGGAACATACGCCATAACATCCATATGTTATTGTCACCAAGACAAAAACACTCATGGAAAAAATGTAGTTCTGGTGTAGTTGGGTAAATTTGCAGCTTTTTGTACTCAGGTTTAATTTTCTAGTGTCTCTGTTTAAAGAAAGTTTAATAATATATTGTTTTAAAGAATAAAATTTCTATATTAAATAATAAAGTCTGTGTAGGCTAGATCTCACTCTCAATGACATTATTCAGAAGAGGTGATCATGCAGGCAGCTCTTTAGTTTGGGGTGATATATATAATGGCTAGCTTAAGACATCTAAAATTAGAGATCTTGCTGAATTCTGTCATGGACACTTGCAGGTGACAGTTCATCCTGTAGGATCTTGGTTTGTGAGAGTATTTCTCTGTCTCAGGTAATGAAAACTACCTAGATCTCTATTTCAAACAAAATGTCTTATAGTCATTGACTCTTATCTTTAATATATATCTCTTATCTTGATTCTATTTGATGGAATTTACTGTTTTCTTATATAGGAATTTAACTAAAGAAAATTCCATTTCATAGAAGCACATTTTTCAACTTTTCTTACAATTGCTTAACAGAAATATTGGGGTATAACTAGGCAATTTTTGGAAGGATTAAGAATAATCTTGCTATTTTACGTCAAATCTCTTGATAATTTCTTGGTTCTTTCTCAGGTGTTTAAGAAAGATAGAGATAAGTTTCTCAAGCACAAAAATGTAGTCCTATCAAAAGGAGTTTCAAAAGTATAACATAAGCATTATTCACAGTGAGATTATTCTTTGCATGAGTATTACAGTAATGATAGTGTTCACAGTATATGTACGTGTTTTCCTGCTGCTTTTAATTTTTTTCAGTGATATGTGCTAAATAATCAGAAGAGCCTTTAAAAACAGTTTGTTTGTGTTTTTTCTTTTCTTTGTTTTGTTTGTTTTGTTTTGCTGTTTTGGTTGGGTGTTTTTTTGTTTTTTTGCTTTTTTGTATTTGTAAGATTATGGAATAGGTAGTAGAGGCAGTTTTCAATTTCAGATGCTGAATGGAGAAATAAATGATAAAGTCTATCTGTTGTGAAATTCCTTCCATGCCTTGTGCAACAAATAAAGCACATAACAAAATTTTAATTCTCTCTTCTTTTTCTGTTGGAAGGGGGAAGACAGTTTTGGATAATCCTAAATTACGTCAAACTTCCAAGAGGGAATGATCAACAACCATTCTGACTAACATGCTAAGCTGCTGGCCAACAAAACCATTTGATTCAGAGTGTGGAAAGACTTTAATGTCCCACTCACTGTCTTCTTGAAAAGCAGGTTATAAAGGGAATTACCTCTGGCCAAATTTTATTTCAACTTTCTCTTTTTAGTTGCCTCCTTGCTGTCAAAGTTTTTGGGTTTGAGGAGCTGTTCAACAGCCATACAAAACCCTTGTGCTTACGCAGAGAGTTATCAAGCTGGAAATATGGGGGTATGTAGAATGTTCTAGACAGAGGTGAGACTAAATAGTCTGACAGGAGCAGCCAGGGCAGCTTGAGAGTGTCCATAGATGCACCTTAAGCAGCTCCTGAGACCTGAGTACCCAGGATAGCCAGGAGGTGAAGGAGGTGATCATCTTGTTTGTAGCATAGAGTACTTTTTTTCTTTTTATAGAAAATTTGGATGAATTTCCAATTTTTTCCCTTTTCTTAGGTATAGGAATATTGTCATGCTCAAGAGTCAAAGTAGCACACAGATCATTCAAAATTAAAAATTTATTTAGGCAGTAGAATTTCTTTGCATGTGGTTTCACCGCATTCAGAGAAGATTAAATCCTTCTAAATCTCTGGCTCTGTTAGCCTAAAAAAGACGCCATGATAACATGAGACTTAGAGAACCTGTGTGCAAAATGTTTGGCAATTTGGAATTTGCTAGAACCCTCAGTTACAGAAATACTCTGTTGCCACTCAGTTGAGCTAAATGTTTCTTTTCTGTTTTCATGTGTAGCCAGAAAACTGTGTTCTGTAGTATGTGATTCCCATGTTAATGGTTTAACCTACATTGTCTTTTTTTTTTCCCCTAGGACATTAGGTAGCATGAGCAATTAAAATTAGATACTTAATCTGCATTTAAGCAACATCATGCAGCTTTTGAGAGATGCATACTGTTGTGGTATGCTCTTTCACAGAAAATCCCTGGCTAAAAGAAGAGGAAAGGAAGAAAAAAAAAGTAAGAAAAGTAAAGAGAAATTCCTTTAGCTATTCACTACTATTCTCTTCACAAAAAAAATACCCCTCAAAAATAAAAAAAAAAACAAAACAAAACAATTAATAAAACACAAACAACAAATAAAACCCAAAAAACCCTTCCAAAACAAAACAATAACCAAGAAAACAAACAAACAAACAAACAAACAACACCCCAAAACCCATCACTCATGCTTTTTTGGAGCAAAATTTAACAGAAAAGCAATGCTATTGTTTCCTCACCTTGTTTCCATTACCCTTTAGGCTGAAATGCCTGCAGAATAGATACTGGTGCTATTTTAGTTACTGTAAGTAATAGGATTAAAACACTAGTTGGAACTCTTCTGATGTGTCAGAGTGTCCAATAAATGCTGTGTGTGTGCTCTAGGGTCCCTTAAGACAGCTAACATTGCTGTGTAACTAAGCAGCCAGTGCCTTTCCCTTGTAGAAGAGGTATTCAGATGCTTAGTCAGAATAATTTAGCAACTCCTCTGAGAAACCAGAGCTGTTCAAAGAAATGTTATCAGGAGTGAGGATCTCATCTGATGTTTTCCCACTTCTTCATAGATTTTTTTCTTCAAGCTAGCTCATATTCTACCTGATGTGCTGAAGTTCTTTGCTGCAAATTCAATTTGCCTTCAAATATTTGGCACTGCTTCAAGGAAAATGATCAAATGATCCAGTTCACCTTGATCCCTTAATTTTGAAATTGCTTGGCTTGCTCTTTCTCCCACCGTGTTGGGTCAAGATTTTCTTCCCAGGGTGAGTTTCAGTTCATATTCTCTATTTTCACTAGCTGAGTTGCTGATTTGTAGAATGTCTGTCAATTCAGATTTTTTTATGTGTCAGACTGCTTGCCCTTGAATGTTTGCCAGTATAAGAAAAAGAGAAAACATCCAACCATCTAAAGGAAGAAGAGAATTTCAAGTGTGCAATAAGAAGATGAGTTCAAAAGTATACTTTTTTTTTCCAGTTTCTGTGCTTAAAGTTATTCCATACACATATTTGAACCTACAGCTGTGAGAAATGGCACCGTCAGGAGAAGCCCTTCTGTCACTGACATCTTCCCTAGCAGGAATCTAAGGAAAGCAGAATGGCCTGATGGTTTTCTTTTCCTTTGTGTCACTACGAGAAAGAGCATATGGGGCTTGGAGCACTAATTATGGATATAGAATTGTATAGAGAAATTGTGCCCTCATCCCTGGACTCCACTGAGGGGATTAACTCTACCAGCCACTGGCACTGAAGGGAAAGCCCTGCACTTTGAGTGTCCTGGGTTTGAACTGAAGAGCCAAGACCTGTCAGCAGACAGCTCATATCTAATGCAGATCAAGCATAAAAGAAGATTAAAACTGCTATTGCCAAAGGATACATGCTTATATTACTACAGCCAGGGATCTGCATGGATATTGTCATTTTTCCACAACAAATGCTTTATCTTGTTTATCTGTTTCTCACTGCCATGATGCATTGCTCAAAGGTGAGGTATTGTTTCTTCATGGCAAAGGCAAATCTCACTTTCCAAACTTAATTCTGATCATCATTGATTGGTGATTTTGTAACTCATATTATCATACTATAAATCATCATCCCACTAAGACAATATTTCTGTGTAAAATATCTTTTTTCCATTTCAGGTGCTTTTTCTCTTTAGTGTGTTTGGCTCTGAATTACTTTGTAGAGGACATATGTTTTCTCTGCTGACTACAGAAAAATGTATTATTAAAAAGGAGTCTAATGAAAGTAACATGATGTTTCACCAGACTAAATGTAGATGATACAAATGCTGTACAATAACTGTTCTTATCTCCTAGCAATAATGATTCACTTTTCCATGTGCAGAAAATTATAACAAACCTTTTTCTTTTCATAGAAAGGGAAAGAAGGTCAAATACACTTGCAGGAGACTTTATCATTAAGGGAAAAAGAGTAATACAGAGTCTACCAGAAAGTACGGACAGTACTGGAGCAGGGCAAAACAAATTTTTGCTCGCCCTATTCTGGATTCCTCACCAAGAATTAAACATTCACTTTCATTCAAGATATTAAATAACTTGAAACAATTAGCTTTATTTTCTGATAAAACTGAATCCTCTCTAAGTGTGTTTAGTGCAAGATTCTACAATTTTTTGGATGACATATAGGACTACAGGTTTCTTTTTACAAATAAGCTGGTGTGGTCGATAGGTTTTATTTTGTTTGTGTTGTGGTTTGGATTCACTAGAATGGGAATTTACTTTTCATTCTCCATGAGTTTTACAACAAATGCCCATGACCACACATAGCTTACAAGGGGAATCATTTAATCCAGTCTAAAAGCAATGTCATTCATTAAAAAAATTATTTCATATTTGAAAAAAGAGCCTTTCTTCCTTCCTTCCTTCCTTCCTTCCTTCCTTCCTTCCTTCCTTCCTTCCTTGGTTTTTGCCTG
>JAWWEY010000172.1:75933632-75974752 GCA_035582745.1 Loriotus luctuosus | reverse complement strand
TCCTTCCTTCCTTCCTTCCTTCCTTCCTTCCTTCCTTCCTTCCTTCCTTCCTTCCTTCCTTCCTTCCTTCCTTCCAGGCACTGCCTTTTTAATAAATTTGTGTTTTGAAAGATGGGATAAAACCACATGATAAACTAGATTTAGAACTCATCCCATGCAAGTTTTCTCCTAATCCTTTAATAATAACATTATATTGCATTTTATTTTCACTTATTTGTAACTGAGGATACTTTTGCGGATGAGCTGTGCTGCCAGATGAGATATTTCCAAAAGCACTTTGCTGAAAGATAATTGACCATTTGACCACCAGTCCACATAGCTATAGAGCTGTGAGTGTAACTTTCAACTTCTTTTTTATATATATGTATTCTTCCGCTTGCAATTTCATAGCACTCTGGAATGTCCTTTCCTTGCAGAATTGTCAAGAAAGAGCAGAGTAATAGAGGTCATCTGTGAATGTAATGAAAAGTCTCATAGGAATCACTCTGCTCATACAATGTCAGTGGTGGTGTGAGCTTTGCTGTGATTTTATTCCAAGCTTGCAGAACTCTGATTTCTAGTGTATGACTCCTTCTTATGTTCTCTAGTTCAACTTGTGTAATTTGTTTTCACTAAAACTCTCTTACTTTACCCTCTCAGTACATCTGAAATTAACTATTACATTTTAGTTCTAAATTAAACTGCAAAAACTTAAAATGTCATTCTGCAGGTATTTGGATATTATTTATTAAATTATTCTTCATTTCATAAAGGTATTTAAAAAATAAAATAGTATAGTTTCCATTGAGAGTTCTTATTAAATTTTGTAATCAATATTTAATTATAATGAGAAATCAGCATTAAACTACAACAGCATATAAATATTAATTGTATTTTGCTTTATTTTTTGTGAGTTTATGATCTCATTATAGTTCATGATACCGCAGTCCCAAGTAAATCGTTATTATGTCTTCCATATTATATGTTACAAAGACGTGTAATATGACTTAGCAGGGTTTGATATAGTCTGTTTTTCACATGGATTATTGTATTTATTTTTCTCATACCACTTTTAAAATATTTTTAAGAACATAAGGTATTTCTGATTTGAAAAAGATTTATAAATCAACATATCAAATATTATCTAAAAATATCAAAATATATGTGCTGACTAAATTTTTGTACAAATGGTCAGGGAAGTTTCTGTGAAATAGCTGCACATTTCCTGCCTGTAAATTCAGATCTTCAGAAAAATAAACCTTGTGAATCTGAGGTTACACTTACCTTAAACACAAGTGTGATGAAGCATTAAGCCAGTGAAATATTGCAGCTTGCACTACCAGTTTAATTAAAGAAAAATATTTAGTTCTGGATGTACTATCAATTGACCAACTGGAAATTTATTTCATCTACAGAATCAATCTTCATTTTTGTTGCAACTAGTAAATCAATTATCAAGAATGATAGGCTGTGTGTGGGGAAAGGAGGGAGAACCTCTCTTATGTTTGTGGACATGATTTACACATTACTTTTGTACTTGAGCAACTAACAGCAGAAACCACTGATTCAGATACCATATCTGTAGTGTTTGCAAAAATCCACTGTTCCACAACAAAAATTAATGAGAAATGGAGCTCCTGTAGCTCTCTGTAACCCACGGAATATTTTCAGAGGTAAACCACAGGACAAGAACGATGTGGAAGTGATTTTATGAAGACAGAAGAGGGCAGTTAGATGTGGCATGAATGAGAAAGAATAATGGTCCTCAGAAACCAGAATGACCATATTAATGTGCCCAACAAAGCCCTGAGTGCATTCAGCATGCATTATTTTATTCGGAGGCCTGCCCAATTTGAATCATTAAGTAGCTGATATAAAATTCTCATGCCTACTCAAGTCTCATATTCCTCAAATATAATGGTTGATCTGGTTTTATTAATGACTAAAATTACATAGACTCTTCTAGAGCTTCACTCTGTCTCTCCAGGCAAATATTTCTGGAGCTTTTGTTTTTCTTTTCCTTCCTCCTGTATCTGTGCACATTAAAGTTCATTGAAGTCCTGTTGGTACAATATGTGTAATGGAGGCTGTAAAAGTTTCCCCCTGTAACTGAGTAACCTACACAAAGAGAAAAGTTATGTTGCCATTGTAATAACTTTATCCAGATACAAAGTCTTTTCCTAATGAATAGGGTGTAATTGGAGGAGCATGTTGCTGCTGAATGGCCATTTCATAGCCATTCAAGTACACTCAGTGCTTTTCTATAGTATTCTCCAGCTCAATGCTCAACAGATTATGAGTTACCAAAAAATAAAATTATACTTAATGAGTTTCATAGCTCCATGTTGATTATAAGAAGGATGGAATAAAAAAATACATGTCTATGAATATGCTAAAGACTCCTGATACTAATAACACTTCTGTATTTTGATCTTTTTCATTACTTCCTTCACAATATTTCATTTTCTAACTCACAGTGTTCTTATTCCTCAAGGTGTCCTTTAGAAAGCATAATTTTCTGTCTTTTCAGTGAGCAATAACAACAACTGTTATTGGCATTTATTATTACATGCTGAGTTTTATGGCAGAAAGTCAGATATTCACTGTAACTTTGTCTGTCAGCCCAATTGAGAAAAGTTTTACTGCTGAAGCTAACATAGAAATGCAGTTATAAGTTTACTACAATTTTCTCTTCTTTCCAACTTAAAAATATCTGTTTCTCAAAGTATCTACCTAGGAAAAAAAATTAATTGCCTGTGTCTGGGTATCAAAAACAAAAGCAAATAAACCAAAACAAACCAAAAGAAAAAGAGGTAAAAAAATTTACAAATTCCACACAATAGTAAAGGAGAAGGTCTTTTTCACACACAAACCACTCCTGTAGCAATTTTTTTTTATCAGTGTAAAACCTCAATCAAAAATGCAATAGCAAGATTCTGACATTTTAGAAGGTTATAATGGAAACGTAATTCTCTTTTGAGATAGTTTTTTTTCCTTAGAAACATGCTGCATTAAAAGAACACAAAACACAAATTAAATGTAAATACAGTGAAACATGACTTCATACCAGAGTACATGAAGAAAATTTGTACAAAATTTATAAATACCCATCTTCCAGCTACATTTTCTTATGGTAGCATTCCAGGCAGTTTTCATTCTAGTGCTCTGTTTAATTCCATTATTTAGGACTTTATTTGCTTGACAGACATAATAGTCAATTAATGCTAACACATGCTAAGTCCTGTAACATCTTCTACTCTGACACCCAAGCAAAAGTACCTTTGATAGTGCCAACGCTTCACATTCTAAATTTAGACAAAATAATTATCTGAAGAATGATTGGGTTTTATGCATATCAGGAGCCATTCATACAGCAGGATCTGCTCTGGTCCATTGTGTTTGTAATCCATGGATTACACTCTGAGTACGCGCTGACACGAGCAACAGTAACAGCTCCATTATAGTCTATCATCCCAAATAACCATGAATTTCAAAACATTCTCTGCTATATTTCTGTGAGTTTCTGTTTTCTGTTTCTTCTCATGAATATCTATAAGTAAAAATACAAATGAGATATAGAAATCACCAAAATAGTCCCAAATGATAAAATTTTAGAAATGTTAAAAAAAAAAATTAAAAAGTCACATGCGAATACCTGTGTTAATTATATTATTTAAGGCTCCAGTGCTGAAGTATCTTTTACTTCAACCTGTTCTGAGGCCAATAAAATCTTTATGGAAAGAAAATAAATGGAAACTTGAGAGGGTTATGTTCTTTTTAATAGAAAAAAAACCCCAAAAACCAGCAACTACAGAAACCAGCAAAATAATCAAAGCTTTAATGAGGATTCAGTCTTATACAGATGGGAATATTCATGACACATAGAGATAATAGGTTAATTAAAGTAAAACGAGGAATATTTGACTTCACCTAAGAGTTTGTAATATGTAATTTTCCATGGGCCAAAATAATAACATATTAAAACACCCCACACTTTACCCTGATGCTTAACACTCCCATGGTGATGATCTGCTGCTAACCATCCTACATATGAAGTCGTTATTGGAATACAGTTATTACCAATAGTGATCTTTCTTTTTTTCTTGGCATAAGATGATTTGGAAGCCTCTGATAACAGTGAACAGTCTCAGCGAACAGCTTGAACAATGGCTGTTCGACAGGGGCACTGTGTTCTGCCACTGTGGCTGATGGCAAAGCCCATCTTTGTCAACTTCTGATCTAATATATTGATGCAAAACAAGCTTTGAACCCTAAAAGTCATAAAGCCTGATGCCATTTTCTGGTCCAGTTGTAACCACATAAACCCCAGTAATGACCAAGAGAAAGGACAACTAAATCTTTGCATTTATTCTGTTGAGTCAGCATGCAGTACAAAATATTTATTTCTATAATATTGCTAGTCTGTACAAGAATGACAATATACAAAACAATTATTAATAAAGGTTCTATTTACAATTTATTTGTCTAAGAGATAGTTTGTTTCTGTTTTCTGCTTCAGTCAGGACTCCATCCAGATTTTCCTTCAGTTTTAGATCTTTAGAAGCATTTTTTCCCCACTTACTTCTTGCATGTAATGAATCTAGAAACCAAGAAAGACCTGATAATTTTGTTGTAGCCTTTTAGATGTGTAATTACCAGAAGAAATCATTGTCACTTTTCTTTTCTTTTTTTTTTTTTTTTTTTTTTGGTGAAGAAAGTTTACTTCATAAAGGGATTGCTCAAATATATTCAAGTATGACTTCCAGAAAATTTCATCCATGGTGCTGGGAGTTATACTATTTTCAACTAAAATATCTGCGTTGTGTCTGTTCATCAAAGTCACAGAGTATTATTGCTTCATGCTTATTAAAAGATTGCCAAATTCAAACTGTCAAAGTGATTACCTATATTCCCCTGCATAGTTTAATTTGCATGAGTGTTGCTAATGTTTTTTCCTGCAGATGTATTTTTTCTGTTGGGAATTTCATCCAAACATACATAGTTATACAAATAAAATTAGCACAATTTAATATATTTTGAGGAAAATATGTCATCTTCAATAAAAAGAAATAGTCTCTTTATTGTTCATTGAATGACCTGTTCCAATAATCAAAGAACAAGTGCTAAGTTAACTTATTCCATTTCTGACAGCTGTCTTTTCATTTATTTTGAATGGATCTGAAATATATACTTTAAGTCGGTTTTACTTTCTTCTAAAACATTTTTAAAAATTGCTTTAGAGATCATAACTATGTATCTAATCAAGTATAATTTTGTAATCTAGGTACTGGAGGTTGATTGCAGTCACAATGCAACTAAGTTTGAGGTCAAAGGCAAAATAATGAAGTGTTAACCCAGAGAATTTTTTTCTGTAGATACACATCTAAGTTATTTTGTTATCATCCTGTCCTAAGTGAACTTGTGAATTTGTTAAGCTTATTTTCTACTGGAAAAAAATAAATGGACTCTGATATTGTTATGGTTCCTTGCTAAAATTTGTAGATCAAGGATTTCAAAGGATGTAACATGTAGTAGTAATTCAGAATTGAAAAGACTTGGTATTTCAATATGTCGTTTTGCATCTTAAAGTATTTTGGGGACAATAGATTCCTCATCTGTTAAGATTCCTCATCTGTTAATTAAGCTTCTGCTTAATTTTGTTTATTTAATCTTTAAATCCTCTGACGATACATGTAATAGGTGATGATAAATGTAATATATTCCAAAAATTATATGTCTTTGCTCTAAAGGAAAAGCGAACTTGCAAGTTGCTTGGTAAATAGATGCAGCATGGAAGAATAATCACACTGCAATCAAGAGACTTAGGCAGGATATAGTTCTATGAACTACTTCTAAATTCCAAATGTTTGTCCATACTTTTCATCAACTAATATTTCCCTCTAACTTTTATGTTGTGTCATTGCTGCAGTGTAGAGATGCCTTAGTAAAGGAGCATCCCTTTGCTTGAAAATTTTGTGAGAAATCATCATCTTTCTATTTGGAAGATCATTAAAAAAAATTTCCTTGCAATAAACCTGTCAATAAATATTGCAAGTGATCCATTTCACATATGGATAGAGTAAACTGCTACTCCTCTTTGAAACCTTCACTGTGCAATACACATGGATTCAATTGCTAAGTGAAAGAAAACAAAATTTATATTTTTAAAAATCTATATTCTTAGAAGGGTTATGGGTAATAAAGATGGCAAAACACATCTAAGAGTGAAAAATCCTTGTGAAATCATACACATAGTTTTCATTTTATTATAATTTTGTGATCAATGACATCCGAATTCTGTTTATTGATCTGAAAACTTGAAATGGTTAATCAAAATACATATTTTAGATAAAATGCCTTGATTGACATTTGTATCTCTCTGACTGCTAAAGTCAAATAACCTTTGTGCTTTTTTATATCTATAAATGTAAGAATATAACTTTCAGAGTTACCATCTTGAGCTTTGAATGAAGTAGCTTTACAATACACAGTCTTTTACTTTCAGGGCTCTGGATTTTATTACCAATTAAAAATTGGAAAGATTAGCCTGATTATGCTATAAAGTTTATTTGTATATTTTTCTTTCATTCAGAGACTTTTTTGTGTGTGCACATATACAGAAAATGATATAGATATATTTAAAGAGACTCAGAATACATAATTATATGTTTATCAGGCTTAAGAAATCAGGGGCAAGCTGAAAGACATCAGTCTCTGCTTTTAATTCATTCCATCCTCTGCTCTTTAAGTAACCATTCTCACTTGGAAAGATTTCATGTAAGATTTCTATTGGAAAATAAAAATTTTTAAAATAATTTCTTATAAACATGATAGAAATCTTTAAAATCAAACCAAGAAAAAGAAAGAATGAATAAATAATCCACTGCTCTGTTAACATGACTGGATAACAAAATATCTTAAAACAAAGTTCCAAAAATGTTCTGTTTAATTAGCTGGCCTTACACGGTTTTGGTTAGGAAAGGGTTAATTGATGCAGCAGCCAGAAGGAGCATGGTCAGGACCCTGAGGTTATTCTATAGAATATAGAATATATAATAATAATATAATGTACAGGGGGTGAGTGAGAGGTGAGGAGGAACAGGTCCCTTCTGCTCTGGCCGGTGATGAAGTGAGTGGTCGGGGTAATGTCATGTTCCATATGGTGAGCCCTTGTCTGTGACTCAGTCACCTCTCCTGTACACTCTGTTATTAACAATGCTGCTGTTACTGTTCATTTTCTTATTTCATTTGCTGTTTCTAGTAAATTGTTCTTATCTCAACCCTTATCTTTAAATGTTTTGCTTCTAGTTCTCTTCTCCATCTCACTGGGGATGGAGGGGTATGGTGGGGGAGAAGAGACGAGTGAATGAGGGGCACATTGGAGTGCTTCAGAGAAAACACTAAATTAGTAATATGATTCCTAAACTACAACAATTTCCAAGATTTTTTATTGATTCAGAGGAGTTGACATTCAAATGAACTCAGTATACCACTACCCAGGTATGTACAAATTATTAAAAGCCTTCCTAGGAGTTTCAGACGCATGGAACAGCTCTCTGAAAGAACTTCTGAGCTGTTGAAAAACAAGAAATACTGCTTTCTTTAGAGGATCTGTACCTCTTGAAAACAAAGAAAAAAGCTCTAAAAAATCAGATTTACAATTATTTTCTTCTATAGTAATCCACATGTCAGAAAAGGACCCATAAAATGTTCTACAAATACTTAAACTGCAAAAACAGCCCTCATGTGATCCCGCTGCTGAATGGCACAGAGAAACTCGTCACAAAACATATGGAAAACACTGAAATTCTCAATGCCTTATTTACCTCAGTCTTTATCAGTTAAACTGCCTTACAGGTGTCACAGGCCTCTGAGATCAGAGAGAAAATCTGTAGTTAGGAGAAGTTGCCATTAAAGGAAGATCACCAAGTTAGGGAACCCTTCAACAAACTGCAAAGGCAACCAACATTCTCCTCCAAGAGTGATGTCAGCTGGTCTAGCAAAGTGATCCTTTTCCTTTTCACAGTCCTGGTGAAGTGATGTCTGGGATGCTGTGTCTAATTCTGGATACCCCACGACAGAAAGAAATGGATGGCTGGACTGAGTGTGGTGAAGGACAACAAAGACAACAGTGGTCTGGAGATCCTGACATGCAGAAAAGCTAAGAGAACTGGGACTATTAAATCTGGAGAAAGTTCAGATTGGATATAATCAACGTATATAAAAGTTTGATGGGAGGTAATGAAGAAGGAAGTGCCAGGAAAAGAGGCAATGGGCACAACTGGAAACTAATTGTTTCATATGAATGCAAGAAAATAGATTTATTTTCTTGAAGAGTGGTTACACACTGACACAGATTGCCCAGAAAATCTGTAAAGTCTCCATCTGTGTCTGTAGAGACATTCAGTGTGTGACTGGACATGGATCTGAGCAATCTGTTGTAGCTTACCTGTTTTGAGTACAGTGGTTGGATGGGTTTATCTGTACAAGTCTCCACCAACTCAACAGGTTCTGTTATTCCATTAAAAGAAAAAAAATCTCTTCCAACCATATGATCCATGGTTGTAATCATTAGTACAGTACAATAAGGGCAGAAAGGAACAAAGCCGGTGTTGGGCATCATCTATTTTGTATTTTCTTCAGGAGTAGTTTCCTGATCAGGAATGAAATATTGATGCTGATTCAGAAGGTAGAGAGCCATTAGTTGCTTATTATCCTATAACTTATAATTTAGATGTTGGTCTCAATATATGGAACAAAGACTGAGTTGAGACTATTTCTTTGTCAAAGTCACATTGAGGCTCTGACCCCACTGTTTGTCAGATGAAGGAGCTGACAATAAAACACAGATGAGATTCAGAATAGGTACAGATGGTGTAGGAAGGACAGCACAAATGAACAGGTCTGTAGAGTTCAGGTTTTGGTTTGGTAGGATATTTCATAAGTATCTGAGGTAATTCTCTTGCATGTCACTAGGTTATCTGTGCTATTTAATAATTCAGGTTATTCTGTGTCTTAACAATACCATAAAACTAAAGGACTGAAGGAGATAGAACCTTTTCTTATCTATTCTCTATCAGAAGAATTTGGTGCAAGATTACACAATATCACCAGGACCCCGAGGGCTGATATATCAGTCGATTGTGTTAAGGTTAAGAAATAAAACTGCTGCCATAATACATTTGCCCTGAAGAATTTCCATTCTAAAGTCTCTTTCCTGCAAAGAAGCTTTATGTATGAAAAGGTAACAGATACCTATTGCAGTTTGTCAAAGTTTAACTGTCAAAAAGAAAAGGAATAAAACATTAAGAAGCCTGAAGATAACGCTATTAACTTGCATTTGTTAAACATTCTTTTAAAATCCTGTTTCATTAAAATGTCTTCTTTTTGTGGTCTTATATGGAAATATTGAATATATGAACTAAATGTACTTGTATTGGAAACAAAGTACAATGTTAGAGTCATTTTTACACAAGGCTTGTCAAATTCTTTTAGCAACCATAAAAAGTAAGAATATTGTTTGACAAAGTAAAGAGCAAAATTATTAAAAGTGCATACCTATACATTAGCTAAAAATGCTTTTATCTTAGTCAGAGCACCATGGCAGCTTCTATTACATCTGAAGTGATCTGTTCCTTTTGTGTCAGGTGTGATAGATTTACACAGATAAAACTTTCCCCAGACATTTCTTCAGTGACTATAAGAGGTGATTTAAGAAGGAATGACTGTGTTTGTATTGGAAAATAATTAATTTTGCATGCGATGGTCCCAGCAAGGGTTCTCATCCCCTGCAATGATGTATGATGGCTTTGTTATGTGGGCTACTAAGGGGAAAAAAGAAACCAGAAAATATCAAACACTTTCCAAAACTATGTATCAGGTTTTAGCTAGGGGAGAAGCTCATGTAGAGCTTAATCCAGCACATTAAAGTAGTGTAGATATAGGATGTTGGAAAAAGAGGATTGGCAGAAATCAGTGCCAAATATAAGCTTTTGTTTTGATGTTTAAATTTAAGATGTGCTAAACATCTTGAAAACAATTATTGGTGATTAGTTCAAACTGCTGGTTCCTGAAAGATGCAGATGGTACAGCACTAATGACAGTAATTACAGTTCAGATACTTTAAATCCACTTGCAATCTATGCACTTTAAAAACTTCTATGAATAAGCGAGATTAAAAGTGTTGGTGCAAAAATAAAACTCCTCTGTCCTGTACCCTGTTTAACAGAGAACTTATTTGAATATGCTTAAAAATTAGGCACTTTAAATAAGATGTGTCTGAGATGTTGTCTTGGTTTCACCTGGAATAAAGTTGGTGTGTGGTAAGCAATCACATTGTGCATCCCTTGATTTTTAAACAATAATAATAATGATAATGATAACGATAATAATAATGATATTGCTATTTTTAAGGTTTATTTTAATGTAAATGTATTGTTAGTATCTTCCTTTTCTGTCCTATTAAACTGTCTATCTCAACCTACAAATTTTATTTTTTTGTTTTTACTCAAAATTCTCTCTCTTATCCCACTGCAAAGGGAGGTGAGGGATGTGGGAAGGTGTGTGGGGGGTGTGTGTTTGTGAGTGGGCAGCTGTGTGGTATTAAGCTGCCTGAGAAGTTAAACCACAACAGACATAAATAAAACATGCACATAGAAAGGGAATCCATCCTCAGTACAGTTTTGGTTTTTCATGGTGTTTAGAATGTCTATATATTCAGCAATAATGCAAGGGCATGAACACTTTTTATTGTGATTTATAACAATGTAAAAATATTCTCCTCTGCTGTTCTAGTTGCTGTTATTTGAAGCAACAATTCAAACAACATCAGCAATATGAATGTGAGCTGAATAAGTCTCCTGCAAAACCTCACATTAAAGAAGAATGAATTGCATCTCTAGTGGGGCAAGATTTCATTCTCAAACAGTTTTCGCTCAAAACCTAAAAAAAGGCCTAAGTATTTAGGTTTAAATATATTAGTGATCAGTTTCGATCACAGAACAAGGCAATGCAATCTTAATACAGACAGAAAGTCAAAGTTAGCACTAATTAGATATACATAGGTTCAAGATCACAGATGTACAGACAGAACTGCTGATTCAGTGCCCATTTTAGTTAAGGAGATCAAAAGAATGATTTAGTAGGCCATATGTTTTCTTGTAGTGCAATATGACAATGAGGTATATATGACAACTAGGACAGGAAAATATTTTATATATTTCTACCTGTTAATATATAGACATATATTGAAGGAAGTACCACTAAAATCCAGAATCAAGCCAGAAAGACAAAAATCATTGCTAAGAAGCTCTCGAAGGAAACATAAACTATTAACAGTAGCAGTTTACATCAATGAATAGAAATGTACTGCAACATATTTATAGATATATATTCATCTGTTAAATATGAAGCATGTAGATAATTTCATTAAGAAATGAAATATCAGTATTTCAAAGGCATTTTCAAAAGGCTATATGAGATTTCTGCTTAATAACTTAAGTATATGGGTCTCAAAATGTTGCATCAAATCAGTCCATTACATTATTTATAAAATATCCTTTCAATAGTAAATTCCTGCCATCTATATGATTTTTTTTTATATTTTTTCCCCTTCTAAATGCTGATGAAAATTTAAGGAGGCTTACAACAATATAAATGACAGTATGTGTAGAGGAAGCAGTTTCACCTTGAGGATTTTGTTGCTCACTTCACTCTCTTCCCAGCTGGACACATCATGGGTGGTTTACCTTACTGGCAATTTAGCTTCAACAGAAAAAGCCTATTTTTGCCTGCTGCACTTCAAGTTATACTTTATCTCTGACCTCAGGCTGACTCAGTAGTTACCTTTTTTTCTGCAGAACAGATGGTTCTAAATTGTTGAACATATACAACCTGGGTTTACATCACTTTGTGATGAAACATAAATGTTCCCAACACTGAAAATTGATATGGCATTCTGTGTCTGCAAATGTGAAAATACTTGCATGATTTCAAGCATATGCAGTAACTCAGGTTCCGTGTTTGTCCATGTGTATAAGCTGTGGAACAAAAGCTAACCCTTTTGTTCACATTGAATTAATGTATGTTCTGGTTTTCACTGAGGCAATGGAGTAGCTGGTTCACATGGAGATTTACTGAGGTAAAGCAGAGCTCTACTGACCTGCCTGAGGCCATACAAGGATGGAAAAGAACATTGATAATAGTACTTCTGAAAACTATTGTTAATTTTTTATTAATTGTCACTTCCAGTAGTCAGAATCTGCCCAAGTACTTTGCAGAGTTTTTAATTACATACACTAAAGAGTGTGTGTCGTGGGGCATGTGCAAGGAATATGAGTTTCTCTGTACATTTACATTCATGTTTCTTTTTAACATGGGTTTTTTCTGTCATAGATCTCTAGTACATTTTGTATTCCAGTTAAATCTAAACTGGGGAAAATATGCTTTGACTTTTTAGTCAGGATTGTTCTTCCTGCAAGAAAAAATTTATTAATCTCCCCCAAAAAACCCACCAAAACCAAATGAACAAGCAAACACTCTGACAACGAAACAACAAGAAGATAATTATGAAGTATATAGTGATAAAAGGTAATTTTATTAAAAATGTAAAGTAGAGTCTAGCTTTGTATGAATAAAATGCATTTGTACCTTGTGCATGATTATAGTACCAATAGGAGTACTTATAGCCTGTAAGGAATTAAACTTTGAGGAAGACCTTATTGCCACTAATTTCACATGGATCTTGTGAATAATAAGAACCCAGTCAAGACATAAACATGATATATGAGTGCATCCAAATGATGCTAGAAATAATAATAGGACATGTATACTTTTATTGTTTCACTTTTGAACACACAGGTGGCAAGTAAAGAGTACAAATACCCTGTTTCCCAGCATACTTCTGCACGAGAAATGTGTAAACCAGCTGCAATGGGAGGAATAAGAAGTAAATAAATTAGTTCTCCAGTGTAGAACTGTGTTTCTTGAGGTCCAAGTATACAAAGGAGATTTAGCAGTAGTGGGCAACAGTAACAGGGTAGAACAACATATTAATGACAAGTTTGTGATGAGTGTGAGCAGAGTTACACAGTAAAGACATTGGTTGAGTAGTTTTGGTAGTGAGCAGGTAGAGGAAAGAGAAAGGCAGTAAGAAAAAGAAGCCCCATCCTTAAGGAATTCAGTTCAACATAAACAGGAAAAAAGAAAAGCAACCAAAACAGAAAAATAGAAATGGTAAAAAAAAATCAGCAACAACAACAGTAAAAGATTAAATATATAGCAAGCACAGTATGATCCAGCAGAACTCATCTAGCTACAAAATTATCCTTGGAATTTTTTTTTCCTGAAAAATAAAGACACTAAATTAGAACTTCTGTGACAACTTATTTGTTCTTTAATATAAATGACCTTTCAAGATAACATCAATTTGAGTAAATCCACAGATGAAGGCGGAATCTACTTCCAGAAGCTGTTCCCAAACTTCAGGGTAAGTGGTAATACAACTCAGAAAAAAAATGAAAGAAAATAATAGTTCATATAATTTTCTTCTTAAATATAAAAAAACTAACTCTTATGAATTATAATAGAGAAGACTCTGTCCAAAATATTATGATTTTTTAAAAGGCAAACCTTGTTTTGCAACTGTTTGCAAAACTCTTTGCAGCACAGGAATTTCAGAGATACTGAAACAACCAAGCAAACAAACTTTAAACCCTGTGAATTCAGGCCTTACTCACTCTGTGTTACTTCTTCTTAAGGTGAAAAATAATGGACATTTTTTCTCTAAAATTTCTTCTTAGTTATGATTTTATTATTTTTCTTTCGGTACAATATTGAACCTCTATCTCTTACTGAACCATCACTAAATTTATTAAAAATTAAGTGAACATGGCAGCTAAGACTGATTTCAAAAAACTTCACCCCAATATTCAGCTTTTGGTAAACATGAAGAAAAAGAATGACATTTCTTAATTTTTTAAAGACTTTCTACTCATTTTCTACCATTGCTGTTTTTTTCTTTCTCTGCCATAGCCTGTTCATTTTTTTTTCAATTAAGCCCCAAAATAAAAACTTTTAAGTAGTCTATTTGGATTCACAATGTTTGGAAATCAAAGAAAGTATTGTCTATTTTTGCACAGTAATTGATTCATTAGGACATAGTGCTAGATATCTGCCTTTTTAGCATTAGGTTGAAGCATCACTTTTTTTTTGCACCAAGAAATTGCTTTGGCTTTAATATACACTTCTCACTTCTACAGGATCCCTTATAATTCCAGTCACACACTCTTCAATTTTCTTTCTCCTGTCTAATCAGCACAACAGAGATCAACCCCTAGCCTGCTTAGAAAGCACCTATATAGACCACACAAAAAGTACACATAGAAAAGTATTTTAACAAAATACTCATGTCCTGAATACTGCCAGTCACTTCAACTCAACTGGTTTGAATACCCAAATGCAGCATAAATTTCCCACTGGTTCTGTGCAATCGTCAGTGTTTTATGTTCACACCTCAGTATGGGCCTAAGGGAATGCATCCAGGTTTGCAGCAAAGAGTTCCATAGTAATACCTAAAGATTAGAAGTTATGAGAAGTTTGTTTATCAGTGTTTGTAATAATGATGAAAATGTGGACTGAAGTTCTATTTAAAAGAAAAAGAAACAAAACAAAACCCACAGGAGGATTTGTTTTGATTTGTTTTGTTTTGTAAGAGTGATGTGACATTTGTTAGGTAGCTGCTTCATAGTGCAATATTTTATTTGGCTTTATTTTACCATTTCAGCTATATCTTCCAGTATAAATACACAGTTTATGCATTTAATGAAGAAAAATCTATACAGGTTACTAAGAATAGACATAAAGTAATTGAACAGTTTTTTTTCATGGCCAGAAATCTGGGTTCTTTATTCAGCTCATCTATCATCTTTTTTTATATGTTCTTTTTTAATATTCCATTTGTACAAAATTTTAAGATGTTGAAAAGTAGCCAAAGTGGTGACTAAAATTTCAATCACATTCACTTCAATTGTTCTTATTGAGAAACTATCCAAGAGATAGTCTCACTGATGAGATTTTCATGGTACTGATTTTAAATATTTCTTCCAAAAATTCATATACGCCCTTTTGTCATTGTGTTATAAGGCACTCATAAACTTAAAACAACAAATATGACTAGCTCTCAAATATTTATATGTGCTCAGGTAATTGATTTAAGTATTCATCTTGAAAGCATTTGTTCATGCCTGTAGTTTTTCCTTTAGGGGTAAACTAAAAATCAGAAAGATTACATGGTACAAGCTTTACTTGTACAAGTAAGGTGTGTGCTCCCCAACAAGGAATCCTGCATGAATAATTTAACCAACCATTTCACCTCTCTGTGCCTCTTTTGTTTAACCAATGTTTAGTGCAGGGATTGCCACTTTGTGCACCTACATAAACCTTGCAAGAATAATTCTGACATTTCTAAAGGCTTACATAAGGCAATTAATAATTTAGAATGAAGGTTAAAAGTGACAACATACCTAGTTTTATCATTTGTTTAACTAATTCCTGTGTAAGAGGAATTGCTTAGGCTGATTAAAAACCAGAAGCCATGTGATCTCTTTTCCTAAGAGAGTGCCCAGATTGACTTACTAATTGTATTCATTGTTTTGAATATCCTTCATGTGCCTTTCTATTCCTCTCTTTAAACAAAAACATTTTAAATTTTTTGTCACTTTTACAACTAATAACTTTAATTATGGAATATTTTTATATATTTTTAGAAGAAAGATACACAATAAATGTATATAAGTTTTTAAATGCATGCAGACATCATTTATATTCACTGTTTGCCTGTAGTTTGATTCTTTTCCCTTTTTATTTTATGGGGCTTTTGGGATTTTTTTGCACTTACCTGAATACTGTGAAGTTGTATTAAAGTTCACCTAAGGACACATGAAGAGAGAGAGAAATAATGTAGATGGGGTTTTTTTTTTTGTTGTTGTTAATCTTTTATTATTAATATTGCCTTATGCCTATATCGTGGAGTAGAATCCTCTGTCACATTGTGGAGAGGAGCCTACAAAACAAAGATGTTAGGTTGTCTAGAAATGTATATATTTTTCTAAGATAAACTTAATCTTTCCCTCTGTCTTTACTAGTTACCCACATACCTGCAAAGCAGGACTGACCAGGAACAGATTTTACACCACTAGAAATAACATTTTCTGCAGAATTCAAAAGTAAAGTTGGTTTGTATCAGGGATTTCTCTTCAAGCTACTATGTGGAATTTATATCTGTCTTAGGCACTAGGAGCTCCTGATGATATTTTCTGTGTGGCTGGATGGGTTCAGTAAATCTCCCAGAGCCCTGCAGTTCTGTGTCTATTGAGGGCAGTGCTGGAAATGGAAGCTCTTCCAGCCTTTTTCTGTTCTCCAGATTACCCCAGTCTTCTTCATGCTTTTCACTAGAGGATGAGTTTAAGGGGTTTATTTAAGTTTTAGCTTCATGATAGAGCTTCTAACTGTTTCTTTACTCTTTTTAATATCACATTCCGCTTCAAAAATGACTAGGTACCTGCTTTTTTATCTTCTTGATTTGCATTATTATACAGTAAAAATCTTTTATACAAGGTACTCCAATAAATGTTAATTCTTTAAATCCTCTATTTCACCCACCCACCAACTTAGGACCTAATTTGCTCTGGCTTCATGCACCATTTGTTCTTAAAATCTGCAGAAGTTCCACAAAAATTCTTAATGCGGCAAAATCTGCAAAGCTGTCAAAGGAATCGTACTTATTCCCTACATGCTATTGTTTTATCTTTAATTAAGCAACACTAAAGAAGAAAACTCTTTTACCCTCCAAAGAAAAAGAGGTAAGGAATAAAAATCTTAATTAATTAAATACGCCCTAGTTATGAAGCAGTCTAACATTTTAGGAGAGGTAAATCTCACATAAATTTTGTTACACATGGATTACAAATTTCAAAATACATTTTTGTAACAAAAATAGTGTAGCCAGCAGGACTAGGACAGTGATTGTCTTTCTGCACTGGCACTGGTGAGGCCACACCTCAACTCCTGTGTGCAGTTCTGGGGTGGAAGGACAAGAGGGACACTGATGTGCTGGAGCGAGTCGAGAGAAGAGCAACAGACCTGGAGAAGGGTCCGGAATGTGAGTCCTGTGAGGAGTGGCTGAGGGAGCTGGGAGAAAAGAAGGCATGAGGGAGACCTTCTCTACAACTACTTGAGAGAAGGCTGTAGCCAGGTGGGGGTTGGCCCTTTCTTCCAGGCAAGCACTGACAGGACAAGAGGAAACGGCCTCAAAGCTGCACCAGGGGAGGCTCAGCTGGACGTCAGCAAAATGTTTTCTTCTGAAATGATGTTTAGTAATTGGAATGGGCTGCCCAGGGAGGTGGTGGAGTCACCATCCCTGAAGCTGTTCAAGAAACAACTGGACATGGCATGCTATGATTTAGTTGACATGATGGTGTTTGGTCAAAAGTTGGACTTGATGACCTTGGAGGTCTTTTACAACTTTAATGAATCTATAATTCTATGATTATATCATTACTCTTACTGGTCCAAACACAAAAGTTTTTGAAAATATTTTGAACACCATTGTATTTCACCATGACACTTCAACACAGTTCCCGTGGCAGTTCATGTTGATAAATGATAATGAGAATTTAATACATTAAAACATAATTTCTATTTAATAGAAATGCAATTTTTTTTTCAAAAATAAGTGAGAGTATAAGAAAATTTCATATGTATTGAACAATATTTTTAATAATAGAGCCTTCAGCTTGTGAAAATAGTCATTTTTCAGAAGAAACTGGGTCACAGACTGATGGGGCAAGCACCAAAATTTTGGAATACCTACACGGTGTCCTCTGTTTTCCTGGATATACTTCACCAAATTACATTCCTCACTCCTTCACTTGTTCTCTCATATTAAGCCAGGTGTCTGCCTTTACAAAGAATACAAAGAACTTTGAATAACTGTCCTCTGAATTTTCTAATGCAAACACACAAAAAAATCATTAATATATTAAAAAAAGGTTTTTCATTATTAGTACTTAATTGAAATGATTCTCCAGTGCATTCTATTAAAGGCAATTTGGGTCAGATTGGCATTTACCAATGTAGATTACACTTTTAGCATTGTACCATACCCATGCTAAAATTCCTATTTTGTTCTCTTGCTTTTCATTATTTGAATAAAATAGCCCTTTTCATTTGTACAGCTTAATTTAATGATAGCATGCCTATTACTTACTATCATAAGGTATTTGTCATATTGGAGTAGAACATAATAACAGACTTTTTAAGTGGAGGTTATGAGAAACATTCAGACTGTTTCAGAGGTTTTATAATAATTTTCTTTTTCCTTGATAGCAAGTGCTTATTTTTATGGCCTGAAAATATGTTTTAATTCTCTTTTACTTTCTAGGATGCAACAGTAAAGCTAGAGGTGGACTTGTAGGCAAAATTTTACATATATAAAATTAAACAACAGCTTTGGCTTTGTGTTGTTTTTAATGAGAGGGTGGAGAAAAAAGATTTCTTTTGAGGCACTATGGGGAATTCTGACTTAACTGAAAACTTTTTTTAGTCCTAGAATTGATTGGTTTTTTTTGACTGGGAAAGCAAAAATTTATATATTAAAGTGGAAGAAGGAGCTGAAGGTCAAGAGGTAATCTGATACAGCACATCTCAAGCTGAAAGTCAGTCCCATGATCATGTCCACTGCCTGACAGTCACCTCAGAGTCTTCTTCTGCTTGGTATTATTCTGCATGCTTGAAGAGCATTTAAACATTAATGTCTTAATTTCAAAGAAGACACATATTTTTCTTCTGACACGTTCTAGGAGATACAAGACTTGTGCATTTTCTTGCCCTAGGACATAAAGGATTACCTGTAAGTAGGAGCTCCTAGTTAGCATTCTGACTCTCTCCCTCTGGATAAAAAAGGCTATAAAATATAAAGAAAGCATAATATATTGTTATTTTTCCTTGGATGGTCTTCCTTAGGACTGTCAAAAACTCTTTTCTCTTGACATGGTCTCTTATACTTCCCATCATAGGGACCAGAACCAGGATATGTCCTCAACAGATAATCAGAACTGCAGATTGACCAAAGAAAGATGCCACAAACACATCTGACCCTTTTCTGAGCCCCAGAATACTGACAAACACTGATAAAGTTACTAAAAGGTATTTTGAAGATTTTTATTTTTTGTATATTGAAGTCTACCTTTCATATGAGCACAATGTCTTCACTGGTGTTTTTTTCCAATAAATACTAACAGTAACAATAGCAAGAACAATAACAAGAGCAAGAACAAGAACTGTCACAAATTTATTTACTGAGATAATTAGGTCAATGATTGGTCAAAATCTCTTGCTTTCCAATCTTGTAAATGATATTGCATTCACAGAATCCTAGAATCCTAGAGTGGTTTGGATTGGAAGTGACCATTGGCAGAGACAATTTCGCCCACTTATAGACTACTGATGAAATTCCATCTATGAATCTTTCTTATTTTCTATATTAATGAACACAGAAATTTCTTCCCATCACTTTTAACTCGCTGATGGTTATAACACTTCCTCAACTGGCATGTAAGAAACCTTTTCATACAGTGAATCACATGCAAGAAAAATTCAAGTGAATTTGAGCCCATTTTTGTTCCAGATGGTCAGTAGAAAGGAATATTCTCAATACTGTTGCTTCATCTTGATGGAATACACATGTATGCTTGTAATAAAGAAGGACCAACTTTTCTGCTTCTAAAACAAGAAGACAGCAACCAACAGTTTTAGCAACTCAAATTTATGCACTCCTAATTTTTTTTTGTCTGAAAACAAGGGTATTCATGTGTAATATACAAGAATAACATAAGTGAATGATATTTAGGTAAATAGCAATCCAATGAAAGCTTCATCAAATTTGGAAAGAAAAATAAATATTCTTAAGATTTTCCTCTGTCTTTCAAAAATTATCTTAGTTAGTAGCTTAAAAAATCTACTATTGGGATGTATCTCTGGAGCACACATATGTTTTTTAAAATATTAGTGATCACACATTGATTAAAAGGATGATAAGTAGCACTTATTGTTTAATACAGGTCATAGAACTTTTCTAGAAATTACTGAGTCTCTTGATGCCACCCTGAATATATAGCTTTCAAGTTGACAAGAGCCATTTTATCTCCCAGCTTTAGCAATCTATCAATTCAAGGTTGAATTTTAACCTGGGATTCTCTTCTCATCCTCATTTTGTCATAAGCATATATTATAATGAAAAGATTACACTCCCAGAATGAATATTTCTCCCTCATATGCTGCAGGCAGAGACTCTATGGCTTATGTGGACTAGCAGAGTAGTTAGATGTCCTCGTGTCTCAGTCTTTTGAGCTGTGTTTTCAAGCTCCTGGTATTAATCACCTTTTTTCTGCTAGATTCAGGAATACTGAACCCCAGATGCAGAAAAAAAAAAAAGAAAAAAGTCAGGGAATCTATAATACATCTGCATGAAATTTTCCCTGCCAATGGTCACTTCCAATCTAAACCATTCTAGGATTATGATTCTATGATTCTATGAATGCAATATCACTCATAAGATTGGAAAATGAGACCTTTGACAAATTATTGACTTAATTATATCAGTAAATAAATTTGTGACAGTACTTATATCACATAAAATATTAAGATTAATGAAGTTCAGCATATTTTTGTTTAATCTTAATAATGTGTTTGTTTTCTTCCACTTACCAAATCAATCTTCAATATCTTTTTCTCCTCTTGTCAATTTGTCTTAAGAGTTTCAAAGTATGGACACGAGAAGCAGGCATGCCATTCTATTAACAACCTTCATCTCTCATCCTGGAAATTTGCTTTGGAGAAATGAAAGGAATGAAAACCTCCTTATTCTCCTCCTACCTGTCTGCCATGTGGCTTGTCACTTGGACAGAATGAAGGCTGCTTGGGAGCTACCAGGCAGAAGCCCAGTCCTCACCATCACATCCTGGACCTGGCAGAACCTGGATTTGCTCCCATGTAGTCATGGATGCTTATACATACTCTGCTCTGCTCTTAAATATTGTTTTGTGCTATCTAGAGCAAACTCTGTTTCCTCTCAACCCCACTCTTGTTTATGGTCATTCTGGTTCCCTCACTCATCACAACAGTGTCTCTGATAAAGTAAAGAATGATGCCCAATACAGAGGGGTTATAGCTTGCACTAGTTAGACTGAAATTATTCTAGGAATGGAGATTAGTCATTCATTTCCTGCAACCAGCTGTACTACTGATTACCCAAGATTGATATCAATACAGCAAAAATCAATGTGTCCTGAGCCATTACCCAAACAACTTCCCTCTTAGTTGTTATCTTGTGATATATATCTTATTTTCATATTGGTCCTGAAGACAGAATGATCACATTGTTGTTTCTGTACGTGACTATAAGTTGAACAACCATTAGAGAAGAGAGCAGGCAAGTCTATCAGACAACCATATTTGCAAACAGCAAATCATACTTATAAATCACCAAATCTTAAGTGCATCTACATTCTTTTTAAGATAGAAAATTATATTTCTTTACATTAATAAAGTTAACTAATCTTTTCCAATCTAGGAAAAATTTCACAAAATGACAGCATCATTAAGGTTGGAAGGGGCATCTGGGTAATCTAACTCCTGCTTAAAGAAAGGTGAGTTAGCACAGGTTGCTTAAGGCTAAGTCCAGTTGAATTTTGAGGATTTCTCCAAAGACTGAGATGTTACATCTTCTATGGTGTAGCATTTAGCAAAAGATAGGCTCAGCTGATTACACTGCTAGTGTGTCAGCATTGGTTTTCACACTGTCTTTTGGTCTGAAACTGCAACAGCTCAACAAGCTCTTCAGTGTTCAACCACCCTCAAAGAAATAAAGCTGTCTTCTGATGTTTAAATGTATTTTTTTCTTTTCAAATTGACATTTGAGTTTGTGCCTGTTGCCACTTTTCCTGTCGGTGGGCACCACTGGGGAGAGTCTGGTTCTCTTTTTTAGTCCCCACTGACAAAAGGGAAACTTGCAAAACCTCTCACTATTATGTTAAATAACGTCATCACCTAAATCGTAATTTTGTTTAAAGTCATAAATATACAACAATACCATTTTCTAACTCCCTTACAGCATTAAAAACAATTAGACCAATTTACAATTCCAGAGAGCAAAAGATCTTTTGCATCTAGCCTGACCTTATCAATGTCTTTAAAAGCTAAATAAATTGGAGATTCTTTTTCTGCCACTCATTTATTCATCCAATTTATTCATCCCTTAAATTATAATAACTAAAAATTTGCTCCTGATCTTCACTTGGTTGTTCTCTGTTACCTAAATAAGAAAAAAGCATATGAAAGAAATACTGTGATTTCCCTCCCCCCTCCCCACCCTCGCCTTACCTCTCTGCATTTGAAAGTCTCTGAACTTCATGACAGCATCCAGTACACCACAACCTCAGGTGCCATTGCCATCGTCCAGCTCCTTCTGCTGACATTACACCTTTACCGAGATGTTGCAGACCCAAAGTCTCCATGGACCACAGTTGCAACCTCGCACTGGTCTATGACATGGATCAGTCATGATGAGAAGAGCTGTCTCCTGCTTTCTCTACCCTTTTTCACATTCTAAAATTACTTCCTTTGAGGAAGGACATTCAGGGGAAAGGGAAAGGAGGTCTTAGTTTTTCCTATTCAGGGTGACTGACTCGCCTTGCATTTCTTGCAAGCCTCAGTCTTACACTTCTTTATCAGTTCTGACCTCCTCCTTCCTTTGCCCATTTTTAGGAGCCCCAGACTGAAGGCTAAGGCAGAACTCACATAAAGAAACTTTCTCTGCTCGTCTTAACTTTTTCTCCATAAGCTTTTTATCTGAATATTTTAAGATAGTCAAACCACAGAATTAGAACTATGAAATAATAACAACTGTCCTGGACTTTTCCTGTCTCCCCAACCAGGCAGTGGGAGCTTCTCCAAAACTTCTGGTAGTAGTGGCTGAAGAATTCTTCCATACTAATCCAATCTGATGAAGAACTCCTGTGTAACAATTAATGTCACATTTAAACAGTCTGAGGTGCTGGATTGTACTTGCTGTTCAGGTGGGACAAGGCCTATGCAACTTCTACTACACATCACAGGGGTTTGGTGACAGCCAGAGCACTCTCTTTTGCTGTCTTCCTAAATCCTCTTCTAAAGTCAGTGATCAGCTCCTGAAATGCTCCTTGATTCTTTGATCTAACCCAGAGAGCAGTTTGGGTCTTAAATCTATCTGAAATCCACTCTAAACTGCTCCCTATTTTTCATAGAGCATTGGACTTAGAAAAATGGAATGAGGCAGAAATACTCCAGGTTGAAGGAGGTGAAGAGACTGAAGAAAAGCAAGAAGATGATAGCTTTTATTTCTACATTCTTCAGCATCCACAGTGTCCTGGAAGCTGTGTTGCTCACTGAAAAAAATTCTACTCCAAGTGTTTCTGCAATAAAAGAGGGATCATGACTTCATCTTCTGGTTCACTAAAGCCTTTTCCGAGTTCCCAGAAAGGTGGAAAACGTTTTTACACCAGCAGTTCTGGATTCCGTTGCCTTTACATCTCTCCATAAATCTGTGATGGATTTTTTGCTTTCCAGTACTTCTGGCTTATGTAGCAATGCCACTTTCATTAATACAGTAAAAAGATACCAACCCACTGGTCAAATGTAGTAGCAGCATTGCTACTACTTACCAGAAAGAGCAGCAGGACAACTCTTCATCAAGTGGTTGCGCAGACTTGCACAGACCCTGATGACAAGCTTAATTTCAGGTATCTACTGCCCCAGAAATTTCTGATGGGGTGGCAACTCTTACCTACCTGAAAAAATCCCTCTGACATTGCTGGTGCACAGATCTCTTTTGAAGCCATTGCCTTATTAGCTGCTCCTGCCAAAGGTTGAATACCAGTTTAGCAAGCTTTAAAACACCTTTCTAGCTAGTCTCCTTTACAGAAATATGTCTGGAAAGACATTCATGCTCAGTTTGCTCCATTTCATCATCCTTTTGCCTTTGCCTAATGAAGAACAGTCAGAAGAAAAAATTAGGATTCCACATGGGCTGGAATGTCTGACCCCATGGGCTGATGTGCATGGATTGATTCATTGGGTTTAATTACCCTGGTGGAGTTCACACTAAAGGCTACAGTTGAGAATTCCCTGCACCTTCTATTTTCCCTTGAGAAATCCACACCCTGGCTAGAAGACTGTTCTTACTGTACTTACTCTCAAACAAACTGCTGGTAATCCACCTTGCATGCCACAGACCAGCGTCTGGAATGAAAATGTGGAGAGAGCATTATCATGATATGCAAAAGCTCATCAAAATATGTCACTCATCTATGGTGGAGAAAAGAGCTGATTTGAAGGAACTTTTCTGTCCCTTCAATAATGAATCTGTTTTGCTTGTGTTAATGATTTCTGTTTCCACTACTTTGCTTTCTTTATTCTATTCTGCTACACGTCTGCTGCACATTAACTGGAAATACATATCTGAAAAAAGTACTTTCAGCATAATTAAAATATACAGGTCTTAATACTTCCCATCCAATCTCAGACCAACAGCTTAATTGGTTATAATAGCTGTTCATGAAAGATTTCAAGACTCGATAAAATTTTTATTCTGCTATAAGAAAATGACAAAAAATAACCATTCCCAGGTTTAATTATAAATCGTAGTTTATGGAAATAATAAAGACAAAATTATTCTTGATTATACCTACACTAATTGTAAATAAACAGTGAAATAAGCTCCTATAAAGCTATGGAGTTATTTTATTGTTCAGGGCTTTTTCCCCCCACAGGTGGCTTTAACAGTATTTTGGCATCATAGCTAACTAATAAATCATGGGGTTTCCATGGTACCCAAGTAAGCTGAGTATCACATCAGCTGTCTCTGAACTTCAAACAGATTTTAAATTGTATTTAACCATCCTTTTAAAGCTACTGCCTGTCTAATCCATATTCTCTCCCTAGTTTAAGAACATGTTGTAGCCAGTGATAGAGATTATCAAGAAATAATGAAATCATGTCATACTCTTAGAGATTATCAAGAAATAAAGAAATTTTGTTATACTCTATTTTGTTCTGCAATGGCTTGTTTTCATTGTTGTTGGGGATTTTTTGTTTGGTTGGGTTTTTTTGTTTGTTTGGTTGGTTTTTCTTGGTGGTGGTTTTGTTTGTTTGTTTGTTTGTTTGTTTTGATTTTTATTTTAGATTTTTCAGCTAGAACCTGTCTGAGCTGGTGCTCTACCAGTCTGTTGAATATGTTTGCAAATAACCTGAAAATGTGGAGAAGGTAGTAAGCTTACAAGGTCTGTTAGTAAGTTTTTCAAGGTGGTATTGCAAACTGAATAGCAAAAAGGTTTTAAAAACTGAGCACCTAGGAAGTAAAAAGTCCAGTTCAACTGGGTGGTGATCAGTGTCAAGTTTGCAAGAAGTGAGAGAACAAACAAAAATTATTTCATGTGCAAAATGTCAGGCAGATGATTAACATTTGCCACAAGACTTCAAGGAATGTTCAGTGAAAACATCAGCTTAGCATTCAAAGGTGGTCAAAAAGGCAAATCAAAGGTTATAGATTGTAAGGAAAGAGAACCTGAAACATCATAGGACCATTCTCCCATATAAATCTATATTATGAGTACTATATATGCTGTGATGACCTAATGCAAAAAAAAAATACCAGGAAATGATTCAGCCAAGCAATATCAAAAGTGTTGAACTTCCGTAAGAGGAATAATTGATTAAATTAGAAGTTCTCATTCCTGAGAAGAGACAGTTAAGAACTATTGTAAAAGAGATTCACAAATGCATGGGGCATGGAGATGCTGAGGGACCTCTTTTTCATTTATTGTGTCTTCACATCAGAAGAACAAGAGAATAGCAACTAAAGATCTACGACTCAGGTTCAAAACAACCTTCAAAAAGCTATCCTCTGCTGCTGCAACAAAGCTATTGAACTCCTGAATAGGATTCTGTGGACTTCATTGTATTCAGGGAGATCTTCATTTGAAAGCAACACACTAAGGGTTACTAAAGGCATAAATGAAAATTTGGCCCAACTTCTATTGTTGGCATGTAATTTATTTCTATCCTAAGTAACTGGACATGGTCTGGTACTGTGGGATTCAATTTGATCAATTAGATAACAAGAAATTATTTCTGATTGCAGTTTAAGAAATTATGAAAACGTGATAATATTTTTAAACTCTCTTTATCCCTTTTACAAATTATTTTAATTTAAAATAATATGTAAAAAAGGCTGTAGTTTAATGGACACACATTTATATGCTATTAGGCATTTATACTAGTAAAGCAAAAGCTAAAGAACTGCAGCTGGCACTGGAAGGGAGGGTTGTGGGGTTTATGGCACTCTTTAGTTCCCATAAGAACAGAACGTGGCCAAAGCCAGAGATGAGCATTTGGGAAATGTCTGTTTTCTGCTAAATGAAGTTTAATTGTATTAAAGATTTAGGTTACATCTACAGGGAACATGAGAGCAAAAATGGTGTCAACAAAGCACCTTTTTACAAATCAAAACATTCATAACAAAATCTTCTTGAAAAGTCAGAATTTTGTTATAATTCATTTTAAAATCATGAGTAGTACTTACTGTAACTCTTATTATTTTATCATGTTAATAATTTTGGGTATTTGAAAACTTTTCACCTGATTGATTAAAATCTGGAAGATTTTAAACCCAGAAAATGTTTTAACGGCTTGTCTGTATTTACACAGAGAGAAAGAATTTTAAAATATTCCTAATGTGGTGATTTTTCTCTAATCTTCACCACGAGACTATTTTGGATCATTTTAGTATTAATTTTTCAGAAAATAAAATAAATTTGCCAAGACCAGGAAATTAAAACAGCTCATTTAGGGTCTCTGCAATGCCTATGACATTTCTTGATTACTAGTTATTGGGGTATGTTAAATGGAGAATTTCTGAGGCTGATGACATTTTTCTGCTGACTGATGCCTTCTGCACTGCAGCACATTGATTCTTCCATCTCCAGCTTAGCCTTGCCACTTCAGCCTGACCCCACATCCTGCTCCCCTTCTTGCGTGGAGGAGCAGCACACATGCTGAAATGGGATCCTTTCACACCAAGAATATGGAGGGGGATTTGCCTCTTAATGCTAATCATAGTTACTAAAATCATCCATAAGGCTGTGCTCTCTATGTTAATCTTGCAAAGGCATTCATAGGACACCTGTTCTGGATTAGACTGCTAGATTGATTTTGCAACACAGTAGTTGCAAAAAATGCTTACAGACCATATATAGACATTTACAAAGGTTAAACACAGACTATGTTTGGCAAAAATATCATTCCAAGAAGTCTCTCCAAGGGATATCTGTTCACTGAGATCTGCGAGTTAACTGAAGTCTTTTTCCCTGGTCACTTCCAGATTTATCAAAGGAGCAGTTCATTTGATTAAATACTGTACCAAATGTTCAGAAATAATTTTTAGTGTATAAAAATGGGCTCATTTTCTGTGTTTTGCCCATGGTATTGAGGAGCTAAGTCAGCAATGAGGTTTTCTGTCCTTCTGTCTAGCTGTTGTTCTCTCTTTCTCTGTGTGTGCATAACAGGCCTACTGCGACTTCCAGGTGAAATGTAAATCAAATCAGCACATCCCAACGTAGTATTATTTTATGACTGCATCATTGCAGCGACACAATGGTTAGTGATTCCAAATTTCCCTGTGGCCATTCCCACTTTTGTCAGCTTTCATGATCTTTATATTTTATGAAACCTCTTTCATAGTCATAAACGTTCAAAAGTTTAAAGACATATAGCTGGACAATCCCACATGCATTGAAGAGGTCTGCCAGTTCTAGGAGAGCAAAAACATTTTGATTGAGATATGATCTAGCTTTTCAATTTACACTAAGTAAAACAATATAAAAATGTTTCATTTTAATTTGTTCCATATGTCAGTGATGAACAAAATGTAATAAGTTTTCCCATATGAGTTTATAAAAACATCCAGAGGCTCAGATGCTTCATAATATCCAGATTTCAGATAATATAGTAGGTTAGCAGGATTGATTCAAGTATGTACGAGAGAAATTGGCAATAGTCTTAAATAAGATTTAAGTTAACAAAAACATTCATTGAGAAATCATAAACTATCTACCTAACATTTCACAATAAATTCAGGCTAAGCTTTTATTTATTTATATTTATTTACAGCATTAAGTATAATAAACTTTATTCCAGAAATATACATTTCAAACAAAGGTGTATGAATAATAGGAGAGTGTAGCATTTAAACACCTTTGTTAGAAACTCAAATATCTTATTTGGTCACCTTGCAATTTTTCTGGATTTTTGATAACACAGTCTTAATTATGAAAGTGCAAGTTGTAGCAGATAATAGATTATCATAGGTTGCTGAAATAGCTTCATGGAAGAAATAACTTGTAGAGCAGATGGTTTATAGTAACATAAGCATTAATAATTTTAATGGATAATCAGATTCTTTTATTATTTTTTGTTCTATGTAAAATCAAGGGCAACAGCATAGGTAGGGGTTCAAGCAGTTACTGACCAGAAACTGTTCCCAGCTACTTCACTAAAAATTCTGGAGTTGGTCAACATTCACACTTATTTGATCTCTTCTCTAGTATTCTAGACCGAGCCAGTTATTTTTGAACCTTTCCTTTTCTAGGTAAAAAAAAGGGGGCAAAAGGGAAAGCCAAAATGAAACCCAGGGAGTTTCTGGTGCTTTCCTGTTGTTGCAATAAAATTGTTTTGATTTTGTTGCTTGTTTAAATGCTATTATTACTATTATCTGAATTACAAAAAAAAAATCACTCTTGCTTTACAGAGCACAGTTTTTGGAAGGTGCCATTTCTAGAAAAACAAAATTAAAGGGGGAGACATTTTTTTAGTTATTCAGATCTTTAATTAATCTAATTTTCTTACTATAATGTCGAAGTGCAACAGGAAAACCACTAATTAGAAACAAAATAATCAAAGCATGAAATAATTAAATAGTGCAAATCTTTGGTATTAGAAGTGCTGCTGTAGAGTGCCCATTATTTCATGTACTTCTCTGGGTGAAATCCAGTGGGTTACATTTCTAAATGACAGTCTGCCTACCTCATTTAGTTTCCAACTTTTTCCCCCTCAACAACATGAACAATTTTATGCAAACCAAATTATAGCTTTGGTGTCATTTCAGTAATTTAAATGAGTTATGGTAGTGCAGGAGAGCATGTGACTATGTAATTAGAAATTAAGAGCTCTTCTGACAATGTACAAACATGACGACGTTCCCTTTTCATACCTATGATCTTGTGAGGGACAAATAAGGGAGGGAAAAATCTATTTAAATTAACAGAGATCATTTTAAAAAAACAGCTATGCACAAGAAGATCTGTCAAATATAAATATATACTTTATTCTTAATCAATTTGTAGAGCAGGTTTATACCTAGGCATAACTCTCAGCATGGACTATGGTATGCCACAGAAATGACACATCAGCATCAACATCTTATCTTTACTAGAACTTCCCGTGTAGCTTTATTGAAATTAGCAGAAGAGAAAAGGATGCAAGCAGACAGAAAGAGTGAATGGGACAGAAATTCAACTCCGCTCTCAAATGCCATTGTCCAGATTGATTAAGGGATGTTATCTTTTATTGACATATTACTTTTGTTGAGCTTTTTCCCTGACAGCAGAAAAGAAACAGAGGAGAAATTTATCCTTCAGTATTTTGGATAGTGAAATTCAGGTTATGACACTCAGTTTATACTACTCTCGAGACCCAGTGACCTTAGGATTATATTTTCTTATTTCACAGCTTCTCATACCACTTATGCATTGCTAGATAGTCCCCTGGTTTTCCTCTGTAGAAAGGTTAGAGGGAAGACATGATCAAGTAAGCAGTGAAATCAAAAGATAGATTAAATACGTTGTAAAGATGGCTACTATTTCTCTAAGGCCAGACACAGAAGTTACAATGAAAAGGGAAAAATGTTGACATTATAAATTATCCAAAGCTGTAAAAATTTTAATATACTTGTAGATTATTAAAGGTATAATGATTTAAAATATATTTTCCTCAGCTTTTATTTAATGAGCATGTTTCATTTCTATAGGTTTTTCCCCCAGTTTGAAAGAGATCTCACCTGTTTTCCTTTGCATATAATAGCAAACTTCAAACTTCATTTCATTGAACCAACATGGATGTCACCACTTCTTGTTTTCACTACCAGAATCTTATTACTGTAGGAAAAAAAACCCAAAAAAACGACAAATCAAAAACCCACAACCAAATAGAAAAGCTCCATAAGTATTCATATAAGAATACATATTGTGAGGCTAGTTCTTATTCCTCGTGCTGTATCTTTGAAAATAGACTTAAGACTTTGTCATAAAGTTTAATAATTCTCAGTAACTACAAGGCATTCAGTGTTGTCCTTCAGAAAGTTAATAAGACTACATTTAAAAGTTAGATTTTGGCATTTTTGAATGTTTGTTTTCTTTGGTATCTAGAATCCACATTTTTGTTGAATAATGAGATGCTTTGTACAGTTTTCTTTTATTTTTTTTCAAAATTCATATTTATTACCCATATATTTAGATGCAAGTGGATTTTGTTAGTCTGAGAAAAAAAATATTCCAAGTTTAAGCACATTTCTCCTGTAACAGCAGATGAAGAACATGAAGAAAATACATCACTTGAAGTATGAAACAGAAGACAAATAAGTAACAGCAGCAACTGTATTGAGTGCAGCAATATTTTCCATGAATGCACTTTGCTCATCTATCTCTGCTTTGACCATAAAGGATTCATTCTTTATAATAAACAAAACCAGTGATTTTCTGGACAAATATGGGTATTTCTCCATTAAGGTATATTTTGATGCATTGTAATTCATATCCCGTAATCCATCTTTTGGTGTTTTTTTTTTTCTCCAAATAATCACAAAATAATAAGATTTCATGCAAGAAATTGATAGTTCACATAAAGTGTTTACAAATATGTCTATTTGGGTAAAAATTTCTTTGCAAATGTAGCTGTTAATAGCTAATTAAATTTTCTAATAGGAATAGCTACCATCATGGGGATTATGTATGAAAACTCTTCCATCAGCAAAATTAAAGTATAAAGCACTTAATAATTTGGATTGGGTTTTTTTCACTTTAGTGCTTCACTGGTTATTTTATCTCTTACTTTATAAAATGCAGACACTGGTACCATCTTCAAGAACAGTACATTAACTATTTCTACATTTTAAAGAAAGCAGAAAAAAGCCTGCCTAGATGGTTTTAGCTGCAGTTATGAAAATTCAGATTTTCGGCACACTAGACATGTACCTAACAAGCTTGTAAAAGAATTATAACAATGAAAGATTTTTAGGATAACTCTTGAAAAGAGCTCATAAAATGCTCTGAGAAGGAAGTCAGAAAAAATGTTGCAGTCCATCATGAGGTCTGTTTGATTTTTGTTTCATTGTTGTCTACTTGTTTTTAAAAACTCTATCCAAGCTGTTTCCTTTAGCTGTTTGAAATAGCCATGTGTCACTGCAACAAGAATGAGAAACTGTAAACCCTGATTTCTGCTCTAATTTCTAGTGAAGACTTAATCTGTCTCGTATAGAAAATTCAATTATACAAACCAGGTGATTTTTAAGAGGAGTGTTTTTCAGTAGAAAGGTGTGGTCCTTCTCCTAAAATACTTTAATGTTATTTCTTTTGGTATTTTGTTCTTGTTCTCTAAAGTAAGTGATAAGGTATTGGTGTCTGAGCTTTGATGACTTCACGTCTTAATGGAAACAACCAAAAAATAGCTGGATTGATATATTCCCGGACTGGATGCACTTAAATCCAGAAATGAGTTTTATGTATCAGGCTTTTCTCAGTTGTCCAGAGTTCGTCAACTTTTTTAATGCTAATTGTAAGTAAGCATCAGTGTCATTTTTCTATGCTTCATTGCTGGGGAAACATCTATACATTTTGCAGTTTCCTGACCTTTCTACTTTTTAGTTCCGTGAGCATTTCTGACAGGGTGCTTATTTGCTGAAATAATTGCAGAAAATAAACACAAATATCCTGCATATGAATTAATTTCTTCTTCTGTCATATCCTACATGTTCATTATAAACACATTTGATATTTAGTACATTTCTAAAATTACCAGGTGTTAAAACTACCTATTTTTAAATGTAAGAATTGAGATTTGGGAAATATATTTTCAAATTTACAGATGAAAAAAGTTATCTAAAAATAAAAGCAGACAGCAGCCTTGAAGTTCAAGAGAAGCAGAGATTAAAAATCATAAAAGGAATATTTCAAAAGTTTCATAATTTTAGGGGTCTGGCACATAATTGAATTTGATCCTTTGTAATGCAAAGAACAGATGTTAGGAAAGCTTTTTCTTCCTCACTTCCTCTGTCAGTAATTTTTCCTTCTTTGTACAATTATCTCACATATTTATTTCCTGTATAAAGCAGATCTACACTACAGTGCAACTCACCACCCACAGCTAAGGAGAAGTATACTGTCACATGAAAATAAAGAAATGTATCCTGTATCAGCTGTTTTCCTTTGAATGAAAGAAGAAATATGTTTCCAACCTTTCAGCCTGACAAGTTATGTATAAACCACAGAACACATCCCTATTTATTTATTTTTAATTCATCAGCCACCAAGATGATTAAATTTATACACACAAATTATGTAATGAAGAGCAGAAAAAAAAGTTGATCGAAAAATGGATGCAATTACTTCAGTGCTCTTTGTAATTGTCTCCAGACAGAATATCTTCATTTCATGCCACTTAGACAAAATATAATGCTTTAGATGTGGAGATATGCTTATTATTTGCCTTCTCCGGAACAGTTGACAAAACAACATGTATACGTTGGGTTTTTTTGGATGAAGTTTGCTGCCACATTGACATAAATGATAAGTTTATGTTCCTAAACTATTATAAATCTGTGAGGTAATAAATGCACTGAATGTAAGACTAGCCATACTGTGTCACTTCAATAGTCAGTCTTGTTCAATACTTTATAAACAAATATGACGAGGGATGCATGATAAGGTGGAAAGCATAACAGGAAAGATGTGTAGAACTATTCTTTGTCCAGGAAAACTTTGGTGATTTTAACCAGCATACTTTTCCAGGCAGTATTCACAACTTGTAAGTATTAAAGATTTCTTGCAGAAGATTCAGGTTTTTCTGTGCTCCTATCTTTAAATGAAGAGAATCACCCATCTCAGAGGCCCACTTATCACTTATCTGATTCCACAGAAATGTTTGGGTGATGAACTTAAGTATAACTAACTAACTTTCAGTTACCTCTGCATTTCTGGGTGAGCTACATTATTCAAACACTAATCTGCATTTAGAAGTGATCTGATATGGTCTTATGATAATTATTTTATTTTCTTTCAGAAGATATTAAAAATAGAGGTGAAAGCCACAAAATATTTTGATAAATTCTTTATTACAATCAGAGACACTTAACAATTACCGACCTAAACATTACTACGAATATATTTGGTCTCTTATCATAAATGTTGTGCAAGTTATATTGACAAACAGAAAAAGAGGCAATCTGTTTTGTAAAATTTACCTGGCATAGTGATGCTGTGGCACAAGAAACAGCAGAAACTCAAGCACATAGAGCTGGGCCATGCAACATTACCAGCTAAAGTTAAACAATTAAATATTTACATACGTATGGGTCTGAGTCTGAAACTGTAAGTCAAAAAGCTGGCTGAGCCAGACACTGGGCTCCTGCCCAGGCAGGCATGGTTTTTCTTCCTGCACTCCTTCTGTGCTCTGCTACAGAAAGGGGAAGAGAAGCTTTCTCAACTTCTCTACACTTGTAGGTCAAATATGATTACAGGATACCTTTCTGATGGCTTGGCTGAGATCAGTATTAGGGTTGGTTTTAAAGATTTTATCACGACCTGGAATAATTTGCAAGAAACATTGTCTCTCCATTTATTTTCATACCTGGTTTTGAATCAATTTTCTAACTAAATTAGTACTCATGTAAATTAAACAATATTTTTGTTTTAGAATAGAAAAAAAGATGCATTTTTATGTCTTCATTTTTAATTGCTGCAAAAACATATTTTGGCATAAATACACCAAATTCCAGTAATGAAAAGCCATTTTTCGAAATTCAACTCTGAAAAAATCAGTCAGATACAACTACATGTCAGATAAATTTTCCATGTTTACTGAAAAAATAACTTTAAATTTAATCTTACCTTAATAGCTTGGTCTTTTCAGTTAAAATTTCCCTTTTTTCTTTCACTTGCTAACAATATTTATACATCTAGCAAATGTGTACTTGAAGACCAGATTACAAAATATTCACTCATGGTCAGTAATTGCTTAAACTATAGATGACATTACTGGAGGTAGTAAGAAATCTCGGAGTAAAAAACATTGCAAAGTTTATAACTATGAATAAACTACACTACCCTGGTTTCTGGAAAACTTTACACACAATTTCATTTTGCATAGTTGTCTGGATTGAATTTTGCCTGCAATTTACAATTCCCCAACTTAAGGTTTCCTGATATTTACTAATTCTCCTGTTAAAAATGTATTTTGTCACTTGAACTTTTGAGTGCAAATTTTCTATACATTTCCTTCTGAAAAAAATATTGTTTTCTTTGGAAAGATAGAAAATCTTAGGATGATTACACTCATATAACCAGCATTTGCTGATTTTCCCAATGCAGGGATAACCTTCAATTTCATTACACTGCCTAACTCAGTGCATTTTGTAGATCACAGAACTATGGGGTAATCCAGGCTGGAAGCAAGCTTGAAATCACCTAGTCCAAACCCTTGTGCAAAGAAAGTCTGATCAGATTAAGTTACTCAGGGCTGTGTTTGGTCAAATCTGTGTTCTGCAAAGAAAGAGAAAGAAGAAATCCTGCATTCTCTACTGCACTTCATATTATTTTAATGACACCTCCTATGAAGAGAAAATAAGCTTGGGAGAAGCTACATAGACCGCTAAGGGTAGCTGCTGAAACTTTGTATATTTTAACCCATTCATTGTATATTCATGCCAAAACTAGCCAGCCACATTAACTTTTCAAAGTTTAACCCTCTAGTAACTAATTTCAGCATCATCACAGTAATTTGAAGTCTCCAAAAGATGAATAGAGATGAGCTCAAAACAAGAACAAAGGAAATGAGAACAGTGAGGAAACATCTTCCAGCAAATGACTGAGGTTATATTCTTAAACACATCTGCCATCAAAGTGGCACAAACCCTTTGAACTGTAGCCTCATTTCTCCTAAAACAGATCCCATGCCATCAGTGATTAATATCTACTGTCTCTGATACAGAAAGAAAAGTTGTGACCATATTTTCAAGGAGAAGAAAACCATGGTGGCCACATATCTTTGTTTCCTTTGCTTAACTGCAAATTGCTTCAGGCTTGAAAAAGGCAATAAGTCTTTTTTGGTAATTTTTTTTCTGAATTTCCAGTCAAATGACCTCTGTGCATGCATAGTTTGCCTTCATGTGACCATACAGCTCACTTGACCATGCCCAGTACAGGTCACCAGTTCCAGATGCATTAGGCTTAATTATTCAAGGGCTGCATGGCACGTGCTCCCACACATCATCTGGTGATTGTCTGCCCAGAAACACAGGAACACTAGGCATAATACAGAATTCTGATTAAATTACTTGAAGCAATAATCCTCAAGGTTTTTTTGACAGTAGCTTTTTGTATGGATCTTGGTGCTTTATGTAACAGAGCAGTCAATCTGTTCTTCATATATCAAAGAATCTGAATCATAGAATATGCTGAGCTGGAAGAGACCCATCACACATCAAGTCCAGCTCCTAGCCCTATGCAAGACACTCCAAGAATCACACCATGGGCCTGTGAGCCTTGTCCGGATGCTTCTTGAACTCTGTCAGGCTTGGTGCTGTGACCAAGGTCCCTGGGGACCTTGTTCCACTGCCCAACCACCCTCTGGGTGGTGAACCTATTCCTGGTATCCAATCTAAACCTACTCTGACCCAACTTCATGCCATTTCCTTGAGTCCTGTCACTGGTCATGAGAGTGAAGAGTCTGATACCTGCCTCTCCACTTCCCACAGTGAGGATGATGAAGATCACTATGAGGTCTCTGCAGTCTCAGTTAATCTTACCCAGATACTTTGCCACCCAAGATAGACTTCTAAACACAGCCATGTGGCAGCCCAGGAGAATGGTTCAAAACAGAATCAATGTCTCTATATCCTTGTTTTGAATTTAAAATTTTCTCAGAGTTAAGTATTCTCTAAAGCAATTAAATAAGAATCCCTAATATTCCTAAAATCCTTTCATTCTTGAAATCTTCTTCAGACTTCCAGGAACTATGTTAAAATATGGTTATTTCTACATTGATTTTTGATTAATCAGTTTGGTTATGGTGTGCCGTGTGTTAATTTGGTTTTATTTTACTGTTTTATTTTATGTAAGCATGAGATATCAGTTTTATTTCACATAATTGAGAGCTTTGGCCTACAACAACTCACATTCATGTTGAAGTCACGGGCACCAACAGTGCTAAATTTCAGGGTCTCAGCTTTGAATAGTTTTGAGGAGGCAATCTCTTACTACTCTTTTTTTTCAGAGCACACCTTTATTGAACCTCATCCAAGTAGCACAGTATGACAATTGAATGTTTTACCATGGACTGCTTTAAAGGAGTTGAGCTTCAGCAGCTGTTTACTCTCATTCATTTTCTAGTATCAGTGTCTTTTTAATTCCAAAAGCATGGTAGCCTGCTCTTCATTTAAATTATTATTTTATGTTATTGTTTTCTGTAGGAATTAAGGTTTTCCGGAAGGATAATAGATAGCACATGGAATCTTACAGACAACTGGAGAAACTTCACAAACTGAACTGTGAACTGCCCAAGGGTCATATCTGCAGCAGATCACTCCTAATTCACAAAAGGTTCTTCTAAGAGAAAGCCAGCATGTGTGGTTTGGGAAACAAGGATAACAAGAAGCAGACCCATCTCATGTTGCCATGGGAATACTTTATGCTGTCTGTCTGGATGGTGTAGAAGTATTCATCTGTTGTCTCTATAAATCACATAATTAAAATAGAGACAAAAAGAACTAATTGCATGTTCTCTGCAGAAAATCGCTCACTATCTATTACTATTACAGATAATTTCAAAGTATCTGACAGAAATTACCCTTGGTTTATGGCAAAAAGAGCTCAACAGATTTCTTTTACATTTTAAAATAATCCATGCTTCAAAACAAAAAAGTGCCCAAGAAGGTAAATTACCTCCCAAGTACTCTGCCAAGATCACTTTTCTTTGGCTTCCCATTCTTCCTGGGAAGAAGTCAACAAAGGAAATAGTCAGCATGGTTTTTTGGAGAAAAATATGCTTAAGAGCCTGAGAGCATCCAACAATGAGGTGATTGGCCTGCTGGGTAGCCAGGGATACCGGTGAATGCTGGCTATATTGGCTTTTGTAAATTTTTCAATATTGTCCTGTCATCATATACAAGCTGACTACATATACACCAGATAAGGAGACAGTGACATGGATTTCAAACTGGGTAAACTCCTGGGTTCAAAGGGTTGTGATAGTGGCATGAAGTCCGGATTCAGGAAAATCATTAGTAGTGTGCCTCAGGGAGGGATATGAAGGCAGAAAATACTTATTAAACTGGTGAAAATAAGTTTGGGTGAATACAGCGAAATTATTAATAAAGTTTCATCTATGAAACCATAGATCCAGTAGGGCAATTCAAACACTGTCTGAGCATGAAGTTTGATGGAAGACAAAAAATTTATTATTTAGTACTATTACCCTCAGAATTGATTCAAGCAGTTGTAAATAAAGATAGAATTCAATCTTCTAGGTCCCATATGATTTAAGCAAAGCATGATCTGAAAAGATAAAGCTTGAAATATATTTTTCAGGACTTGCATCCTGCACTACAGTATTTGGGCATTTCTCCCTCTTCCTAAGCCACTCACCCTTAAAGGTCAGTCAAGGTTATGGTTTAAATGTTATTAGAATGGGTGAAAAAAAATACTGTGGGACTTATTGATAGAAGGATTATAGGAGACTAAATTAAGTCGACAAAAATGAAAATATAATTTAGTCCATATTCCTTGTTTATGTATTTGGCACGTTTTAGCATTCTTTGAGGGATATATAGCAGTATGTTATGAGTTAAAAAGTGAAGCCAAGAATAATGTTAATTATATTAAAGGAAGAGAAAAAATGTGGTCATAGGAAAAATAGGCTACTAAATCTAGATAACCTCACTCAAGAGGAAAGAATGCATACAGGTAGAAAAAAAATCCATAATCAGAGCTAGTATCAGATACAAATCACATGGTAAAAAGTTTCAATTAGCAGTCTACAGCACACAGTAAATGTCTACAGCAAACTTGGCTGCTTTGGTGCAGATATAGGCTGTGGAAGATGATGTCTGGTGGAGAGAAGCTTTGACATGTCCTCTCACATGAACTGTTCTGTCAGACAGCTTAGCATTGTTTTTCCTTAGAAAAACATTGTTTTTCCTTAGAAATTAAATATTTTACTTTAACCCCTTCAATATTTGAGGTACCTCTGTCATAACATCCTGTGACTTATGTTTTATAATTCCCAGCTCATCCTCTGAGATCTTCAATTACTCTTTCTGCTGTGTGTATAAGATATATTTACATGCTGGGGAAGGAAAATGATGAAGGGTTACAACAGTTGCATGTAGCATCATCTATCCTTTGATTTTCTGGAGGTGAAACATCACATGTCCGCTCATGGTAACTTGTTACTTATTATGTCTCTGTCCCGTAGATAAATCTCTGAATTAATAAATTAATATATACTTAATCCCTCTGCTCTAGAGAAAAAAGGTTTCTTGCTCCTTCCATGACTTTCACATTAGATACATTGCATTTTCGGGGGATGATGGGGAGGAAAGAGTTGGTGGAGAAGAGTAAGAAGGACCTCTTTTCTTCATTACAGAGTCTTCTGGAATTATGCTCAGTACTATTACGATTAATAATGCCTTACCTGGCTGAGTATGAAGATCTAGAAGTTTTCCCCACTGTCAAATTATTTTTTTTGTATCTGTCTCTAACTCTCAACGCACTATAAGATTATTCACTTTAAATAAAAATACAGGACACAAAACAATATGAACTTGCTAAAAAGATTACAAGAATTTTGTAGTTGGGTGTTAAGACAATGTAAATGTCATGTGACTCTAAAACTGTTCCTCTTCTCAAGACAGTAGGACGATTCCCTCAGTAACAACATCAGACAGGAGAATCTTCAGTGGGGTAGGCATATTTTGCTGTAAACTGATGTGAACAAGGGGAAAATCTGAGACAGTGAGCAATTTGCGATTACAGTCAGTTACTTGGCTTCCCTGATTTTTCCCAGAAGTTAAGCTGTAAAGTCAATTCACAGTCAAACCACAGAATCTCACATCAGCAGATTAACAGTTCTAAGTGTTGGCAAAGCAGATATTTTCTGAAGTTGCCTTGAAATACTCTCTGATTGCTTAGATGTCCTTGGCAAATTAGTGCCTGCCAGAAATAAATGCGTGCTAGGTTGTGGTTTTTTGTTTGCTTCACATTGTTATAATTACTGTTGCTATTTTTATTAATAGAAATACTCACAGAAAGAGTGGAAACAGAGAAAAGGGGGCAAGAATAGATGTCTGATTAGTTGGTTTTGGAGGGATTTCCAGGGAAAGCAAGCTGCTGAACAAACAGCATTTTGTTGTTGATCACAACAAAAATATCTGTGTCCAAAGTTTAAAGAATAAAAGATACATGTTGAAATGAATAACGTTTTCAAAGCAAACAAACAAGACTCATCTAGGGTCTTAAAACGTTATGGTTTTATCCTGGTGATGTTTATGTCCAGCTAGGAGTGAGATAAACTGAGAGGAAGACTCATGTGAATAATCATTAAAAAAAAAAAGGAAGTGGTCAAAAAGAAAATGGAGAGTTAAATTGTGTTCTGACGGTGATTCATTCAGCATGACTTATCTTTTTAGAAGTCTAGAAAGTCCTTGTTAGTGTTCTCCATTCTTTTCATACTGTCAGTAAAAGCAGCAAAGAAGAATGTTATATCCAAACTATTAAGAAATCAAGCTTCAGAAAATTGTGATGTACATACTCTGAATGTTTTTTCACCTTTTGCAGCTCTATATAAGACTCACATCACATTTCAAAATTTATGTTGTGATCAGAGAAACAGATGAATTTCTTTAATCTTTTTGAAAGTTAGGATGAACACAATCACTGCACTCAGGAAACAGAGCAAGAAAGCTCTTGGCAGGCTTAGCCAAGACCGGCATGCAGAGATGGGAATGAGCAAAACTGTTACACCTGTTTAACCATTATAGAAAAATGCAAAATTTTGGACCAAAATATGTAAGCCTAAATATTTGGGGTTATTACAATTTCTTAATACTCTCTCTAAAGTGGTCATCATTACATAAAATTGTGAAATGCATCTCTTCTTTATCCTGCTTCTGAGGTGAGAATCTTAATCTATTAGACAAAAGTCAGAAGGTGCTGGAACAATTATTTTAAAATGTGGTCCACAAAACAATTATCTACCTTCAATTATGAGAGTGAGTACTGTTGTCTTAATTATAAACTACTAACGATTAATAATAATAAAGAAAACTTGAGAAGAGAAAAACTTAATTCTTGACTTTGTAAATCATCAATAGCATCTTATGCAATCTATTAGCATACTCAGAAATTTTAAGCTACCTTAAGATTTGCTACATTTTAGTTGAAAAATACACTTTTTAAGATGGATAACATTTAAGGTACTGAAGACATTCAGTTTTGATTGAAGAATAGAATTATAAATCCTTCCAGGAAAAATGAAAACCTCTAAGAACACTTTAAGTCACAGAGTGGCAGACTCCCAACAGAATTACCTATAGTCTTCTAATACTGCTTCAGAGAAACAAGATGTCTTTAGGTTTGGAAAGTATTGATTGTGTGTGGTGCTACGCAAGTTCACCTGTTGTTATGATTTTTCCTCTGGTTCTTCAGGGTGAATGAGGAGACGTGATT
>JAWWEY010000172.1:75851868-75933532 GCA_035582745.1 Loriotus luctuosus | reverse complement strand
CCACAGAAGCAGATAACATATTGTTTACATCTGTTTCTGAGGCCAAAGCTGCTAACAAGGAAAAATCCTAAAAGAAGAATTTTTCATAAAGACATGGCTGCGACATTCAGCTGTTATGCAAGTTCAGCAAAGTACATTCACAAAAAAAAATAAGACTGCAAAGAGGAAAATTAGTTAGCCTTGCTCAAATACACAGATATAACACAGGACAGATAAAGAAAACTGCTTCTCACAGTGCAGACATTTAAATATAGCACGTTTAGGTATAAATTAATGTCATTGTGTCCACATTTATAATGTATTTTTCAATTTTTTTTAGGCCTAATGAGCTCATATAGCAAACATATATATCTAGTTGTCTTTTCTTTGAAATTATTTTTAAGTTACGTGAGAAAATTATTAATAGATAACTTCATACTGTAGCTTGGAATTTATTTGCAGAACTAGCTTCTAGTTTATCTGTTTTGAGAGGCTGAAAACCAAACAGTGTGAAAGACCATTCGGAGTATAAAGACAGTTCTACACACCATTTTCTGCTCATAGTAGTGAGCAAAATATAACTCACAGAATAAAATGTTGCATTAAGCAACAGAAATATGAGACAGTTCTCAAGGTTTACTGATCAGCTGAGATATTGCTTTACTCAGAACAAACATTGGCTCTTTGGTCATGCTGTATCTTCAATAATGAATTGCGAATACTCTTCAGTGAATAGTGTCTTATTCATTATGGCCCAATATCAGTCTCAGTTAATTTGCATTCTAATTTTAAATTCAACAGAGGAGCATATTAATGGACTTACTATTCCTTAAAATTTCTTTTTCAATTCCAAATGTTTTTGCCTTTGCTTCCAGACTCTCAGTTCAATGATTACAATATACCGGTCTATTGACAAAATCTTTGTAGAATCATAGAATAGTATGAGCTGGGTGGGACCCATCAGGATCATTCAGTCCTGGCCATGCACAAAGTCCCCTAAGAATCACACCATATGTCTTAGGGCACTGTCCCAACTCTTTTTGAACCCTGTCAAGCTTGGCGCTGTGACCGCTTCCCTGGGCAGCCAGGTAAAGAACCTTGTCATGGTATCTAACCTAAACCTCCCCTGACATAAACTCATGCCGTTTCCTTGAGTCCTGCCACTGGGCATGAAGTGAAGAGATTGGTTCTTGGCCCTCTGCTTTCTCTTGTGAGGATGTTGAAGACCACAATGAGGTGTTCCCTCAGTTTCCTCTTCTCCAGGTTGGACAAACCAAGCTGCCTCAGCTGTGGCAGTGTGTTTTTGTGAGTTTTGCCATTGTTTTATTGTAAAAGTGAGTTATTCAATGTTAGTTAGGTATGATGGTTCAGTCCATGTATCCCCGTTTTATCCCCTCATGATGGTTTCTCCCAACTTTCTGACTCCTAAGTTTTCCTGCCACTTAGCTGTCACTCAGTGTGCCCATCTCCCTGTTCCGCCTCTCCTTTCCTTGTATGGCCCTGTCAATCCAAGTTGTGTTGCCCCCCACTACTGTCTGTCAACCCAGATCCACCCATTTTATTCCAGAATGTTCTATGTCAATCAGCCTGGTTCTAACAGTTGATTTGTTTTTAAAGCTTCTCCCCTCCCCTGTGTTAACTCCATTGGTTTTGTCAGGTTCCATATTCCTCCCCAAGTGTTTCCCCATTAGTTGTGTGGTGTTCCCATCCCTTGGAGTGGCTCCCTTTAAGAACCCTAGCCAAACCGCTTTTCTTTGTTACTCGTTCCTGACCTGTTCTAGGAATAAATCTTCTTTGGTGTGCAAACAAGTGTCCCCTGAGTGTCCTCCCCTTCAGTTCTTTGCCTTGGTATCCTCGTGGTGAACTGCTGCAGTGTCACCCACGCCGCTACATTCGCTGCCACCTGAGAAGCCTTGGCAGAAGCTCAGGGGCAGCCTCTCTTGTGTGTCCCTCTGGTCACTCAGGGAGCTTTGCTAGGTGACATTCCACTGCTCTGTGACCACAGGAGAACCTCACTCAGCTGCTCCATATAACGTGTCTCTTCCAGGCTGTTTACCAACATGTGTAGGAAAATTATCGTAGGCATCAAAAATATAGAGATGGAGAATTAATATAATGTAGATGAATTGGCAAAACCCACGGGTCAAATTTCAGGAAATGTTAAGAATTCATTCCCTGAACAATTAAGGGTTTTTAAGTTCTCAAATTAAGACAATTTTTAAATCAAAATTCTTGTTTAAGAATCCTAATTGTGGCTTGCCTTGAGCTGTGGCTGTTGCTCCTTTGATTCATTATACTTCTTTTCTAGCAGTGGTAGTTTTTCCATAGCTACTTCAGCTTCAATCATTTTGCCACAACTCCTGATGAAGTTTTGAAATCACAAAAAAGGCTTTTGAAAGGTAATCTTACAAATAACTGCCTTTAAATAGTTGTTAAGGGAAGGATAATCTCAGATTCAGGTTAGTATCTTAGTGTAGGATGTACAATATCTGTCTACTCTACCTCTCTAGGAGTCTCATTGTGCCTATAATACTATAGTATTATATTTTTATGCTATAACAGTAGTTTTATATGCATATATCTATATTGCAATTATTCAAGACAATAATATAATATTAGCAAATGATTAAAAATATTTGAAGTATAGACATTTTAGTATCTGTATATTCTAGTGTTTCTACGTTAAAAAAAAGGATTCACATATAATAATTTTAATAAATTGAGACATTCTGAACTACAAATGTTAGACCCAGAGGAATTTGGAACTTTTTTCTAACACTTTAACCAATAAGTCTGACTTATTATTAGCCAAGATTTGAAAAACATGAAGCCTTTTTCACATGGGATAATTTATCCCATTATCACATGGGATAAGTGTTTACTAGAACACTTCAGTTTAGTGGAAAATTCATGCACTATAATCCATGTCTGGGATTATATTCCTTTACCAATCAGTAATTAGTTTTAAGAGTTGAAACCATGTGCAGCTGCATGGTGTCACCTAAATAACATAATGACACCGTCTGTTAGTGACACTGGCACTGCAGCACCAATCTCCAGTCTTTTCTTCACAGCAATTATATAAAAAATGTTGTCCTTTAATGTAATAATTCCATTACATGTACCTTGGTTGGTAGGTAGTTTAGTGGATAGAGAAGGATACTATCCATCTTGAGATTTGTGCCTCTAAGAGAAGTCAGATACTAATATCTATATTAGAAGAACCTCAAAAGTCCCTGTAAATTTGAATCTGGCGAATCAGTGACCTTCTCCTACTTGATCTTTATCCTTGTCCTCTCCTCTCCCAGAAAAAGGTCTAGGATGGAGAATGGTATCATCAAAGTTATCTCCTCAAAAGAGCATGGGGGAGGAAAGGAAGTTAATCCCCATGCTCCTTCTAAGTTAGTGGATTATAACAGACAGGTTTGACTGAAAACCAGAGATGATATAGACTGGATAAAAGCTTGGACAACATCTTTGAAGTGTGTTCAGAAGCAGACACACAAGTGTTCAGAGAAAAGTGCTTTGAAACTGAGGGTATGAGAGACATCATCTCAAATACTGTTACTCTTTCAACATGGAGTAAATCCCCTTACAAAACCATACAAGTTTGCCTGCATGAACCACAACTTACGCGACACATTTTTCCACTGATGTGAAAGTTTAGCAAAGCAGGTTCACATCCAGACTTGAATTTACCTGTGTGAATGTCTATCCTGATGTTGGTAAACTGCAGAGCTGTTAACTAGTTGTGAAATTAACTCCTTCACTGAGGCTGAATATTAAGTTTCTTCTCCAGTTCTGGCCTTACCACTCTTCATAATTTTACCTCAAATCATGAGATACCCACTGATTTGCATAACACTGTATCTGCCAATTTACATTTTTGTTGCAGTGCGACCGCTTTTCAGTTCTTTATTTAAGATGTTTTAGAAATTGTATTTTAATAGTCTAAGTTGGTTTGTTCTAAGTTTCCCCCGTTTCTATGAAATGGTTCTGTCCCTGGGCTCCCTTCTCCCTCCTCCCCCTGCAGACAACTGTCCCTCAAATTGTTACTATGGTTTCTCCCGCCTTTTTGTATCTAGTGTTCTGTCAGTCCCCATGCTCCACCCCAAATTATTGTAATTCCTCTTCTCCCCTCCTTAGTCTCTACGGCAACTGCCCTGCCTGTCATCCCCTGCCCAAACCCCCTCTCCAGAATCTTCGCTGCTGGGCAGGAGATGATTGGCTGCGGAAAGGCTGTCCCTCCTTTGTATGGTTCTTATTTGCTGCTGCCATTGTCCCTCATATGTTCTCTGTAATATTATTGGCCAGGGGGCAGGGTTATCTGCCTCCCTGGGAGTCTTTATAAGTTGTGTCAAGCCACTCCCCCAGTGGCAGTTTTCTGCAGTTCCTTTCTCGTCTGTACCCGCTTTTTCCTCGCTCCTAATAAACCCTCCCCCGCTGCGGAAAGCTGCTGCTTCCTGAGCCTTTTGTCCTCACAGCCTCGCTTCCTGCTGTTGTCGCCTGCCTCCCAGAGAGCTGCCTTCCCTTGCCTGGACGCAGGGAGACCTCTAACCAGCTGCTCGCCCAGACCGCTCCCTGCCCGGGGCGAGGGCTGCGTGGCCACAGCAGCTGGTCCTGTAGGCTGTGGTTGCCTCTGTGGAGCAAAGCCGGGCTCTGACAACCTGCGCGGCCGCACATATTAAAGTCAGCTTTCATTTTAGGCCTTTTTGATTCAATGGCATGGAAAAGGGTGAAAAACTAAAATACACTTCATTTGAAGGAAGTCCGAAGCTAAACGCTAAAATGCCTCTATTTTTTACAAAGTGTGAGTTCAAGACTATTTCAATATAGCAAAGATTCCTAGCTATTACTTACTTTTAACAGGTTACACCAAAAGTCCTGGGCTTTATTACTGTTTGTAGTCTATTTTGTTCATTACACAGACAGTTCTAGTTCACTCCATCTGTTACTTACATTCAGCAACTTTAATCTGCTGTGGGGATTAATGAACAACACCTGACACAATGACTTCCCAGAATGCCTGGAGCTTTAAACACTTTAATTTTTAAATAAATCACACCATTAAGGAGAATAAAATAAAGGGGATCTGTTGCTGTATTCCACATCCTGAGTCCATAGACATCTGACAGAGATCTCACATGTAACAGTGACTACAGAAAAATAAACCTTGGTTGTTGCCAGATAGTTGTCCTAGAGAAAAATGTTACCCAGATGAAAAATTTAATATACCTCTACCTTATAAGCAAATTTTGCTTCAAAGCGGCATTATATGTACTTTATTTGCAAGTAAATATTTTATTCTTCCAGCATCAGAAATATATTTCCAGTATACAAATTTCCTGGGTGAAACAACAGAATGAGAATATTTTTTTAATATGTTGTCACTCCGAGCACTGAAGCAGAGCATGATGGGTTAAAGTAATAAACATACTAGACCTGAATAATGTAACTGATTCCACATTCTAAACAAATTTATATACTTCCATGCTTCATAAATCAATTCCATCCATTTCTTTTCCAACTCTGAAATCTATTCTTAATTTCAAATGGTGTTTTCTGAGTTCTGTATTTCATAACCTTTCCAAATAAATGATTCTTTCTCCATGTCCATCTTGTGCATTACTTACCCTTTATAATTTTCTTAGACTTTTTGCTAGTTGAATTGCTATTCACACAATAATCTCAGAGACCTCCTATTTTTTAGATTGTTTAGGGAGAAATAATTGAGAATAATCAATATCAGAGTTTTGAATGTCATTGGTTACTTCTGATTGAATTCCATGAAGCACATAAGGTATTTTGTTCCAGAAGTGAATCAGCTCAACTTTTCTGTTTTGGTTCAAATAATTGTGTTTACAAATGTCTATGAATATATTTCATTTAAATGAACTCTCTGAGGGAAGAATCTGCTAGTAAACCCTTGTATGATAATACTCAGTGAAGGGAGTGCAGAAGGCTATGACTGAAGAAGAAGAGAATTTTATTTACAATTTAGAACATGCATGCATGGCTGTATTTTTTATTATTTGCTCTGTTCCAGTTTCACCTAATGAAAAGAGATAAGCCTTTACATTAGAATTTTTGCTGTAATTGTAGGAACTACAAATATGGAAGTTTGTCAAGAATTCAAGTTTCCCGTTGGCACTTGTCAAATCAGGTTTCAAATATTATAATAATAAATATTATTACCCAATAATATATGCAATAATCACCAATTCAAAGCTCCATTCCAACCTGTGCAAATAGATTCTGAAATATGCAATATCATATCCCAAGGCAATTCTATATTTAGCATAATAAATGTTATAAGAATCCAAGGTCATTAAGAACAGCCATTTAAATAACATTAATCCTTGGTTTAAAAGTCATCATAGATATTTGGAATCTAACTTGTCCTGGTATATTAAATTCTGACCTGAGTTTTGGAAAAAAGTACAGTGAGCGTACATGGCAGCAGCAAGAATATCTGGATGTTTTCTCCTCTTCATTGTCACAAGGAAGCTGCTGGAAAGCTTACAGATGCACAAATGTGAAAAACCATAGACTGTATTAAATAAAGTTACCTGGCATTTGTTGTTAGCTGAATTGCTGCTAGCATAGAACAGGGTAAGGACGTAAAAAGGGCCTTTGCATAATGTCCACAGATATTTTATTCGGCCACACAGTGAGATTTTTTTTTTCTTTGTTTTGTGAGTTCATTTCCCAGTGATTAATAATGTGAGATTGAGACAGACAGGATCTTACAGCTTTATCTGAAGGGAGTATTTTTGTTTAAGCAAACCTGGATTCCTTCTCCATGGAATTTTACTTGTCATAACAAAATAAGAATCCAAATCGTGATCCAGGTGGCAGCTCTGGGCACCAATCTGATTTCCCACCTTTGGAGATCCATGAGGCAGGAAGGGGGAACCCCCAGGAGCCTTCCCTGCCAGGAACATCCTGGTTTTATCAGGAGCAAAGAGGCCACCAGGGACTACGTTTGGAGATTGATTCTCAGTTCAGTCAAAGAGAATACTCCTAAGCTTCAGGCCTGGGAAACTTAGGAAGAATGAAAACAATTTTTGTTTCTTATTCTGTTCATGTTGTTTGTAGATTAGTACCTTCAAAGTGTGCTATTCATAGTTTACCAATAGTGTGAAAGGTTTTTACTTTGAGACCAATCAGGCTTCACCTTAGCAATCCTGATTTATAAAAGGATGCTACCTCTTAGTAAAAGCTCTCTTTTCACCTTCTGAAACATGGAGTCATTTTGTCCACTCCTGACTCAACAGCATCACATTACTGGCCACAAAGCAGGACAAGATCCCTTCTCAAGTCAGACGTTTGGCTAAAAGAACCCACGTGGAAGTCAGTGGAGCAGCAGAAGCTCTGCACAGCACTGGGGGTCTCTGACAGCCCCCCAGGAGGGCACTGATGGATGAGGATATGGTGGATCCTGAACATGGTGAGGCCACGGGAAGCAACAAGGCTTGAGAGCCCAGATGGAACTGGGAACAGAGGATATGGGAATCTACCACAGACTTTACAAAGAATGCCACACTTTGTACAAATCACCAATGGTTATTTACACCTGGCCCCAGGACTGCCCCCGCCACTCCTCAGCTCTCCACAGGCTCCGGCTCTGTTTTGAGCTTTTTCCTTTCCAAAACTTCTTACCAAAAAACTCTCTCTCTCTTTTGCTCACAGGTGGTCCTTTAATGTACTTCTGCCTTTTCATAATCGCTGTCATCCACGGCAGCAGTGGCACAGACGATGGCCTCAGGTACAAGTACATTTGAGATGAATCTGATGCCATTCCCCAGGTGCAGGTTCCTGGTCCATCTTCCTGAACACATCCTTCAGGTAGCCAACGACCAGGTCCAGCTGATGCTCATCTTCCAAGCGGTCTCCACACAGGTCAAGTACCAGCTGGAATTCAGGAATTTCTTCAGCCAGCGGGATTGTTTCCCAGTTTTCAAGATCCCCAGGAGATGCCCTAAGCCCCTTTGGTCTTCACTATGAACTCCACCAGCTCCTTGTTGTCCCTGTCCCTGGCAGTTCTGGTCCTGTCAGGGAGGAGCTTCCTCAGGGGTTTCTGGGGAATGTGTCTGAGGAAGACAGTCCAGCCCCTTTCTCCCCTGTGTTTGGGAATGCTATCTGCACCACACTCTGGTATCCCTCTTTTTTCACTGGGTAGCAGATAGCAGCAGCAAAATACTCCAGGAAGGAGCTGGTGAAAGAATGACAGCCCACTCGGATCCGATAGTCCAGCATCAGCTGGATGCACCACTCAATTTCCCTGGAATGGTTCTTCTTGGCTCGTTCAATGAGCTCCTGCTTGTCCTCCCAAGTCAAAGTGCTTCAGGTTCTTCAGAGAGACTGAGACAACTTTTTTCTTCTCATTTGTGGTGCCATCTGTGAAGAGCACACAGGCCCTCCGGTGCTTTCTCTTCACTGCTTTCACCTGCTGGCCAGTACTGCTGCTGCTGCCACTTGCACCACACCAACATCCCTTCCTCGAAGAATTTGGGTTCTCAAAGGGACAGAATGCTTGGGAAATTTTCCTCTCTTCATCTGCCAGAGGTGAGAGTTGGAAGTAGGCTTTCTGAGGAAACAGTCCTGGAAGACATCCCAGAGGGTTCCAGCCCTTCATCTTCCTTGGAGTCAGGGGCTTTATTCCCAACCAGGTGTGAGGGATCCTGGTTTTCTTCCTCCTGAGGCTGAGGGAAGGCACCAGAAGACCCAGGTGAGGATCCAGGGTGGTTCCTGAATTTCCTCTCTGTCCCTGAGGCCACACCTACCCCATCTGGGTTTTTCCGACCGTCTGCCTCCCTTCTTCCATCCAGCTGCTTTGCCAGGCTCTCACTCTCACTGCTGATATTTTTCTCCAACTCATTGGAGGTAGTTTCACAGGAGCAATCCAAAAATGTTCTCCCAGGCTGAGTTCCTGTTTTTCTGGAAGGTTCCATGGTTCCAGATTTGGAGGGAACAGAGGTACTCCTCAGGAAGCTACCGGGGCTTGATCCTGGGGGGAATCATCCCTTCATCTTCTTTTTCTTCCTTTCTGACTGCTTCCAGCCTCTGGCTTCCAGAATTCCCCATTTTTTGATGGATTTTCCTCTGTCTAGGTGATGATTTTGTTTCTATTTTTTTGCAGTTATGACTGTCAGGGGCTGGTGCCACACTTGCGGCCGCGCGTCGCTGAAGCCCGGCACGCTCCACAATCCGCGAGCCACAGCCTGGGTTGGTGACCAGAGACCAAGTCAACTGGCCGGGGAGCTCTCCCCACATCAGGGGTGGAGAAGGCAGCTCCAGCAAAGGCGAGGCAGGCAGCAACTAGCCGAGGATGCAGCTGGACAGAAGCGAGAGAGGCAGCAGTGGGTTGTAGCAGGGAAGGGTTTATTGAGGGAAGAGGGTACAGGCAGGGAAGAGAGCTGCAGCGAACTGCCAAAGAACCGCCCCCAGGGGCAAACGGGTATCATCTCCCCCAGGGGAGGGACCCATCACAAGTAACAAATCATAGCACAGAAAAGGATGAAGGGCATGAGACCCTGACGAATGGGAGGCAAACAAAGGAGGGGCTGCCCCATCTGCACCAATCATCCTCCGCCCCGGACAGAAGCTTCTAGGCTTGGGGAGTGGGTAGAGGATGACGGACAGATGGGTTACCAAAGCAACAGGGGAGGGGAAACTGAAATAATGAGGAAAACAAGGCGGGGTTTACACTGAAAGGCGGGAGTAACTAAGACAACCTTGTGATTGACAGAAAACTGCAGGGGCGGGGGAAGGGGGGCCTGAGACAGAATCATATTTAAAATTAATTTCAAACAACCTTTAAGAACAACAACCGCAAACACACCACAACACACACTGGAGTCCCTGGCCCCGCACCTGGTAGGGTTTGTTCCACCCCCATGCATTTTGGCAGGGCTTGCTCCGCTTCCAGGTGCTCTGGAAGGGTTTGTGCCACTTCCAGATGCTTTTCCACTCTGCCCTGAAGCCACAGAACGTCCCTGGCTGCGTGCTTTGGGATCATCCTTCAGCCCACAAGTATTCTGGGGTTTTCTTTTCCTCTTGGCATCTTCAGGTTCTGACTTTTTGGAGCAAGAGTGCAACAAGAAGCTGTGGGAGGGGGTGAGTGGGGGAGATTTCTCCTGGCAAAGTTCAGGATTTTGTCCTTCTGTAGGTGGCATTTAACTGCTGGAGTCAGTCTGATGGAGAATATCCAGGGAATTTTAAGGGACCAGCAATATTGCAACTCCTCCACGGCCTCACTTGCTTTTCTTGTGCTCCAGGATGGAGGCGATGGCTACAGGCATTGACCAAGGGCCTGATCCCAGTGACTACAAAGCCACATCAGGCATTTTAAGTAAATGAGAATTATTTTCTGTGTTCTTTTTTCCTCATTAAATGAATTAACAAGTACGTTTCTGTTGCCATCAGATGATGCTACAGTGAGCAGAAGCCTTTTGCGGCCGTGCGTAGCTGAGCCCGGTGCACTCCGCAAATCACGAGGCACAGCAGAGTTTGGGGCCAGCTGCGTAGAGGGCTGGCAGAGGAGCTCTCCCCGTGGCCGAGGTGAGGAAGGCAGCTCCTGAGACTGCAGGGTGAGCAGCAGTGAGCCGAAGAAGCAGCAAGGACAGAGGCAAAAGGAGGCAGCAGTAGGTCGCAGCAGGGAAGGGTTTATTGAGGGGAAACAGGTACAGATCAGGAGGGGAACTGCAGCGAACTGCCGAACAGAAAGGGGGGATGGCAGAGACTGCAAAGATCCGCCCACAGGGGCGAGCAGTCATAATCTTCTAGAGGGGAGGGGCGCAGCACAATCAACAAATCATAATACAGAACAAGATGATGAACGTTAGGTTACAACAAATGATGAACAAACAGGGGAGGGACCGTCCCATCTGCACCAGTCATTCTCTGCCCAAGGTAGAAGCTTCTGCGCCTGGGGAGTGAGCAGAGGATGACGGACAGATGGGTTGTCTTGGTAACAGGGGAGGGGAAACCGAGATAACAAGGCGGGGTATAACGATTGACATATAACTTGCAACAAAAGGGTGGGAGTAACTAAGGAGACCTTGTGACTGACAGCCAACTGCAGGGGAGGGGGGAAGGGGAACCTGAGACAGAACCCTGAAAAATGAACTTTTCAGTAACGTAGGTAAAACTCACAAAACTGCCTTAAAACACACTACAACACCTTTGAAAAAAATTGTGGTATAGAGGTCCTTGAAGTTTTTAGAGCAATGCAGACATGGTAATGAGAAGAGCTGATGTGCTTTTTTATCCAATATGTAACATCAGTCTTAATGATTTCTGACACTACAGTCTTTATATTACAAGAACCTTTGTAAGAAAAAGAATAGCAAACAACTAAATAAAAAACCAGTTTCATGTCTTTTAAATCTGTTTCAACTGTTCCTCATTAGAAGCAGTTGAAAGACTGGTTAAAAAGTATGTAGGCAGCACTTTTAACTAAAGTCAACATTTGTTTCGGGAAAACGGTTTCAAGAAAGCTATGGGCCAGCTGGAGAAATCCAGTGATAAATAACAGGTAAGATCAACAGTCTGAAAATCATGATGATGAGGGTAGACAGGAAAAACAGTTAGCCTTAAGAAGGGTATGCAGAAGGAAAATGTAGCAACAGTCATCAAATATGCAAATTATTGCTGCACACAAAAGAAGGCTTGAAAAATCTGTTTTTTGTATCTCACTTGGGAATAAGGCTAGCTAAAGTGATTTATATTAGACACTACAAAAAAATTAAATGTCGAACATTAAAAAAATATTATGAATCTAAATATTGGAAAAAAGTAATCTCTGGAAGGGCCTGGATTACCCATTATTAGAGATTTTTATGAACAGGTTTTGTTGACCAATGGTAAAGAATAACAAGCATAGAGGTGGAGGCCAATTTACTCTAGAGAAGAATCTGTTCCTATAGCAAAACTCTTTTGGAGCATCTGTGAAACAAATACTCTGTCTCTCTCCCCCTCTTGAAATCAGTGCTCATTTTGCTTGAGGAGTATAGAGTGTCTTTAAAGATCCAGCACAACTAGAACGAGGTGTGGAGGAGCTTTGTTTCAGTTGAAAGCTCATTTTTATTATTATTTCATTGGCTCATGATCTATAAAGAGATAGAATTCCACTGTGCATTCTGCTGGAAATATTTTGTGGAATGAAGCAGGAAACCATGCTTTGATGCAGACTTTTCAAGTAATTTCTGCTTTGATGTCTAGTCATAGGCAGTAAAGGCTGCATGTTTACATGTCTAACTTCAGAAGTCTTAAACTGTTATATAAGTCTAAAACAATCAATTTAAGTTCCTTTCAAATTTTTGGGGCAAAAATAATCACTTACACAGGACAAGCCATCTTGTCTCAACCAAAATATTTAAAATATCTAAACCAGGCCAGGCCAGTTTTCCTGTAGCAATGACACATATCTCTTTGACTTTTCAGATTTCAAGGACAACCACATCATATTTAAGCAGTAAAGTCTTAAGATACCTGAATTTTTCTACTGCTATCCCTCTAAGTTTCATCCTGTGTCTCTTTTAACCATCTCCCCACCTTGTCTTCACCCAGGTGAATTACTTTAATCTCAAAGTATGGTTATACACGGTAAAATTAACAGAATGATGCAAGTTGAACAAACAAAAATTATGTCTGTATGAAATAAATTCTAATATTTCTCTCAGAGGAATGTTTTTACCATTTTCAGCTGTAACATAAATACCTTTGTAGGGTGCTCACATGATCCACACATGGGGTGATCTAGGTAGCCCCAACTCTTAAGGCAGGACTGTGACTTTGTGGGGTGTGGTGTGCACAGAACCAGTGAGGGGATTTGCTCCAAACATATCTGAGAGAAGACCTCTCAGGCCACTGAGTCCATACTGCCAAATCCACCACTAAACCATATCCCTAAGCACCACATCTTTATGTTTTTAAATACTTCCAGGCATGATGATTCTACCACTTCCCTGGGTGACCTGTTCCTGATATTTGACAACCCTTTCAGTAAAGAATTTTTTCCTAATATCCAAATTAAACCTTCAGTGGTGCAACTTGAGGGCATTTCTCCTTGTCCTGTCACTTGTTACCTGGGAGAAAAGACCAGCTTCCACCTCTCTACAACCTTTCAGGCACTTAAAGAGAGCAATAAGGTTACCCCTGAGCCTCAGTTTCTCCAGGCTAAACAATCCCAATCCCAGTTCTCTCAGCTACTCCTCAGGAGATTTGTGTTCCAGACCCTCTGCCAGCTTCATTGCCTCTCTCCTGACATGCTTCAGTGCCTCAATGTCCTTCTTGTAACCATGTGACAAAAGGAAGGCCACTATCAGCCAAGTTATCCAGAGAATTAACCAGAAGAAGAGAAATTCTGTTGAATACAGTAAAAGAAATAGAAATACAGAGGGATCCAGCCTGGAAAAGTGGTATAGAAGCAGCATGAAGAGTTACAGGAGAGGCAGCAGCCCATGGCTGGAAAGAGGACACCTGCAGGGGTGCACACCAGAGCAGGGAGCCTTTGCTACTGCCCAGTGACAGTGAGGAGCTACCTGGGACGTGGGGTGTGCAGGGGATGGGGGGAGGAGGTGCTTCTCTGTGCTGGGAGATATGTAACTGTTTATTAATTCTCTCTAAGGGTCTGGTAACATGATTTATCTGTTATATTACCAATATTGATCCTAAGTCTAAAGTTCACTGTGGATTAATTACATGTCATTAATAAATTAATAAAATATTTCGATTTCAATTCTGGACTAAGCTATGAGAACTCACTTGTTTTTTCTTGATGTCTACCTTTCCTAGGGAAGTATGCTTAGCAACCAGCTAGGATGAGCAGTGAATTATTTGTACACTGGAAATAATAAAGGAAAACCCTATTCATCAGGAATGGTGAGAACTTTAAAATGTTTAGAATTGTATATTGGAGTAATTAGAAGTCTCACAAAGTAGCCTGAAAGACCTGGGAAAATCAAAGGAATTACTTCCACATTTCTCTCATCTGTATTTGCAGTACTATTAGACTAGATTTTTTAATTAATATATCATTAATACCCAACACTGATATCAGCACACACTACTAATAGAGATAGAACCACACTTTTGTCTTAGGCATGTATGCTGGTGAGTTTTCTTTTGTATTTCTGGCATCTTTTAATTTTCAGTTTTTAAGATAATTTCTCTCAGGGGATGACTTTAATTTGATCCTGTTACTCAAATTGCTCATCCAGATTTAGGAATCTGGGATGAGGGAAATGGGAGGGGAAGCACACAAGACTTTTTTCTTTCTAAATGAAAACCAGATCTGTTCAAAGATTTGACTTGTAGTTGAAGAATAAACATACTTTACCACACTCCAAAGGAAAAAAAAATACAATGCCTAAATTGTTATAATGATAATTACGTGCATTAAAAAGCCCAAACCAAAAAAGCTCCCAAACAAACAAGCAACCTCAAAAAACCCCAATGAAATTAAAACAGGCAGAGCAACTGATGTTTTTCCAAACTCTGTTTTCCACAGAAAAACAAGTAAATGGTTAAAGGCAGGGTTAAGACCCTTCCACATTACAGTTTCTAGCTGTGATAACATATCAGTCATCTATGCAGATTTTATCTGTATGTGCCTAATCTGCACACATATATATACACACCCAAAGGTACACACACCCTGGAAATGAAGGCAGGGTAGAAAGACTGCAAAGTTCCGAGGAAGTATGTTTAACTAATAAATGAATAAATTAATTCTCAATGTTTTTGGAAACAAATATGGAAAATTTCTGTGCAACCCTTTCCTTAAGTCATATTTTCCTAGCCCACCTGGAAGTGTTGGTTAAGGAGTGTTGTGGACCATGTAAATGAAATATTTAGAAAAATCATAATGAAGTCATATTCCAGAAACTTGTTTTACATTAATGCATTCTTTGCTCAAATTGGCATCATAATGTATCTAAATAATTAGTCTGTGTAGCATTGCAGGAAAAAAGATTAAAACGCAAAAAAGCAATTCCCTGACTCTTAGTTAAGCAATTCCCTGACCTAGGTAAGGCTCTCTAGTTTTGCCACTGCCATGTGTTCTATGCTCATGAATCAGGACCCTGAATTACAAGAGGAACTTAAAGATCATACTTACATTTTTCTGTATATCAACTTCCATTAATAATATTAAAGCAGGCTTAAGGAGGTTTGATTTACCTCCTAGTTTTCAAAGATATAACCTTAACATTTCTATACTAAGTGTAGTCATTTAATTATTTAGTCTTAAGTAACAAACTTCAGTGCTGGAACATTCTCTCAGACTTTCCTTTCCAAAATACAACTTAAAAATAATACTAGCATGAAAACTGAAGTTCTTGGAGCAATTTTGGAACTAGACTAAAAGAGAGAATATGATTTTTTGGAAGGGTATGTGAGACATGCTTTTTCTGTTCCAGAAACACACAAACACAACTCAAAAGAAAAGGACTGTCTTACTTTTTCTCTGATCCTAGGCCTGTGGCAACACAGCTTACTAGATTATCACCAGGATTTATCAATTTTAAAATATGCCAATGAAGGCACTCAATTTTTGATCATCATCAACAAAATGATCTTTATTACAATGTTTGCTACATATAAAATATGTTTGTACCTGCATCTATATGAAGCACATACCAAAGTGGTGGTAGATGCCCCATTGCTGGAAATGCTGAAGGTCAGGTTGGATGGGGCTCTGTGCAACCTGAGACAGTTGAAGATACCCCTGATCACTGTAGAGGGGTTAGGCTAGATAATCTTTAAAGGTCCTTCTCAACCCAAACTCTTTTGTCCTTCAATGACTCTATGAGTCTAAGCCATTTTTCCTCCTGTATTAAAGGTTCTGCTATTATTGTTAGCTCTGTAAGCTTGATGTATATATATCCTCTGAAACAGCCTTTCCTGTGCTGCACTGCTATTACAACTCAGTAATAGTTGACTTTTCAATACTTCCATTTGTTTACTTTCAAAGCTTTTCATGATTGTCAAATGACAGATCTCTGTAGCAGTTGTTCCAAGTTTATCCTAGTTTTAGTCCTAGCTACCTTCGCATTTCAGCAGTTACAGTAAAACTTCATGGACTTCACCTGCTGTAATGTAGTGGCTATAGCTATGTGTAAAAACAATTTCTTTTTTTTTTTTCAGAACAAATGACCATCCAGAAAAAGAGAAAGCAGGTGTTTAGAAGCATTCACACTATGCTTCAGAAAACACGTTTTCACCTTGTGCTAAGAGCAAGCACAAGGTGAAAAAATGTCCAGTATAGGTGGGTTACAAGTCCTTGTCCAAAGGTAAGCTCCAGAATCTCTTGCAAAAATCTAGAGAAACAATCCATGAAGCTACCCTCTAAGTCTTTTAATTATCCCTTACTGTTATAGTTTATATCCCCCAAGTTTATCTTAGAGGACAGATTTTAGCTGTTGAGTGCCTCTGAGGTATTTAAAAGAAACATACTAATCTTACTGGGTAATACTATATATAAATAGGATAACATAAAAAAATTCATGCATTGAGCCTATAATCACCCAGCACCCATTGGAAGTACATTCTTTGTATAATAATGTGCTCTTCGAATCAACATTTTCTTTTGTTTTCTCTGAACACATGAAATGACAGTTTTCAGGAAAATCCAACTACAAGCAGACAGAGACTATTCAAACATATATAGAGCCAAGTTTTCCTGGGTAATTTATTAAACATAATTTAAAAAAAAATAAAGCCAATTTAGTACCATGAGTTTGAAAAAATAATTTTAATGGTAAGTAACAAAACTTATGTTTCATTATTGATATTTTGTTTGCTTATTTTAACAGTTCTCTTTTCTCAGTATTGGTGTGTTCATTTTAGTGTTTTTTGAGTAAGAGGATGTTTATATTTTCTTCTAAAATATGATAGTTTAAAGTATTTTTTCTTTGAATTCCTTACTTCATCGGCAGATTTCCCTGTTCCAATAAATACTTTAGACAACTCAGAGCAAACTTTGCATTAAAGGTGACCTTATCAACATATCCTTGCTTTCACTTATTTAGTTATAATCAAAACCTGTTCTGACACATGAAAGATGTTCTCATTATGCAAAAAATGTCTGGACTGGCATAATAATTTGAAAGACATCCAACAACTTCACCCTGTTGCTAATACTGAAATATCTCTTCTCACTACCTTGCTGCTTGATTCTGTGTATTTGAGGTTCAGTGCAAAAGCCACAAGGGGTTTTAGTCTTGCTCATTTTATCAGTTTCATCATCCTATTGATTTTTTCCCAAAATTGCCCTAAACCAGTACAATCTGTAACACATCAGTCAACAGATAGTTGCAGTATATATAATTTTCTTCTAAAGAATAAGTAAACTCACAAAAGTAAATATGAAGGGACCTACACTCCTTGAAAATATAAGGTACTTCTAAAATTTAAACTTTTCATTTTACAGCTTAAGTTAAATTTACATTCTTGATGATCCATAGCCATTTTCTTGGTAGATCAGTTGAAGTTTTGTGAGCAAGATCTTACTTATATTCAAATGAGAAGTTATTTAGCTCAGCATTTCCAATTTAAAGATGTTCAGACATCTTCAAGGGCGTGATTATAATACATTGTTCTTCCCTTTCTAAATGAACAGTCTTTTCCAGAAGGCATGTCAATAGATTCTTATGATATCTTTGGTTATGCTTCAGTTCTCTAAATGATACCTGAATAACTGTGGGGAAAATATTCAAAGACATTTGGATATCTAATTCCTTCTAATTATCAAGTGTAAATGTGTACTACCAGTATGTCAGTGAGAAAAAATTTGTGTTGTCTGAATTACAAGGCCAAGACTTTTAGGGATTCAAAGCATTTTTGGATCAAACATTGAAAATTTGCACTTAGAATGTACTTGTTGTTTCATATTATCTCAGTTAAAATATGAAACATAATTTCATATTATCTCAGTGTTTAATATTTTAACATATAATTCAACATAAAGGAAGGGGAAAAAAAAAGCTTTCACTGAGTTTACAATGACAATAACTGGTAGCCAGAATTTACATATTCAAAAGTGATGCTCTACAAATGCGATATATGCCCAAAACTATGTAAATATTTATTATACTGGCAGTGATACTGGAAACTTATTTTTTCCAGAACTAGAGGTTTTTTTGGAATGACATGGAACTGTTGTGTTTATCAGGCACCCATGGCGTAAGTGCTCAGGGAGTCACTTACCATAAACTCCCAGCAGAGTATTTTTATGGTAATAGAGCAGACTTAAAACAAAACAAAAAAAAAGGCAAAAAATTAAACCCCAAAATCTTACCCTTTTCCCTATAGGAAATAAATGTATAATCTCTTTTTTGATACCAGGGTTAAACTTCATAATTGTGGGTGATATTTGGAGGATTCATTTAGCATGTGTCAAAAACCTAAAGCTACACAAAACTATTTTCTAGCAGCAAGTTATACCATTTAGTCTGAGATTTTACTGCATCAGTGAAAACTCCTGATATGCTGGACAGAAAACAATATTTAAATGTTCTAAAAATTAGCAGGGAAGGAAGTTTATTTTAATATTTCATTTCAATATGCTATGGAAAGATTTTGAAATTAAATATTAATAAAAATTAAAGCAGAAATTGGAATGTCGAGCAACTTAGTGGCTTATGTGAGTTATCCATAGTTTTATCTGAACTTCTACAACAAACATGTTGAGTATTTTCTCTTGAAATTGAAATATTTCCTAAAAACATATTTTCAACACCACCCACAAAAAAAATTAAAATTTGCAAATATTGGACAGAGGATAGAAAGAGCTTGCTGTTGTTTTGGTTTTTTTCCTCTTTTTCAACTTGTGCAATTGCATTAAAAGACTGAAATATGCTGACCAAGGTAAAAAGTGTTGTGCACTACATTATTTCAAAGTTGCCATGTGTTGAACTAAGGAACCATACAGATATATTTACTATCTGCCTCACGTCTGTCATTTGAAGCAGTAAGTTTCCCTGGCAGTGTTAAAGACTGCAATGTACAATGTAATTATAGGTATGTACCACATATGGCAGGAGGCAACTCCTGGCAAGTTATGCGTAAGGATTTCCTGGTACTTCCCAGGCTAAAGTATATCTTGTATGACTAATGTTTAATTTGAATAGTCATGACTATTTTTAAAATAATTTTTGAGATCTTCTTCTATGTCTTATATACTGCTGTCAAAAGCTACTATCCTGGAACATGATGTCACAAATAGCAACTTATAATTTATTTTGTAAGGAATTCCAGGAATTTGTGATGTGAAATGGAACCACAGACCTTACCACAAGACCCATATATCTATCATTCTAAAGCTTGATTAACACTTTGCTCAAAAGCTAAAAAAAAGTTTATGGTCTATGAAGACAGGAGGACTAACTCAGAAAACAAAATAGTCCAGTTTATTTTTGACGTGTAGAAACATTCCACACATCAGCCCTGTCAGCCTTCATTTGTTTTACTTCTTGGATGATACCTCTGTTTGTAATATTTTCTTTTAAAATAATGCTTTAAAGGCCCTATTGGAAAAGAAAATAATTTCAAAAATATAAAAAATTTGTAGACAGCATATGCTAAAATATTTCAGCCAGAAATCTGATCAGACATTGTTTATTTATTTGGTTAGAAACACTGATGGAGCAAAAGTAACAGGGAAACAAAAAAAAAAAAAAAGTGAAAATATATCCAAACCTGACAATTTTCAGCAATGATGGAACTTCTCTTGACAAGAGTTTTTCAGCCCCCCTATCTGATATGGGACATCCAGTTGAACATCAATCCTTGTCTTCTCCAGAAACCCAACCACTAGGCTATGCTCTTGCTCTTCAAATATGTAGTTAGACAGTCATTAAATGCAAGAGAGTGAGTTTAACAACAACCTACCTAGCAACTAAGGCTCTCAGCTATGATTCAAATGATCCAGGCTCAATATGCAGTTCCCATGAATATTTGTGTTATTGCACCGTGTTGAGCAATTCCTGCAGAATAAGCTGCTATAATGAGAAGACACTCCATAGCCTGATTATCAAAGCAAATAGCTCTGCTGCATAGACCAACATGGCCATTTGATGGACATCCACCAAGAATAAAACATACAGCCTCCAAGAGATCTTGAATCTCTTTCATGTGAAACCAAGTTCTGACTGAGATGTATGTAAAGGAAAAGGACCCATTTTATATTCATATCTTACATTTAAAGGTTGATATTTCTTAACACGTAGCTTGATATTAAATGCTGCTGAACATTCTGAGTCAATTCAACAAATCCCTTGATAGATGTACTAGTTTGAGCAAGATCTCTCATAAATTTCCATGAAAAAAACCTGACTTTTCTACTTTTCTGACTTTCACTTACTGACAAGTTAGAAGGGGTGTGACATTAGCCTTGAAGACTTTATAAGACTTTCCCTGAAAGTGAAACATCTTCACCTCAGCTTTAGATTTTTGAGGAAAAACCTAATTATTTTCTTTTTTCGAAGTTTGGGCTGATTTTTCTTTATGGAAATCTTCTATGCATGATAAATTTAATTCTGAAAGAAAATTGCACACCAAATATGTTACTTATTCTAATGATTTAGAGGAAAATTCCATCATTTTTCCAATTCATTGGCTTGGGCAAAATAACTCACATCTTTGTAGGAAGGAACCCACAAACAGTACTATAACATTAGTAAGAGATCTAAGCAATTAACCATATAAACCATAAGACACATTGTTTAGTTTAAGCCAAAATTTAGGAAACAGCTAATCAAAAGATAAAATTTTCGACACTTTTTGTATATTTGTTTAAATACTATGCCGAATAAAGGCACTGCATAACTTGGTAACTGAATGCAGGTTTTTTTTCTCTTCGGGATACATGTTACTTTTTATGAGGGATACTACTGAAGGCCATCAGAAGTAGTCTTTGATAATCTGGTAAGACTAATAGGTTTCTCAGTCTTATTTTTGTTAAACAGAGAAAAGCAAACAAAAACACCCCACAAACCCCAACCCACCTCTTTAAGAAATGACGGCTGTAAAAATAAATTGCTTGTGTAATAAAGATGTTCTGTGAGGTTTCTATTCTACACATAGAGTTTTCTGTAGGATTCTTAGTAAGGGTGATAGGGTATTCTTCATAGAATCATAAAATAGTTTGAGTTGAAAAAAAGAACTTTAAGGTCGTTGAGTCCAACCATTAACCCAGTACTTCCAAGTCCTCAACTAAACCATGTCCCTAAATGCCACATCAACACATTGTTTAAATACCACCAAGGATTGTGACTCAACCACTTTCCTGGGCAGCCTCTTCCAGTGCTTGATAATCCTTTGGGTGAGAAAAGTTTTCTTAATATCCAATGTGAACCTCCCCTGGTGCAACCTGAGGCCATTCCCTCATTTTGTTATTTGCTACATGGAAGAAGGTAATCAGGCTATGCATGCTTAAAAGGAAAAATGTCAGTAGATAAAGCCAGCAGACAGCTAAAGAAGCAGTTTTTACTTTGTCAGCAGCCAAAATTTAGTTCAGAACCACAGGAATATCACACCTGACAACTGAAGTTAGGAAAATTCCTTAGGTTTGTTTTTTTTTTCCTACTGTGTTGAGGTTAATAAACTATCTGACAAAATGAGTCAAGAGTTAGAGGTCACATACTCCTTCTCAACCAGATCTAGTATTACAAATATTATTATTTATTTATCAAGCCATAATACAGCATACATGTGATATTTTGTTTTCAGTAGCTTAGAACTTTGTTAGAAGTTTAGCTGCTTGCACTGATCAAGGACTGGGCCCAAGGTCAGGAGTACAAGGAGGGTACAAATCAGTTTCTAAGTTCAGCAGTAATCTGCAGCCATCTAAATGGTATCCAAAACTGTGTCAGACACTTTTGGGTAACCAGTGAAGGTTACCAGACAGGCCATCAGATGTATAATAGAGCAATGACTTTCTGGATTGGCAAAATCCCTTGGGCTCAATACCTTGACATCTCCAGGGCGTCCAAGGATGACCCTCCAGCTATAAAACTGCCATAAACAAAGGAGATCTAGTCAATAAAGTCAATGCCAAAGAGAGAGCAATGCAGTTCATCCTAGGGTTCATCATGGGCCCAGATCAATTATCTGCAAACAGATATTTAGATGTGTCTGAATGTCCCTACAAAATTCTCACAGCTCTTCAAGAAGTCTTAAACTGAATTCCTCTTGGCATTGGCTGGATCCCAGACAGACGTACTAGGCAAAAATCTTGACATGGGAAACAATGAAAAGAAATGAGTTGAATCATCAGGTGATGTGAGAAATGGTGAAACCAGCAAGAAAGCTGGAACTGAGCAGGGTAGACAGAGTGTGAAGAAAACCAGATGAGATGGGTGAAAGGTAGAGAGACCAAAGGGACAAAGAGTTTGTGAGTAAAGAACTGTAGCCCAAGGGAAGAGGTTTGGAAAGGGATTAAATTTCAAATAAAAGAAGGTGATGGCTGATCCAGACAGATGAGTCTGGTGGTATAGTGAGGAAATAAAAAGTTCTAGCAGACAGATTGAAAGTATAGAGCACGTATCAGTAAACCTCAGAAGATGGAGTGTGAAATACCACCTTAAGTTGAAATCCTTAGTATGTTTTTTTATATTTTATAATTTTTCAGCAAAGACCTCTGAAATACATTTGGCAAATTTTTTAGTGTAGTGCTGGCATCTACATAGGGGATTACCTGCTGCCATGGCATACTCGATTACATGGAGCGTCAGAGGTGTGTGACATCCATCCAGAGCTTCTAGCCAAGCTGTGAGATATCATTGCATGTCAAGCTTTCTGCTTTTTGGAGTTTGCCTTTTTTTTAATGGAAATTTTACACAAAATGATCCTCCTCTCCCATCTTCTCAAAACACTATGGAGCTCCAAAACTAAGTCAGAATATCTGCATCTTGATTTTTCATTTTCTTTATGCAAGTATAAGCAATTAATTTGAGCTGAACGTCTCATAGGTGGTTGCTTGTTTTCTAGTCCTTATCATGTGGATGAATTTACAGGAACCTAAAAAGCCATATGATATTTTGAAGTACTTCACATATTCTGGAAGACAAATCTCAAACGCCTTATCTGACTTAGTATATTATTTGACACATTGCTTCTTCCCTTCTTCTCTTTGTCTCAGTTCATGAAGAGTAAAAGTGTCCTCCTTGCAAGAGAGTATTGTGAAAATGCATTCATGCTTTAAGGTCCTTTGTCTTTGATCTGTGAAGGAGTTTCGCGGTTTTTTAAAACTCAGGAGGTGCTTCTGGTACCCAGGAGCACGCACTGGAGACAGCTCATGCCACATCACCTGCAGTGACATCTGGTGAGTGTATCATCTACAAGACTTGTGTGAATCAAGCAAAGAGCAGCCCCACCTGGGCTTGTGTGGCCCCCACATACCTGCCGTGGTTACTCTTACCTGTGTGACCTTGCAGAGCTGGCTGGCAAAATACAGATGGAGGGAACTGGGAGAAAAACTCTAACCTCACCTTGCTCATGTCAGAGTGGTGATAATGCTACCTCAGGGGCTGAAAAGCAGGAATCATCCAGGTTGGTCTCACAACTGCTGTGTCCAGGACCAGGCAGGTCTGAAATCACTCAAGTCTGTGTTAGGATGGATATTGCAGTGAAGACTGCCACGGGAGAGGAAATGAGCAATTCTGCCTTTGGAAGAGGTTTTGTAGCAAATACGCAGTGAGTAAAATTTGAACCTGTATATTCAGCATGAAAGGAAAAAAAAATCGAGCATTTTTCATAAATTGAGCAGTATCCCCATATCCATCTGTGTCTTAATGAAGATGGTTCCTATACAAAAATAGCATGTGATCATGTAATTAAAAACTGCACTGAGTGCATAATGGTTGACAAGAAGCAAAGATTTGTATACACAACACACACTCTCAGTCTCACGCACATGCACATATATATGTACATTTTTCTGTTATGATCTTTCCCCTGTTCATAAATTTAATCCAGGATTTTAGACTCAGGGTGAGACTTGTCTGATCAGATAGATTTATCTCTATCTATCACATAGAATCTAAATGCAAACTTGCTGCTTATACAGTTCCTAATTAGTGGAGAGAGATAGAGGCTTTTGATGCAGTCCACAATCTGATCTAGATATAGATTTTAGGGAAAGCATCCTAAAACTACTAAATTTGATGGTTTTGACTATAAAACAGTCTGAATGACTTCTCCAAACATAAGCAGTGTAGACTTCTAAGATTAGATAACATGAATCTCATGCTAAATGGTTATTTCATGCCAGAAATTCTTACCAATAAAAACATGTAAAACATTGTAAAATAGATGACAGGTAATATTATAGCAAGAAAGAAATACACACTATAATAAATCTGTCTAGGCTAAGAATCTAAAATTTTTACCTAATCCAGTGAAAAAATACTTTGAGTTAAGTAAATAAAGAGAAAATGTATAATTAGACCTTGAAATGTATATTATGCTTTCATAAACTATAATATTCAAGAATGAAAAACGCCCAGTGAAGTGAAAGCAACAATTGAAATAATTAGTCATTGGTTAGTAGGATGTTAAAAAACAACACACAGAGAAAAAGTACATTTCCAACATGCAATTATCTAGTTAGAACAATTCATTACTTTCTCCCAAATCAATATCACAAATGCTCAATATTTTCTTCTATAAACTGAAATTAGATGTCAGTCAGATGTAAGTACCAAGCAGAAATGATTTGTAGCTCTAAAAACTATGCCTGCTCAAAATCTGATTGTGAAATTGATTGTAAGCATAGATTTCGACATTTTACCAATTATATTACATTACTACATGTGCCAGTAAGAGTTCTTGGCATATGGTGTAATACAGGCAAACTATATGTGAAGTGACAACATGAGCAAGTTATGTCTGACTTCTACAAATGTAGCTATAATTTTTAATTCCAGACATGATGATGGAGGGAAAAAAATCAAAGCATTTTCCATTTTAATTTAAATTGTTGATGATGACATAATGCATGACTTGGCTACTTTTAATATCCTTGCCAGTGTTCAGAAAAATATGTAGCATGCATAAAGATTAATAGGCCTCACTCTGTTTATTACTTAACTCACAAAGGGTACAGCAAGATTTTGGGGAAGGTGATGGACACTCTGGCCCAATCCAAAATGAATTTTTTTCCCTTTTATTTTCTCTGATTTAAAGATGAAATGTAGTAATAAAACAAAGAAGCTTATATAGCATTTGGCAGAAACAATTATAGTTGGAGTGCTGATATACTGGAAAATTAGCCAAGATCTTGTGTTCTGTGCGGTTGCTCTAAAGTTTCACATGGAAAATAAAGCTTTTAGCACACTGTTGGGCTCATTTTAGCTATGTAGCAAAGTATCTGAGGCATTATTATGACAGACAAATACATTTAAAACACTAAAGGTGTTCCATATTTAAACTTCAGTAGCCATCTATACGTTGATTACATAATGTTTAAACCTGGCGTGGAGGTTTAAGAGTACAATCAGACAAGTGTTGTCCTCTGAAAACTAGAGGTGTAAATTATTGTCTCAGTGGCTATGAGTGCAACCCAGTAGGATTTAAAGAGGTTGATACATATGGTGAAAGGAAGTGAACTAGTGGAACATTTTAGTTCCTATTTATTTTTGTCATATATTAAATCACTACACATTTTCTTTTAAAATGCTCATGTTTGTTAGCTTGTTATTTGCATGTCACTTTATGTGACAGTCAATATAAAATTTTCATCCAACATACTTAATGAGCAAATACATGCTTAATATACTGTAGTTATGACATGAAGGAACTGTGTCCCATCTGGAATGACACAGCTTCACAGGGAAATTGGTCATTGAGAGGATGATGTTTAAGCACTAGGTGTATCCTGAGTTGGAAAGAGCTGTCATTGATGTCAGAGTGTTGTGTGAGGTCCATTGGCCTGGATTACAGCACTGACTTTATTTAAAGGGCTGTACACTGGTGCTGATTTCCATGGGATCCATGCAGCACCGTCGTGGTTACCTGTCACAGGCGCCTTGGGACTGATGACACTACTGTGACTGCCTGATTACATCTCTTTGTTTCTGTTTTCTAAATATAGGGCAAATCTTACTTGTATCTAAGGAACTCACACACATAGCAACTGAGTTGTTTCAAATGCGCCTGGCTTCAGTCTTCCAACAGTACTATAGTGTACTTTCAAAACAGACTATCACTCAACATACCACACAAAATTATTTCAATTATCTCAACAGTACCCCTCTGAAGTCTGTGTATCTTAAATTTGCTACTGTCCAGCTCCTGCATAATTTAGTTGAACAACACCAAGAAAATGTTTCAATCTTAGAGTCTCAATTTCCTTCCATCTCCACTTCCCAACACACCCCTCTATACCTATTGATTCAATTGGCTCTACCAATTAGTTCAGTTTGTAAAGGGAATTTTTTGTAGACTGGAGGGATTTTTCTCCACTGCTTTCTACCCTTTTACTGATTCTCTTTTCCATTTTCTCAATAAAACACCTCAATTCAGGTAATGTAGGTGAAGATATCTTCTTGATGGAGTGGGAGTGGAAAAAGAGGACACAAAACCACAGTTGTTGTATTATTATATTATATTGTGTTATTTTCATGCAGTGGTTCAGGTGTTTGATGACTCATTGTGCTCTAGAGATAAGTCCAAAAAAAAGATGGAAAATATAACTCTTTTTTTTTTTTAGCAAATTTTATGAAAATCAACAGTATCAGCAGAATTTGAAACATGCTTCATGCTTGCCAACAAAAAGGCCTATGACTGTTCTGAGATGCATGAGGAACAGATTTCACAACCATTTTCACTTTCATTTATCAATCTTGAAAGGCAGAGTTTCTATCATAGCTTTTGTGCTATTTTTTAAATCAATCTGAATAATCCATTGCGGACATCCATATAGTCTTTTAGAGAGAACTAAGGTCCACAATAAGGAAAAAAAATGAGGTGAAAGGATTCTTGTAGACTGGATAGAAAAAAGGTATCCAAAAATTTTGTATGACGTGGTTGGGTTGACAACCAACAGAGCTGAATGCACTAGATAGAAGCAAGACTAAAACTAAATTGTTGTATGAACTATACTTGTCAGTCTTCAACCCACTTATAACTTGCAGTCAACATTCTTCCAAAATATGTATTCTAATAAATATGCTTGATTGATAAATAATTATGGTTTCTAGAATTAATCATAAATTTGAAATCAAGCTATTTGATGTATTATTTCTACTTGTAAACCCCATCTCACTTGATATTTTTAAACTGGAATCGCAGCAGTTATCAGAAAAAAATGACATCCACAGAATTAGTGAGGAGGTACAAAACTGTGAAAAGATGAGGGTGAAGTAGTTAAAAAGAGGTTAAAAATTGTCAGGACTGACTAAAAGCAAAAATGTAAAAGCCAAAAAAAACCATATAGCACTGAAGACTTGAAATTCTGTAAGAGGCAATTTAGAGCTTCTCTTACTAATTCATCAGAAAAGAGATACATTTGTTACCCATTATTTTTCACTGCATAACTTTTGTCTCTGAAGCCATGTATTGAATATTTTTAGTTTCCTGTGCTAATTATTTTACTGGAATACTACATTGTTTTCATAGTGACAAACATGTTTATAAATTACTGAATTCTTACCCAACTGAAAATTAAATACAAGGCAAGTAAAAAGTGCTTCAAAGCGTGTGTTGAATAATTCGATAAATGTACTAAATAAATTGTATTTTAGCAATAAATGTTGTGCCATAAGGTAGTACTCCCCACTGCAGTCTCACCATCAAGACTCCCAGATGAGGCATTTGGTCCCCACCCTTCCCCTTCCAGCTCTCCAAACATGGAGTTGGGAATTGGAGACACAAACGTGAAACTTGTGGATTGATAAAAAGCAATGTACTGTAAACAGAAATGAGATAAGAAAATGAACAGTAACAGCAACAATATTAATAACAAGTGAGATAAGACAAAGAAAAAAAATTGTATAGAAGGTAAAACAATACCAGACTGTTTCATATTTTTATCTTTAATCAATAATGTACTAAAAATTATACAGTCTAGAGTCTTATCTAGATTTTTCTGAATATATTTTTTCTCTCTTTCTTTTCTTTTTTTTTCCTTTCTTTTTATAACTGGGCTTCTACAGAAGCAATCAAAAACAAGGACTTCTGCAGAGAAGCAAAACAGAAGAATGGCATCACAGGGGACATTGCAACCAGATGTTTCCAAGGGAAAACAATTCTCTTTGACAGAAATTTAACTAAAATTACATGTTCCTTATTCCTGCTGCTCTGAAAACTCAGAAAGGAACTGTATAGGTATTGTATAGACAAAATAAGTAATCTGGGACTGTTGAAATACTTCCCATGTTGTTAATAAGCTTTCCTGCATTCGTTGTTCTCTGTCTCCACAGCCCCATTACACACTAACAGTAACACTGGGCCATTTTACGTTCTTTTCCCCAGCCTTCTTTACTTGTCTTTCCACACCTCTTGCCATTTAGCTAATCCTTTTTCCACAAAAAATACTCAAAACTACACGTCATGCAACTTTCATAGTTTTGTCTTGTTTATTTATTTAAGTTCTTTGGGAATATAAGGGTCTTTTTTTTTTTTTTTGGTGGGGGAGTTTCTTTGTCAGGAAAATTACTTAGATGTAAAACTCAGAGTTCACTGGGTACAATGAATTTTAGACATTCTTCAGTATTGAAATTGTGTGGTGTGATTTATATCATTTATATGAGACATCATTCAGTTTTTCTTAAGTTGTATTCTAGATACAAATACAAAAAAGTTACAAAACCTAGCAAATGGTTTAATGAAATCAAACATTTATTCAAGACAGGTATATTGAATCTAACTTTAAACACTATTGACATCTACATTTGAGCTAATCACTCTGGGCTATAGTCAGGCAAGAGAAATTGATATGCCTTCTGGTGTGTAATTCATCTCAACCAAAAGCAGGCATCTCACACAGGTCATAGCAATTGCACCTTAAAAGTGCCTATTTTTCTACCTTGGCTACAATGGGAGCCTAAAGTGACTAACAACTGCACTGTAGATAACTGAAATCAGATTAAATGCTTCCCACTCTCATCAATTTCCATGCTGTATCCTAAAGGCACATGTTTTCTGAAAGTTACCAATAATTACACTACTATTCTGTTGTGGTATTTTCCACAATTCAATTAAGCCATAATTTTTTAGGGTTCATGGAAACTTTCTAAAGATCTGCACTTTTACAGTAGTTAGGAGAACAACTTCTTTTTTTCTTAGATATTGGTTTCTAAACTCCAGTATCAAACAATTGGCCCTTGGGTTAATTTGGTTCTTCTCTAGGATGTATAAGAATGTGTGCAGATTCCTTGCTATCCGGAACACCACCCATAGAAACTTGAACTCTATAGTATTAAACATCTGATCAATATGAGAATTTCAGAGGAGAAAGTAGTGTTAAAAGTTTATTCATTCTGTGCACTCTTTAGAGATGATTAACTGTCTTTATTATATTAAAGCAAACCCAAAGCCATCTGCCAAAGGCGATTGTGTCCAAGTACTGAAACCATTTCATGTGAAAACTCATTTTCAGGGTCCTAATTATTTTTCATTATAGTGGCAGTGTGGAATAGATTGGAATTGGACAGTAATTGCCAGGTCTGAGCAGTGCAGACCATTGCAATGTATCAGTTTAGATGAAGTGTGACAAGGATACATCTAGCTACTATATAACTTCCATTAAGCAACTTCCCTGTCCCTGATCATGTAACACTTCATAGAATGTGGTCAGCACAAGGTCATAATAATGGCTTTCTGTCTGACTTCAAGTATTTTGTACATGCACAAGCTGTTAACCCACTCTGTTAGCATCACTCTAACAATGCCCAGTTATTTCAGGTGTCAAGGATATTTACAGTACTCCTCCAGAGGGGATAGAAGGACTTTAAAAGGTTGCAGAACTCATATATGTCTATTTTAATGTTTCATGATGCTAAAATGTCCTGAAATTGAGAAACAAATTACCCAGGAGGTAGTAAAATGTGTCTCTACATCACTTCATGTATTAGGTCCTGCAGTGCAAATTGGAAAACAAATGATCTTATGTCCAAGCTCTAAATCTATAGACATTTCTTGCAGCAAAACTCTTTTATCTCATATGCCAGTCTTTCCTTAATTTCTCTCTCCTTCTCTTTCCCTTCCCAGAACAAAGGCACTATGACTTAATCTGTCTCTAAAATGAATGATCATACTGAGTTTGCTAGTCCTTCAACCCCTTGACTTAAATTATCTGAGATACAACTTTGCAACCTTATGCTTTACTTGCTAATTTTGGCTTACTTGGCTCTTTTTTTTTTTTACCGTTAATATTTAGAGAAGCCAATTCTCAGTTTTGTATGTCTCTGTTTCTGAATACTGTCATTATTGCCTAGAGAAGACCATCCAACTTTGGAACAATCGCAGTTAGTGAGCCATTCTGAAAAAATCCTGACTTCAGTTTTTATTCTCACTGCTGTAATTCAATGGAAGCATCTTTTGGCAGCAGCAGCACTAAGGAGAATGCTGACTGTCCCTTTCATCTAGGATGCCAAATACTATAACTCTGACTCTGTGTCAGCTATTTAATCAAAAGGTGTTGGTGTTTTGTTTTTTTTTTTTTTTTTAAAGGTGAGCCCAAAATGAATCTTTTCTTTCATATCTAATCTGTGCTTTTCCCACAATGAAAGCATGTCTTGATATTTTGTAAAGCAAGAAAATTGTACTCTATTCAGGAATATGTCATGATGCTACCTTAGCCATTTCTCAGAGGCATTATATACTATAAAGATATACACACTTTTAGAATGACTGTGTTCCCACAGCTTAAGACTTTGCCATTTGCCAAGTGAAGGGCTGTGTAAAATGCCAGCTCAAGCTCAGGATGATTAAAAAGAATATTGATTTTCTCTTCTGTACACAGTACTAATCTTCCAAAATTCCAGAGATGATAATATATCACTTTGTTTTCCAGTGCCATTCACAGCACAAATTTAACTTAAAAACCTAAAAAGGAGTGGAAAAAGTATAATTAATGAAGTTATCTGTCATCAATGGACCTGCAAATTAAAAATAATGTTAAATTTTCTGGAAGAATAAGGAATTCATAATAAGGCATCCTAAAATAGTTTGGGGTTTTTTTGTCAGTTTACTTGTTTTTGTTTTCTTGTAGGTTTTTTTAGTAGCTTTTTTTTGTTGTTGTTTTTATTTTCTAAGAAGTATTTCAGCCAGTTAATTTAACTATAGTGGTATATTCTGACTTTTCTTCTAGTGAAAGTTAAATTTTGGGGAAGAGAAAAAAAAATTGAAGGCGCAGTTTGTATCGTAACTTGGTCTGAAGGAAAACCACTATCTAAACTAACAACTTGAATCATTAAAATAAAAAACTTTTTTAAACAACTTTTTTGGAAAAGAACTCTGCTAGATCTACTATCTCGGATGGATAGTAGATAACAGGAGAAACTATTTTCATAATAGATTGGAGTAATGACAATTCTTGGTTTTGTATATGCCAGTTTAAACAAGATAATGATTATTTTACATATGCTGTGTCTCTGATACACATGACTCATGTTGACTTCATATCAAGACTGCATTTAAATATAAAATATTTCTCAGATTCACTTTCTAGAATTCTGGGTATATATAGTCAAAACATTGGGATGTAGCTCTACTGGTATGAAAAGTTCAGGGAATTGAAGCTGACTTCACTCCTACAGGCAGGATGCAAGTTGTAGGGTTGGCCCTGAATTGAATGATATTTCTGTAGACATTGTAACTTCTTCTTTGCACTTTAACACCAATGTATTAACACCGTACAACTGTGATGGAGACTCTGGCTCATTAGATAAATTCATTAGCATCAAAAGGTAGAGTATAATTCTGGGATACCTCTTATGTAATACTAAAAAAGAAAACATAGATACATGAAATGCTAAAGAATGCCATGAGCAATCAGGGGCAAAATGCTTCAGTGAAAAACCTTTGTTCTGGAAAAAATTCTAAACATCAATACAAAACCACAGCATAACATATTACCCATACAAGAAATTTTACATGCAAGTCTGTATGCATATAAAAATAAGTTTATCTGGAATTCTAGACTTTTTAAAACAAGATTGCAGTCTTGGGATCTAATTTGACTTTTATGGACGTCACATCACATTTGACCATTTTTTACAGTGAATAAGGTTTCTGTGAGGGAAATGTCTAACAGTTCACAGGTAAATCATGACTGATTTTGAACTGTGCAGACCTCACCTCTACAGCAGAAGGAGGTAGAATTTCAATAAACTATGTCTGAGACACTCATGAACAATGTCTGAGTCCATGGTTTACTGACAAGTCAGTAAACTAAGACTGCAGTGCAGTTTGGCTCTGAAAACTGTTCTGACAGATCCTGGCAGTTTTCCCCCCGCATGCTTTGGTCTATACTCACACAACTCTGATAATTGATCTAACGAGCACATGCAATGCTTGCATGTAGCTGTTATGTGGGAAGGACCATACTTGGGCTAGAACACGCATGGATTGTTTCACATGTATGCATTGATCAAGAAATAAATGAGGTAAGAACTCCATGTTTGGCAAATACAAACAGAAGCCCAGAAGGGCATGACTTCTGTTTTTCTGTCCCATATATTATCTTAAACACTGAGCTTCCCAATACACCCTCTTCTGCAGAGCCCCAGGCACAGTTCATCCAAACCACTATTTACAAGAAATGTTTAGACTTCAATAATCTATTTATATGCTCTACTAACTTGGATAATGCAATAAGAAGTAGATCTCAAGTTTTCAAACAACATGAAGAGAAGCATGTCAGGCAGACAGGAGATGAGATTAGAATGCAAAATGACAGGATGAAGAAAAAGTATGATTAAATTTGTTAGGCACAAATGCAAGGTGAAAAGGAGCTGTGTGAAACTGCAGAAAGAAAGATTCAGACTAATAAGTGTTTATGAAGGTAAAGTTAGTGACAGGATGAAATGGGCTGTCTCGGGAAGTTGTGGATTGAAGAATCACTGGATTCTTCAGAAATATCCATTAGGACTGACAGAAGGAAAATTTATCTACCTACAGAAAGTCTTTCCAGACCTATTTTTCTTTTCAGTGATTCTTATTTTGCACTGATGTGGTACAAGTCACCACACACACAAATGTGTAAGTGCTACAGTAGAAAATGGCTGTGTCATTTCCAGGGCCCTGGCTGCCTGGAAAGAGACAACCAGGCCATCTCTCTTCTGTGCTCACAGCAGAAAGAGTGCAGGTACATACATGGACAGTCATTTTTTAGGAATATTGTGGTCCTAAAAAAGTACCAAACAGCATACATCATTAATTCCTGCTTCTCATTTATCCTTGATCTGAATGGAGTATTTCTGGCTTTGTAAAAGCAGTATAAACCAAATTCTAAGACTTAAATAGATCCTCAGTATTCACACTGTCCCATAGCAATCTTGGAAAGCAGCCTAAAGGCTTCAGCTGTAGTTGAAGCAGCAAGCTGAGATTGTCTTCTTTTAGAACTGGCAGGACAGGGTCCAAATGTTTGTGTGAATGAGCAGGAAACTGTCCAGAAAGGATGTGTATGTTGGTACATATACCAAGAGCAGCAAAGCCTAAAAAGAGTATCAAGATTCTGTGGGGTCTCCCCATCACTGTGTGCTGAGCTTTGGCAGAAAGGATGAGCTGAGCCAAACATCCCCCTCATTAATTTTTTTCTCATCTCCGTTGCCACCATGTGTCTCTTTCCATTCAATGGACCAGGATGTGGATAAGGATGGCATAAATGTCTGAACATCCAAGGAGCTGTTGGCCTGATGAAATGTCAGAGTGCATCAAACGCAGGCCAGACAGGGGCAGCAGTGTTGTTAGGGAAGTGGACACAGGCATATTTAATAGACAAAGGGATATATTTAGCTGCTGGGTGTCTTGGTGTGGATTGGCTGCTATTTTTGCCAAATGAGAAAAATATTTAAATACAGCTAATGCAATCTGTGTGTCCATTGCACAGACACTTGTAGTTCTAACAGAAACTCTTGACTCTACAAGTTCACCTGTGGCTACCAAAAGTAGAGAAGTTACAGGAAAGGATACCCAGCAAAGTTTACAGGATGTCTTAATTATTTTTCTGAACGTTACCTTAATGCAAAAAATTCTGTAATTTTAGTAATATATTGAATGCACATAAATGGAAAAAATATATATATTTGATCGTTTTCTTGAATTAGGACAGATGCAAAACTAAATATAATTAAAATGTCGCTATCTAGTAAAATATTTTAATATGGGATTCCAAGAAAAATACAAATTAAGAGTTATATTTTTCTATGCTATGAAAGTTGGATTGCTTCAGCATAAATTAATCTAATTTATAAGCGTCCTAATATAATTTAATAGTCATAAATCAATTTTTTAATAAAGAAATACATTACAGAATTATCTATTGACTTCACTGGCATCAGTGGTGACCATGCTGAGTTAATCTAATTAGGATTGTTCACCTTAAAATGTATTAAATATTTAAATTTTTAACCACATTTCAGTGTAGTAGCTAGTGTTCAAAAAACCCCCAAATAGATATCCTTTGGAGTAATTTATAGCCTAAAATCCACCCTAGACAACTAGCCATTCAGTGCTACAAAATAAAGAGAGTTTTTCAGTCATAGAGCTAACTGGTCAAAGAATGTTACTTTGAACAATGAGAATTGATTGTCCTTGAAACTTTCTTCCCAGTCATGTAATTTATAGTCTTTCTATTAAATATCTCTTCCTTCTGGAGCTGTGCTAATCTATGGCATAAATGGGGCATAAACATAAAACGTGATTACCTATTGATATCATTAAGAATCACTGTTATTATTGTCAAGAGATTTAAATGTGCCTGAGCAATGTCTTTGGATTGTATTTAAACTGTATAGAAAAATTAGCATAGTGGGGATCTTTTTGTCCAACGTAGAAGGATGTCTAACACTGATTCTCTGTTCTTCTCTTTTAATGGAAATCTTTTTGCTTTTGTATAGCCACTCTTTTCTATTCTTTGACTAAACATGACAAAAAGAAAAAAGGGGGAAAAAAGGGGGGGAAGGAAGTAATGGAAAGGCTTTGAGTTGGCTGGTCACTAATGGAGTTTAAGTTCTAAATATGTGTTTATTACCAATATTATATTCAAAATATTTATATTTCTTTTAAAATATGTATATAACACTTTTAAATATTCACATAACAAGGATAATAAGAGGCTTAACTACCCCTCCCTTTTCTAGTTCACAGAAATCCTCTTGAATTCAGTGGTGGTTCAGCGCATTAAAGGCAGGTAGTACCAGGACTTATTGTGTGACAGCTTCATCTTGTTTGTTGTTGAAATATTTAAACAGTATAGAAGTTCATTCAGGGCTTAGATAGTTTTCTACAAAATATATAAGTAGAATTTTCAGCATATTAGGATCACATATTTGATGCAGTTTACTGTGCTGTGTGATGTTCCCTGCTCTTTTCACTATGTGGTGCCTTGAAATGAATGGAACAATCAACCCTCTGGAGTTAAAAGGGGAGCACAAAAGAAAATGAGAGAGGAAATAATGAAGATCAGGTTCACTAGCCATATACTGTATAGCAGCTGTCAAAATGAAATAAAAGTCATCAGACTGATCATATTAGGGGGAGATCAGCTCTAACCATAGTCCTATGTATGTGTCAATGCAATATCTGCAGAGCAAGTGCAAAAGTTAAGCAATGAGAATTTCCTAAGAATGCACTGATCCTTGGAATGTGGTAGTATAATACATATAATTTATATGAACTATCATCCCTGTACTCTCTTGACCTCAGAACAACTGTATATTCAGCTACCTCCATTCAGACTCAATTATAAAACTACCAGAGGGAGTGAAACAGGAAGATACTTTTCATCAGATTTCCAGATGTACCTTGGTGGTTGAACTTCATAACAGATCAAGTTTTGTACTTTGTACTACCTACAGGTTTAAAGTACTTAGACTTCTTATTTTGATGGTCCTGAAAGTTTCAAAATCTTCAATGGAAATTTCTGTGATTTGATCAATCATCTATGATAATATCCACAGGTGAAAATAGATATTTGAGCAGACTGCATGACTGAGGGGGGAAAATCCCACAAGTCTTTAGCAGATGAAGCCAAATTTTTAATTGTGATTTCATTTTGAAAACTTGCCATGAATACCACATAGACGGTTATTATTCGTTAAACACTAGTTGATCCTGCACTGTCAAAATGCCATTCAGTCCTCATTTCTTGGAAAGATTTCTGCATTTGGGCTGGAGGAGGCAGCTCAAATATCCCTTAATAAGGAGACATTTCAGAAAACAAGGGTTTTCAGTATTAAAAAAAAAGAGCCTAAGTACTAAGGCTATACTTCTGTGAGCACCTGCAAACATCTGAAAGTTATGAGAAGTTTGAGATCTTGCTCATATGTGACTCTACCACTTCAGCATATCTGCATGAAGGGCAAGAGCTCATCAAACATTTTCCAAGTATGTCAAATGGTTCCTTATGCTGTTTAAGTACATTTTCCAATTTCCATCTGAAGACAGTGGCAGCACTTGTTGGTGGTCCCTTGTAAGGTTTGAATAGTGGTGGTCAGGACATTTAAATGCTGACTGCTCTGCCTTGGAAAGTACAGTTCTGCTCATTACCATCCTGACTGGCTGCAGATGCCTTCAGCACTCAGCTGTGACACAAGTGGCTGCTACTTCCCAAGAAAGACCCAGAACCACTTCTGTTCTCATCCATACACGTTGCAAACAATTTTGCACACTGTCTAGTAACTAATGTCCTAGTTTTCAGGTTATGGGCTCTGGATGAATTACAGATTGCCTAGTAAATTGGATTAGTGGGTTTTCAGTATTTCAAGCAAAGAGTTGATATACATAGAGAATGAGAGCAGAAGATTAGAGCCATGGTGGTGAGAAGAGAAAGAGGGAGAGTGCAGGTGAGGGCATTAGGCATAATGTCATAAACATTTTCAGCATGTAATTCATCTGTTTTACACATCTTCATTATCATGAGACCTTGCACACCAGAAGAGTCAATACTTTGCCACTGGCTAGAAGAATATTTTGGGGTGGCTATTTTAAATATATTCCTTACTCTGGTCTTCCAGACAAGATTAATGAAGAAATGAAATTTGTTCCTTTTTTTTACCTGGAAGTTAAAGCACCCACTTAGGAAATAATCTGTAGCCTAATCTAATATTATAAAGTTTCACATTAAATAGGCCTCATTAAAAAATGCATCAGGTGATTAGTATTAATTAAAAAATGTAAAAGCATTTTTCACACAGTATGTCCACGAACATATAAAGAGGAATATGGGAACTTCTTTTTCATTTTTCCAGTTAATAGGGAAGTGGTCTATAAGAGATCTGAGAGACAATGGAAACAAAGATTAACTTTATTCATGGCTGATGAAGAAATACCATGAGTCAAATTTTAATATTCACTTTGCAGAAGCAGTAAAATGTCCCCAGGGAGAGAACATCCATAGCAACATGGATTAAGCCTGGCACAAAAGACAAAACATTGAAGATGGACTTTCACAGTCAAAATTGTTGAATTGTCAACATTTTTCTTCGATGCAGGAGCGCGTTCCTGGGGAAGAGGACGTAGAAGGGCAAGAAAGGAAGGGCTTTTATTCAGAATGCCAGAAAAGAACATTCAACAACAGTGACAGTGTTTGGCCTGTTACTGGTGAACAAGCAAACCATAACAGGCACCATAAGGCAAAGAAGAAACTACTTGTAGGTGATAAATAGAGTGAAATTTCTTATAGTCACAAATGTTTCGAATCCTCAGAATGTGAATATCTGGCAGCATAAAGGATGTACTATTTTTTGAGCTGCATCTGAAGAAAATGTTAAAGGACATGAGCTAAAAAATGTTCCTCATTTGCATTGGTATGGCAGAAGTGGTTAGAGCCAAACCAGATTGAGGGCAAACAGAAAAGGGTTTGTTTCAGCAAGTGCTGGTGGAATGACAGTTTTTCTGAATGTTTAGCATATTAAGTTTTCTTTACAGGCCTTTTGAACTTAAATTTTCATTTTTTTTTCTTTTGAAGTTATTTTGGCAGAGAAGAAACTTAATAAATATTTTAATAACTGTATTTTTTAATTTATCAACTTTAATCTATCCTTTCATACCAAGCCCATGACTATTTTAGATACTAGTCCTGTATTATTTTTGTAATTTTGGAAATCTATATATGAATTTCTATACTATCTATAACTATACATGAATTTCTATAATATAGAAATTATAAAATGCTTATTTTGCACACTTTTGTAACTGCTTCTAGAGTCTGCCATAATCTTTTCAGAAGTTCAACCATAAATGTTTATGGCTCCTTTTATTAAACACAACCACATTACAGCTCCAGTATTTTAGATACAAGAAGTAAATGGACAGAAAATTGTTTCTGTTCTTATCAGATAAGATGTCATTTTGTGACAATGAATTCTGGTTGTTATTACCTCCATATCAATTTGACCCTATGCTTTTAAATAACCTTCCATTCCACATTACTCGGAATGTAATCTCTGTATTTACACTAGAAGTACACAGTTTCTAAGTCTCTTATTGAATAATGCCAACTGTGAGCCTGATGTACTCTTCCACATGTGTTATAAACAGATTATATTTTCATTTTCAAATATGACATTATTACAAGAGTTCTACTAACAAGCTGAATAACTAACATCCATTCTTCATGTTCATTGATGCATGCATAAATTTTAATTAGGAAGCTGTATAAATGTTCAAGAATCTACAATATAAGGAAAGTAACAATTAAATACCTGTTAATGCAATTACCACCCAGTTGTCTCTCTTAATTAAATGAGTTTTTCATTATTAGAAAAACAATATATGTCTATGAAACTGCAGGAAATCTTCTCCCAAAAGTTCTTGTACTTCTGTTCTTCAGTATCTAAAGGTAAATCAAAGCTATTGCTTTGTCACTTAGTTAAAGCATTCAGTAGAAAAACATGTTTTAGAGCTGCAGGAGGTGAACTGCCCATAAACATTCTGGTTCATTAGCAAGGGTGTCTGATGGGAGATCAGAAGGTAATGAATTGTCAGCACCTAACGAAACAAGGGAACAAAAACAGTATAAAAAAAGAAAAGACATAGTTCACGGAGAGGCCTCAGGAGAGGTCTTTGTAAGCAAAGGCAGAGATGTAAATGAGTTATTTACAAGTTCATTTGGGATAACACATTTGAAATATGAGTCAACATTTTTAAAAAATGCTCAAAAAATTACCTATTGGAATAATGGCAGAATTATCTTCTCACAATTCTATATAGATCGTAACTTCAGCAGTAAATTGTTGTTAATACCTACTTTTCAAAATATTAGCAAAATGAAATGAGAAAACATTGTTTTCATTTAAATTTTGAGCTGCAGAGTATTGTCCTTTGTTTCCCATTCTAATATATTAATATCACATTTCTAATTTTATTATTTAGTTTATTTTAATTTTTCAGTGTCTTTTGATCAACCATTTACCTGCTTGTATCTCATTTTTCTTTAAGGTTTCATTTTATGCAGCTGCAAATGTTACACACATGGTTTGCACTCATGTTGTAACCTTTGCAACATTGGTCTTAACCAAGTTATTTGTACTTATATGTTACACATTGTTAGCATTCTCCAGGAAAGTGGAGTAGCGTGATCAGAGCAAACTATGAGAGTTGTATTTCCGTCTTCATTTCTATTCTCAGTCAGTTCTGTGATAGCTGGAAATTCACTTCCTCTACTTCAGATACCACCACCTTTTACAGTCTGTATGCAGAGATAAGTTTCTGCTTAAGCAGAATATATTGAATAAGAATTTAAGTAATCAGCTTCTATGTTGTGACCTGTTCTAATCATAGCAAAGACTTGCATAAGACGCTTTAGAGGCATCTGAAATCTTAGTGAGAGGACAATTTCCAAAAATACAAAACCATGTCTGTCCTTAATTATTATGCATATTTCTTTTCCCCTTTCTCTGATCTATTCAAGCTTAAACAATTATTCTCATGAGTCAGGATTGAAACTGCACAGGTTTTGTTAGAAAAACCTGAAGTTTTTCTTAGGTTGACACCAGAGAAAATCCTATTTTATGCTGTCTTGTGCCATTAAAATCTGTCCTTATGAGGAAGAATGTTTCATAAAAGCAGTGTCCAGAAACACTTTTCCAAGCTGGACAGGCCTTCAGGTAACAGCTAGATTACAGCTCATAGCATTTTCTTAGTTTGATATTTAAACTTTATACTTGAGGCTTAAATTCTCCTCTAAGTTCAACTGATCTTGAAAAAAAGAGTTTCACAGACAAAAGGATAATGAACTGTGGATTAGACAGGTAGGTAGATAGACAATCAGATGGGCAGATAAATCTCTTATTCTTCCCATTCTGTTGCATTCTAAAGCCCTGTCTCATAACATTATCTGATTTTTCTCAAGGGAGTGTTGTGATAAATTCTAAAATTTTGGGTAATTATCATATACTGGTGATACTACAACAGAGAAGGAAAAAGTCACAAAAATGTATAATTATCTTAAGCCTTCTTTGGTTTCTAGTATAAGATAATTCTAGTGGTTTCTTATTTGGTTTGGTTTCTAGTATAAGGCATTTTAGACTATTTTAGAAATCTGCTGTTTCCAACCAGGTGCCCCCAGGCATAGGTGCTCTTTCAAAAGAGACTCTTGTTCTCTGCAGGGTTACAAAAATTCATTCTCTCCCTCATAGTATAAGCACCACACACTGTAATCATGGTATTTGGCCTCAGCATAATTGGTGTGATCATAAATGCTGATGGATCAGCAAACTGTTTGCCTTGTAAAGTTCAGGATTTTGGAGATTAGAATCAAACTGTTATATTATTATTAATGTAATCAGTCAGACACAAAAAAAGATGGAGGAGATGGCGATTTGGCAACACTTCAAAATAAGTCATGGTATCTTATTAATCCTTTGAGCTCATGCAGGATTGTTGAACTACTTAGCTAACCCCATTTGATACTAGCAAGGGTATAAGATTAATGCAATAGGAATTTCATTCTGATTTTATCTAAAAGTGGGATTAAGCCCACAAAAGGACCTTGCAGAAACCTATTTTTCAGTTGGCTAGATTAGCAGACATGCCTTACAATCTTCCTTCTCATAGAAAGCAGTAATACTCTTATTTTTTTCAAAGGACCAAGTGGTTTTCCAGGACAGTCATCAGAGAGAAATAGAGGATACTGGAAGAATAAGGATGACTTCTAATTTTAAAAAATTTAATTTCTCTCCCTAGTTAACTTTCACTAATGCTTTATCTTGATATCCTTTTCCTCCTTGTTTTATAGTAACGGTCCCAAGGCTCTTTGAAGAATGGGCTATTAAATATGGAAAATTACTGAACTTAAAGTATTGATATACTTATTGGTATGCAAAATCTCTGTCAAGTCCAGCTTTCTTAGAATCTCTTCTTAGTTTCTTTTCTTTCACAAGCATGCAGCCATGAAGGCTGTGAAATTGATAAAACTCAATCGTTTCTGTAAAGAAAGATTTTTAATAATGTATTAATAGCAAAGATGTGGTATTCGTGATGCACTTTTTATGCCTCACATGGCATGGGTATTTACAAAAAGGTCCTTCAAGTTACCTCCCCATGTCTCAGCGAAGTTTTAAGAACTGCTGATGTGTGCTGAGATCAAGTTTGAGCTTTCTGTCTGCAAGTTCCCACACGTTCTGGTTTTTACTTCTTTTTGATTGGAAGTGCTTTTTTTTTACAATCTCCTCTTGTAGCAGTCTTTGGCAGCTATTTCATAAAATGTCTGTTGAAATCTAATTTTCTCCTTCATCTCTCTCATCTAAACATAGGGGATTTTGCTGACCTGAATTGTACCTTATAGCTACTGGTTAGGTTTGTTCCAAAAGGATATATACTGTCTATTGCTAGCATATATGTAAACAGCCATCCTAGTGCATATATTTATGAGAGATAGATCAGTCATCTGTAGAAACACAGCTAAGGTACTCTAATTTTCAAAGCAGTCTGATAGAAAAGACCAAAATTTTACTCAAAGTGACTGGTGCAATAATTTTTAACATATAAAAATCTACTTTGAGATTTTTTGTTCCCAGTAGTCAGCCTTTAAATTTGTGTGTTGTACCTCACAATTTAAATACAAAAATGTTAAATAATAATGTTCTTTCTTTCCTTCTCTTTTTTTCTTTTTTCTTTCTTTCTTAAATAAAAAAAAACACTGACCCCAGAAGGAATTATACAAATTCTCTAAAAAGATTTGACTCTCCCATTTCCTAAATTAAAGAACCCCACAAACTCAAAACTGTATTTTCATTCAGAAATATAATTATTATGAAAAAATATGTACAGTAATTCAGGTTCCAAATTAAAGTAATATTAAATTATCAAATATATCAAAACAGAGAATAACTAGATTAATAATGCACTTATTTTTGTTTTTAAAATGCACTACAATTTCTTAATGGTTTAGTTATTAAAAAAATAGAAATGTAACCAGGGTTTTAGGCTTCTTTAGATTTTTAACTATTAGATAATTTACCACTATTCACATAAACATAAGTCTTTAAAACAAAAATGCATGTTGAGATGACCAACCATAAACATGGTTGCATTTTTCCTAGCACCTCAGAACAATATGGATTCATTCATATCAAGAGTTACATGAAAGTTGTACTGAAATTCAAGATACAGGAAAAAAATGTGTCCCTATCATGTGCACACAAACTTAATTATAAAAATGGAATTCTCTTATTTGTTTGCTTTTGCAGTTTTTTTCTGTGCTCTTTTTCAACAGTAGCTGTTTTATTCTCCAATTTTGACTCAGTTCCAGGAACTACTTCCTTGAGAGTATCTTTTCCAACCCACAGACGAGCTTTCTTCTCAGACAGTTATTTTTTAGGACAATCAGTAAATAACTAATTTTTAAGCATTTAAAGCATGTGATTTCTTGATATTAGCTGTTACTTCTTTAATAATCCATAGCTATTTTTACAATGGGAGCACAGCCTCTTTGAACAGTGTCTTTCCTGCCAGGTTCCTTTGAAAATTCCCATTTTTATAGCTCCTTCAGCCTTTAATGGAAGCTATTCATGCTCAGATTATGAACTGAGGTCTTTAAATATATTGTAAATTCTCCCAGGAGACCTTTTTCTTGCTGCCCTAAGGGGAATACAGATGTCAACCTGTGTCTTGCTGCAGTTTCCCTGCCGGTGACTCAATAGATCAATGGCATGCCCAACAGGAAAACTGCTTGCACTAATGTGATAATTTTGAATCCAGATAAAGTTTATTGTACTGTCTACATTTGCACTGTGATGCCTGGGTGCCCTGACTATGCTGTGTTGGAACAAAATCAAGTTCTGCAGCTAACAGTATCCACATTTAGCACTGCAAGTTCCTTTGGTTTCCAGAAGCACTAATTTTGGAATGACTACTAATCTTGTGCTGTTTCAGCTTGTTTTCTGTTCCTCTGTAATGCAGGCAAGATTGCTGCTTACAGTTGCAAACGTTCAGATAGCCTCATCAGTAATGGGAATTGGATTTGAGGGTAATTTTTTTTTTTTTTTGGAAAGTTCCTAGATGAGACCAAGCAGAATTCTCTTTTCTCACCAAAATATTTACTGGGGGAGCACTTGTATTCAGCTGCAAGGAAATAATCTTCCTAGCTGGCCCTATCCAAGTTCTAGTTTCCCCTGTCAGATGGGCTGTTCTGCACACTGAGCAGTAGTGCCAGCACAGGTTACAGGATGCTCAGCTCTGAAAGGTAAATTCACTAGATGCAGAAAGAGGAAAAAAAGAGAAATGGCTTGTAAAGGCAGTACACTGATACAAAATTCTGATGCCTAATGACAGCAAAATAGTGGATAGCACAGCAAAAATATTGAATTCTCTCTAAAACATGGAGAACAAAGCCAAATTAATCAGCTGCATAATTGCACCATCCACTGAGTCTTGTGGCAGATGACAAGTCCAGTTCATATCTCTTGAAGATACTGTTTCAGCCTCTCTGCAGACACAGGCCAGGATCAGCCTGCTTTAAATTCACAGATGTGAAGTTACCAGTGCTGCCAGGAAACAAAGTAACTTATTCTTACTGTGAAACAGTGGAATGACTCGAAGAAAATGCTGAGATTGCACAAGAAAGACTCTTTACTCTCAGACAGTTTTCTTGACTACCAAATTAGAGAGCCTAGGAAGAAACCACTACTTCTTCAATTTTTCTATTATTTTTCCCTTGCTTTTTGGTGGTTTTTTTTTTTGGTTTTTTTTTGGGGGACAGGTTTTTTTTTTATTTTTTCATTTGTTTGTTTGAGGTTTTTTGGGTTTTGGTCAGGGGTTTTTGCTTGTTTTTGTTTGGGGGTTTGTTTTGGTTTTTCTGGGGGTATTGTTTGTTTTTGCTGGTTGGTTGAAGGTGTTTTATTTGGTTTTATTTGTCTATTTTTTATTTTGTTTCTTTGTTTTTAATTTGTTTTCTTGTGCACGTGGGTATATAAGTTCTGACTTGAAGGCCAGAAAGAACTGAAAGAAAAGATTTATTTCAATAAATAAAGAATAAAGTACAAAACTAAGTTCAGAAACTGCCTATATCATATCCAGAAATTGGTGCTCCTGGGTTACAGATACCGTTTTTGCAAAACCCATGTTTTTGCAGAAATGAAAAATTCTATGTATTCTTATTTCTCACTTAATCAATCCCTTTCACCTTCTGTTACTTCTCTCTTGCATATTTTGTTTCTAACTGGTGTGGGGGAAGATTTGTCATCCTACGCACCGTTCTTCATCTTTCCCTTTCTCGATGTGGAAAAGGGAGAATAACAACCTTTTGAACCAATATGAGATATCACTTTATTTTGTTATCTCTTCATTTTTGCCAAACAGTTTCATTAGGAACAGATTTGTTTCAGAGTCCATATGGTCCTTTAACTTCACTGTGAGCACTCAAAGGCTACTGAATCAAGTCTTGGCTCCAGTGTATGTGGAACCACTGATTTTGTGAGAGCCAAGACTTCACCCATTCCCATTGGGAATGGTTTATATTTAGAAGTTGCCCAAGCACTTGGTGACTTGTGCTCTCAAAACTGTAGCTGGATTGTGCTGAGCTATTTTTCAGTTCTGATCTCCCTGTACTCAGAGATTTAGTTATTGCTTCTTCAACAGAACTTCGAATGACAACCTCTAGGAGCTGGAATAAAATCTAAGTAAAATAGCTTTAAACTGCTAAAACTGCTCCTCTATTCAAACCAAACACACACCCTCTACCCTGATTTCATACTTACAAATGTATGAGTATGAGTAAATGTACGACTGTATGAGTACAACACTGAATATGAAAAACTTCTCCCTTTCAAAAAAAATGGTGCTTTGAATATAAGTGTCTGTACATTATTGGCATGAAGTGCTGCCAGAGAGAATATACAGTGAGAAATTCAATGTTGAGGCTTCTTATGGAGTTTCATATCTTTACAAGGTTTGATAGGTAACAATTATATTCTCAAGGATAAGTTTTTTTTCACATAAATTGCCACTTTATCTATAGTATGTAGCTGTGCAGTTTGAGTAAAAATATAAACATTTCATCAGCTTTATATTCTCTAATTCTATATAAACATTATATCAGCTCTTTAATATGTCTGCACATCTGAGGAGTTCCTGCTCTGAAGGGATTGACTTGGAAATCACTGAGACTCTGAGGAGGCAGTAAGGAGTTTCACAGCATCAAAGATTCTGAAATCTGTCTTTACAGGATTATAAATCTGACATGAACAATTTATCAATTTAGCAATTACTTCAGAGGAAAACTTTGCTAAAATGCATTCTTTGGGATGTTATCTAACTAGGAAATAATTCTCCAGGTCTCTGCAAAATGTTACCAACCGTACTTGCCTTGGATTAAAAAGCAGTTACTGAAATCATCTTAAAATTGAGAGGGAATTATGTGGTGTCAAATTATTTCTTGTCCTTACACACAAAAACCAGAAACATGAGAGAATTTTTTTTTATAGGTACAATTTCTTTCCTCCTTAGGTTTCAAGAAACAACCAGCCCATCTCGGAAATTTCTTTTTCTGTCCTTTTCTTTCTTCTTTTTTATTTCTTTTCTTTTCAAAGCAGAAAAAATGTCAGCTCCAGACTTCATGTCAGGGAACTCAGGTCACCATTTCATAAATCTTTTTCTAAGAGGCTTAAAGATGCATTTCCCAGACTGAGCTTGAGTATTAGGAGACCAAACATGGCATGATGCTGTATACTCATATTCCACAGAGAGACTTGAAAGCATTTCTGGGAATGCTTCTTCAAAAATCCAGCCTGCTTGATTTTGAGAGACTGTTTTGATCTGCATGTCAATGCAGATCCAAAGTGCAGTACTTTAAAAGGTGATATGATCCTTCATCTTTCCTGTAAGGAACCTTCATATGAAGCTTAGGTTTTTAAAGGAATTTGATTTTTTTTTTTACTTTCTAGGACCTTGTCGAGGAACAAGCAGGAAGAAATGGATAGATAAATCTTTATATTTGTACATTATGGGCCTGGGTACCTACTGTCTCCACTTTTAAGACATAAAGTCCTTACATTTCAGGAAAATACTGAGGTGTATTCTTTTATGATTTTGCTGAATATTAGTTTAATTGATTTACATACATTGGTTCTTCAGTAAGATTTAGATCACACCAAATTCACAAATAGTAATAATATTTTAGATTGGGCCTTTTTGTATTTTTTAAAATACAAAATCTTACAAATAAAATATAAAGTCATATAAATAGCACATCAATGTATGTGCAGTCTTCCATTATGCTGCACAAGTATTCCTTAAGGAAGAAATTGTGTAAAGTCTAAAGAAATCTGTGGGATTCCATCATAATTTCGTGGGTTTTAGAAAGATACAGAAACCTTTACCATAGAGAGTTCCAAATGCCCAGCTTTTCTTTCCCAGTCCTGACACGAAATATAAAGGCCCCCAAGTGCTAATCAAGGGTAAGTCATCATTAGCAAGTCTGCAACATGCAGTATGGCAAATCTCTGTCCCTGCTCCTTACTGTGCTTTCTCAACCTCTGCGTATTTTGCATTTATATTTTTTCACCCACTACACGTTTACTGTGTAACAAAATCTTTGTTGAAAATCTTTGGTTTTTTACACTGTGTGTACCAAAATCTACCTCTGATTCTGAACCATTAGAAGCAAGTTCAATTTCTTAAAGAAAGGATTTTGCATTAAGAAGCTAAAGGGCAAATTACAAGGTTTATGATGAAAAGACATCAATATACATACACTAGAGTAGGGTTACATTGATTTAGAGATGTATGGGAAGAATTATGTTACAAGAAATCTTGGGTTTTGTTTCTTGTCTTTTTGAAATAATTGGAAAAAAAGTCTGTCTGATTATACTGGAAGAAGGATCAGACCCTTAAATATGTTGCTATAACTCTTTAGACTTCTAAAGCCTGTGTTAGGATCTCAATTCTTGTGTCTACCTCAGGAATAAGCAGTGTATATTTTCACAGTTGTTGATTGTATATTTCACTTATTTAAAATTTGTTTTGCAAAGCTGTCCTTGTCACTTCTAGACTGATATATCTGTATGCACTTTCCCCTTCCAAATTCTTTTTAGATAGCTGTAAAGAAAAAAAAGATCTGTCTGTACTACTACAGCACATTGTGTATCTAGACATAATTTTACTAGTCACAACCTCAGGACTGTTTACTGAGAGAGTTATGAAATAATGACTTTTATTTAACGATTCAAACCTTGACATTAATATAGGAATTGATTGAAAATACTTAGGACAGAAGAGACACAACAAGAAGGAAAAAAAAAAACAACTACCCCACACTTTAAAAATTCTGGAATCTTCTTCTTGTGTATTCTTTTTTTTTTTTTACAAGGGAATCAATATCATTCTTTTTTTCATTTCAGATTGTATTTTCAACCTCCTTAAGTCCTAGTGATCTTAATACCTCGATAATGCAAAACAAATAACTTTTAGAAAAACAATTCATTATCAATTAAAAATTCTTAGTTCAAATCTGTTGTCTTTGTTCAATGTATTAGGCAGCATTGATCATACATGACAAAGGACATGAGAAGAACCAAAAGCAATTAATCAAATATTGTTTATTTTCTTGATAATACAGTGTAACAGAATTAACTTATAAGCTATTTAATTGCTTAAAAAGAAATGTGAGGTTTTCTAAAGTTTGATGGTGAACATGAGTTCCTTTTCCATAGACAACCCCCTGGAAACAAAAAATACTGCACTTTACTTGAGAGCTTGATATAGACCCTATCAACACTTCCAGCAACCCCACAAACCTCACAGCTGGTATGCGTAGACTTTACTTCTCTTGATGTGATTCTTTCTATATGTCTATAAAAGTCAACACAAGGAGAATATGTGGCATATTTTCCTTTCTTCATGGCTATTAATTTGAAAAATAAAATGAAAATCATCCAGGAAAAAAAGCTAAGAGCATGTTTTAACAAGACCTGATCTTTTTCCTATAACTCCACAGATCGAGCACCTTCTGCAGCAGAATTAAATACAGTAGGTTTCTTGCTATCTCCCTGTATCCTGCCATTCACACTCTGTGCCTTTTCCATCTCTGATATGCACTGTCTCACCTTTTTTTTCCATCATTCCCCAGCTCCCCTTTGTTGTTGTGATAACAGTGGAAAAGTTCCCTTTCAAGTTGTGAGATACAATCAGCAATTTAAAAAAAATCCCTCTCTTTGCCATTAAATGAAACAGCAGAGGAACACGGTCTCAGCACCTTGGTCCACAGTTCAGAGTTTTGAGCTGCAATCACTACTGTGAATTTGAGCTTGTGCAAAATACTTCATTATTTTGATCCTTTCCAAAACAGTGATTGAAAGTTTTCAAAAGCTTTATAGAGATTTTGGTGGAGGGAACAAGATACTTTAGAATGAGGACATATCTTACCTACCTTGGAAACTTCCTCATTAGCCAGGATTCCTAAGGGGATAAAATCTGGCACCTCACTTTCTGCTCCTACCTCCTCTAGAGTCCAACAAATCAAACTGGACACTTAAATCCAATAGGCTGCATTTTCTTTTCCCTCTACATAGCTCTCTCATTCTTCATTTTTGGTTTGTTTTTTTTTTTTTCTTGCTTTTCAGCTTTTGTTTTCTCTTTTCCTGTTTTTTAATAAACAAAAGTGAAGGTTACCCAATGAATCTTGAACATAATAGCACAGTTCTTCTCTTTAATCTTTCTTTGGACACATAAATGGTCAAGTCAGAGGTGAATTTTGCCAGTACTAATGAAAGCAAACTGAAGTTCATATCTCTTTTGTGAGTTAATTTTCAGCATGTCCAAAATGGTTTTGCAGGTATTTGTTCAGCTGTCAATACTTTTCTTTCTCTAGCTAAACTGTAGTTTATCAGGGCTAAACAATTATGTTTAAAATCTAGTATTTAAAAAAAAAAAAAAAAGAGAAAAAATTCATTCTTGCACCATTTTAACTTTTCCTAGTTGGTGTGAGATTAAGAAATAATAAGTTTAAAAATACTTCTCCAAAAAGCAATACTTGGGGAATATTGTGCTATTAAAGAGCAATATTTAGCAAAACGCTTGCTGCCAGGGACTTTTTCAGGGACAAATGTGCTGTCCCAGAACATCCTTTGTAGCTCCTCCAAGTTCTCAATATTACCACTAGTGGTCTAGGAGGGAACCACAATTTTGAAACATGACTTTAATTTTATTTTCCCTGTTACTATATTGACAGAAGAACAATAAAAAGTCCACCTGGAACTTGAAGTAAACTCCTCCGATAGAACAAAAACATTGCAGCTTGAAGGTGCCCCAATAGAGAAATAAAATACAACTGAGGAACTGTTAAAGCAACACAATTGTGCTTCTTCACATGTGCAAGAGATACTCTGACTTCCTGGAAAAATGCAATTATTTATCCGTTGGACTGATAAATGCAAAACTTGGCTATGTGCATTGTCATCAAAAACAGCCTACCATGAAATAGAGCTGGCTATTACAGCAGGTCAGAGGGAACTGCTTCTTCTGGAGTGGAGTTTTGTTGTGGTTGAACTGGTATGTGGGGGTGTTTTAGTGGTTTGTTTGTTTATTTGAGATTTTTTTATACCTGGTCCACGACCTTACCAAGTTTCTCACCAACTTGGATTTTTGGAGAACACTGAGTATTCAAAAAAAGATTGAAAATCCTTGGAAAGAAGTAAATAATAATATGTTGGTTGAAGTTCTGAATATCAGGATTCACAAAATTATTCTTCCATTATTTTTCTGCCTCACCAATTGTAATAAAATGCTTATTTATATTTTCTTATTTTATTTCAGTAGCTATCAATCAGGCCTCTAATTGTACTTTGATTTTGGATAATTTCTATTTATAGTTTTCATATGTGTGATTTGTTTAATATTATTTCATATTTTACTCTGCAATCCAAGCCTGATAGAACATTTATTTACTTGAACGTTTCACTTTTAAATTTTTAAAATAAAGGCCGATTATACATTTTTGGGTTTTCAGATATGCTCAGTGTTTAATTAGTTTTCAATTTCCTTGGGTCAGAGGTTTAAGCTACATTTGCTTACAAGAAGGAAACAGTTGAAGTCTTTCCTCCATTTAACACTTAGTTGCCTGCTCTGGTAGAATTGTTTTCTATTCCATTTTGTAAAACATATAATTGTCAGAAGTTTACCAATGAGTCAGAACGTTTCTAGTTCTTCAACTAGATCTGAATTGGCCACTACTCTTTTCCTTTCCTGGTCCAAACTTAGCATGAAATAACAAAAGCATTTTTTCTCCTCCGGATTTGTGTGTATCTTCCCAAAGCTTGTTAAAACTTTGAACCTGTGCTTTAAATTTCTATTTTCAAGCACCCAAAGTCAATTCTCTGAAAGTTCAGCCTTATCATTCAGATCTTTAGATAATGGGATTTCAAACCCAAACTTCCACTACGTCCAAACCTGGTCGCATTGTTTACTTCCTGTGTCAAAAGCCTCAAAGAGAAACACTCAGACACATAGTGTGGCATGGGATATCATTTGGGGCTTCTAAAATTTGGTGTATTTATATTATGAGTCTAAATTCTCAGCTGAAATCAAATTGTCAGAGTCAACAACATTTAGAGAACAGAAATACACACATATTTCTACTGTTTAAAAAGTTTAGGTTATCTTCTGTCCTCTGCCTTCCTCTCTGGAAATGCATGGGGGTCACTTGTGGATCATATGTAATATCTGCCAGATCTACACAGACAATTCAGGTGCTCTGGGGTGTTTCACAGGCCAGTAAACATCATTATCTAGATAACTAATCTGAACACATACTGGTTAGCCAATTGAATCATCCTCTAGGTCATCTAAACTCCATAATATACAGGGTATTAAAAGTCAATATATCTAATGTCAAATCCTTTCAAAAGTGTAAAAATGAAGCTCCTGATAGTGACTGTTTGCATGAAAGTGGCTGGTGGTATCTTTACTAAATTTCAGTCCTTTACCTTGGTTTTCAGCTAGTTCTGATGAAATGAGGAGTTCATGTGAGATACGAAGAGAATGAGCCTCATCCACTGAACAACCTTTCTACAAAAGCTTATGAAATTTAGCAAACCATAATTTAGGCTTCAGAATTACAGTTAACCAATCATTCAATTAGTATGTCTTTAATTATTGATTGCATTAATACTGTTTATTATTAATTTGATATTTTAATGCTATTTAATATTCAATACTCTATTAGTAGCTAATACTGATAAATCCATTCTAAGAGGAAAAAACTCAAACAAATGTAAATTTTGTCATGTGAGATGGAAACCAAAGACACACACATACAAACATACACACAGTTTTATGCTGAGATACAAAACAAAGGAGTGATGATGTTGGATTTTGGACTGCATTGGGCAATAATTCTTTTCTCTCTAGCAATTTGCATAATTTTTCCAATAACCTTACATGACTGTTGACCTTACTTAGATCTTTTCCACACTTTCATTAAAAATATACATTTTTGCTTTGCAGTGCTTCTTTTAGGTTTAGCACAGTCTTATGGTTCTCCTCTAATAGCAAAGGTAATTTTATCTTGTGTATGAGATTTTGAAGCAATTTTAGCATTAAGTGCTACTGAAACATATGGCCCAATATTTATCTTGTCTTATGCAACATCAGTTTTATATAAAGCATGCTTTCCTGAAGCTGTTAATCTTATGAGACACCGCTTATTTTACAATATTTTTTTACTCCAAAACTTTGGGAGTGGGAAACCAATTTAACATGAATCTTTCTAATGACTGGGAACAATTGTTACTTTGGTGCTTGGCAAACAATTAGGCTGACACTTTAGGATCAACCCAGGACAAGAGGTTTTCCTTCTAAGTCGCCATTAATGGTAAGGGGTCAGTTGAAAACAAGGATTGTGTTCCCAGCCCAAGCCAAACATAAGTGACTTGTGTTATAGAACTGGTGGGAATGTCACCTCCCCTGCATCACTGAATGAGACAAGGCTGCAGACTGTCGATTACAATTCTTTTCCAGCAATTTGAATAATTTCCTATGATAATAAAACATGAATTATAAAGAACTCACATATTTATTTCCCATGGCTGAATTGCATTTATGTTTTCGTTTCATTTTTTACTTGTAGTACAAAAATTTATAAGACAAAATCCTTCATTTTCTGGTCATTGGTAATTAATGTTGCAATGGCAAAACTTTTTAAGCAGATACATAAAAAAAAAGTCAATATCATGCCAGGGTCTCATTTAAATCAATACTAGGACTACCATACAGGTGGTTTTTTTTTTTCCTGTTTGTTGGGGTGTGTTTTGCTTTCAGACAGTTTTTCCAGTTTAATTTCTCAAATTGTTGTATAAGGTCATTCTGTGTATTAAGTTGGTATGTTCCTGTTTCCCCCTATGTTTTATCGCAATGGTTCTGTCTCGGGCTCCCTCCCCCCTCCCTAATGCAGAAACTCCCGCGTTTGTACTGTCAGTTATGTTAGCCCCTCCTTGTTTTTCTCATTATCTTGGTTTCTCCTCCCCTGTTGTTATGTCAACCTGCCTGCCCATCACTCTCTGCCCACTCCCCTGTCCTAGAAACTTCTGCCCCGGGCAGAGGGTGATTGGAGCAGGGGTTGCAGTCCCTCCCCAACCGGTCCCTGATTTGTTCTTTGTGTGTGTCTATCAATCGGTTCTGTAACTTAATTTGTCCAGCTGTGGCTCGTTCCTCCCCCTGGGGAGTTGATAAATATCTCTAGCTGCAGATGCCTGTGTGGCAGTTCTGCCCCTCAGCCAGGCAGTCTGTCATTGCCTTGCTTTCTGTTTTCCCCCCTTTTCTTTGGGCAGTTTTCTGCAGCCCTGTCCCCTACCCTCCTTTAATAAACCTTCTCGCTGCAGAAGATTGCTGCCTCCCTCGTCTTATCTCCGCTGCGTTCGCCAGTCGCTGCTGCCTGCCCACCGCCGAGGGAGAGGCCTTCGCCCACCCAGCCGTGGGCGAGCTCTCCCCTAGCCAGACACTTGCTCCGTTTGCCTCGCGGCTCGGAGCGAGGGCCGGCCCAAAACCAGGTTGCGGCGCGCTTTTGTGGGGCTAGCCGGGCCCAGGCGTGTTTGCGCGACCGCACCCTGGAAGTGTTCAAGGCCAGGTTGGATGGGGCCCTGAGCAACCCGGTTTAGTAGAGGGTCCATGGCTGGGCTGTTTCAACCAGGCGATCTCTTGGAAGGCCCCTTCCACCCAAAACCATTCTGTGATTCCATGATTGATGCACATGCACAAAAAAGGGTTAATACTCAAGTGCTGATCTTTAAATTTGCCATCATACAGTTAATGTTTGTATGATACCATACTTATACTCCTGCATGAGTTTAACTTTATAAGACAAAAGACTATTGGGTATTTCAAGAGAGATGGATGTTGGTACAATCTATTATGTAGTTGTCCGTACCCTACGTTAATGTTCACTGAAATGTAGAGATCATCACACACTTTATATGAAGATATATGCGTAATAATATTCAGAACCTTAATAGAATGGAGGTTTTTTCACAGTCCTCAAAGGAATCCAGTTTCTGTTGTCCATTTCTGGAGGTATAAATGTTGAGGTATTTTCTACCCAGGTAAAGGATATTTTGACTTTTTTTTTTCTGATAACTGAGCTAGTTAAATGTTTTAACTACTTGAAAAGATGGATTTTCCTCCATTAGGTAATTTCCTTGATCTATTGTGAATCCATATATTATTCTCTGATATGCCAATATATGGCTGGAAAGCAGCCTTCTAGAAAATGACCTAGGGGTCCTGGCAGACACTGACTTGAACATGAACCAATAATGTGCCCTTGTGGCAAAGAAGACAAATGGTATCCTGGGATGCATTAGGAGTATTGCCAGCAGATTGAGGGAGGTGATTCTTCTACTTAGCACGAGTGATGCAACGCCTGACAGCTTGCGTCCAGCCTTGGGCTCAAGAGAGATGTGGACACACAGGAGACATTCCAGGAAAGGACCATGAAAATGATGAACAGTCTGGAGCAGATCTCCTATGACAAAAGGTTGAGGCTGCTTGGCCTAGAGACAAGAACTCTTGGGGGAATTTAATCAAAATACACCTGAAATGAAGGTACAAAGAAGACATGGCCAGTGACAGGAGTAAAGTCAACAGACACACAATGAATCACAGGTAGCTCTATCTGAACAACAGGAAGCTCTTTTTCAGTGTGAGGGTGACTAAGCACTAACAGAGCTTGTTCAGAGAGGTTGTGGTGTCTCTATCCATAGAATTACTCAAAAATTATCTGTACAAGATTCTGGATAACTGGCTGTAGATGACCCTGTTTGAGCAGGGAGGTTGAACCAAGCAACATCCAGCAGACACTTTTGACCATTCTGGGGTTCTGAAATTCAGCAATTCTATAAATACAGTTTGCAGAATTTTCAAGATATTTTTGATTTTTCTGTTTGTTAGTTTTATTCGTGAACATAATAAGGTCTGGTCTTGAAAAATGATTTCAAGAGATTGGAAATAAAGTAATTACTTCATTGTTAAAAGACTGAATTAAAATCACCAACATTGAGTTGACTGGATATTTTATAGAAAATACATATAGGTCATCATCTGACTTATGCATCCATAGCAGGTTAGTGTTGGGTAAAGGCCAAGCTTGCACCCTGCTGCCATCTTTTTTTTCCTCCTCAGTGGGAGAAAACAGGATGTGAAAACTCATGTCTCTAAGTAAAGACAGTGAGACCCCTTGTATTTTACTGCTGTGGTCAAAAGAGACTAAACTTTGGGAAGATAATCTAATTTACTGACAAGTAAAATAGATTTGGGTAGTGAAAAACAAGGACATTGAAACAATGCCTTCCCTATTGGCTCTTCAGAATTCAGCTTCATTCCTTAGCTCCCGACTCCCCTATTCCCAACTGACCAGCATGGGTAGGGGCATGGACAGTACACAGCCGTTCTCCTTCTCTGTTGCTGTTTTTCTCTCAAAAATTTCACCTGCTCCAATGTTGGCACTCTACACTAGCTGCAGTGCCTTCAGGGAAAAAAAAACTCCACTCTAGCTTGGCGTGGCTCTCCATGGATTGCAATTATTTTAGAAAATGGAAACCTGATCGGGTTCTCGTGCCTCATGGTGTGGATATCTGCTCTGACAGGGAGAGCTCGTCCTCCTCCTGCCCTGTTCTTGATATTCCTTCAAATGTTTCTCACTCTTTTCTAACTCCCTCTGTTGCTCCTGTTCATCAGTTTTACCATTAAAAAATTTAACTTTAGATTTTAACATTAAAGCCTGGACTAAACATTTTATCAACAGTACTTTCAAGGTTTGGGCTTATTTGAAAATGTTAAAAAATGTTTTCTTTTCTATATTTCACTTTGTTAAAAGCAAAACCAGCAAATTATATAATCTGTTGGAAAAAAATCTCATTATAAACTTTATTATGAGACTAAGAAAATATACGGATAATGTAATTTCATTTTATTAATCCATCTTTTGTTCTAAACTATTTTATTAAAATGCAGAGTTATTTTGTAGAAAATAAGAGATGGAATAATCACTAAGAAAGAGAATATTCTCTAATAGTAACAGGGCTTCATTTCAGCAGCTTCAGGTTCACACTTTAAGAATATTCTGGTACTCACAGATTTGGGTAACATTTCTGGGGTATTGAGAATCATTTGCAATATTCTTTTGTAATGTTCTGTCCTGGCAGGCATTAAAAAAATTAAAGTCTTTCTGACTAAGATTCTATTTCCTATATACTATTAGGTTGAACAAGAATCTGAGTTTTAGAGCCAAATCTTTATTCCAGAGATCAACAGTAAGTCTGCTGGAGCCCTCACATTCAGAAGCACAACGATTGTGAAGAAGAAGGATAATGTGTCGTAAAGTGTGTTTCACATTAAGCTGAGTTAAAATATTTTGGGCTCAGGTCTGACCAATACTAACTTGAGGCAAAAAGGCTGGCTGAACACCTGACTACCTTCTTGGCCTCTCAAGCCTTTTTCACTTACTTTCTTTGGTACAAGCACAAACACTGCAATTTGCTTATAGTAATGATCAGTTGATCATTTTAATTTATGAATTAAATTATTATGCTCATTTTCAGGTTTGTTATCAGTTGCCATTCAATTGAAAAACTATATATATCGTCCTTACAGGTACAGTCCTTACTATTATCAAAATCATGAAGTCATCAGTTCAAAGAGGCTTAGATAGGGCCACAAACTTAACAGCAACTTAATCAAGTGAAGAGAGATGCTTAGAAACTTGACTCCCATATTTTGTGTAAAAAGCTAAACAGCAAGAAATTAGATTTCCTTTCTTCACTAGTTTGTTTCCAGGCTAGCAGCCTCTACAACTAAGAATAAGGAGAACTTGTAGGCAGCCCCAGAGAGCCAAATTAAACAATGGCTGTTACAGCAAGGTACATTTTTCTTGTCTGTTTTTTTTTTCTTATCACTGAATAATATCTTTCAGTTAAAAAGAGACTGTAAGTCCAGGAAGACCTAGTAATTAGTGAGCCAAAATAAAGATCATATTCCTTCTTGGAAAATAAAGAGGGAATTCAAGATGCTAAATCAAACAAACACAAGGAAGTATGTGTTCAGAATCCCAATTTCTATTGTGTGCAGTCCTCACACATTGCCAGGGACAATAAGAACCGTCCAGCTAAAAGGAGTAAATAATGAAAACATTGGTATCATATCAAGAGGAGATGGATAACAGAGAATTAACCTAAAGACATTCCCTATATGAAAAATTATCCTAAGGAGCTTGACAGAAAAGAAGGCTCTGAAAGGTGTGTTTATTTGAAAAATATTCATGTAAGGAAGCTTTTGACAAGTAGTATCAAAAGAGCTAAGGGAATAAAAGGTTCCAGAACAAAGAGAATTGTTGATTTAGTGTGGTACATGCTTAATATACAGCATCTGGTCTTGCCAGTCAGCACAGTCATTCCATAAAAGAAAGCATCAAAAAAGGTATCCTTTTTCTTGCTGTCATGAGTCTTTCTTCAGATCTTAATTAACAATAATGTTTTCAAGTTTTCAGTTTATTAACAAAAGATCTAAAAAGATCAAGGGAATACGCCTGGGTTTCAAGGCTGTTATACAGTAACCTTGTAATTCCCCTGAGAGATGTGTTTGAATATTCTAATGGACTCCATCTAATCACAGGCACATCAACAGTTCAAAGCTAACACTTTCATCATACATTGATTGTGGGCCTATTCTATCTCACCTTATCATGTATAATATCCAGAGTATTTAGGGATAAATATGCAACATGAGTGTATTGAAGTACGTGCACTTACCTAAAAGTTCTTGCTCTCCATTTATGTGCTGATTTTGACTGGGGTAGATTAATTTTCTTCACAGTAGCCAGTATGGGCTAGGTTTTGGATTTGTGCTGGAAATGGTATTGATAACACCGGGTTGTTTTAGTTATTGCTGAACAACCCTTACACAGAGCCAAGGCCTTTTCTGGTCCTCACCCCAACCCACAAGTGACAAGGCTGGGGGTGCATGGGAACCTTGCAGGGGACACAAGCAGGAAAGCTGATCCCAGACTATCTGGTATCATGCTTAGAATATAAAACTAGGTGAAGAAGAAGAAGGAAGGAATGGGAAGGATGTTCACTGTGGTAATGTTTGTTTCCCCCGGTAACTGCTAAGATCTGATGCAGCCTTTCTTTTATGGGGATGGCTAAAACCTGCCTGCTCATGGGAGGTAGTGAAAAAATTCCTTGTTTTGCTTTGTTTGTGTATGCAGCTTATCTCAGCCCATGACTTTACTCACTTTTTCAATTCCCTACCCCATCTCACTGTGGAAGAAAAGAAACTGGCACCTGTGACTAAAAATACAATTCATTTGTCCCGTGTTCCCAATATAACTATGATTTTCATGGCTTTTTACAAAAGTACTGAATTGTGTCTAATGTAATCTCATAAAGCACTGAATACCCTTATATTTCTCCCCTCAAATATCAGCAGAATTTTGTGTCAATATGCAAATGTATTACTTTTTCCGTCTCCAAAAAAATTGTTCTGTGATGTTGTCATGAGGAAATACTGAAAGGTTTACTTTCTCTTCCCTTTAAAATATGTGAAATATGAATGGAAGAAATGAAGTAGCATACTTTTAAAAAAAAAAGTCTGTTTATTAATAATTAAAAAATGATGTGATTAGTCTCTAAATGAATATGAATTACTTCTTGCTAACTACTTTTTCGGTAATGCCAAGTTTAATGACATGATTTACAGTACTTAAATAACAAAGTATAGGAACAAAGGAAGGGCAGGGATGATGTTGCACCAGCATATGGCCTGCAAATTACAGTATAAAATTACAGTACAAAATCTATGAAATAAATATTTAAAAGAGGAAAATTAAAAACAAAAAAACAACCCTCAAAAATTATTTGGATTATTACTCCTATTTTCACAGGTCATTTCTTCTTTTTGAAAAGTCCTTGGTATGCATGTAAAATGCAATAATAAAAAGCCTGAGTTCTTCAGTTGAACTGAAGAAACTCAAGAGTGTGTCCCGAGGCAGACTCATAAATCTCATTTTTGCTTTGGAAAAAATATTTTTTTAGGTAAGAACAATATTCTTTGTTCATTTAAGGGGAATTTTTGTGGACCTGCACAGTAATTTGCAAACACTGTTGTGAAACAGGATGCATTCTTACTGGGGAAAGAAATAAACTGAAGTATTAGCATTTAGTTATTTTCCATGCCAGGAATGAAGATGTTCAGTTTAGAATTGCATGCTGAAAGTCTGAATGCGCCTGTGATTATTCAGGTGCTTGACCATTCATGCTTTAGCAACAACATAAACAGTGAGGGAATGATAACTTTTTAATGTAATTATAAGAATGCTTTTCTTCTGTAAATAAGATTTCTGGGTACTACGTCATTTTACATAGAAATGCACAAAGTACTGACTTTCATTCATTAGCAACTAGGAATTCTTTATCTACTGACCTAACTATATCCCCAGCTACCATTGTCATCTTCCCTTCTGCAAAATAATCCCTTCTGAGTTTTTTATTCATGCATGGCTATATTAAAAAAAAAAGAAAACTAAGGGTGCAGCTGTCCCAACCTCCCCATTCCTATTATGTATCTTATTTGTAATTGGCTTTTGTATGTGGGGGCTGCCTGATGGAGCAAGCTGATAATTTTGTAACAATAATAATGTGCCATATTGTGCTATGGACATTTCCTTTCTAAAGACCATGTAGCTGCCATTTTTTTGTGAGCCAAACATCAAGAACTATAACCAATGAACGCTTTATTCTGCTGACATTTAGTTGCTTTAGTGAGCAAATGGCTACAGCCAGATTAATGCAGTGAAGCTTTGGGCTCTGACATAGCAGTGAGTATAACTTTCTACAGAATGTTTATGGTTGCTCTTTCCTCACTTGTTTTCTCATTTATTTAGTAGCTTCTCCTTGCATAGTATAAAATTCCTTCAGGAATTCATCAAACAACTTCTGAACTGTAGCAGTTTGAATTCATTCTATCAGATGTCACAAAATTGGTGCCAGCTTTAATACATTTACTTATAAACTGTGATGGAATGGTGCCTCTGTTACTTAAAGTGGGTAGATATAGTGGAAATAAAAATTGCCAAGGAGTAGGACAGCTGAACATTAAAACTGCGACATTCGTACATTTTCTGAGTGGCTGGGCTGATGAGTGGAGATTAGCTCAGAATAGCTGTGACAGTTGACAGAAGTTATTCCTTCTGCAGTCTCCCCTACCTCAGACGCATGATCTATCCAAGAACTTTGACTTGTCTTTTTGTAACTATCCAGGGCTATAGTTTTCCAACACTCAAAACCTAAATAAGACCTGCAATAATACTACCCAGCTTGTTTTAGCTATGATCATCTTCTTTTAAAACTTTCCATAATGTCAAGAATATGGAGAGAACAGATGTAAATATGTGAATGCTTTACAAATACAGCATGCTAATTCCACATTTGGGTTTAATTTATTTGCCACATCTAACAGCTTCTTTAATACTGTGGGGTGTCCAAAATTTCTGAAGAGGGTTGACAGATGTGATGTGTAGGTAACCCTCTCAAGGCATGTCTGAATGACAGCTGGAGCTCAATCAGGTACACTAGGACAATTCAAATGCAGCTGTCTGTATATGGACAGCTAAGTTATATTTTCAACATTCAACATGGGATTCCACTGTAGTGCAAAATGTTTATATGGGAGCTAGGTGCTAAAGTTTCCACTACAATCACAAAATCACAGAATCATAGCATATGCTGAGCTGGAAAGGTCCCACAAGGATCACTGAGTCAACTCCTGACCCTGCACTGGGCCATCCCCCAGAGTCACACCAAGTGCCTGAGAGCATTGTCCAAATGCTTCTTGAACTCCGTCAGGTTGGTGCTGTGACCACTGCCCTGAGGAGCCTGTTCCAGTGTGCATCTGGGACTGCAGTATGTAATAACAAAAGCATCAAGTGGTACAAACATGATGCAAATAGTGTATTTTCAAATAGGTAGGCAAACTCTTCAGATGAATCAAGTTAAAGCAGAGTAACATTGTCAGGTATAATATAATATTGTAGAGTAATAGGAAAATATTATTGTGAAGGCATTGAAAGTTAAAGTTATTTCTTATGCACTGAAACATTCATAATTCTAGTACTTCATCCCCAAAGGGTATAGAGGTAAATGAAACAAAAGTGAGGCATATCTTCCTTATGTTCACTACAAGTATTAGCAATACAGAAGTGGGAATTGCTGTAATAACTGTTAATATTTATAACTCTGGACATGATCACAGATGGAGATTACAATAAAGGTAGCAAATGAAGCTCAAGTGTAAGCAAGATGGTAGTCTCCTGGAAAATCATAGAACTGTTCATTTCCCCCCCTTAATTCATACAGTTTGGCTCTTACTGGATATAGTATCTGTACATGGTCACACACTAAGCATATACCACATTGTAACTACCACGAGTTACAGAGTACCCTGAAAAGCTAGTATGGAGGTAGTTCTTTATTTAGAAGATATTTTACCTTTAGCTATAGAAAAATATTTGTTCTTCCTTTTTGTTGAATAATGGTAAAGACAATGCATAAAGCTAAGTCAGTATTTATATAACATTTTTTCATGTTCCTAGATAGCTACAGCAGGCCATATCTTCTCTTTATTTAGTAGTCAATGTTGTCTATTGACTATCCTTATAAAAGTCTAATTGCATTTGGATTCACACTATTTCCTCCTTTAAAATAATTTACTTTAAAAGCATTTTTACCATTCTAAAAACTGGTGCCATTTTCACTTCAGATAAAGTGTTTCTGTTTTGTGAAGACCAACACAAACACTGAATCTAACTTACTTCAGTCAGTTAAAATAAAATGAAACAGTGATTACTCTTGAATGATTGAAATGTTGAAAAGGAGCAAGGGGAAAAAAACCTCTAACAAACCCTAGGCCCTTTAAATTTATTTAACTTAGCAGTTATTAAAATCTTTCATTTTCTTCCTGTTTTTTTATTAATGTATTAAGTAAATTCCAAAGCACAGCTTAAAAAGTGACATGTAGTGTATAAATACATATTCTCTTCTGAAAGGATAAGCCGTATGTAAAGGATGGAAAAAAGAGTAAAATATGCCACAGCAAATACTGAACACTGTATATTTATTTTGAACTTTCATCTGGAGAGACAGAAGTTGTAGCTTTAAAAGAAATAAAAAATTATTACAATCTTTCAAAGAATTTTTCATTCTCAGCATAAGAGATTCAGTGATTGTGATTTTTTTAATAGCTTAAAAGCATCAAATTCAGCCAGTTACTGGCAGGGATGAGGTAAAAAAATAAAAACATAGTAGGCAGACAGGAAGACAAAATAAAACCCCAAAAAACCAAAATCCAAACTAGAAGATTCATGTGGACTAGAACTTAGGACTGGTTTCTTACAGTTTTGTCTATGGTTGGCTGACCTGAGTGACTAAGCATAGGTTTCACAGAACAATTTCATTACCCCTGGAAAAATAAAAAGAGCTTCCTCTCCTCTGCCAAAATAGCTATTTCTCTGCAATTTGTGAATCTAGAGACTTCTGTTCTTTATAATCATGTAGTTGGTTACAGTTTTGTATTGTTATAAGCCTTGTGCTGAACTTGTGAGGGCTCAGGCTGAGGCTCCTTATGCTTGTTCTGCCAAGACTTCTCTCACCCAGTCTGCAGTTTGAGAAAATTCCACAGCAAACCATGAAGGAATGGGATCAGTTTAGTTCTCTAGATGGACAGTATTAAATAGGATTCATCTTACACTTTATTTCTTATATATTCTTTTGGGAATATTTTTTACACTATATAGTATAGAGGGTTGTCATTTTACCTTGATTCTTGGTTGCTCTTGTACTCACAACCCACCCATTCTACCTGCCAAGCTAGCAGGCTGAAGGAATCACAGAAAAGGACTCCTGAGTTGAAGTCATAAGTAAGCTTAGGAAAAAAAAGTCCCTAATTAAAAAAAGAACATTAAAAAAAAAAAAAAAAACCTGAATAAGCAAAAAAATTGAAAATAGAGACAAACCTCAAGTTGCATATGTGTATTCAGAAGTCAAGAAATTCAGGAAAGGTAGAGAGAAATCTGGAAAATATCAAGCTTAAATAGCTTGTAAAGAATATATGATGCAGTTAAATAGTTTCTAGATGTATAAATAAAAAGAGGATACGAATAGCTTACCAGAAAGGATGGAGTAAGGTGAAAGGTAACAAGAAATAATTAAAGGTTTTCAGGAAGAGTAATAGTTATGGCTGGACACCAGTGGAACTATGTGGAAGTATAGCTTGCTATATTTAATGAGGAAAGCATTAACACACATTGGGTAAGCAATAAACTGATCTCTACATTAATAACTTGATTTTCAGAAATGATGCAAAAAATTTTATAGAAAACATTCTGCTAGCAATGCATGAAATGATGGGAAAATATGTTGGACTTTGTTTATGAAATAGAAGACTGTGTTCTCAGTAAGTATGATCATGTTAGCCCAATACTAACAATACACTAAGATTTGAAATTATTTTGAAGGAAAAAAAATATATAGAAGTTTAATCAGTATTGCTTATAATGGACCATCATACTTACAATGAATTTTAGTTCCATATTGCTAAGCATTTCTGAGGGGAAAAAAAAAAAAGAAAGGAAAACTAAATGGTCAACTGTAGGTAAGAACTCTATACACAATCTAAGAACTGTGAAAATATCCTGAGGATATTTCATAACATATCTAACTATAGGCAAATGTTTGGGCATAGATATAGTAATTTACTTCTTGGTATATCTACTTACCAATTTAATATATGTGGTTAACCTAGCCACTTATAGCAAAATCTGTAATTTTTCTGTTTGAAACTGAAAGTATGGTGCAGTCAATGCACTGTAAAATATCTGCAATAAAAAAAGGATGAGAATGCATAAAGACACAAATCAAAGTAAGGTTATCCTCAGGATAGAAATGGCTCTACTCAGGATCTTTTCTCCTTTCACTCTTTGGGATTTATTATAATCATCCTCTATGGCAGCACCCAGCAGAGTTTCTATGCTGTACTTAAAGCTGACTTTCTGTTTCCACCATAGCACTTTTCTTTTTTATTGATTTTAGCTTCACTGTTATATTCATCTTTTTCTAAAATTAGGCCCATATATTTTCAGCTTTATGGTCTTCATCCCACACCTCATCCTTCTTACACCTCTTTCTAAATCACTTCACTGGTGCTTAGCAGTAAAATGGATGTTTATCATAAATTGGCTTAGCATTTACTGTTGTTCGAGTTGTACATGGAGAGAAAGGAGGTAAAGTAGACTCTACCACAGCTATGATATACTTAAAAAGGTACACTAAAAAGTATTTAAAAATGCAGTAGTTTCAGTTCTCTTCATTTTGAGCATAAGAATATAACTGAATCAAAGCGGTCATATTCTTAACACAATTCTGTTTATATGAAGATTTACTTACTTCCCCTCTAGGGAAATCTAAAAGTATCAATTAAAGATATATTTTGATTAATTCCACTAGGATTTTTAAAAATGAAAATTAAAATTAATAAAAGCATCTACATAATAAAATCATTATTCAATTCCTTGCCCAAGAACTAAGATGCTTCAAATCTGAACTTTTTCTCAGTCTGGCACTGATTATATTCCAGGAGAGTTTGCCTAACCATGACGCTAAGTTATTTGCAAAATATGAGTATTTCCATTCTTGTTTAAATTAAGGACATCTCTAACCAGGAATGCCCAAATACTGGAAGTAAAGGGAGTCATATAAATGGAAAACTGACTTCAACCTCTTAGATAGATGGAAATACAGGAACAGGTAGGTTCTGATCGAAAAAACTGTCAAGAAATCAAGGTAAAATAATAACCCAAATATGGCAACAAGAAGACCAAAAAGAAAAAACTTAATAAATAAAGTAGAATAGAAGTCCTATTTATTATGTGTAGAAAACTAAACACCCTGAACACATCCCTTCCTGGTTTATTCTGGAGATTTCTCAAGAATGTACCTGAAGGATTATGCCGAAAACCAAAGTCTCAGGTTCTCTGTAAGAGATTTTGTAAGAAATCTAGAGCTATTCAAAGTTATAATCATCTTAAGTCCAGCAGGAGATCACCTCAGGCCTCTTGCAGTGCATGACTTACGAGTCCTAAAGTGTTGTATTGTTACAATTCTACTCCACTCAGGTTGTTAAACCCCTATTCTGCATTGCCAGACAACTAAATTTCTGAGGTGAGTCACAATCAGGACTGACTCCTGACTGGTTTACCTCCATCTCTCCAGGATTTTTAAGTATCCTAATTAAAAACACTCTGAACATACCTTTGTTTATAGTGTTGTTTAACACCAGCTGGCATCTAAGCATCACACAGCTGCTTCCTCACTCCCCTGCCCCAGCAGGATAGGTGGAAAATAATTGGAAGAGTAAAATCAAGAAAACTTGGAAACTGGGGTAAGGAAAATTTAGTAATACTAATACTAATAATAATTTAGAATATAAATAACAAAGAGAGAGAAATAAAGCCCCAGAAAGAGAAGCAATGCAAATTAAAATAGCTGTTCACCACCAGCTGACTGATACTCAGCCAGTTCATGAGCAGCAGGCCCCTGGACAACTTTTCTCCCAGATTTATATGCTGACCAAGACGTCATAGGGTGTGGAATATTCCTTTGGTAATTTGTTCCATCTCTGCTCCTTTCCAACTCCTTGCACACCCCTAGCCTGCTCTCTGGTGGGATGGGGATAAAAGCAGAAAAGTCTTTAATACTGTGTAAGGGCTGCTCAGCAATAAAGTAAGCATCCCTACTCAGCACAAATCCAAAACATAACCCAATAGTGGCTGTGATAAAGAAAATCAACTTGATCTCTGCCAAAACAGCACAGTTTAAAGGATTCACATGCAAGGTGACACAGTGAAAGACACACCAGGGAAATCAACCACTGGATTTTAGGTGACATATTGTGGGATACCAGTAAGGCTTACCTTTTATTTTGGAAGTTTGCTCATCTATATGCCTCATTTATTTAAATTACAATTTTTGTGTGTATACCAGTAAATTTAACTAAGGTTTATGTTGCCAGATATGTTTTTATGCTTGCTTGGGGATTTCAGGGATTGTTTTTAAAACTTTTAATAGTATTACACTTAAAAAGCAATAACACGTTGAAGCAATAATGTTCTGATGTAATGAATATCCTCAAGTGCTTCACTTCCAAATAAATGTGTCAGACACCTGTTGTGCATTTTTGCCTACATTTTCCCTGCATTATCTAGTCTTTACAGACACTGACTGTTTATAGCTAAACATCCTTTAACATAATGCTTAGACAATTTATTGCAATCTATGTATATTTATGCATTAGGTCTTTTCGACTAAGACTGTGACTGCGCAGCAAACCTCTACAATGGAAATTAACCCAGTGGAGACTGGGCAGGGAAATATGCCTATGAGGGCCTGGGAATATGTAGTGTGTGACTGACCAGAGCTGTTGAAATAAAGGCTGATTTTATCCCAACCCAGAAGGCACCAGCAGGTGAGTTTTGATTTAGATAAAAAGATATGTCATTTGAGTAGATCAGCCGGTGGGTTACATAGGGGTTTTTTTTATGTTCATTAAGAATGGGAATGTAAGAGTTAGTTGACTTGAATTGTGGAGTGAGTACATATGGTTCAACCTGAGTATAAAACCTGAAAAACTGTCAAAAGAATTTTGAAGACAGCAAGGAGTTTGAGATGACACCAACTAATGCTTTTCTTCATAGCTAATAGGGACACACAGTGCTGTGATGGTGAGTATACTATAGAGATTGGTAACTGGGATGTGTTCTGGGATTTAACTGTGTATTGCCATGACTATGGTTTGTTAAGTGTATCTTATAATTTTGCTGTGTTTCCAATATATTTTGTATCACTCTGATAAATCAGAAATATTGTGTAACATTATCTTCAAATAAGTAAATTTCATGTTATACATTGCACCTTCCACAGATGGAATATCATAAAGATGCCGGTCAGAGTCTATCGGACTGACAAAGATTTAGAAACCTCATCTGCCATTACCCAATTGAATATTTTATGTTATGTAATATTAAAACTCAGATTATTGCATTATTCTCTAAATTCAATTGCCTTTTTTCCTCACTGCCTCAATTTTATTTTTTTTTTCTGACACTGTGTTTTGCAAGGGGAAGTGAGTACTTCTGTTAATTTTAGCTATGGTTTGGCCTGAACTCAGTTCTCTGTGGGGTCAGACATTAGCAACTCCAGAGAATCAATCTCTTGTGGGAATTATTTCTAACATTTAAACTACCTGGTAAAGGTGATAGGTGGCAGTATGAAAAAGCCACAAGTTAACATATAAGGCTGTAAAACTTCAGATAAGTCAAAAGGCTTTTCCTAGAAATATTAAATTATTTAGGCGAAGAGTTTGGCCTAAGTAAGGTTTCCTGCTTTAGTCTTTCAATTTTGGAAACTTTCCCTTTGCCTCAGGCCTTTTTTAGACATCACCGTGCTATTTAGGACTTCCCTCCCAATCCTCCAGGAATGTTTTATTCTTATCATGGTTTCCCCACACTTACCTTTTGTTTAGTTGTTGCTGTGTTTCTTTCCCCAGGTATTATTCAGTCTCCATGAATGGTAGAGATTTTTTGTCTTCCTAACATTTACTTTTCGTATTCCTAACATTTTTTGTCTTCCTAACTGCAACCAACCTAACTACCAGTTTAACTGAGCAAATTTTATGTGCTTCTTCAAGAAAATGAATCAACCTTTGCTGATTTGTCCTATAAATGATAGGACAATAGAACAAATGTTGTAGAATAATATTGCTAATTATTATCCTATTTTACCATCAGAAAATTTAGAATTGTAAAAAAACACAGTACATGTATGTTTAAGATATTAAAATGACCCACAAACCTGTGTGTCTCTATTTTATAATCAAGTTTAGGCAGTCTTAAAGAAACCTATTTTGAAAATCCTCAAAAATAACTTTTCAACAGTCCCTTCACCTGTATAAATTTCATCGGGAATTAAAAAAGGTACTTCGTATTCTTAGTTAAATATTTTTAAAGGGCATGTTACATTGGGAAATATCTACTTCGACTTGCAAAGGTTTTAAATTATGTTTAACAAGTCAGTTCAAGATGAGAACAATGTTGAAACTTTTCAGTTAGTTGGTCTTTTCCTTCTAGCTTCGGATTTGAAAAGAACATGACAATTAACTATTGAAGAAGGCAGATATATTTTGGCAGCTCAAAACTTGGAGATTTGGTGACGAACATTCTCATATCAGGAATTTTAGTTACTTTAAAAGAAACGATCTGTAACCTTGGGATTTCCAATACCTTAGCTATTAAACAAGAACTTTTGGAAGGAATGCATTTATTGGTGAAAATTTCCTGTCTTCTTTATTTTATGTTTACACTTTATCCACACCTCGGGTACCATCACCTTTATCCCCACATATCTGGTATTACTTTAAATTTCTTCTAGCCAGTAAATAAATAAATAGGCAAGTATCTAAGTTACCTACAGATAAATATTATTAACAGCTCAAAATTATTTTTTTGAGATAAAGTATGAGTACTCAAATCCTGATATATCTTAATTTCATTTGAAATTAAAATTTCAAACATCTGTGCTGGCTTTTTGTGCTTTAGCTACAAGTACTAGGATGAACACCTGGGAATTTTTCGTTTTCATCTGATAAGTACTAAAAAGTAGGTCACCTGGAATACCTATTCATAATATGCACTCAAGCAGCATGAGGAATGAAGGGAACATAGAACACCTATTTCACAATTGCTACATATAAAGTTTTATATTCATGCTGAATAAGGAGTTTAAAACCTCATTTTATACAGGGGTTGAAGAATGCAGAAAAAATCAGAAACTTTCATTCCAAAGTGCCTTTACTCAAGTTCCTACCTCCACTTTTCAAAACTTATGTGGTCCAGGGAAAACTAGATTGTGCATTATCCCTTTGAAAAATTTTGACTTGAACTCTGCAGCTTTTCAGCTGAATCCTATAGAGTTGATATCAGTAAGAACAATCTGCAGTGGAGTAAGCCTGCCTGAAAGCACTGCTACATCATTAGATGATAGTGGTATGGGACAGGAAAATAACGAAAATAACAGTAACTTAATTGAGGTGAGGGTTTCCCAAAAGCTGTAGATTATGTCTTCCCTGTTCTAATGGTTTTTTATCTATATAGTGTATATACAAATAATATTTATGTCTAATATATATTTTATCTTGATTATATATATATTGCATATATATATATATATATAATACATAATATATATATATATTTTATATATATATATATATATATATATATGTATATATAGTGGGGTTGGGAGAAGAGACAAAAACAGACCCAAAAATAAACCTACAGATGAATTCTTAACAACTCCATATCTGTATACCCTACTTGGGGTAGGGGACAGAAGCTGATAGCAACTTATGTAACAATTGACTTTTGATATGAGGTAAGTCACAGAAAGGTGTCTGGGGTGATGGGACCAGCAAGGCTATCATCAGTTTTTGAGACATTAGAAAGTAAAAAACAAGGAAAAACGGAGAAGATATCCACGGATATCCAACCATTTGCTGAAGGCACAGAAACTTCTAATTAAAGTGTCATCAGATAAAGACATCCCTAGTATGCTTAAAAAATTGTTACATGAAACATGCACCTCAAAGATTCCTGCAGCTATTTATTACAAATTTTGGTAGCAGTTTTGCTTTTCTTTATGTACTTCATGGTTAGAGAGTACCATCAGAAAACCAAGGCTCTTACCAAAACTCTTTGCAGATAAAGGCGATTCTAACCCATTTTCTGGGATATAAGACAGTACCCAAACATCCATTTATGGGAATGAATAATTAAATGCATTTAGAACAATGCTGCTCCTTCTTGTTCAAGCAGGCCTACTCTACAAAAAGTAACATTGGATTTAGTATGCCAAAGGATAATGAGTACTGGCTGTGCTGACGAGCAGGAGTATCAAATGACTTACCAGCTAGTTATTTAGGAAAAGGGAGGACTGGGCTGGCCTTTGAGATTTTTTTACACTATTCATGTTTAAATCTGTAGATTTTAAAAGCAAAGTCAAACCAGTATTTCAGAAAGGATATTCCTTTTCTATGTGCGCATTAGTCCAGTTTCATTGTCTTCTATTTATTTTGAAATTTCAACTGAATATTAACTCTTTCACTTTAGTCTTTCTCACAAGGGAGTTAGGAATTTAATTTGTGTTCTTGTAGAGGTTAAATTTTACTTAAATTAACCTTTGTATTCATGTGAGGTATTCTAACTACAGAGTGTCCTTAACATCATAACTCAGTAATTTTGAAAAAAAAAGTGAATTTTTGACAAAATATTTACTGATACCTGGCCCTTCTGGGAAGAAGACGCTTGAAGTAGTGATTCAGGCACTGAGGCCTTGGAAAGACAAATATTGGAATTTAATGCCCATTTTTTCCCTATCAAATAGTCACAGATGGTGAATTTTATAGATCATCTTTTCAATGCAGCTATTTCTTTCAGTGCATAGTAAACTGATTGCAGTCCCTGAATGACATGGTCCATATCATGTTTTTGGGTTCAGTAACTTCACTCTTAACTTCAAGGCATCAGTTTTGGCTATAACATCAGGATTTTTCAATGGATTTTAACAGTTATGTATTGAAAAATTGTGAATGAGCTATACAATAAAACATGATATAATGAAAATTTCTCTGCCTCAAAAATTTCAGCAGAAAAAAAAAGCACAATTGAGAATAAATCTACAGGAAATAACGGAAATTCAGCTGTGGTTGGCTAATAAGTACTTTCTCCATTACAGTTTAACAAATGTTTAATTAATTAAATGTTCTTGCATACAGATACCAAATTACATATTAGAATTTAGAGATATCTTAGTTTAACCAAACTGTGTCAAAGAACCCAGTTTCGAATAATAGCAATAATTTTCAGCTCATTGGTGAGCACTGTGCTTTCAGAACTGCTGTACTTCTATAGTAATTCACCACAGAGAGAGGCCAAAGTAAACCGAAGAAGAATATAATTAGAAACGGTCTTTTAATCATTCTGGACATTTTCAACACTGTATCCAGTTCCCACATCCCTGTGTAAGGACCTAAAATACCTGGATTCAATATCCTCAGCAGATGACCTGCATATTCTCCTACAGCTATAGAAACCAAGTTCACTCTCTTAACTACACTTGAAATTCCATTTCCTTTCTGAATGATACAGAATAATTTAGATTTAATAGTGTCTTTTGTTATGTGCAGATTTATTTTCTCTGGTCTGACATCCAACCATCTGGTGGTCTCCTGAGAGAGCTCAGACCATGTGTATATAGGAAAGATAAAAAATCTGATAAAGGCCACTGTTCTAGTCCTGTGGATTATTTGGCTGCTGATTCAGGAAAGCAGTTTTTTAAACTCAGGAATCTCTTTGTGCTAGAAACTTGGCTTGTCTTTAATTGACCAAGGTCACAAGTGATGCTATTTTTCCATTGCCTGCCAACTATGTGTGCAATAGTTGATAAAACTCCTAAAATTAGAGAGTCAAGAAGGATTATAATTATTCCATTGGGCTGGATACAATAACTAATTTATGCACCTAATTAGAGATTTAGGCAAAACCTAAATATGTCAGAAGACAGTCAGAAGCTTCAAGCCTAGCTCTGAAGTTGTGAACTGCCCAGGAACAAGCCTGGTGGAAATAAGTCTGATTAAGCCTGCAAATGGCATAATGACAGTACCTGGACCTCCTCTTTCCGAACTCTACATGCACACAGACACACAGACTAACTCATATATATGCTATGACAATAAGGAGTAGCACATTAGAAATGCAACACGGTACCCACTCTACAGAATAGCTGAGAGCCCTGGAGCAAATTCCATTATTCAACCAAGAAAGGATTTAATTATTCAACCATTTTCAGTATAATGTCATGAATGGATGATTTAGATTGCTTGAAGAACTACTGCCAAAGGTATTAGTAAAAGTTGTATTATGATGATGTTGTAAGAGTGCATTTTAGGAAAGTCTGATGGCAAGGTTCACTCTATTACAGCACAATAATTTGATCAATGATTTAAAGTTATCAAGGCACAAACTAAAGTTACTACACTACAGGGTTATCTGTGATGTTGGTTGTTTTACCAAAGGTCTGACATTGGTATCCCAGCTGAAGGGGACATCACAGCCATGGACACAACACTGCCTCACAGCTTGAGAAAGAGCTTGAAAAAGGCTCAGTCAGACTGTCATACTTACAGGATAAAGTGGTTGACTCATAGTCAAACTGCATGTGATAGAAAAAGCAGACATGTGACCACTTGTATCCCCAACTTACTTTGTTACTAAATAAATTAGTTTAGAAAAGCCACATGCTATTCATGTGCTAATGGCTTCAGTTTTCAAGCTCATACACATCTCTCCTCACTGTATCTCTCAGGTCCTTTGTGGCTTTTCAATGGAGGGATTGAAGCTAGAGGAGTTTTTGGTCTGGCTATGGCTCAGGCCTTTACCTCCCTTGGAGCCCATACCAAATTATTGCTGGCTTGGTTAAGGAGCTGAGTGCATCTGTCACAAAAAACAATGCAATCAGTTGAACTATGCAACAAATAGGAACTGATTCTACAAATTACAAAAGTACAAAAAGGATCAGTGTGTTGTTCTCTAGTTAATTGAATTACCACTTCATATTAAAATTAAAGGACATAGTTAATTTCTATCTGACCCATGCCGTTGGAAAAATTAAAAGAACAAATACAAGAAAAACCTTCCATTAATTTAGATTTTATTTTACTCCAAGTGTGTGGCTTGTCCAAAAACGAACATTTAGGACATTAAAGGATTTAATCATATTCTTTATGATTAATGTTAAACTTTATCCCTGTCACGTACTCTGAGAAGCAGTTAAGAGACTTAGTTCCTCTCATTTATAAGCAGAATTGAGAGGAAGGAGCCCATCTGCCATTTCTTTTCAGATGTTTTGTTATGGAGGCCTGTGGGCCTGCTAGGGGACTTCCTGGGGCTATGCCCGGAATAATGCAGCCTAGACTTAAACCTCTCCCATGGACTCCTGTGACGTGCTGCCAATCAACCCCAGTGCCACCCCCCTGTTGGCCCATTGGCCATTCAACCCGCTGTTAACCATATGTGGTCAAGGTTCTAGCAGTTTCTTTGTTCTTTGTATTCTCGTTGGTCTGTACCCCTGTCTGTTTACTCTTGCATTTCCCTATTGGTCACTGTAACCCTTTTACTGGCCACACCTTCAGGTGAGTGGTTATTGCTGTTGGCTCCACCCCTCTGTAACAGTGTATAATCCTGGTCCCTCTACTTCTCCCTGTCTTTGCCTCTGGACCCTTTCAGTGAGTAGGCAAAACAAGCTACCACTGGAAACCTATACAGAGACCCTTCCTGCCTCCTGCATCTTGGATAATCAGCTGCTGCGTGTGAGTGTGGTGTTTGCTGTGGGCTTGGTGGAGCGCTCTCCTTGTGGGGACACTTCAGGAAGGCTGTATCAGTCTGCTTGTGTTGCAACACTATGCCATATTATCAATCCATACCACTAAAAGGTTATCAACAAGATGTATAAATTAACTTTTGAAGTGACATATTTGATTTTTGAAATGAAACTGTGTAAAACTCAAAAGTTTCCAATCTATTTAATGATAACTCTTTGAACAAGTGCATGATTTTACAGACAAAAAAACCAAGCGTCAATTTCACTAAATCAACTTTGACTAGTAAAACAGTTTATTTGAAGTGTATCACAATAAACTATTATATGGATACCTATCCCCAAATTATAACTCATATTCACACCTGACCATACACTTCCCAGCTATGGCAGTTGCCTGGTATGAAGTGTGTCTGCATCAGTAATTCAGTGTACAAATACTCTTTTTTACTGCAAATTCACACTCAATCTGTAGTCAGTGTTCTGAAGAACACAGCTGGGAGCATTCCTGATAATACATACAAAGCACTTTTGCTCTCAGTGTGTGCAATGAATCTGGACACCTGGGCACCACCTACAGTGGCAGTTTCTGCGAAGACAGGCTGTACTCCAGAAGGTCTTCCACCTCAATACTTTCTTGATGAAAGTGGACACCACTGATACAGGTGCATTTTAGACTGGCTGTGGTGTTTTTAAAGTTTATTTAACTAGAAATTACTTCTCGATCTTGTATCCCCATGTCATTGCACTAACATCTCTCTTCGTGCTATCTACTGAGGGGCAGTTTTCTGTGTCTCTCAATAGTTACTGTTGCCTTCTGATTTATACCTTTATTGTAGGCCTGGATATGGCCAGGGATCACTGTTGCACAGTAAAAGCACAATTAACATATTTTTTGCGTCTCTCAATTCCTTGTGTATGGAGAATTTTTGAACAATAAATGTTCTAAACAGCTGGATTTATGTCAGTATACCCCATATGCCTCTGTTGCAAAGATTACATGGTATTTGGGGCTTGGAGATAAGGTAGTAGTATTCACCTACCCTTTCCACAAATCTGAGTATAAATTAATTGTCATGGCACTGGATGATTTTATGTGAATCTTTCAGGAGAAAATATAGTTTGTGTCACCCTGTAGGATGCAGCTGTCTTCAGTAGATATTTTCAGGATACATCTGAGACTGATGGCTCCATGGAGTTGAGAACTGGGAGTGCTGGGGGCTCCCCAGGTGTGTCAGGGCAGAGTCAGGCAGCCAGGACTCATTCTATCCCTCCAGCCAGAACTGGGGCAACCAGATAGCACTGGGTCTCTCCCAGCGCCATCATCATGTGTGTGCCTGGGGACAGGAATGGCTCAAGGGTGGGCCAGGATGTGATCCCACAGGTGGGGTGCAGAATCATGCCCAGTGAGTGGACCCAGAGTTAGACACAGTCCCATAATGTCTGGACAAGGCCATGGGGAATAGGATAGGCCAAAGCCATGGAAGGGTGTCAGCACACAGGCCAGGCTCAATATCAGGCAGAGATCACTTTCTTTTAAGCTGCATGATTTAAGATATTTACAGATGAAGTTGAAATAGATAGCTGCTCTTTCAAGTACTGATTCTTGGATCATTGACCTTTCCTGTAAAATTTGTTTGCCATGTGGAATATTCACAGGTTTCTGAATAATAGTTGCTGATTGTGGAAACAAAATTGGCCATCTGTAGGTATCCATATATGTCCTAAAATTAGTGTCTTTGTAGTTTATTTTTAACTTCAATTTGCTGTGTAGTGTCCATCTCCTTGAAATAAGTCACACGTTCCGTGCTGTCAGTAGGAGGTCATGGTAACTGTCACTTACTTTCATGTCCATGTGAATCTTCTGCTTCAAGCAACTTCATAGACTACAAACATCTGGCAGCAGCAGAGCATGGTGTATTTTTCTGTCAGCTGCTGGAAACATCCAGGATTCTGCAATTCTCTTAGTAGAATGGGGGTTTGAGTGTTTCTTGCTTTTTTTAAGCTGCTTTAGTTGCAGGTTATCTAATAGTTTTATAAATCAGTGTTGTTAGGATTACTCATAGGTGGGTTTGAAGAAGAACTAAAATCAAGCAGGTCACAGATTTGTCGTTTTTAAGTAGTAGCTTGGTTGCGGATACAGCTGCCAACTGGGTTGCAGCTGCCTTCTGCAAAGTTTATTTGCTAACTGTGGGTTTGGATTGTGGCACAGCAGCAAACATGCTTAGTATTTGAAATATTTCCATTCTCAAGCTATGGATGTTTTGGTTTTTTTCAGAACTCTGAAATCTGTGTCAATTTACGGAGTATTTTTTATCCGACATTAACATTCTTTTTCAGCGTTTGTGAGACATTGGACACAGTTTAACCAGTTTTGTGTTGACATCTTTTTCTGGGTTACTTTCAGCTTGCATATGCATTCTGTAGTAGTTATTGTTTTCATGCTTTCCCAGGATAGTTCATTATTTTGGGCATGGTTTTTTTGGTGTAAGAGAAGTAAATCTCTTTTATCTCAAATTTATACATAAGAATATCTTCAGTGTTTTAAATGTTACACGTGGTTGTGAACACCAACATGTGTCTGTTTCTTCTTCTATACTCTTCTAGTGTTTTTGATGCTGTTTTTAAAAAATACCAAAAAACTCCCCAAACTTTTTATGCCTGTAGTGTCTCTCTTGCTTGAGTCATAGAACTTATCAAAATGTTTTAATCAATTATTTCAGTGTCTGAAGGATGATTTTTTAGTAGGTGTCCCATGCAATTGTAGGAATTTCTCTGTATCAGACTCAAGTCTCACAGCCTACAATAGACTACTTAAAGTTACTTTTCTTTCCCTGACATGTTCTCTGAACCTGGGATGCAGGACTTGACCCTAATAGTCCTTTGAATGTAAAGACTATCCACTTATGAAACCTTCGTGAGTGTGGAATGTAAGTACTTCCACATTTCTAACTTTAAGAAGCTGTCAACTCTCCCTGGAAATTCAACTTCTTTCTTTTTCTTTCTACCCTTGTCCTCTTTCTTTTCCCCTTCCTTTTCTTTGTGTAAATTGCAATAAAGTTTTACCTTTTTTCTCCCATACATTAGTTTTGTGCAACTCAGTTTTTCCTGATAGTGCTTCAAAGCTTAATCAAGTCTTTTTTGTTCATGGTATTTTTTAATGCTAATGCAACATTCATTTGGCAACGTTCTGTTTTTCTGTTGTTCTGTTCATTTGCCTAGTATACTCTCTTGCAGAGGAGTTACCTACACTGATAATGCCTACATTACTTTAAATAATGTTTACTGAGTAATAAAATAGAAGTTTTGTGAGTCTTAAAATCAAACAGGTTCTTTATTAATTGTAGTCATTACACTCATTACACAACTGCTCACTGTTTCAGCCGACGTAGACACTTAATAACTTGCCATTACTTAGAACAAATCTTTCTTTTTTGTAGCCCACAGGCTTCTTCCAGTTTCCAGATATTGTTTCAGGTGAGCCTTTAAACAACCTGCCCTGAACTTCTTAAATCAGTGAGTCAGTAGATTGTTATTCAGTAAACGTGTGTCTCAGCAGCTCACCCATTCAGAATGATCTTTCCTCTTATGGATCTTTCCTTTCTACACGTTCTTATGGGAACTGGAGGCTGATTCCTCGTGAGACAATACAGGTCGTCTAGTTCAAAGTTCTTACTGAGAGTAGTTTCCCCATTGGCTAACTACAGGATATGTAGTAAAAGGTCACAGGAGGTAATTGGTTGGAAGCTCCTTAGCATGATTACATTCAACATCATTTAGATCTGGAATAAGAAACTGGTGAAATTTAGGACAATAAAAATGATATATCAGCCTTCTGTCATGAATGTTTGCTACTTCCTGACCCTTTTTGGTCTCTTGAACTGCACAGTTTCTGAGCTAGATGATAATTACAGTATCTCACTATTTATTATCTCCTGCAAATGTCATTAATTTTTCAGTAGTTAGACATGTTAGGAAAGAGACACAATTTTCTGAGCCGCTGACCAGTACTGAACCACAATTCACTGTGAGGATACAGTGATGGAAATCCATCTTTTAAATGTTATAGAAGGTTTTCCTTTTGATTATGGTTAAAGAAATAAGAAAGTAAAATTTTGTTTTCTGTAAGAACATGTACAGATGAGTTTCACAAACTGTGATGCACATACAAAGTTAGTCTTAAACTAGTAGGAAGTCTGTAAAGGACTTGTCAGAACAGAAGCCAAGTTCTCAGCATGGTTCAAAGTGATGCCTCAAGGCTGCACCAAACCCAAGTTCATTGAAATCTGATCTTTGAAACTAAAGCATACTTGTGAATGTTCTCGCACTTTTCACCTTTGGAATGAGGAATCAGCCACACAGTGTTTGGAAAGCTATAAAACTTTCTGTGGTCCTTTGAAATCTTGGACATAGATGCATGCACACTGTTTTTCCATCTGCTAAGTGTTTACCAGAAAACTCTTAAGTCAGTTCAACCTGTGGACACCTGCATACTAGCTGAAGTCAGAAAGTGTATGGTTGAAGATCATGCTGCTAGAGACTGAGTCCTGCCTCCTCCTGTTTTGTCTTGTTTTAGCATTTTGTTGTTGTAGGTTTAGAAAATTATTTTGATGATATTACAGACTGTTGCTATGACATCCTTAATATTTGCACTGCAGAGGAATTACCAAAAAATAACATCCTTGAAACTACTCTTGATGCAACGTAGTAATCCTCCTGTTGCCCTTACTCTAAACTATGATAGAAATGTGGGCAGGGTCTTCAATTCTTTCATTCTACTCTACAGACCCATATTATGTTTTATATTGTGTGTTTGTCATTTCTAATTTGGCTCTGTACTAATTGCACAGCTGAGCCTCCACTCCCTGTACATTTTTGAACATCAAAATATTTTATACTTTGTGCTGCTGCTGACTACAGCTCACATCCCTTTTCCCTCCCAGCTGTGTGTTCAGTGCTCAAAGAGCTTTTCACTATGCTTTACTTGAGCAGAGGAATAATAGGCCACATTTTTCAATGTTTTCTCAAATTCTTACTGCTTCTTGAAAATGTCTGCAGTTTTTGTATGTTCTAGTTAATATCTTGTTAAGAAAGCCTTTACCACATAGAAATTAAAAGTGAAAATCCCAAACACACAACTCTGCAATGCATAATGATTCAGGCATGGTGAAGAGGTGGTAATAAACACCTGACATTCTCTTTAGGTATCTCCTGCACATTATTGTGGAGCATGTTTTTCCACTATACCTTTTGATCTTTATCCACAGTTGTCAGTGCAGCTGTGGCAATGTTCAGTTCTGTGGCTGAGTGCTAGATAAAGATGTATGTGTGGATTTCCAAAACCAGGAACAAAACAAGGAAGAACAGAGAGCTCTGCAAGGAACTGGCAGCTTTAACTGGCAGCTTTGTGAGCAAGACTGACCCAGCTTGGATTTTGCCAGTCAGGAAGTTGAAGTAGTTACCAACAAGGCTGAAAAGGTTATAAGTGCTTTCACCGCTTCTGACTTTATCACCACTGTCAGGCCCCAGACCTTGGGAACAAAAATACAGGTTGCTGCGAACACAGACCCACTCTCACTGAGTGTGTGAACTACTATAGGAGCTTGATCCCTGCAAATCGACGGGCCCTGCCAATACGCACCCAAAAGATTGGCTGTTAGAAGAGCCAGCTGACACTGTTGTGCAGCTGTTCTCCACAATCTTTGAAAAGTCACTGGGGGAAGGCTAATGTCACCCTCATCTAAGAAGAGTTTAAAAGAGGTTCCAGGAAATTTTAAGCTCATCAGTCATACTTTAGTCCCTGGGAAAGTTAGGGAATGAATCCACCTAGGGGCTATCACAAGTCAAAGGAAAGATGTGTTTGAGAAAAGTCTGCATGGATTCATCAAGGGTAAATTTTTCTTGACAAATCTGATTGCCTTCTATGACAAAATAACCTGCTCAGCTGATGTGGTGTGAGCACAGGTCACTGTCTACCTGGATTTCTCCAAGGCTTTTGGTGTGGTCCCCACAGAGTCCCTGGAGAACTTGATGATAGGCTAGTATTCCAAGAACTTGCTAAAACGCACAGACAAGAGAAACACAAAGTTTCTCTGTTCAACAGACCATTCTTTGGATGGTTTTTTTGGTTTTTCCTAATTTAAAAAATATTCCAGTCTTTTCATAATCCAGACACATGGGCCTTCTTCAAAATACCTAATATATAATGGTTATTAAAGAATGAGAAATACAGGTGCAAGTTTCTGTTTGGTTTACTTGGATGTGATGAAACTGATGAAAGTGCGCCTCCTATTTGGTGTATATTTTCTATCTTTGGTTTTGTGTAAAACTAGATGGAATTATGCATGTCTTTATTGATGACACTGTTTCACTAGGTATGAATAATTAAATACCCAATGCTTGCGAAAGAACAGATTCAATAGCCAGGAAGTTGGAACAGTTAAGGAAAATTGAGGTTAGCATCCTTGTTTCAAGAAAAAATATAGTCATTTGGTGGAGAAAAACAGCTCAAATCCAAGAGGGTGAGATTAATCATTTACAGCTGGCTCATCTTTATTAGAGTCTAAGCCAAGATAACATCTACTCTAAGATAAGAACATGTGCTTTCTATATCCTTTGTGAGCATATAGATGCTTGAATGTTTCCAGAAACATGAAGACATGTTCCTCTGGGCTCTTTATTACAAATTCTATTTTGTTGTTGAGAAAAAAAAAATTAAAATAATATTGAAACCTTTTCATCTTAGTAAAATTTTAGGAGGCCATCATCTTAAATTCAATATCACTGCAAATGTTGGGTTATTATGATAATATTTCATATCAATATCTGAGTCCCTTCTCTCACTTGTAAATGTTTTTTGTGGATACCAAGGTAACAGAATACAAATAATTTTGTCTTCACACAATCATCTGAAAAATAAAAAAGAAAAAAAGAACATATTTGAACAATGACAACTGATCATACTTTGTTATTCCAAAGTTTTGATATGAGATTTTTTTTGTTTGGTTGTTTGGTTTGTTTTGGTGGGTTTGGTTGGTGGTTTGTTTGAGGGTGACAGCTGATAGTTTGTGCATGTTTGAGGATTTTTATTCTGAATACAACACTAATACAATTTGAGAGGTGCCTTGCACTTCCAGAAGAGAAATAACTGTCTTCTGGTGAATACTGAGAGATAAAGAGACTCTTTGGCACAAGGGCGTTGGGAGAGCACCCCAACTCCCAGAGTTCTTGAAAAAGTGCTGACTTGTTCTCGTAGAACTTTTGAGTTTAAATCATTTTCTAATTTATAATTTTGTTTATAAAAGAATATCTGGGATGTTATGAACTTTATTAACAAGGAATTCAGGCACAGGAAGTTCAGGCACAGGAAATTTGTTTTTCAGCAGTGATAGGTTTTTTACTTTAAAGGAGATTGAAGAAAAAAAAATTGAGAGAAATCATGCATACTGTTAGTCTGTAATGAGAGTGATAAAAATGAAGACAAGAACATATAAAAAACATTTTCCTTAGGAAGCACCAAGGCCAATTCTGTGTTAGGCTCTGGTTTTTAAAATTGTAGAGGGATGTCTCTGCCAGAATTAAGGTGCAAACAAGACCATATGCCAAAGTCAATAGTATGGATTATATTTAAGAGTAAATGTGAGGAGGGGAGAGAGAGAGGGAGAGAGATAGAAAGAAATAGAAGAAGAGGTGGTGGAAGAGAAAGTAAGTGCCAGAGACACAGATTAAGAGGAAAATGTTACCAATATATGGATCTTTATGGTGTCCCATTGATCTTCTTCTTCTTCTGATGTTCTCAGAGGTGAGGGTCCCTTGAAACAGATTAATACACATTTGGGCTAGGTGAGGGTGCCCAGGTACCTCCTCTGGAGGGGACAAGTTTCACAGTCTCTTGCAGCAGACTCTGGATCCATTGCATCACTTTGTGTCACATGCAGGGCTGGTGCAAGGCCTCAGAAATCAGTTGGGGGTTGGGGACACTCTGGGGGTATTTTATGGTTTATGAGACTTCTCAGGTGAACGTCCCATGTGTATGTGGCCTTCCAGGGTGGGGG
>JAWWEY010000172.1:75770871-75845338 GCA_035582745.1 Loriotus luctuosus | reverse complement strand
GCCTGTGGATATGAGGAATCACCATGGAACAGGTTTCAAGGATGCCAACTGCATCCTATCCAGTGAGTAGCAACTGCATTTTACCCTATAATTTCCATATCATTATAACCTCTGTTAGGATATGAATGAAACTTCTGTTTCCTCTGATTTTATCCCCATCCATCTTTCCACCAGTTGGGACAGAATGGATTAAAATCTTTTTTTAAGTGACCCCCTTAATATCAGTGGAGTTACACCTCTAATAAGATTATATGAGGAAAGCCATTTGCCTTTTTTTACACGAGTTGTTTACACTTCCTCAGTTGCAGTTGAATTAAAATAATTGAATTTTCAACAGAATAACCATGAATCAGATTTTCATTCAATGTCATGTTGCACTGTAGTCACTTAGGAATTTGTGATGCCTTTGTAAACCTGTTAAACTCACTGAAAACCAACATTAATAATTTTGACTTTTACATACCTTGTATAGTTGAAAGGAATTACTACTACCTATATGATATTTTAGGGATCCTTTCACAGATTCTCTGACTGCTCATAAATTTTTGCCCTCTTGGACAATGGATCTCAAACATATCTGAAATCAGAAGTGAGTTGCAAATGCAATATCCTCTAAGTTCATGTTTCATGAGGAAAATCCTGTTAGTAGGAAGTATAACTATTTTCTGAACATTATTACTGAACAAGTAATCTAAAACAAGTTCAGTTGCTTGCTGAGAAGGGTGGTAGCCATGCCACAGTTATTTAAAAACTTGTCTTCACTCTGATGCCCAGTAAATCAAGCAGTGGTAAGCAATCTAAAAAGGAAAACAAACACTTTACCCATGCACACTGAAAGTGCAGTGTAAGCACCAAGCTGGTAAATTCTAGTGTCATTAATCTTTTTCTACAGGGTTCCCTGTCACCGTCTCTGTGTTGGGAACACATACTCAAGACTGCATTGAGAATGAGGAGCCACTTTGTACTGTTTTGAAATTTGTCTAGCTTAATGCATGTAAAAATCCTCCTTTTTTATGCCAGAAAAATCAAAACAACTGAATCATAATAGATCATACATTGAACTAGAAAAATGTTTTTCATCCCTCCTCCAACCAAAGTATTGAAATTCTTTTTCTGTCTACTTCAAAAATATGCACTATGACTTTATACAAACTTACATTACAGTTTGGCAAGTCTTCAAGTGAAACTTTATGAAAACAGAGGTACATCTGTTTAGTTTCCATTTACTGTATGAGTACTCCAATGCATACCCTTAGGTCCAAAACTCTTTTTTCCAGTTGCTGCTACCTAAAAGTAATACCAATTGAAGTGCTTTATATGCAGCCTTTTACTAGCTAAATCACACGCAAATAGTGTGATTATACATTAATTTCAATATGTAGCCTTTTCCTCAGCCCTCCATTGAGCTTTTCCATTCTCTCCAAGCTTAGCCCATTATGCTCTCCCCAGTGGAAAGGTAATATAAATATGACAGAAAAAAAACAGCAGAATAAAATGTGTTAAAATCCTAGAATCATACCACCTGGTGGATTAGCTATGCAGAGTACCAGGTTTCTTCTTTTGTAATGTGCTGTCAGAGCTAACATCATTCCAGAAAATTAAATTGAAGACAGACGAATCATCGATATAAATTTTGTTGTGCGTATTGTTGGACAGATAACCTGGGAAGCACTGTGTCTTAAAGAAGAGACTTATTATTATTAGTCCATCACTATTATTCTCACATAATAAAAAAGTGTGCATCAAAAACTTAAAAGCTGAGTAACCTGACTTTAGAAAAATGAAAAAAAAATCAAATCCTTGTAAACTAAGGTCATTCAGACATTGAAAAAGATAGAGGGTCTTTTCCTTTCTCAAGAGATATATTCCAGCTTCATTGAAAAAAAAAAAAACGAAAAAAAAAAACTAATTACAAACAAAGCACATCAAGTCTGTCCATTACTGCAAAAACACTTTGTCCTGAAAACAGAAATATGTGTTGGCAGAGAGTAAGTTCAGAAATTCTGAGGTTGTAGGGAGGCAGTCCATCTGTCCACAACGTATCACCAGAGACATCACTGGGTATGACTGAACAAAATCAAGTTAGTAAAAGACATTCTTTAGGAAAAACTTAAGACTATGAGAATTCATATTTGATGCTTCAAACTCTGGAAAGATAAAAAACCAAATAAATAAAAGCTTAACATTTTATAAGAATGGCATTGTGTGTGTGTGTGTGTGTGTGTGTGCGCGTGTGTGTGTGTGTGTGAAAATGTTTATCTGTGCTATAGATTAACCAAAATTAAGACAGACAGTGAATAAAAAGACAACATAATTTTTCTTTCCATACATCCCATTAAGTGTAAGGATTCAGAACTGCAGAGAATATTAACAGGATCAGGACCATGGTCCTTCATATTTTGGCAAATGATTCTTGTCTAATTTGAATTTGTACCATGAAATATTTCTTTATAAATATATATTAATTTCTTTATAAATACATATGAATTATTACATTTGGGTTCTTCATGACTATGTGACAAATATTCTTAGCGTTTGAACTTTTAAAAATATAATCAGCTTGTATCCTGTTGGAGGCTATATTGTCTTTTATATCTTTAATTAAGATATCTTAAATTAGTAGAAAGATAATATGGTTGTAATGCTACGTAGCAGTTAACCAAGTAAAAAAGGGAAGGCTGACAAGAAATACCAAATTAAACCTTCAGTTTGCCAGAGTTGCCAAACTATCTAAACAATTCCCATTGAAATGGACATAATACATTAGGTTTTTTTAACTTTTACTTTGTTTAAAAGTAATAAAATATTACTGCAGTAACAATGGAAAGAAACAAAAATCCAAACTATCTTCATATAATTCAAATGAGATATGTGTCAATTTCCTACAGTTTTATTTTCATTAAAAATAATTATTAACTATATGATGATGCTTCATGCATACATATCTTAGCAAAATTCTTCTTTTATTTATGGGGAAATATGAAACAGCTTCATGGAAATTCAAAACAGGAACTGGCTCTTCATTAAAAATATCAAGAGTTCATAGAGTTAAATGATAATAATGACATCTCTTTGCAACCATTATGAAAACTTAAATATAGTTAATGGGACTAAGCTAGACATAGTCTGAAGTATAACTCACAACATAGGGAATATCTTACAGAGTTCAGGACACTGAATCAAAGAGGCCAAAGGAGAATTTTTTATTTTTCCTAACTCCCACTGTATTTAAAAATGAAATTTGAAATTAAAATATATTTCTTTTTTAAACGGAATTTTAAGTGACTTTTGTGCAGTATAATCTTCATTGTCTCAACATAGTTAACAGGAGAGAATAAAATTAACTGAGTAGACTGCATGCCATAAAATATTTTTTCAGGGAATAAGGGCAGATATATATATGGTTGGATGCAAGATAGTATTATAGTATTTCAAAATGTCATTCTTTAAGAAAAACCTGTTGAAATATTTGCAGTTAGAGAAATGCTTCAATTAAGGTAAGTTATAGTAGTTCATCATGCTTTATGACATCTTTTTGCTAAACATAATTCTAAAGAATGAAGAAAGTTATTACTATTATTATTATTATTATTATTATTATTATTATTATTACTATTACTATTGAATTGCTTTTTTTTCCTCAAAAGTGGTCTTATAGCATGAAAGAATGTTAAGTTAATGGCTTGGATTGTAGCCTGCATCACACCATTGGTGGAGCTTGGTACCAAAGCCTAAGTGCATGGTCAAAACCAGTTCAGCCAAAGAGCTGGGTGTGTTTTGACTGCATGCTTGACTTTTAGCCAGGTGCAAAATCTGCTCACATGTTTGCATATGCCTGGGTTTTATTCTAAAGCATGGTAAACAGGTTTGTTTGGTGTTTGTGTGTGGAGGAAGAGCTGGTTCACTGCTGAACTGCTGTGCAGCTGCAGCCTGTCCTCAACTGCAAGATTTATACAGAAATTTCTATTCCCTTGCAGCCTGAAAAAAGTTGGCACATTTGTTGTCCTGACACCTTTATTCTTCATATGCAAATCTGTAGGCTATTTTTATTTTGCTCTGTGTTCCAATTTTCCATAATGAGGCTGAATCAATTCATTTTTTGGGTAGTTCTAGTTCACAGGTTGAGCTCTTAGCTGTACTGGTGTTGGAGTTTTCTTCTAAATTTACAAGAACTATGCACCAACATGAAAAGGGAAGGGTATTAGCTGACCTGAGCCCAGTCTGAACCTGTAGATTTGGCCAGGGCCTTTAATCTAGTTCCTTGAAAAATGAATCCATTTTATGCACTCCATAAAGTAAACCAGTGTATGGAAAGTGGAAATTTGTTTCAAAAGCCCACTCCTGATAGGAAACACTTCATTGAATGTTGATATTTTAGCATGTTTGTACATTAAATTGAACCAAAAAATTGGAAATCAGAAAATTATATAAGTTAAAATCAGCTAAAGTATTCCAATTAAAACACATATCTGAGTGCAACCTGGAAATCATCTTTTATTTATTACAACTGTGACTCCACACTACTCTGCCCTGTGCAGTCAATCTTTGGATTAAATATAGAGAGAGTATATGGACTTTATTTTCTGAGTTGTCTATGTAGTCTATATTTTTCATTATACAGATACTAAATTGATTAAATTAGCTTATTCAATATGGTAGCTTCTACAACTGATAAAGCAGGTGGTAATAAATCAATCTAACTGTGTGTCATGCTGACAAGTTCGACAAGAATTTTAAATTTTGACTAATTCAATAGAAAATGTTACTTCTTGACTTTGTTTACATTCTGAAAGTCTTTTTACTTGGAAAATATAAACTTTTGTAAAATGCATTTAAAAATGAGCATAAGAACATTTTATGTTTATATTTTTAATTAGGCTTGATTAATAAATCATTGATAACCAATTTTTTTTATTTTAACATGATAAACAGTGAAAAATGCTTGCATCTTCTTTCTTGAATAGGCAATAGGTTCAGTCAATAGGACCTGACTATTTTTTAATAATAGTAAAAAAATTCAAGTAAGTGAGTATGCTGGAAAATGTTAAGAAATCTCAGGCATTACTTATACTTGTGCTTTCAAAGGACACAGTACCTAGGATTATATTCAGTTTTTTCAGAATACTAACTAAAGCCTAAGATTGTCAAATAAACCTTTTTATTCACTGAAACAGTGCATGTGGGTTAGGGAAAGTATCCCCTTTAACTGGCTGCCTGTTTTACTTCTGGACCCTTCTCATCAGCTCTCCACTTTGACATATTCTCATTTCGCATCCCTGCTATTCAGTTATACCCAAATCAAATAAGGTTTAATGTCACTTGCTTTGATGTGGAAGTACTGCAGGTTTATTGATCTTTGTGCAAACTGAAATTCATGGTGAATCCCACCCACAGTGTGGACAAACCAGTCCCAATCTAGCAGGACAGCATGTGATTTTAAGATAAAATCCATATGCACATGGATGTGCAGAGGCACAGCTGCACTAGGTGCAACCCCAACAGTCTGGAGAAAAGTGCCTTTGACCTGGTTCTTCTCAGGGCCTCCCAGAGGGGTGTCAGCCCCAGGGGCTGGGCACAACACTCATCAGGACAAGGCAGCTTTACAGCTGTCTTGTGCCTATGGATTGCATGTGCTTACGAGAATGCATATTAAAGCTAAATATTGGACACACCTGTGAATGTGGAACTGTGACAGGCTCAACTCTATCCAAGATTTGGCAACTCCTAACATTAATTATTAGAATAATGTATTTAATACATAAAACAATTTGAGTTGTCAAAAATATTATTCTAAAGAAGGCTCAAACGAAATTTCCGTGACGAATTATTACAAAATTTGGGATGAATTATTACAATATTGATTTAATGGGATGTTTGCAATTTTACTTCCTAACCTAGGGATTGTAAAGTATTTTATCCAATACCAGCAAAAAAGTATACCTTTTTGTTTCCTTATCAAAAAAATAAATTCCAAGCATCTTTAAGACTGGCAAAGTAGCATAAACAGTTGCTAATTATGATCAGCCTACATACACCTTAAAGAAATGAAGCAATGAATGCTGTAAGGTCATTTTTACAGAGGGAATGATAGTATAGTTTGAGAAGACATTAAGTTTAAAATGGTGTTAGGGATTCTGTAAGATGAAAAGCTCATGGTAAATCCCTCAATGTAAGGTGGCCATGAAAATAGTAAATGCTGTTCCTAGACTGCATTACACAAAAAGCTAACTCTAAATCAGCCTGAAAGCAGATAAGAAAATAAGACTCCCACATCTCAAACAAGTTTTTTAACTGCAAGCTTTTTAAAACAAGCCTCCTTGAATATTTGTTATTGGAATTAAATTATTTCTGAAACAGAGTACCAATGATTGAAACCTCCAAGGACACGGAACTGAAAAAGTGTTTATCTGTATTTCCACACTGCAGCAATGAATGTTTAAATATTCATAAACTGTATAACAGTGTGAACAGAGAAAACATAGAACATCTCTTACATGCTCAGACTGTGTACCTTATAACTTCTGATAAGTGGGAGCTGTGGTTTCATTTTTCCTCAGGCAGAAATGACACTGTGGCTAGCTGATAGCTTTTTTCCTAACACACAGTTAAAAATAGGGTGTACCATTCTGTACTGTCAAACTAATGCCTAATAAGGATGATTTTATTTTTGCTTAAAATTTTTGGCATGCTCTAACAGGTAAATTGTTATCAGACAACCAAATTACTTTTTTTCTCAATAAATTCAGAATGTTTTTGATCACCTCTACTCAGAAGGCAGTGTCATAATTTAGCATAAGTGACACCACCACAGGAAAACTGTTCTTTTTTTCTAGAGATGTTATATGAACACTCTGAGTGATCATTGTCCTTCGAAGACAATGATCACAAGAGAAAACTTAGCTTCTCTAAGTTTCTAACATTTTGTTGTGAAAAACCTAGAGAAGCTCCATCTACTTACATCAGATAAGAGTATGAGATGGCTGACCCAGAAGAGCGATCTTTACACAATACATTTCACAGAATCACAGAATCTGCTGAGTTGGAAGGAACCCACAAGAATCACTGAGTCCAACTTCTGGCCCAGCACAGGACCAAGAGTCATACTGTGTACCTGGGAACAGGTTTGGTGTCAGGTTTGGTGCTGTGACCACTTCCCAGGGCAACCTGTTCCAGTGCCCAACCACCCTTTGGGTGACGAGTCTTTTCCTAATACACAGCCTAAACCTCCCCTGACACAACTTCAGGACATTCTCTTGAGTCCTGTCACTGATCATCCCAGAGAAGAGATCAGTGCCTGCCCCTTCTCTTCCCCTCATGAGGAAATTGCAGACCACAATGAGGTCTCCCCTCAGTTTCCTTTTCTCCAGGTTGAACAGACCAGGCGCCCTCAGCAGCTCCTCATACATCTTCCCCTCAAGTCCCTTCACTATCTTTGCCACCCTACTTTGCATGCTCTCTAATAATTTATTATCTTTCTTAGACTGTGTTGCCCAAACTACACACAGTATTCAAGGTGAGGCTGCATAGTGAGGAGGCAGGGAATTTTTTGATCTAGAAAATGTATTAACAGAATTCAAGATACAAAAAAAAGAAGCTAGAAAAATAAACAATGGAAATTAATGGAAATGTGAAAAAAAATCACCATATGCCCTTCAGCATTGTAACAATTTGCAAAGCAGTTGACATGTACTCTATCACCTGAAGACATTGTTTTTTTATTTCAGTGACAATTTACTGAACCTGGTACCATCACTGCTTGGCAGAGTTTTACATCCAGTACTATACAGGAAGTCAGTTTTGACAAAAGTATCAGGTTTTTAAGTCTCCTGGCCTTAAAACCTGAAATCTAAGCTCACTTCAAATTGGCAAGGCATTAATATTCTTGCAGGGCAGAAAAATATGATTCGTATTTTTTTGAAAGCTTTTCAGAGTTATAACATTTCTTTTTCTGTAATGGTGAGTTGGTGTATCTTCCTTGCCTTGTATGTAAATTACCATGATTGCTAGTGGTATTTGGGACCTACACCAAAAACGGGTATGTTACCTAGGATGTGAAAAATAATGAAAGACACATTCTTTGTCCTAGAAGACTGGGTGTCCATGGGATGAATGAATTGCAATTCACTCAACTCACAGTCAATTTAATGAATAAAACTTAAGAAAATTATTATCTATGCACCTGGGCAAAACAAAATAGCATTTATATGCTTTTAATCCTGGATCCCTCAGAGATTACTTTTTATGATATATTTTGTAGTGGTCTAAAGAGATACAAATTAAAGGCTCTTTGAGTATCATTCATAAGGTTCATAAATATTCTGTGTGGAAATTAAAATTGGCTTGTCACCTGCTGAACACGGACAAATGTATTACTTGTTGTCCAAAAAATAAGTCTTCATTTAAGGATTAAGATGAGACATAGCCTGTCTATTTTACTTACTAGAATAGGCCTGTGCAATGCATGCAGCATATTTTGTTTAGAGAAACATTTTTAACCAATAAGGTAGCTGCTGCTGAAAAATATTAGGTTTATGAATAAAAAAAGCATCAGTTTTACATTATTGGATCACAGCTCAAAAGGCTGAAGATCTACATGTCTGGCTGTACTCTTGAGATATGAATACACAGTACCCTTTTGTTTTAGAACACACGATAATGGAGGATTTTTATTTTTCAGCCAAAACTGCATCTTCTCAGGAAGACCTTTTTGTATTTCTTTTCCCACTAAGATATCCTCAAGAAACATTCAATTGCTGGTTTATTTCAAACAGCCATGAATATTTTTTGATAACTGTAAATGTTGACTCACAGCTGATGGAATCTCCAACTCAGCTAAATTGTATCCTATGCTATTTATTTATTAATCCCTCTTTTTAAATTATTAACCAACTTACAATTGCACTAAGCAAAACAATTTAAAAAGTGATGGAAGACATATCATCAAAAGTATGAAAGAAAACAGCTCAGCAGGAGAGTGTGATGACAGATGAACATTAATTTTTTTGAATCAAAATCAAATCAAGTTGTAGCTATGCCAATAACTGCTACCAATATACTGGGGCAGAAGAAAAGGAGGAAATACTGCAGAACTCAGAAAACTCTTTTATTTTATATGAACATATCTAATGTACTATTAGAATATTTTTTAAAATTACAACCTGATTTTGACCTTCTTGAGATCACATTCTCAATGCTTCAGATTCAATGCAGTTAATTAATTAACTTTGGTGAGTCAGTTGCATAGTAAATGAATACAGATTAGACATTTAAAAGGTATTCTTTAATGATACATTGTACAATGCAGAGTACATCTAGAATTAGTGGAATGACCTACATAATTAAATAGAGATAGAATGAAGAGGTTTTGCATAGATAAACCACAGTCTGCAAAATTTATTATGAGTGTGACAATTTTTAAATCTCCCTCCTTTAATGGTAAATTTTAAAATTTTCATTATAAATGGCATATTTGTGTCTATAAAAATGTATTGAGTATTTTCATAATTTCACTATGGTCAAAAGATGTTGAATTCATATCCAATAATTCATAACATAACATTGCCCCTTTTATATGACAGAAAAATCTCATTGCTGTTTGACAAGCCAAACTACAAAAAAAAACTTAAATTAAGGTTTTTTCAAGACATGCAAAGTCAAAGCCATCAAATATCCAACTATTATACTAGTACAGACAAACTGTGCTTGTACAGCTTGGCTTTTTCCCATACAAATAAATACAAGGGGATAAACCTTTGGGCCTCTATGGACTGGTTGTGCTATGGCTAACATAACACGACCATCCAAAGGATGTCAGGAAGAGTGCAAGGAATCTCAAACTAGTCACATAATAGTTTCCAGAGAAGGCCTTTTCAGTTTTCAGTGCTTTACATGACTGACACACTAATATTTGCATTTTTTAAAAAGTGAGCACAGATCATAAACAATATTTTAATAATACACTTTAATCTTTGAAACCTCGGTAGATGAATAATATTTTCCTCATCTTATGTCATAGAAAATCAGCATTTCAAGTTTGTTTTTTTATTAATATTTATATATGTGCATTAAACCAAAAGTGGCTAAGTAACAAAATCATTTTTGATAGAAGAAGATATAATATACACTCCTTCCTATACGATGTCAACATTCATTTAAACCAAACCTGAGGTACTTCGAAAAAGTGAGTTGAATGTTGCACCCACTTCCTTTTTCAGATCATGAAATATTCCACTGAAAAAATATATATTTGCAGAGGAAAGAATAAGCTTTGAGTCTTTAATACATCTGATGTGCTCTAAGCATGGAGTTTTTAATATAAATATACCAGTTGTCTCTTTTTGGTATTTTTAAAAGAACCTGTATTCAAATTCTAACAGAAGCATGCTTTATTAAATGAGCATGGCTGGCATCCTGAAGATTGAGTCCTTCTGTGGGAAAGTAACTGCAAGGCTTCCCACCATGTGCAAAATGGACAGAGTTTAAATGTAATGTAATCATAGAGCTAGTGACCTATCACTTGCAGAAGATTAACCACATGGGAATCTTTGACTTCAACACATCAGAAAGCCTAATTTCCAGAGAGATTGGTGGTTGACTGACTTCTAAACTGAATTAAACTTCAGTGAGAACTTCTATTTCCTGTAGCCTCTTCTCACCACAATTCTTCCATCTTCTCCAATACTTTTTGATAGCATTCCTAGAGTTCTTAGCTTCCATCTACATAAACTATCTTTGCAGTGAATAAAAAGACAACACTAGTTTTGGCTGGTGTTATGTGTCTTTACTGGACATTGTACCTTCTTTGCTGATGAGCTGAATGCACCCATGGATTCTGAGACTCTGCAGCTCCAGGTTTGTTAAGCTGCATTTTTGTACCCTGTGAAGGCTTGTCACAACAGCAGTCCTTCAGTCACTTGAACAAAAATTAATAAGGAAAACAGATAAAGAATAGCGGGCTGCATGTCTGCATAATCTATATTTTTTAGGTGAAAAAAATAACACTTGACATACTTAGAGGGTCTTGGTATTTTGAAAGATAGTTAGCAACTAACCAGCATAATTTGAGAACTGCCATTCTACACAATATTATTTAAATTTTAAGTAAGTCTCCACAACATTCTTGTTTAGAATCTGTCATTCAGCTGCCTCTAGAAATGTGCTATATGGGTTTTATGGTTTTTAGTATATGAAATTTCTCAATGACATTAGTACTGCTTCGCCTGTAGTTACATCAGTAACTGTGGAAAAGCTAATACTTAGTCCTCTCTGGTATTTGACCTGAATAGGTACAGTACTCAAAGGCCTGCTTATTTCTAGTGCTGTTTTTCCTGGAGCTTCTGTCTTATGTACAAAAAGTGGCAACAGTATTCTGTATAGTTGGCTGAAGAGAATAAAACAGATATGGATAAATTCTGGGCTATTGAAACTTTGTGGCAATGAGAGTTATCATAGAATCACAGAATTGTTTACGTTGGGAATGACCTTTAGAATCATGAGGTCCAACTGTTGACCTAGTAACACCATGCTGACCATTAAACCATGCCCTCAAGTGCCATGTCCACACATAAGAAGGATGAGGCAGGTAGACATCTAAGATACTTTTTTAACAGTGAGTTACTAACAAGATTTTTTCAACCAAATGTAGATGTCTACAATGTGCATTCACAGGAAACAGCTGTGCATCACGCTGTTATTCAGATGATTATACAAGTTTGTTAGTTGTGCAAGCATAACCACTGTTTTGTTAAATTTAGTGTAAAAGAGCCTGGATTACTTCTTTCGCCCACAGCAATATGAAAATCACAGACAGAAGGTATTTCCTGTACTGAATGAAAAACACTTATTGCTACCTTTAGGAGACAATTCTTGAGTATGTCTATACCTCTATAGACTCTTGGCAACATTTTAAAATAGCAAAAGAAAAACCAAACCCAAACCCTTAAAGTTTATACATTTCCTGACATTTACAAGTTCATTCTTTAATGTGAGCTTTTAAGGCCCTATTAAAAGAACCTAGTTAAGAAAAAAATTTAATAGAATGGAAAAAATTGGAAGAGGCAATCACAAGTGGATGGCTGAAACAGAAGCAGTCTGGTGAAGTTGATCACCCTTCCAGGATTTCATTATTAGCAGAATAATTCTCCTAGTGGTTTTCATGGCTATAAGGAATCCAAATTATATCCCTGCATGTTTTCACACGAAAGACAATTTTAAACAGGATGCACATAAATAGAAGTAGAAGCATTCAACAAATGAAATCATTTCCAAATTACCTCCAGTGTTGTTCTTCATATTTTGTGGTAATATTTTCTTGATTTGCTATGAATTAGATGGATGGTTATCTGGAAGCAAAAGAGGGAGAGATTAACAGTAGATTAGGTCAAATGTGTTTACCTGAGTAAATCTCCAAAATTAGAGATTCTCCAACACACGTGGACAATGTTGTGCAATACTGAATCTCTTTCCCCACAACCCCCAAGAAATTCTCTAATGTTAATCTGGAACCTTCCAAGCTGTTGTGTCTGTTGCCTCTTGTTACATTATTTGACGCTTATGAAAAAGGAAATCTCCTACATTGTCTGTTTTTTCATTATTTTGTTTAATTTTATTTTTGATAAACCCAAACCTTAAGTTCTCAGTGTGTTTCAAAGTGGTTTATTATATTTTGACTTTATGGTGACTCTTGCCTGTGCATAATAATATGGCTCTTTACCTTGAAACACATATAAAATGATCGGTGCACAAGAACTAAATTTATACTAATATACTAAAAGAGATCTATTTCATAACCTTAGACCAAATAACAAAGTCTGGCTACCTCTGTAAAACTTTCTTGCTGTTTAATCCTGGATGTTGTCAATACACAAATGTGGGGATTCTGTGAGCTGTTTGGACGGCACCTAAACAGAGCTTGAAAACTGCTTGAGAATGCTACTTAGCTTGACACCCCTTAAATCACCACCCATTGTTCTAGGATGCAGGGAAAAAAACAAGGCAGGCCTGCCATAAAATTGATTAAAAGTCTGTTTAGCATTGCATTATTTAGGTCTGTTTAACTTTGATTATTTATGTAGATACAGGCAAAGCAATATCCTTCTGAAAGTTTTTACCTAAGGTAGCCAGAAAGCGAGGATAACTTCTGTGTGTGAACTAATACTGTTAACTATGGCTGTCAAGGTCTACTTGTGAAATCAAGCACATTAGTGCAAGAAGCTCAGTTCTCAGATTAAGGGTAAGAAATTCTTTGTTCAATTCTCTGTTTCATCATTGACTTTCAAGAAGTCACTTCATGACTCCATAATTCAGTTTCTCCACAGGTTATTATTTCTGCTCTTTAATTTCAGGAATTTTGCAACTCTCATAGTACTGAGTGATAAAAATCTCCAAGACACCAACAGGAACATAAAAGATGTTGTACACTAAAAATTTGCATGATGTCAACAGTCAGCTCCAGAAATCCTTTTCCTTTAACAGTTTTATTCATATCATTACATAAATAAGCAACAATTATAACATTATTTGCAATGATCATGAATGATTTTTCAACAGGACTTTTTAGTATGGTAACTTCTCAGTCCCTAAACAACAGAGAAAACCCGGCTTTCTCTGGCTTTTGAAAAGAGACAAAACGTGTGTGCCATGCAAGGACAACATCAGAAGAAACCTAAATCCTTCTCAAGAGAATAGAGCAACAATAGAGAACTTGCCAGCATGCAAGAAAAAAAGATAAAATATTTCTTTCAAACACATAGAAGTTGGGCAAGTGAGAAAAATATTATCTCATCACACTGACAAGAATCTTACCAAAGAATTTCAAGAAGCCAGAGCTTGAAAACTATCCTCAGTGGGTCTCCTTCCTCCTTTGCTTACTGATGTGTAGCACCAAAGGAAAAGCAAACCAGGGTATTCATTATCAATTGCCTCAAATGTGCGTGCAAGGGAAGATTCCTTAAAAGTTTTCCTATTCTCATGGCTTCTGTGACTAGCTCTGAAAATGTGTGCTTAGATCTAGATATGTGTCTGGGACACAATTTCCTCCTAAGGAGACTTTATAGGACGTTTTTATTTTCTGAAGATGAACTTGAGGAATGAACATTAGCCATTAAGTTATATTTTGAAGAACAAGAAGTCTGATCCTGCAACTTCATTTTACAGCAGATTTTGCAACTCCTGCTTTGTGTCCTGTTCATTTTGCTGATGGCTGAACATAATTCCTCCCTCCCCCAAGTCTATGGTAAATCCAAGTACTATTTCCTCAGGGTTAGTAGGGCCCAAAACATCTATAATAAAACTGGCACAGAATTATTAGAAACTGGTCATTTCTGAACATCAGAAAATACATTAAAAAAAACCCTATTCAGGAAATTAATTAAACCCAGGAAATTTAAAAATAAATAACTGCGTGAATAAAATAATTTAAAATGTGAATATTAAGATATGAAGAAAATAATCTCATAAATTAAAACATACTGGAGAACAGAGATTAAAAGCAATACAAACAATATTAATGGCATAAGATATGAAGAAAAAGAAAGCTAATATAGTAGAATTAGCTGACAGAGCAACAGAAATCCTAAAAAAATAGAAAACTGAAAGTTAATAAAAACATCTAAAAGCTTACTTTAAAGGCAAGAAATATCGTGTGCATTGACATGAATGACACTGTCAGGACTATTTTTTCCATTTACTGAGCACAAACAGATGTAAAAAAACAGACAATGCCAGAAACTAAATAAAAAATACTAAAATGGTTTCATAACTGTAATATTAAATGAGACAGAACTATTGGAAGTGTTACCTGTGGTGGGTTTGTTTCCTCCCAAATTTGCCCTAAACCAGGACACTACCACACAACTGATGAGTGTGAAGAATTATCATCTATTCCAATAAGTATGGAGAGAAGACAAAAATCTTGCAGTCAAGTCTTGCATTTTTGAAGGGTCAACAGATAAACCAAATAAACACTTGATTTTACGTATAAAGCAGAGGATAAAATGAAAGCAAACATATCTTCTACATTGTCAACATGGACATTGAAATCATATAAGAGTAATAGTCTCAGAGATTTGAGATCCAACTGAGAAAGAAAATCCATAAATTCATTAAATAACCTGTGTTAGCTCTTGTAAGTCTATAAATTCATTTTTATGCTCACAAAATTAATATGTGAAAAAATAAAAAAGTTAAAGACACACAAGGCTGTGTTGATTTTTCAGGAAGAATGGAAGTATCCTCAGTATCACATCTACTCAACCCTTTTGTAAATTCAAAGCACCATTTGTGTAATTCCAGTGCAGCCAAATTTGATGTTGATTTATGAGGAAAATTTTAGATTCTGCCAAGTATTAAAGCATAATAGTATAATGAACCTAGTCTAAATTTTTTTAAAAAACAGCTAAGACAGTATAATTCCAATATCTGCTTGAAGATGCTATAGTATACAAATGAATTTTTGAGTCAAAACTTAACAAAGGATGTAAATTCAAGAGGCAACTTGTGAGAGTTTGCATGACTTTTTCAGAATTGTCTGGTTATAACTGTCTGCTTGGACGTTAGACATGGAGGAGGACTTAACCTTTCCAGATATTTAGGTTTGAGTTTTCTTAGGGTCTGAGAGTATTTTAACTCCCTTTTAATTACCGAGCAGAAATGATGCGATGTGTTGACATTCTAGTTCTGGTACTTCCATTTATGTCATTCTAGTCTGTAGAAACAACCTTCTTCTGAGGCTGGAAATATTTCTTTTTAATCATTCTGTTTGGAATTTGAATGTTGAGTGTCATTCAACAGGCCTGTAAAAAATTATTTAGAGATTTGTTTATTTCACATCTGTAGAAGACTACTTCTGCAATTGACTAAACATTGAGTCATGTCATAGTAGCTTCATTTCTAGGTGTGTTTGACAAAACAGGCCAAGCACTTCATCTTGAAAATTTATTTACCAGAAGAAAATGTAACACAAACAGTTCAAGTGAAGACACTACTTTTAGAACATCAAGATAGTATCTTAGATTAAATGTGTTAATTACATTGTATGATACTCACATCTGTAGAATGAGTGTTAGGCTGATTTCTTGCTTATATATGATTTGGTCTTCAAAACACACCCTCTTTGAAAAAAATATCCAATTTTGGATTATTCATTTACAGCAGATTAACAAACAATGAAGCGTGACAGCAGCTAATAAGCAACATCCAAACCTCATAATACAATTTCTTTTCATGTGGTAACCACCCCAACAAATAGAAATGTCAGGTGGATAAACGCACAGTTTACCCATGTAGGGTCTTTAAGCGATGTAGAAGTGCAGCCCCATCAGTAGCTAGAGAGGTGTTGAGTGGCAGAATGTGTGCCATAGGTGTGTAGGAAATGTGAGTAGGTAGGAATTAGGTGGGTAAATGTGATTACATTCTACACACCCAAACATCTCCACTGTCTAAATATTTCCACAAATAAATACTTCAAAATGATATGAATAGGTGTATGTGTTATAATTCACACTTCTCTCATTACTGGAGTGAGTTAATTCTTTTAATTGGATACAAAGTTATGCTGAGCTTTATTTCTGTCTGAAGAAGAAAAACAAGCACAATACAAATCAGCAAAAAACTTAACACTTAAGGGGGAAAAAGTTGTATGATCCTGACATTATGCAACATATTAATTACTCGCCCTTTTACTTAAAGTTGTTTCTTGAAGAGTACCAGGAATGCTTTGTGATAGATCTGCTTTTATATTTTAATTAAATGGTGGCAGCAAGGCAGTCAATGTTTAAGAAATAAATTCTGCTGCCTAACCACATCAATTCGTGAAATCACCTCTTCTCCTAAGAGTGCATGCTAAGAAATCAACACGATTAACAAAAGAAGAAAAGCTCTTTTTATGTTGTGAAATGCTATGAAAGTGCAGGTAATAGGAGAAACTGTGCCATACTGAGGACCATCTGCCTTCAGTAATACTGGTACTTGAGTATGAAAAATCAATTAGTTTGAGTGGTTTCAGATTTTAGGCTTTTTAAAGAACCTTGTGCTTGAATCTCTAGTAATTTAAAGACATTGTCACTGGCACTCTGAAAGTTACTACTTATAATCATGATTGCAGTGAAGAAAACAAAAAACCCACCAAGTAGATCAACTGTAAATGAAAAGGAAAAACAAGAAAAAGAAATTCAATGAATCATACCATCAGCAAGGGACTTTCCCATCACAGATTATTAAATGAAATTTCTGGGGAAATATCAGCTGAATATTTTTACAATGTCTTTGCAGTGTCTTCTATAATCTTCTCCTTTTTCTTAAAAAGCTATTTCAACCACATTACTGGAAGTAAATATTTGGCTGCCTTACAGGTTCGAAAACCTGGAGTGATAGAAACAGAGGATTGTTTTTCTTCTTATTTTTTGACTTGACTCAATGTCTTCCAGGAAAAAAACAACCAACCAACCAAACAAACAAACAAAAAAAGGTGAAAATCTGAAAATCTGAATTTCCTATTTCTTTTCTTCAATATTTGTTTATGTTAAGGCTCTGTGGATCCAGATTTTAGGGGGGGAGGGTTCCCTCATGCAAAATTTTATATTCTTCTATTGTAGACTTCATTGTATAATCTTTTGTAGCAGAATGATTTTTGATGAGAAAACATTGTCACAAGAAAATCCTGTGACTTGTGCTGAGGGATTTTTCTTGATAAGAGGTGTTTATAGAGTGGACAAATATCCAAAACAATGATGATTTTCCCTTTAGTCCATGAGTCCAAAACTATGTTCAGGCCTAACGTTTCGTTCTGATTTAACAATGGTTTCAGGTATTGTGACATTTTTCACAGTCTCCAAGTCACAGAAAAAGAGACACCTGGAGAGAAAGGAAGCAGGGATTTTAACCCAGCGTGTCCCAAATTCATGGCCATGTAGTCATTTCCATGTTGCCCCATGGAAATTTAAATATTTATATGACAATAGAGGACCTCCAACAGGCATGATTAGAGGAGCAAATAAATAGTTTGGTAATTTCCTTCAGGGAAACAATGTTCCCATAAAATGTTTTGTTGTTCAAAAACCCCCATCTGCTAATGAAAGTCTGTGGGTTTTGGAGATGCTTTTACCCCCTTTTTTTTTTCTTTGGCTATGTCTAATATTGTTGTGTCATGCTATAGCTACTGCTGTTGAAAGTGTTTTGTTGCAGAACCCATGAGCATAGACTATATTAGACACAGAAGTACCATCAAGGTTTGCATGAGAGTGGTCTGGCATGCTTGAGGCAATGAGGCATAAATGGAAACAGAAACTTCAATTGCCTCTATCACATCCCTGGGGTGTTGTGAGGCAAAGCACAGCTAAGCCGTGCCTCCAACACCTCAAAATCTCAGGAGTATGTTATCCAATTATCTCATGGCAACCACCCCCCCAGGGCCCTCTCTCTGCTATCAGGAAACACTTTGATGATGTGTGGAAAAAGATATTTTTGGAAGTAGAGGAAGAAGTTGTTTAGAAGAGACAATTGCTGTAATCTGTGCAATGTGTTGCTAAGTTGGAAAAGAGAGACAAAATGTTGTTCCAAATTTGCTGGCTTCTGTAGATGTTAAGCAAAAGTACTCCAGCACTGATCTCCCCACATTTCAGCAAAATTCTCACTAAATTTTCTTGTAGAAGACTAAAAATGATTAGGTGTCATAAGAAACTGAGCAAGCTGCTGTAGGGTGTTCATAAAGTAAGCTGTGTAAGTGATTTAGAGCTCACCAACTTTTCCTACACTCTCACCCTGCCACAACTGTGATGCAACTTGCTCCTCTCTCCACAGTAGAGTGGGCTCTGTAGCATGCAGGATTTACTGCTGTAAGATGACATTATATTTTACCACAGGAACAGTGCTTGTTACCCTCATCTTAACATCAACAGTTACGGTCTTGCTGTGGCAGGGGGATAAAATTATAAAAGCCCACACACATTCCTGGCAAAGCACACGTACAGAAACACTGATGCAGGGACAGAACAGGCTGGGACTAAAAGACATTATTATTGGAGCTAAGCCTCCCTTTAAACGTGAGGAGAAGCAGATGGCAAGAGCTGGTCTCTGCTTTGGCAAGGCCTCTGAGCAGCACCATTGTATAACACCCAGGGTGCAGACTGCATCTAGGCTGATGCAAACTGCATCACCCATACTGTCACAGGCTCAATTTGAAGGCAATGTCCTGGCCACTTTACAGAGGTAGTTGCAGTCCTTAGGTGCTTACTCTGTCAACCAATGAAAACCTTTGTTTATTTCCCCACCACATGCCACAGAGTTACTTGAAGAGAAAGTATGACCTCAATTCAGATGTTTCAGGGTGGCAGAGAGGTGGAGCTGACAGTAATTTTAAATCACCTTTAAGGATGATTCACCACACTTCATTAGCTATTATTCTTGGTTGTGTAGCTGGAATGACTATGAAAGTTTATTGGAATGTTGCAAAAGTTCACATTATCTACCTTTATTTTTCTCCACTTATGTTAGTGGTAATGCAACCTATCTCTAGGAAGCCCAGATGAAAAGTCAGACTTAGCTCTTCTTTCTTACTCTATGATTTTCCTTCTTGTTTGATATTTAGTAACATTGGATCTTAATGAAATTTAGATTATTGCTTTGCAGATGAAATCATTAAATACTCTGCTTATTTCTCCATTCAAGAACTGGATACCCTTTTGTTGGTCTCTTGCTAAAACAAGTACAAATCGCAGAGCTTTTGGTGTTTTAGTCAGCAGATTCAAACAGACCTTTTCCTGACTTGCTTGAGTATTCCTTCTTTTAAAGCCAATTGATCTTGTGGAATCCAGTGACTACCTCTAAATTATGTGTGGCTGCAGCACCCTGAGTTGCAGCCCAGGAGTTTCTGAATCTGAACAGAAATCTAAACTTTCTTTCCTCACAGCTACAAAATATGCAACTCCAAACTCCTTCTCAGATTCAAATCCCTATTAGACCATGGGACAGCTGTGAGGAAGAATGCAGAAGGCCTCTGGTTATCACAGAGCTAACCATGATATATGCTACATAGAAACTCTTGACATTCCTTTTTGTCATTTCCATGCTCAATAATAATGCATGACAAGATTTAGCCTGGCACAAGTATATTGTCTGTCAAAGGCGCTTCAAGATTTTATTTGACTTTTAGTCAGCTCACATTACCCCAGGCTGTTTGATACACAGAGCACAAAGCAGCTTAACACTGTTGCTATTAATGTACAAACTGCACTGAAAACACTTCATTAAACAGCCTACTGCAGTGTAATTGTTTAATAATATTTTGATTAGGTTGTTTAGTAGACAACCCTTGCTGTAAAACATTTTCTTTATGTCAAGTGACTCCTTATCAAAAGGTAAGGTAAAAATGTTCAGAATAGTTTTATTTTCTTGAAGCTAAAGTCAAGAAAAGTTCAACTTTTTCCTTATCTTTGATAACCTTTTATGCTGTTTGGTTGTTTTTCTCCACAGTATTTATGAAATCCATTAAGCTTTAGCTGCTGTTAGAGAAGATCTATTCCAAGTCATTAAGAAAGAAGTGCAAAAACAGACTTCTTCAAATACAGACAACAAATCCAGCTCAACTATTCAGGAATGTTGATCCAAATTCATTGTTCTTCCAATAGTAACGTGTACAGCATTTGACAATCTGTTCAAGCCTGGCAGATTCTCTGAGGAGTCATGGACTTCTTCATATTCTCAAAATAAGAGAAGATTCTGGTTTTGCTTTCAGTAGGTATTTGAATGGACATTGCCGTAACATTAGCAAAAAAGTACCTGACAAGATTTGCTTTGTGTATAGAATTTGGAGTGAGAGTATGAGGAATTGTTTCTTTGACTTTTTATGGACAGTATAAATTAAGTATCCTGTGTAAGAAATGGGGATGAGAATTTCACTCAGCTTAGAGTTCCCAAAAGCATCGTCAAACGTTCAGGTTCACTCCAAAATCCATGTGTGCTGGTCCAACAGGTTAAAAAAATTGAGCAGTTGGGAAATGCACAATTTATGGTTTTGTAATCTGGAAGACGGGAGTCAAAAAGAATCAATGGCTTGCTGCATGTTTGAAAAATGGTGCTGGAAATGGCACTGAAAATTGTATTGGAAGGCACCATTCATCGATAAGGAACAATTTGGCCTGATACTAGAAATATTGCTTCTTACTGTGAAGGTATTTAATCCTTGAAAATGATTGCCAAGTAATGCCGCAGAATTTCTGTTCCTGGATGATTTTTTAAAGAACAGGGTGCTGAAACATTTGTTAGCAATTACTTTTGCAATGAGATGGAAACATTGATCTCCTTTATTTCCTCCCTGTTGAATATTGTATAAGTTTCTTCATCCTTATCTCCTTAGCTCTTTGCTTCTTCCCATGACTGATTTCTGCTCTGCCTAGCTGGATTGCCCCTTAAAACCTGGACAGTTTTAAAAGATGAATAATATCTATAACCATTTACAACAATGTATACCACACTGGATAAAAATATAAATGAACTTTGGTCAGAACTAGTTTGTATAGTATTAGTACCATATAGCTTCACATTCCTTCATTGCTATCTTACTCTGTTTGTGTGTCATTATTCTAAAACCATCCTCACAAGCAGAACAAAGTAGCCTAATGTGCTTAGCCCAACCTGGTATCTCCACAACATTTTCACACTATAAACATGAATTAATTATTAAAAAAGAAACCTTCCAATGGCATAAATCAGTGCTGTCTATTACATAGATTCAAGCTCTGATTTGGAGGAGGGAATATTGCTTTAAAAAAAAATCATTGTATATGGTCAATACATAAAAAAATTAAAAGCATTTCTTAAAAAACACTACAGGATTTTGTACATATTTTTACATGTTAAATTACACATTTAAGACATTACTCATAAAACAGCCAAAGATACAATCTCTGTAATAGGTAAAATTATTCAATATTTAATAAAATATAATTTTTTCCTTATTTTCTCATTGCTTTTGTAAGTGGGCACACTTTTATATACATCTGACATCTATTAGAAAACTTTTATAGGTGCTATATTTTTTCCACTGAATTTTCTCATAATAACCTCAGACAGCTCCACTCAATTTTAGACCTTTTTCTGAGAAAAATTAAGAGACAGATTATTGATTGGTTCTCCAATGAAGGTTTCTGGCAGATAGAGTGGAAATAGATTTGCCTGTTAGTCACCTACTCAAACAGTATATCCTGTTGGTTTGAATAACTCAGCTGGAATACAGGGCTGGACTTCTCTAGTCAATTTAGAGAAAGCATTTGACTGTATATATACTTTATATCACTATTCTTTAGGGGATTCTTGTGGAGTTTTTGATTTGGGTTGTGTTGATTCTTTTTATATTTTTAATCCGAACATTTAGGTAGTTTCAATTTGCATGAAGTACTGGAACTTTTACTGGAATAACACTGACAACTTTCCTACCTGGAATGAAAATAGAGAACATAAAAATTCTGAGGAGCAATAGAATGTTTTTGTGCTCACTAGCATGCCAATAATATTAAAGTACCCTTCCAGCTTAGTCAATTTATCTAGTTACACTTCATGTCTATGTCCTTGGAACAGCCAGGGTGCTGCCTGAACCGCATTTGGATGAACTGAGCTTCTCAGCATTCTATACAAACCTTGATTATGAATGTTTTCCGAATACTGAGTTTTCATACAATTTAAATTTTAGCAGTAATTTTTATTATGACAGTGTAGCTGAAATTTTGCTACTAAACAGTGTTGTACAGACAATGTAGTTTGCATTTCTGTATAAAGTGTTTTTGACTGCAATGTCAGCATATGAATAAGAATGTATGTTCATAAGTATAGCTACCCATCTCTGAGACCAAATATATGTTGTGTTTCTCTAAGCTGTGCATTATGAATGATCTTAAAAAATAAGGGAGGAAAAAGGTTAGCAGTCACCAATGAGTTATTAGACAATGAGATCTGATCTTCCTCAGTCACATATTTTTAAGCACTTACATAATGCCTGTTTTCAATCAGTAACTCCAAAAATCACAGCCCTTGTTTCTCCAAATCAGTGAAAAAACTGTCACTAATTTTTGTAGACCTGTGATTTTAATGTGCTGCCCCAACATTGGGGTTTTGTTTTGGGAAATAGTAAAACTTTTAAAAAATCAAGAATAAATTTTTGTTGCTTGGGCAAAGTAATCCTTAAACCAAAACCTTTGGAAATGCATAGGCAACAAAATACTACTACTGCTAGGAAACTCTTCTAGAAAACCTATTCAGTCTCAAAAAACTATTGTGGTTTGGACACAGATCATCCTGTGGGATTCTCTCAGATGTGAAGGCCAAAATTTCTAGTCTTGTTCACTGTTCGGGGAAGGGGAAGCATCTTAAAGTTATGAGACATGAAAACATAGTTAAAACCTATAAAAAGACAATAAATAATGACAGGAAAAAGAAACAGTGACGAATGACTAGCCTACTGAGTCATCTTTTTCAAATTATGCAGAAAAAATAGTTTCCAGTACTTGAAAAAATTAAACAATTTCCCGAGAATAAGGTCTTCTATTTCCTTCCTTTTAAACTTCATGTCATTCAGGTACTAGTCCTCTTGCCAATGTAATTCTTTCATGCCTGCTGTACATGTTCAAGTACAGGTTGAAGTACTTCTGGCAGCAATGCAGAGGGGTTGTATAGGTTTGCTATTGTATAGCTTTCCTATTTCCTTCTCATTTTCATTTCCTTCTCTGTCTCAATGTCTCATTTAATCTTACTCTTTTAGTCTGCTTTATAGACCATTCTTTTTTCTTTTTTGTTTATTTTAATTGGCTTATATGAATGTTTATTGGCTTATATGTGTATACATTTCCCACAGTGTGAAAAGTTGCACCAAAATTTCCAATATTTGCCTTCTCTGCCAACATTAAATGATTCCCTTCTTAATGCCTCAATAATTGTTCATATTTCATTTTAAAAAGAACACAAGAGTATTCATCCTGATGCCTTAAGTTTTTAGCTTTTATATTTTTCAGATCCTGCACTGCATTAGTGTATAACACTGAACTCCATATAGAGAGTTAGTAAGGTCTCTTCACATTCTGGTCAGATAAAACAATCCTTCCAGGTCTGGGAAGCCAGGACACCTCATAGCCTCAGGCCCCAAAAAGTATAAACAACAGTGAATCGGGGGAAAAAGCAAACCTGGGGAATATGACTTCATTACCTGAAGCTATAATTGCACAATGAACGTCTGATATGCAAATAGACCAAACTGATATCTGTCTGAAAAACTCCTGACCATCATCCATCTTGGGTGTAGCCTCTGCAAGGTTTTTGTACCGTCCAAGGTGTAACTATTGAAGGCCTTTAATAAATATCTACTTAATTCTCTAACTCTGTCTGGCCTCTGCTCTAGGTAGCCAGCCTAAAGCATCAACCTTAGTATAGCAAAAGTGGATTCAAAAAGGACTAACAGACACACATATTTACAGAGCAATATTAACCTTTGATCTGTTCATCTGCAATAAGCTTCTTTTTTAAAACAGGTCTTTTGACCTCATGAAAGCTGGCCTGCTTCAATCTACATTCAATCTACTGATTTAAGCTTTTGTTCAATTGTACATTTTGCATTTTACTCATCAGGAAATACTGAGGGTATGTGGAGAGTGTACTTTCTTCTGTCCACCTAAAATCCATTTTGCCCCTCTATTTTTTTACTTGACTTTTTCACTTTCTCACAGTCTGTCATTACATTTATCTGCTTATACTGCCTTAGATATATAAAACATATCTCATAGTATCATTTATTAAGAGCTTTTACCTATTTCTCATTTTAAAGGTCATTACATTCACTGTATATGCACAGAGACATGCACACATGCCACACCCCCAGTCACCTAGTTCATAATCTTTGTTTTTCTTTTCAAGAGAGGATATCTTCCTCTGTAGCATTTCAGATGGATTTGCAAGGTGAAAGACCTTTAGCCACTTGAGGTAAATTCTGAGAGTAGTGATGGTGAACTGGAATGATGAGCACATTATAAAAAATCTCCTTAATTTTCTTGTGCTGGAAAATGATAGCAATAAAGTATAAATTCTGGCATCTACATTCTATTGGATCTCATTTCTCAATACTTTCAGAGCTTCTTACCTTTCTGAGCTTCTTTACCTCTCTGCAGCAGAATCTGGCATGCAGATAATTTCCCCTTGCATTCATGACACAATTCTGTTGTCAGATTTGCCAGTATCTCCCTGGATTGTCTCATAATCACAGGAAAGGGATTTTGAAGGGAATCTCACCATCATACATGCTGAATGTTTCTGGTTTCTGCTCTGGAGAGATCTCAAAGAGTAATAGCTCTTTTAAGAGGGTATGTATCTCTAATGCCATCAATGAGTATTTGGTTAAAAAAGGCCCAGCAACCCCCAGCTTTGAAATGCAGCTAATGTGGATATGAAAAGTTAGCACAAACTCTTTTGTTTAGCCAATCTGTTCTGTACATCATTACCACATTCTTACCTTCAATGTATCTTCAATATTCATATAATTTTTTATGCTGTCTGATAAGGAAAAGTGTATGGTGTTGCACAATTTGATTTTTGATGGTATTTTCTCAGGTTAATGAAAAGTAATTATGGGAGTATGAGGAAGGGAAACAACAAAACATAAAGATGCCAGACTTCATAAAGAAAGACTTTCTGGGTAGATTTTGATGATGTTGGGCATTACCTTGTTCTAAAAGACAGAAAAGGAAAGGCAGGCCTGAACACAAACTGTTTACTTTTCAGATCTACTTTTCTTCTAAATTCTTTCATTTCAAGTTATATTACTCTTTAAAAAGCACAAGTCATAGATATGATATGATTGTTCCTGCAGGGGGAAAAATACAGGTGCTAAATAAAAGATAAACATTGCATGATCTTAGATAAAAGTGGCAGCAGGAGAAAAGAAAATCTGCCTGAAGAGAGACAGGTTATCTTGAAAGACTTAAGAGTGATCCTGTAAAGAATGTATGGAAGAGGTAACACTCAAACCAAACATAACAAAGCAAGACTTGTGATTCCCTTAAGCATCTTTAAAGATCAAAAGTACTGAGGATAATTTTGTCACCAAAACAGGAGAGATCTTGAAGTTGAAGTTGGGTCAATCTGTTGGGTCTTCTGCTTTATGGGTCTCATATCTGAGCTTTATGATTTGCCCTGTCACTTTTTGTCACAGTGCCAAGAAGCGAGGTGCAGAAATGTCTAGGAATCCACCATACATTTTGCGTTTATCCCACATTCTCAAAACACTAGGATAAAACGTATAATTCAAATATTCAAAAATATAATATGTCTCTTTTATGTGAGACAAATGGTTAACATTCTTTTCTCTTTATTATCCCCTTGATTTTGAAATAATGACCTTAGTGATGAGACAACACTACTAGATGCTCAGATTTCTCTGTTACTGAATCACTGAGATGTTTTTCACGATGCCTTGACAATTTAGAAGTAATGGAGATTTTCACTGAGTAAGGACTGCAGAATTCAATCTGAATAAAACAAGTAGGCAAGGAATTTTAAGCGAAAGACTTTGAAATGAAGGCTGAAAGAGACAATAGATCAGTTGGATCTGGACTTCAATTTCTCTTGGATTTGGATCCTTAATTCACCTAAATTCCTACTGAAAAACCTAGCCTAAAACATTTCCATGAACAGGCCTGTAGAAAAATTTCTGTTATGTTGCTGTCCTGGGTTGACTATATGATGCTTTTATCCCCAAATCATCTCATTTGTTTATGCTGAATAATAATAAGTTTTGCACCTTTAAGACTTGTTGCAGAGAGTGAAGTGGGGGAGAGAAGTGCAGTTTTTTTCTCTCAGATACTGCACCTACTCCCCTGAATTCTGGCTGGATTGTGTTGTTTGCATATGGACAGACAGCGGGACAGAGAACTCTCCTTTGCTTTTTAGTTAGTTTTTAGCTGGCTGAGGCAAAGAAGTTCCCTGGACCGTGGTTTTTTTTCCCTTTTCTTTGGACCTCTTGGAACCTGCTCTGGACTGAACACCCAAGGGAGCACCGGCAGCTGCACCTGTGGCTCACCGGGCCGGGCCTGGCCGCGGCATTTACAGCACCGGACGGACTGATCAGAGACTGAGTGATCTCAGCTGCAACCCGGGGACGGGGTGGGGGTTTCTCAGTTTGTCATCTCTTTCTAGAGCGGCAAGGGGTTTTATTGTTTAATACTGTTTGAGTTCTATTGTTTAACAAACAGGGTTTTTTTCCACTTTTTCTCCAAGGAGGTATTTTCTCCCGGATCAGTTGGGAGGAGGAGCCGATTGAATTCACCTTCCTACCAGAGCTCCTTTGGGGCTCTCTCCCAGATTTAGCTCTAAACCAAGACAGTTGTTTTGCCTACATTATAATTTAGGTAACAAAGAGACAAACTTGAAGATATTTTGAGGAATTCGTCACTTGGATTTCTTACACATATGAGGAATTTCAAATTTTCTTACTGTCAGGAGCCAAGTAGTGATTTCACCTAACCTAGAACCATGGGATTAATCCAAGCCCCAGTGAAATAAACATAAAGAATCCCAGGTGGTTTGTGTGTATATTGTGATGATGAAAGGGCATTAAAGTGAAGAAATTAATTACAAAAACAAAAATACACAAATGTACAAAACCTACCACAATGAAATAAAAAAATGGCAGAACTATTTTTGTCTTACCATTCTGTTTCTTGCCCATCACTTACCTGTGAAACTTTCTGTAAGTCCCTGGAGCTTCTCACATGCTCTTGGAGCTTCAGGACATCTTCAGCATATATCTTAATAAGAAAGCATTGCTATCTTAATAGCTGGAAGAGTTATGGTATTTCTCAGATATCTTAAGATATACAGCTTATATCAATGCATGCCCAAAAATAATACATTTGTTGTGTTACGTTTCCATGGTTCACTTTCTTTTGCTTTATGCTTGGGGTTTCTGTTTTGATTTTTGTTCTGTTGCTGCTTTTTTTTTTTTTTTGCTTTCTTCTGATGGTAACTCTTTATTTAAATCAATTTTCTTTCCTGTGAAACTTGTCGTCCAAAAATATTTTCTTTCTTATTAAATTTTTCATCCTTTTTATCATGTCTTCTTCAGAACTGAACAGCCTAAATAGTCTCTAAACTAAGGAAGAAGTCATCTCCACATAAGTTAATGAAGCAAGAGAATGTAAGAAGGCCAGAACTTCTACATTTTTTTCTGTGGTTTCTGTGGTTTTCTTTTACTTATTGATGGCCCTGAATCATTACAGAATCAACAGCAGGCTATATTTCACAGGACATTACACTTCACAAAAGAAGTGAAAGGAGAACTAAGAACCAAAAAAAAGAAGATTTAGAAAACATAATGATAGATTAATAGTTATGACCTCTCTGTGCAACAAAAAATTTTGGTGCTAATATGGTGGAAATACCAATTACTGATGAACAATCATCAGGATGGAAATGGACAGTACAAGTCCAGGAAGGGTAGAATGTAGGATTCAGCATTCCTCAAGTCCTAAGTGAGTAACTGAACAATATTTGTCCATTAGGGCAACTAAAATATCGATGTGAATATTCTTTGTTATAAAAGGAGAAATTCAGAGTTAATAGAAAAAATAGAGGAAAGACAAAATTAAAAAGGAATACTTTACAAAAACTGTCAACAGTAAATGGTTCTGATTGCTTTAGATTTCTAAATTAATTTACATCCTTTTCTAATAGGGTGCACAAATCAATAGAATGGGCAAAGTTAACTCACATCTGCTGTATATTATTCATGGAGTAAGCTATCAAAATAAAATAGAAACTACATTTTTTTCATGATCCTTGATACTTCCAATAACTTGCAGTTATTTTACTTCTTCCTAGATTGAACTCAGAGATTTTAAATAAAAGAAAATAATTTGAAAAGCATTGTTAGAAAGTGCATGAACAAACAAGCGGTGTACAGACCCTGGAACTAAGGACTATGCATGTCTTTCTTTAGAAGTGTAGGTCTAGAAAGAAGTTGAAGGTAACAAAATCCTCTACTTTAGCCCTGTTAGTCAAGTACAAGTAAGGTTTATGTTGGAGTATCAAAGCTGTTTATTGAGTCTATATATCACTTGTGTACACTATGTACAAATCACACCAGTGATGTATGAAGTTGTACCTGAAAGGCAGAGCTGTGAAATGGAAATCTAGCTGTGGTCAGGTTTTGCCAGAACTCCGCTAACCCTAATTTCTCTGTGAAGCAATTCCAAGCATGTTCTAGCCTGCAGCTAAATAAAGGACAAGCTAAGAATCAAGAAAAAGGACATGAGATAGGACCTTCATTTCAGAGTCTGGATTCTAATTTCAAAAATGTCAAAGTAAATGGAAAGGGATTTTTATTTGAATAGAACTATGGCCTTGGCTAAAGATTTCATGCAGTAAAGGTGGGAACAGAATGCCAAATAATAACCAGGCAAGGAGGACAATATGAAAGGCCAACCCCCCCCCCCCCCACAAAAAAAAAAAAAAAAAGAAAAACACCAGCAAGAAAAACTCATGAAACAAAACCAAAAAAACAAAACAGGAAAAAAAAGGAGAAAACCCAGCACATTACCAGAAGTTAGTTCAATTTGCTGCATACTTTTTTTCACCATTAGGTTATGTTTTTGTCAAGAGCATTTAATAAGCTTTCTAGGAGACAATTTGTAGATGTGTCAGGCCAGACTAAATGACCAAAGTGATCCCTTATGTCATGAATATCTATATTTATTAACCCTGTGGGGTTGTTGTTAGACATTCTTAAAGACTGAGCATGTCTAGAAACACTGTACCCTAGAGTACAACACCAGCAAGAAAATCCAGACAACAAAGGTGATCTGAAATGGCTGACCACCTACAGAGGGTCCTGAGGGGGCAAATGTATTAAGTGTCTGGTTATTTTGTCCTCTCTCAAGGACCTGGTACTACTCATTTACAGCAAGACACATCATGAGCATCTTCACTCTGCTGTAAAGTTAACAGGGGACTACTATCAGACAATGCACAACTCAGCTCAGGGTTGAAAACTCAGGTCAAGTAAGGATCTCAGTTAAAACTCAAAAGATATGATCTAAAATAATAGAAGAGAAGAACTAGAAAAAATGGAAGCCATACTGGGATGCCAAAACTGAAACAGAAAAGTTTTTTTTCAGCACAGTCACTGTTTCAATGAGGATCTTTTTAAAAGAAACATTTTATTGTCGTCAATTGATGTGATAAAGATATATGTGAAAGGCACCAGCAATAGAGTATCTCAGTATGCATTAAATATAGCTAACAGATTGATAGAATATAGATATATTTAAAATATCTTGACACTGGTGAGTTACTAATGAAACAGGAGAAGAAAAATCAAAATGGTTGAAGGGAGAAAAAAGATTTGTGCATACAGTTTATTAAAATATTATCAGGACAGCAAAAAGATATGCTTACTCTCTCCATTATTTGGTCTGCACAAATATCAGCTGTGGATGATTGAGGAAAAGGTAAACATTCATAATTAGGAATTGTGAGATTTACATATTGAAATTAAAATCTTCTGAACAACGAGATTTTTGTACTATTTCATTAATTTTTCTCTGGCCTATGGACAGTTCCCATTCCTTGATGTACTTATTTTTATGGTAGACTTAAATAAATCTGACAGGAGGACAAATGAAAAAGAATAAACAAGCTTTTTTCCACTTCTGGGCTCAGAAATATCTTCCACTGTTCTACAGTTTAATTAGAGATCACTAAAGTTATACAAGTGTAAGCAAAATAATGGATACTACAATTTCCACTGGGATGCAGATGAACTAATTTTGGTTCCCATTCTCCTGCCCAGGCAAGGAAACTTGAGAAACTGAGGGTGATTTAGGTGATTTTGTTGAGAAGATCTGAGAACTTCTCATGACTGGATGATTGAATCCAAGGCACCATTTTTTGTGAGACAGGAATATAATCTCTAGGTTATTCACCTGGATGGGAAGGCACCTCTCCTATCAGTGATTATTATTAAAGGTAAATAGTGTGTAATGATAAGTCAAATATATTTTCTGTTTAGTGATTTACAGTTGCATGGAGAAGCTGAGAAGAGATGCCAAATTCTTATGAAAGTTAAGGGTCATGAATCAATTGGATCAATCAGAAGCACTTACATTTTCAGACAATTTCTTACTAAGCAGCCATCAGGTTCGTGATGTGCTTATTCACATTGAAAAGTGCTGGTTTCTGAGTGAAATTTAATATTGTTTCTCAAATGGGACAGGTTCCTGTGTCTGAAATCAGTGTTAAGTAGGGCTCTGGAAAGGAACCGATTAAATGAAATAATTTCTAAAGAAAGATGTCAGGTATACAAATATTGTTTGTCTGTTTTAGGAACAATTTTGAAAATAATATTTTGATAATTATATTGCATATTATTATTTTAACATATTCTTTATTTTTAAGAAAAATCAAACCTCTTTGGTTTTGGATAAAATGATTTTCTTCTTTTTTTTTTTTTAATCATTTTGTTGCATTCTCTTTAGGCAATACTGAGAAGCACTTATGGATTTTTCTCAAAACCCATTATGCACAATACTTTTGAACTTCAGCAAAGATATTAAAGATAGAAACCTCTCACTTACTTGTCTTCAGTTCCATAAAACACATTTACTTTTCTTAAATTATTATGGTCATTCTTCAGAACAGTTAAAGTTACAGAAAGTGACCAATGATAAGATGACAAGTTTTGCACCTGACAAAGGAATTAATGCTCCCAGGGAAAAGAATTGCCCAATACCTATGCTTGTACAATGACAAGATAATTTGGATATGTTCAGGTGTTACAGTAGGAGTAAACATTTCTTGATAGATGCTTTATTTACAACAGATCAGTCTTCTTCAGCTCAATACTTGAAAGTCTGTTCCTAAAGCAAACACTGTGTTCCAGCATTTGTTCTCAAAAACTATTCTGAAATTGAAATTGTCCTTATTAAACAAATAGGAGTGACTTAACTGGTTGTCTCAGAGACAGCCAGACCCTCCCAGGTCAGTTTGTCTTCACTGACAGAACTTGGCAGAGTTATACAGAGCTACTGGAAAATAATAGCAATACTGCTACAATTTGGTTTTGGTTTTTTTTTAATTTAACTTTTTCATTATTTGGAAAATAAGAAGAGAATAATGCAGCAGAAGATGAAAATCCTTTCATCCTGGGTTACAACAAATAAAATTTGTGGATGTAGATACTGCTGGCATTTTGGCTATTTTCCACTGCTAGCAAACTAAAAATTTCTTCTAACATCAGGACTTTAATGGAATTTCGAGGCTATGCTAGAAATTTAGAATTAAGAACACTGGGTAATTAGATTTCCACTGGAAACAAAATAGGGATAGCTGACATTGTTCAGCAGTTTTCATTATGAAAACTAATAGCACTGCAAGATTTTGGAGTGTGAGCAGCAGTCCCAGTTTATATATGTGATATGTGGATTCAGTTGGAAACTCCCAATTGCACAGCAAAGCTCAATTTTTCTTCCCCTTTGTGCAGTTTGCATCCCACTGTACTGGCAGCTCGATTGTGGATACAATTTGAAGTGTTAGCTCTACATTAAAAGAATAATATAATGAGAGCAGTAATAGATGCAGACTGATTTATCATTGCAGGACAAATCACTCTGTTTCTGTGTACCACTGGAAGTACAGAATAAGTAGAAAATAAACTGGTGAAAGCACAAACTCAACTCGAGGAGTTTTTCATTATGGGTTTTTCATTTGCTTCGTAGAAACAGTATTTCTTCAGAATAAACACAATCCATTTTTTATTTTGTGTGATGTGCAAAACAAAACTAAATAATTTGATTAAATTACCATTCAGAAACTTGTTGAGCTTTACTTTGCAAATGTGGATCTGCTTGAGAAACACAAGGGACTCAGTGAACACCTGCAGAAATGAATCACTGTGCTTTGTGTGTGTTTGTAGATAGTTATTTGACATGTTGCCTCATTGAGGTATAAATAAGACCGATAACCCAATTAGCTGTTTTTTTTCATACATAATAATAAAAGCTGTGCTTTGTCCTTTGCGCATGGCTTTGAGTTGTTGCAGTTCCACTCACATCATGTTTTCAAGTTTTGCCTCATAATCATGAGGACTAAAACCTTAACTTTTTTATGTAAAAGCTTGGATTAACACCTAATTTATTTATTCCAAAGTATATATTAAAAAAACCAACCAAACAAAAAAAACCCCAAATATAAAAATAAAGGGATAAAAAAAGAAAAAAAAAGAGAATAAAAAAGAACAATCTACACAAGACCTGTGAAAGAAATAAAACACAAGTTGCAACCTTCTTCCTCTATCAGAATGCATGAGATACTTCAGGACTCTAAATCCACCAGCAACAGAGGAAGAATGCAGACAAGTAGTGTAGTCTCACCAAGATTTCCGTTGTTCAATCTTAGTAAATTGTTGCTAAAACAATTGCTATTAACACTGGCTACAATTTGAATAGCTGGGAGCTTTAAATCACAGTACCTATGAGTAAAGTGGCCAAGTTACTATACAGTGAAAAAAATGTTGGTTTGCAGAAGCACAATCTGCCTCTAGGCTAATTATCCCTTCAAGCTGGATGATTTAGACAAACTGATACTGTCTTGTAGGCTTCTTTTGAAGACTTGAGAGATTCTCAAGGTTTGTGCAAGAAGGACCACATAATACAGGGATGTCAAATAGTGCAGCTGAACATGAATCCTCAATGTCTTTGTGGGTCTGTCTGTACAAGTCCTTTAAAATCTGAATTAAGACTGGTCTGAAATGAATCTAACAGTTGTTTTCAGTTACCATTCTTTGGTTCAAATTGCTTTAAAAACATTTTAAAATTGTAGCCTTTGCTACTCATTTATTCTACTTTTTATGTCCTATTATATTTTCCTTTGTAGCTCAACTGCATTTTGCTACACAATAATATAACAATGTTTCAACATCATTGCTTTGGATAAAACTTAGATTTTTATTTAATTGTTACCAGTAGTCTAATATAAAAAACCATTTTCTCTGAGTTCAGTGCCGCTAGTCCTTCTGTTGCTGGAAACCACTAGCAGTTTGTGCTGATCTTTTGATGGATCAGCAATTCTTCAAGTGGGCAGACAGTGAAACATAGACTAATGATTCATGACTGAAAGCAGTTTTGTTTGTTTAATCTCTAATAACTGCAGTAATTATACATATAAAATAGTAGTGACATGTTTTTAAAAAATATTTTAAAATGTGGTTTGGGCATTTTAAGAACATTTTACATTCTGGATTCTCAGCAAAGTGAAATCATCAGTTCAGGGATTCAGAAGTAGGAGTAAAGCTTTTCTTTTCTTGCTCAGGAGTCCAAAAATCATTGCAGTCCTTCAAAAATCATTCCTTGAACATATGAATTCATCTTCTTGTTTTCCCTGTGGTAATGAACTCTACCTACAAGAGAACATACTAACAACCTTATTATCAGGTTATCTAAACTGTATTTCTTTCAACCTCTTCTTACTTCTTCACTACAAGCCAGAAAGAAATAATTTAGGCTGAATAACATACATTGTTGAATCTTCAACTGGAAGATTTTTAATTTATTTTATATGGAAAAAAAGAAAATAGAAAACAAGTAAGTCTGTGTGAGATGAATTTTATTTCATTTTTGTTATTATTGCTGTTCTTTTATTCATCTGTTAAGCTAAAACATAGAAAAAGTTGTTTATTTTTTTTATAATTTATTCCTTATCTCTATTCTGAGCTCTCTTCTCTGAGCTCTACTGATCTTTGCTTGGGTCTTATCTTTGCAGAGTGCCTACTGGGGAATAAAACACAAGCAGCCTCTGACATTTGCACCATTGTTCTGTGACACATCAACATTTGTAATATCCATAACAGAATATTTTGTTGCCCATGGCATACTGTGAGTCTAGGGGTTATTTTTGCTGTCAGTTGCTCTTTATTCCTTAACTCCATGATGTGCAGGAGATCCCCAGAAACTAATGCTCTTCTAAAACTATGTCAGTGTTAAAGCACTTACAACAAACTGAACAACAAAATGCTATATTAGCTCCAAGTATGCACACCAGGGTTCCATGGGCAATCAAACTTGCTGGAATTAAAGGTCAAGAGATCAGGACTGTAACTTGAAGCAACCCTGGGGAAGGCAACAATCTTCCACCTTTGTTGTATTATGCAAGCTGTCCATGATCACAGAAAGTGAAAAACAGCTATCAGATCACAGGATCTTTTCAGAGCTAGAAGCACCTGCAGCTAGGAACAAAAGAATTCACAAAACCCTCCTTTCATAAGGGCGGGCTTAGTAGCACTCCTTTCAGTGTGCTACTCTTTGGTAAAGGTGTGTACAGTCATCTCAGCAGAAGACAATGTAATGGACACTTAAAATTTGTAATTAATCATTTTCCTGTGTTCAGGTTGTCAGAGGAGAAAGTAGAAAATTAATTTATTGAAAAAAATAAAATCCAGAACATTGCAAGAAGTGTGCATTTTAAAACAAACATTTATTAGGGAACAGTCACTGGACTACAAGAAATGACAGAGTAAAATGAATGCAAAAAAGTTGGATTAGTTATCATTCAGAATTAGGAATGAAAGAGTGAAAATATGCCCAAAATGTGTGTTGTGACTTTCCTAATCCTATCTGATTATGGAGTACTTACACTGGCTCCCAGGGAGGGACAGTGAGACATGGATATGAGCAGACTGCCTAACACTAGGAAGAGTGATCAACACCAATTGCCAAGACATTCAGGCTAAATCTGTGCTCTATGTAATACAGTTAATTCTAAAAGCAGTACATACTCTTGCTCAGTGTTACATTGTTGCCTATATTAGAATTTTAATTTTAATCAGAACTGCAGTTTTCACTCAGCTGTCCTGATAATCCTACTTACTGCTTATTATTGCACATATAAATTAGCATGAGCTCAGAGATCACAACCTGGGCTCCTTTCTGATGAAATTAAACCAGAAGATGTGCTTTGTGAGTGCACCTAAATGCTCTCTGCCTGCTAATAGACATTAGTCCCTGGAAATGGATTAGAGTAATGTGAAATTAAATCCACCAAAATATATACAGTAAACCTATCAACTCTCCGGCATGAACTACTTTGTTCAACACTTGCTCCTGTTGCACTGCCAGTGTAGACACAAGGTTTACCTTCGCTATTCCACCATGCAATCTTCAGTGTCCAATGTTTCTCCTTACAAACTAAGGGTAGGTGAGCCTCAGACTACTCACAGATCTCATCAGTTTTGCTGCATGGTGAAATCAGGACTCATTTGCTTATGCACCTGTGTAAGAGACTGAACTATTAATGGTTAATGAAAATCAATTGGCCATTTGCAGAAGCAGCAGGGTGCTTTACTAAGGCCAGGTTTGCACCCCCAATCTAATGGGCAGGGAGAGCTTTGTGCGTGCTGTGACAAAACTTCTGATCGACACAGGACAGAGGGGACGCACTCCCACCACCTGAGAATGACCATGACAAACCAATCTTTGTTTAGCAACAAGCTGGATTTTGAGCCAGACTGGGGGAAAGGCTGATAGAAAACACATCCTACAGAGGTAGGATAATGCTTTTTATCGTGACAATGTCCTCTCTTACACAAGTGGTTCAGGTGTGAAACTCCCCTCTGGGGTAGGTATGGGGACATGCACACATCAGCCTGAAGGTATTCATCCTTTCCTTTTCCAAAGGGGCATAACTGGCTCAATTATATAAGAAGCAGCTGTCATGTCTTAGAGGGTATCATAATACATCAAGGTCACACAAAGTGCCCTCAGATGCATTTCTAGGACCTTCCACCAGAGAACTGCTCATGATCTACTGTGTTACAGCACACAGTGTAAAACTTTTCCCCAAGGGGAGGTACCTTGGCATTCCCACCTGAATGTTTATTAACCCTCTGAAATTTGTGTTCTGTGGGCTTCCCCACCCCTGACAGGTCAAGACATCTAAATGGCAGCAACCAAGTCTCATTACCAGATCTACTAGATCTTTCCTCTCCTCTATCTACCTCTTATCCTTTCTTTATCTTTCTTTCTTTTCCTTATATAATTTCTTAACCAATATTTTTCCACAATATAAATTGTTGCCTTTCTACAGAAAATAGACAAAACACTACAAATCTCCTTTCAACTGCAATGAAATTGTTCTAAAATAAACCTGCCATATACGTACCTAAGCATCAATCATTCAGTGTCATTTCACTCTAATCCACCCCAAGGGATCTATTAACAAGAACCTCAGTTGCCCTGGCCTTCTGGGGTGGATCAGAACAACCTTATATCTGGCATATCATAGCACTCAATGTAAATTGAAAAGACAGTGGCTTATCTGGCTGAACATCTCAAATAGCACAAGTTGAAACACATATCCAAAAAAGCTTTGCCGTTCCAGGATTTCTCCCCTTGTGTTCTCCAAAATGCTAAAATATTTCCTTAATTAAAGTTTACCTACTCTATTTGAAATTTGTATTTAAATTATGAAGAATATATGGTACGGACAACCTCCACTCTATTACATTATTATTATATTTTGAAAAGAGCATTGTGATCAAACTGAATATCCAGTTAGAAAAAATTGTATTAGAAACTCAGAGTTGGAGGAGGTGACAATCACAAATTATGCAGGAGTAACTGATACAAACACTGCGCAGTATAGCACTTATTGTATTAAGAAGTGCTTTAGAGCTATATGTGGCACACAGTAATTGAAGAATTATGCAATATATTGTTAAGGTCAAAGGTGTGAACTGCGGATCGGTTTTACATGGCAGGCTTTCCCAGCACTGAAACAATGCAAGCCCTGTTTATACATTCTACAAACATGTATAAAGGCAGTGTTTGTTAAGTGACTGAGCACTTCTAGTATCAAGTGAAACTTAGCACAAAGGTGTTCAGTGGTAAATTATTCCCACGTGTCCATTGGCCCAAGAGATCTGGTTTTCATGCTTTGAAGAATCTATCCTGTGCTCTGCCCATGCAAGTCCATAGACTGTCAGTGTGTACTCATCAAAAAATGTTGGTAAATGAAGATTAGCAATATAAGAAATAGAAGCTATTCTTGCTTTCAGTGTCTGGACTAGAAGACACCCAGGCATTTTGTGTATGCTTTTTTATCACTGCAGGACTGCTATACTCAACCTGACCTAATATATCTTCTCTTTCCAACCCTACTCTCCCAGAAAGGGTAGGATATTATTTTGCACCACATGGGAGTCACTACTAATGTTCTTTTCAATTTTAAAGCTCATTTTACAAACAGTAGTGCAATTTTTAAGACTTTTCCAGGATGTTATTTGAGTCATTAAACTTCTTCATGTTCTTTTGAAATGTATGCTGCACATAGGAGAGAAGGGACAGGAAGAGATTAGCTAATTCTCCTGTAAATGCTCATTTTGTTTCAGGGGAAACCAGGTTCAATATCTTCACCTAAGATGAAGCATCAGTCCTCTCCTTATCTTTGTTTCCCACTCCCAGTCTGTTACAGCAGCTCTGTTAATATTCCCAGCACCTCACTGATACTTCTCTGCAGAAGTAAAGGACATGGTGAAGTGGCAAGAACAGACATAATAACACAACCAAAATCCAGTACAGGAGAAAATAGAAAGGAGACCAGTGAAGGTAAAAAAGCAAAATTAGTACCACACCTAGTAAACCTAGACCCCATCACAGTCATACAGAAAAAGTAACACAAAAAAGAGCTGACTAGTTGAATGACAGCTGGCTTTTCATTTCCCCAAAAAGATTATTTCAGCCAACTAATATTCAGATAAACCAATGATGCTATACTGCTTTTTATGAAGCTATATAGGTTTTCCAAATATACCAGATTAGAAGGCATTTTTAATTTTCATGGGGAAAGGAACATGTGCCTATATTTGCAGTTTGGTTTGGGTGAGGGATATCTCATTGAAGGAAATCTCCTTATTGCCAGCACTTTCCATTTTTTAGTTGTCATCACAGTGCTTCACAGTCCAGACACATTTCAGCAGATTTTGACTTGGACTAGAAATGTGTCTGGTATGGACTAGACTTGAAGCTTATGCTTCATATTTTCCTAATGTAGACGTCAGCAATAAAACTCTCACTGTACATTTGAGAAGAATGGCCTAACTGATTGGCAGCTTTAACCATGTCAAAAAATGGCTGAGTCAGTTTTTTTGAGCTGTTTTTCTCTTTCTTATCTTCAAGGAAAATAAATTCTGCCATAGGTACCAAAAATGGGAGAGTCAGTTTAAAAGACTATTTTGTTAGAAAATGGTTATTTAATATAAGGGCTTATAATGGAAACTCTTTTTCCATCTCAGTTGCAGCTGTTGCCGTTCTGACAAAGTCTAGTAGCTAATGAAAGGTGTGTAACATTTGCAAAGTGTTTGCTCTTTCAGGAAGAAAGAGGAAATTCATAAAATGTCTAGAAAGGTGTATAAATGAATGCAGAGAATGGAAACTATTTGCTGGCATGTGAAAAGATTTTATTGCAGAAATAAGCCACTCAGAGAAAGACCTATACATATATACTATGTAGAAAATGCATCCAAATTTGAGAGCATTAAAATCTATTACAACACTTCATATACCCCCAGAAAACCCAGTTCTTATGCTATCAGTCTAAGGACTTGTGAAAAAAGTTGCATAAACATCACATAAAAAAATTGTAACTAAGTTATTTCTGCAAACTACAGAATAAACACCAATTCATAACAAATGTCCACATCTCTTACTCACAAATTCTCTAATTCATTTTTGTTTTTATTACCCTCCACTCTATAAAATGTTGTAAGGGCAGTACACACGTATTTATACTTGTCAGTCATACAACCTATAATGTTAATGCAATTATCAACTTTAAATTTTCTTCTTGAAAAAATGTAGGATAAACTTGAAACCTCAAAGAAAAGATAGTTCTGATTACACTAATAGAAAAACTAACATCCAGACTGTCACTAAGGCTTCGGAATCTGGAATATTTGAGCAGAAAAGACCTGTGCTGACTGCACAGTTTGATCCATATCTTACAGCCATAATTAACACCATGCCTTATTTTCACCTCATACAGTTTTCTGTGGCCATGGGAATGGTCTCATAAAGCATTAATTGTCGGTGTCAATCTAACTAGGTTTCAGACCCAAATGACACTGAAGTCCTATTTCAAAATATATTTTTGGGGAAAAAAAGGATGACTAGTGAAACTTTTGCAGGTAAACTTGCAGAGCCATAGGCCTTGCCCCTTGTAAATATATGTTTTACTTTGGTTCCTCATGATGATACAGATAAAAAGACCCCTTTTTCTGTCAATTGTCAAAATGAGTATATTGACTGAAGCTATAAAAATTATTGAAAAATATTTGAAAAGATAACAGGACAACTAAGGGCACATTTCTAATATCACTAAGGTGATATTTCCAAGACCAGAAGGAAATAACAACTCAGTATAGAGCAAATGTATGTGTGTATTTTCTTTGCTCAGATAATAGTACTTTGTATATTTGTCAGTAGAAGATTACAGGAATACTTCTAAAAAAGGATAAAGTGAGATTTCTGGATAATAAATAAGACTGTGAAGAGATCTGCTTTCCGTATCTACCTTTCACATGCACTTCTGCTATAACCTTGGGCAAAACATATTCCAATTACACTTTTCTCAGTTTTTCTAGCCATAAAATAGAAATGATACTTCCTCACCTCACTGGAATGAGGTCATGATCATCTTGGTACTGTTTATTGCACGTATTTCAGAAGACAGGCAGCTACACAACTCAAGTAGTATTTCATAAGGAAAATATCATACAATTCCCTGTATGCATCTAACAGTGAGGTTATTCCCCACATCTCTATTGTATCTTTTCTCTTGTTCCATTTCCATTTGAATGATGCCTTCGTTAATATTTTCTGTTAATCACATTAGCAGGTGAAAAGTTCAGGATACATTAAACTCAAATGGCATACTTTACATGCAAGTCAAAGTATGACTCTTTAAATATTTGTTTCTCTAGGAAATGTTTCTTTGATATTTTCTTTGTTATTTTTTTCCTAAATCTGCCAGGTGTCAACATATTTACCTAGAGAGAAAACAGTTTAAACTTGGCATAAGAAAATGTGATTCAAATACTCAAACGTTGCATAATTAACCTGTCAATTGCTTTTGCATGATGTATGATTGGCTGTCTCAAAGAAACTGTAGATTTAATAGAATTTAAATATTTTTCATGATGCACGTCTGACAAAAGATGAGCTGGTACATGTCTACCCATCATGGATTTTCCAAGAACTTATACTAGGATAAGTGTACTACAGAATTCCACTTCACAATTATTCACAAATTTGTAGCAACTTTTTGAATCCATTATGCATTTTTCAACTCTGTATGTAAATGTCAGGGTATTCACTGAAGTCAGTGCATATCACTTCACTGTTTTCATTATCAACTTTCTTCTCAAGCTTAGGTCAGTGTCAGTCAAAAGCTTCAGTGCTGCCAACCCTTGTGTGTAAGCATTCTCTGCTGGAATATTTTGAAACTCAGTACAAGTATACACAAGCATGTTTAAGTTATTTCTAGTCACTTACTATTCTTCTTACAGAGTGAGAGGGTAGGGGGGAAGAAAAAAGTGAGAGGATCTAAAAGTTCTAGAGTTTTTGAGACACATTTTTAAGAGTTTGAATTTTCTCATGTATGTTGGGGGTAACCTGGACTCCAATGTTGTCCAAAGACAACATGAATGATGTAGGTAGCTGGAACAGATATGTATTGGACAATGTAATGCTAACCACTGCAATACACAAAAATCTTCATGGATATTACAAAATCCTGGGTGCCATGTTTTAACCTATTCTGAAAAAATTAAAACAAGAGAAGGATTTTAAAAGCCATTTTAACAAAATAAATAATTGAAAACCTATTTCAAATGGGAAAAAAAGTAATTTAAAGAAGTAGTTTAAAATGTTTTTGATATTAAAAGTCTTTTAGGAAAGGATGAAGTGATATTAAAGTAAGACTGATTTCCTGTGCAAACTAAAGGAAGGAAATTGACATAATGTACATTGATAAAAGATCCGGAAACTTTCTTCATGAAAATGTAGGAAGACCAAAATTAACTTTTCCAAACTGTCTAGTCCTCGTCTGAAAAATAGGGATCAGGAAGAACATTTTAAGATTTGTACATTTACAGAAGAACCTCATGCAGCAGCTAAAGAATGCCATGTCTGAATAGCATGTATTTATGTGGAAGAGACAATAAGACCAACCACAACATATCATCAAATCTAATAACTAGGAAAGGGCACTAAGAAATATACCTGCATATGCTGGGTTTGTGTTCATGTAACAAAGGTGGGTTCATATCACCAACCACAACAGGAACCTCATATGGGCTTTCCTTCTGTTTTAATCCCATGGTGAATGTACTTTTCCCATCCAGCTTGTCATACGAATTCCACCATCCTCCAAAATCCCCAAGGAGAGGCTCTTTTCAGAAAAGGTCTGAGGTTGGCGGGTTCTCTCATAATTAAACAATATTGTAAAATAATGTCAACAACAACAGAAATGGTCATAAAAATTTCTGTTTCCTTTTTCTTGACGTCTGCTTTCTCATGCGTGAAAACAGCATCAAGTTGTGAGTTCAATATACAACTACCTACTGTAAACGTAAATATCAGCACATTCCAGAGTTAGACTTGTAAATTTCTTCACCTCTTGTTTTAGGGCAATAGGCCAATGTATCTGGCTTCTAAACATACATAAATTGTCAATATTTTGTCACAAATGGCTGACCAACAAGGAAAGAGCATAATAGTATTTTGCAATATTTTACTGCCCCAGGCAAAAAATTGAGTATACTATTGCAATCTAAGAGTGAAAACATTACAGAGGCTTTGCTTTGTAATTTGAACCAAGTCAGTATAAAAATCACAATCATAATAGTCTATTATATATTGGACCAAGTTTTATGGGAATTGAAGACTATTACTTCAGTAATAATGGCCATTGAACTGTGTTTCTCTTTATATTCTTGCACACACAATTACTCTAGTATTACATCAAATATCACTTGAACAGGTATTGCAATAGTTTGAAATTCACCTCCTCTCTTCCATAAAGCAAAGTAAATATATCTTGTGCTGTTAATATAGGTGAAGAAGAAACACATGAAGAAGAAGATATACAGTTGAACTGTAGATGTTACTCAAAAGCATTATGTGTGAAGAGTGTTCATAGTATATAAAGCTTGCATATGTTCTCTGTATAATTTTTTATCCCAATACATACAATCCAGGAACCATATAATGCTACACTTGGGCCCCCAGTGTCATTCTTATGCAGAAGGAAATGAAATGATTTTGAAAGAAATGAGGAAATCTAAGCAGATGTAAAAAAGTATGTATACTTTGAAAAAGCAGCAATTTAAAAGGAGGAAATTTATATAATAGTCCTCACTCCACTATTCTGGACCAATGGAATATATATAAACTTTTCAAAGCACATAACTAGAATATTTGATCTGCAACACATGTAAAGGTTTTTTTCTGGTCTAGACTGGGCTCAAACTAACTAAAAATTGTGTGAAGAGTGTTCATGTCTCTCCTAATTTTTTTTAAAAGTATTAATCAGGAGATAAATATGTGAAAATTTGAAATAACAAAGCAGGCTACCAGAATGTTTTTATTTGTAGCTGTCAGGCACTCTCTATGATTAGTCATTAATTTCAGAAAATCTAGGAATTCAAAAGCTGAAATAATTTAATGGGTGAACTATATAAAAGTGCTTATGCTGATAAAGCTAGATAACATAGGAAGTGACAAAGATGGTAGTCAAGAAAGAATATGTTGTATTATTCAGAGACATGTTATTTTCCATAAAAATCCGAATGCTTTTCAGCATGCAGGCATTTAATAATGCTTTCTGGGTTAATTAACTATCTTTGGGGGGAGCTAGAGAAGAATTTCTGAAGACACATGTTATTATCTGTACTTGGGAGTACTGACTTAGAGATGATCCAAAACACAGTGCTTGCTTACATTATCCATCTAAGAAAAACATTAAAAACCTTCTTAACTACTATTTTACTTAGGGCATTTCCCAGATTTATAATATAAAATTACTGCTGTTTAAATGACAGAAGGAAAATATGTTGCATACAAACTACAGCTTTCTTTCATTTCACACTCTCTTTTCAATTTTTGTGCCAGGTTGTATGTTTGCTTGTTTTTCTCCGTCAGATTTGGCATACAACTGACCTCTGTGATGTTTGCTCAACTATAGGTGGAAAAGGAACTGAAATTAAAGAAGCAAGGACAGAATTGTTTGTGAGCCATTCAACACAGCTGTTGCAAATATCATACACTTGCATTATGCCGTGCCCTTTTACATTAAAAAATTGTGTTTGCCACTATTTGGAGCTGTTTTCCTTTGTTTTTCATAAAGAAATTATTTTAATCTTGTTTGCTTTATTAATTTGGTTTTGGGTGGTTTTGCTTCTTGTCAACCTTTCCTTAAGGACTTTGATTTTTTTTTCCAGCTAAAACACATTCTCTAAGATTTATCTGGCAGTAAAAAGAAATGTGTCTTCTAAGCTTAATGTAAAACAGGAATACTAAATTGCATCTGTATCCTCGTGTTCTGATTACCAGAGACTGACCCTAATCCAAAGATTTCACTCTGTGGGTCAGTAGATTAAATCAGATTTTTTTACTTAAATTTTATTTGGAGGTAAAATTTTGCTGCCCTTACTCAGAATGGGTCAGTTTTTTAATGTTATTAACATAAAATTGTATGATTTTATATAATAACACTTAACCATGGGAGATAATCAGCTGGAAATTAACTCAGTGCTTCATTGTGACTAACAAGGTAATGTTACCCTCAGATAGGCTCCTTCAAGGTAAGTAAGGTAGACTATGTAAGAATAAGGAGTATATATTATCCTATTTTCAGCAGTAAAGAAACCATTACATGGATATTGTGTACATTCTGAGATTCAAGACTAAAAGAAGATAATGAAGAACCATAGGGAAACAGAAATTTGACAATGCAGAGCTCTTTAGACTAGTAAAGAAGACTGTAATTTGAACAGAATCTGAGTAAAATTGATATTGAACAAGTCTTGCTACCTATTTGAATATTTTTGAATGCATTTTACTGGATTCCACACGACCTAACATTATTAAACAAACTTGTTGTTTGATACTTTTAATGGTCCCTTTTCTTAAACTATAAATTAACTTATTTTTTTAAAGATCAGATATGCTTTCCTGCATAGCAATTGGGCCTAATATTCATTTAATCTAAGAGACTCCCTAAGTGTGTAAAGCATATCTTTTTCACACACATGAGGAAAAAAATCTTTCTAATATTTGGCAAAGCTATTGTACTCAAACAGTGAAGTTGATTTGCATGTGCACAACAATTTCAATATGCTCTAAATGCACATACAAAGAGTCTCTATCTTGTGGATGCACTCCTTTTAAGTCTTTCAGGATTCATGCCAGATTCATGCTGGCCCCCACCAGCTCAAATTCCTGGACACTAAACAACTCAGAACACAGGGCAATCAGAAATACAGTCATTAGTGTAAAAACCAGTAGTACACTATGCAAAGAACATAATTTTCAGGTATAATTAAGATCCCAATTGTTTTACATTTCCTCTGTAATCACTGGAGGCATGAACAGCCAGAATTCATCAATCAAATTTTTCTGAATTCTAGACTACTTCACCTGAGTAGCTAAAATAATGTTAGATGTGCTTGAGTCTTAGTCTATAAATGTCTGTTGGTTTAAATGATAACTTGTATAAAGGAGCAGTGTATCCTTCCTATCCTTCCTTCCTTCCTTCCTTCCGCCACTTCCTTCCTTCCTTCCTTCCTTCCTTCCTTCCTTCCTTCCTTCCTTCCTTCCTTCCTTCCACCACTTCCACCACTTCCTTCCGCCACTTCCTTCCTTCTCCTTCCCTCCCTTCCTCCTCTTTTCTTTCAGTGTTAGGAAGTGGCAGTATCTCTGAGCTTTTGACTGCCCACTTCAGGCCAGGCTTGCATCCGATTCCAATGTTTTACTTGGTTCAATTTGAGATGGAGCCCTGTTCAACAATATTTTCAAGAACTCAAAACAGAAAGGTAAATGAATGGTGAATACATTAATGAAACTCTTATTATGATGTTTTTTTACCTTTGAGAATATGTCTGGGGAAGGAAACCTATCTTGCCTGTTTTCTCCCTCTCTGTCTCTCAATCTGGTAAGCAGCATGGTAACAGCCATTTACCCATCAGGAAGAAACAATGTATCCTAAGAACTTCTCTGCTATCTGTTATTTATCCCTCATGATGTCTGTCTGAAGCAATTTAATCTCTCAGCACTATCTTTGCCAGAAGAGTGGTTGGTGAGTGATGATGGAGATGACAAAGTTTATGAGCAGTTAGACAGAAATAGGAAGGAGGCCTAGTAACATTGTTCTATGAAAATATTAGGTCACATTTGAATAAGAACATACGGACTGTAAGGGACATATTTGTCTTGACAATGTACAAAGGGTAAACTGAGCAGCAGAGGAATAAGTGTCTTGGCTTCTATTCCATTAATGTAGCAGGCCTTACTGTCACCTTTTTCATGCTTCTACTTATGACATGCTTCGTTTTCTTTAGTTTAGTATTTGTCTCATTAACCAATGTGTAAAACTGAATGGTATTTTCAAAATAGCTCTGACAATGTTGCAACTGTAAGTTTAGTTTATATTTTTTATGCCAAAGTTTTCCAAAAGACAATTTTCCAAAGGAATTGGCTGCAGACTTCATTAATATTACTCTTTTTATTAGGGGTGCCAATACATTTTTCTACTCTTTTGATATTATATGGTTACAAGAATCATACTAGACTCCCTTATAGACTTCTCAAGTGGGTTTTTTTCAGAAGACTTTATGCTTAGGAATTTTTTAAGCTTCTAGAATAAACAACATAACTGTTGTCTTCTTCCTCGAACCTCAGCAACATGTTTAAACTTTTCACATGCAAGTGGTCAATAATAAATCTGGTGTTTCAGTCACAGAAACTCATTCCGTAAAGGCTGAAAAAAGACATTTGAAAAAAACAGGCTTGTTTTCATTACCTCTTCTATCCCTTTCCCATATCAATCTTACAACAAATCTCAAAGCATATTTACCCAAAAGAAGCATTATTTCATCTCTAACATTTTGGGAATGACCTTTAAATAATATGTGTATTGTCATGCAGTATCTATGTAGAGTTTTAGTTTAAACATAATGAACAGTTGTAGAACATGAAACACTACTAATGTTTTTACAAACTATCTGTCATACCTCAATTGACATTTTCAATCAAATCCCTTGAGGGTGCTTGCTTCTACAAATAGCAGCCACAGTATGCACTTTTTTAATCAAAAGTTTTCTATAATGGCTAACTAATAATTTCTACTGTCACTTAGCATAGACTTTTTTCTGTGGAAAGCACCATATGTTCACTCTCTAACCATGCCAAAATTACTGCAAAAGATGGTGTGCAACTGAAAGAAGAAAAAAATGTAAAATGTAAAAAGTGTAAAATATAAGAGTAAAAGCAGAGCACTGGTTCTCTGGAATCAAGCTACCATCAAAGAAGGCTCTTCATCTGTTGGAAACTTTTAGCTTTCCTCTGCACTTCCTCTGTTTTCTACGAAGAATTTTTCATCAATTATGTTATGTCTGGTAGAGGATTTAGGGATTGATTTCAGTATGCTTTGTATTAGGCATTTATTTTGATCCAAAATATTCAAAAGGGAGAAAAAATAAACTGCATTTACACATGAGACAGTATAATCTTTTCAATTTTTATGCTATTAAAATACAATGTAAAATTTCATTTTGGAGGAATACAGATTTAAGAATTGGTCTAAAAACTCACCAAAATAGTCAACAAACACAGATTAAAAGCACAGAATAAATCAACAATATCAGTGAGATAAACACAGCAATCTACTAGGGGTTTTTTTGCCAAGATTATCCTGACAAGAAAAAAGACTAATGAGGTAATTTCTTTTGCCAACCAGACAGCCTGTGAAGAGGAATGTGCCTAGTAATAACAGTAAAAATCCAATGCCCAAAGTGATATCATGGTTTTTCAATTCACAGAAAATATGGTCACAGTGTACCATGCATTAACAACGTCCTCGGCAATCTAACTTTATGCTCCCACTGAAGAATGTCTGTAAAATGGACTTACACATGTAAGAGATGTCAGATTAGCAACTAGCAAATTTACAGGGTGTTGGGAAAACATTCAGAGCTGGCTCTTCAAACATTGCAACTCCGTTGAGGTTGGCTGTTAGTCATCTATGTGTCTGAGGATTCCAGCCAACCTCTCTTGAATTTTTTCCCCCCTAGTTTATTTGGCTTGTGTGCTGGAGATAAGAATGATTTTGATTCACATAGTGCTGATATTTTTCCTAGCTTTTAATATGTGTTTCTCTTCAGATAACACCAACTTTTCATTGCATTTTTAACTTCTTCTAGTCACTTAATAACCAATTTTAAAGAACTATCCATGGATTAAAAATATATTTCCTGAATAAATTAGCATGCATATATCACTATGTATATATAGACTCACTTCTATATATAGAAATTTTATTGCTCAAATCCATTACTTAGAATTTATTTGCATTGAATTTTGTCTAGCACTTCATTGCCCAAATCTCTTGTTGGGTTTCCTCTCACAGCTGTGAAAAAGTAAATTGTCAGGCCCAAGGTCATTATCTAAGATTTCCCCATAAACAGTAAAGTGTGTGATTCATCTTTCTGTAAGCACAAATGGATGAATCAGCTTCCTAATGTATATCTTTCCAAACTCTCTGCTGGAACCTTAAATGCCAAATTTAGTCTGAATACCAAACTTCTAGACACCTAATCTTAGCTTACATTAATTCCATTCTTAGTATCATATGATCTTACAACTACTTATTATATGCACATTTATCTTACTCTATTAAAAATAATTTTCTAATTGTTTCATCAGCAACTTCTGTGACCTCAGTGTTCATCATCTTTATGAGACTGCTTGCAAATATACTGCAGAGCATAAGGTCCTGGTGAAACCCCACTCATAACAGCTCTTTTGAATGTTAGGTTATAAACTGAGATTAGTAATTTAACAATGTCATATCCAAATTCTTTTACAACTCTTGGGTGAATACTATCTGTTCCTGGAAAATTGGTTTTGTTCATTTCCATCAACTTCATTTCAGTTAGAAGGAGCTTTTCAGACTCACCTTACCAGCAATGTCTGTTATGGCTTTAATATTGTTGGATGCCTCTTGTAGACAGTTTTGGGTTCTGCCATCTCTAGCAGTCATCTGACTTGCACAACAGAACACATAGAAAGAATTTAATTACAATGGTTTTTATATGTTGCTTCTTAGAATTTTTTTTTCTTTGGTCTGGTTTATAAAAATTCTACATTTGGTTATTAAGAGTTCATGTTCTTTTCCCTTTTATGCAATTGGAAACTTCCACTTTAGGACAAAAAATTACCACTTACCACTTTCTTTACTCTTATGGTTAAATAATAATGTTTCAGTCCCTTTTTTTTACCCTAATCTTTTTTTTTTAGATATTCCTCATACCTGCTGAAAACACTTTGTCCTTTTATGCACTTTTTAGGTAATCTTGTATCTGTTTTACTTAATTTTATGGCATTGCTCTTTTGAAAGAAAACTAAAGAACTATTCAGTTAAATTATGAATTTTATTTTTACTTTTCTAAGGTAGGTAATCAACGCAGTCACTATTAAAAAATTTTGGATCAAGCATCCTGCATCTCTCAATAACAAATCAAAAAATTTCATTTCTGTGATTTCCTAGAGGCAAATTTCTCCAAAAAGCGTTTGAGTTTAAAAATGTAACACATAATAGCACAATGTTCATCTAGTCTATGTGTGAACAATCAAAATCACTCAATATGATTATGCTTATTATTACTACTATGTTTTGGGGTTTTTTTTTACTATTTTGGGGGGGTTTTTACTATTTTTCAATAATTTTCAATATTCTGTCTAGTTCTAATTTTAAACACTTCAGGTATGGTGTTTCAAGCTACTGAGATTGTCTCTTTTGTTTGATGTGGCTAATTACAGTCCAAATAATTTTGCTCTGCCTTAATACTAACTTTTAAATCTCTTTCTTACATAAATTTTCTCAGACACCTGTTTGGCATTGCACATGGAGCACACCAGGCAATGCGATGAAGTCCTCCTCCCTGGCTGGAGTTCATAGCTGGCATTTCTTTCCAGAACTGATCCATGTGTCAATGACAGCTATGTACTCTTCAAAGACTAACTTGTTCTAGAAGTTTTGAATGGAATGGAATAGAATAGGACTTTAGCAGTTGGAAGGGACATATAATTATCATCTAATCCAACTACCTGATCAATTCAAGCCTGACAAAAACTTAAAGTAAGTTCTTGAGAACATTGTCCAATTGCCTCTTAAATACTGACAAGTTTGGGGTATTGATCACCTCTCCAGGAAGCCAGTTGCAGTGCCTGTTGCTTCTTCACTCAGTAAAGAAATTCTTCCTGTAGCCTAAATCTATAGCTTTTAACCATTTCCATTTGTCCCATCACTGAGTAGCAGGGAGAACAGCACTTCTTTCTCCACTTGCCCTCCTCAGGAAGCTGTAGAGGGCAATGTGAACTCCTTCCAACCCTTTCATCAGTTTTGTTGCCCTTCTCTGGACTTACTCAAGGACCTTGTCATTGCTCCTAAAATGTGGGGACCAGAACTGCACTCAGGTGAGGATGCACCAATGCTGAGTACAGTGGATTCACCACCTCTCTTGACCAGCTGGTGTTGCTGTTTTTGCTGTACCCCAGGATGGGGATTGCCCTCTGGGCTGCCAGGGCACAGCACTTTCTGTACTGAGCCTGCAGGACAGCCTACCTCATACTGCACAGGGCACCAAGATCCCTTTGCAGGGCTGCTCTCCAGACACTTATCTCCAAATTTTTGCTTGTGTATGATGTCACTCGGTCTTAGGTGCACAGTCTGGCATTTGGACTAGTTGAATATCACCCCAGGATTATTTTGAAAAGTTTCAATCTATCTAGATCCCTCTGCAAGGCATCTTGCCTCAAGAGTCAATAGCACGTCCCAGTTTAGTATCAACAACAAACTTGCTAATGCTGCATTCAACTCAGGCATCCAAATCATTGATAAATATTATTAACAGATCTGGCCCTAAAGCTGAACTCTGAGGAACACCTCTGATGACAGTCACCAGTGAGATGTAGCCCCACTCACTGCAGCCATTTGACCTCTGCCCTTCAGCACAATGTGAACCTGCCCATCCCAAGTTGAATACACTGTCCAGAAGGATGCTGTGATGGAAAATATCAAAAGTTTTACTAAAAAACCAACATCTTTCATTCATCCACTAAGTGGGTGACTTTAATAGCAGGATATCAAATTAGTTAAACATGCCTTTCTTTTCTGAACCCTGTGTTGACTGTATCTGATGACTTAATTGTTCTTAAAATGCTTTTCTATATGCCTCAATATGATCTTCCAACCTCAGTATCATCTTCTCCATAATTTTCCTGGACTAAGAGGTCCATAGTTCCCTGGATCTTCTCTAACCATTTTTGTACATAGGCTAGCTTTTTTGTACATTGGCTTGCTTTCAGTCAGCAGGGACTGCCCTTTTTTGAGGTGATTGAGAGAGCTCCTGTCATAACATCTGCTACCTCCATCAGTACTCTGGGATGAATCCTCTCAGATTCCATGGTTGTGTGAACATTCAGCTGATACAGCTGGTGCCTTAGCCTTTCAGTCATTAGCCTTTCAGTCATTGCAAATGAAAAGCTACTGATCCCATGTTTGTGCTCTTTCAACTCAAGGGAAAGGGCATCCCAAGGTCTATCACTACTTTTAAAAGCAGAGCCTAAAACCTCATTGACTATCTTGGCTTTTTCTTAATTCATGTTAGTCAGATGACCATCTTCAAAAGGTATTGGTCTCATGTTTGCTATATATCTGTTCTTGTTATTAATATGCTTTTAAAATGTCCTTCTTGTTTCTGAAACAACACTGGCCAGTTTCAACTCTAAATGGCATTTGTTTTTTTGTTTCTTCACTTCGCATGAATGAACCACAGCACTGCTCTTCCTTCAAATCTTACTTCCTGAGGTCGTGTAATTTTTTTTTCCTTTTGAGATTCATGAAAAGTTCCCAGCTCAGCCAAATGGGTCTTCTGTTCTGTTAGTAGCTTGACTTACGACACAATAGAATAGCCGATTCTTGATCTTATATATTACTTATCAATTTGGAAAGCAAGTATTTTGTTAGGAAAAACAAGGAGGGAAAAGGTCCTTTAATACATGTTCCTACTTACACTGACTCTTTTTCTTCCTAATGAAAGAAGAGCATGCTCCTTTCATTAGAAGAGATGCTTTTTTCCACTTTGTAAACTCTCTTGAACATCTAAGCATGATTTTACTGTTGCAAAATTATGGCCCATCTATTGAGGATCAATTATATTTGAGGATACTGCAAGTATTCTGTACCTTTGAAACCAGCATGGAAATCCCTCTTGCTTTCAGCAACACAGGAAACAGTTTGAAAGTGAAGTAGTGGACCTGCTGTGAAAGAGAAGCAGGAAAGCAAAAAATGAGAAGTTTATAATTCTATTTAATGACAAAATTGCTAGAGAGACCCTGAAGGTACAAGTTCTAAGCTACTTTTGAACTTGATGGTTTTTTTTAAATATGAGAAAAAGCACTTATAAAAGTTGACATATATGCTTAAGATACAGCTTGATAAATTTGATAGCCTAAAATTACAGATGATTTGATCACTCAGAAAGTTTATTCTCTACATGTTCTCTTAATTGTTACTACAACCAAGATCTTAGAATATGAAAAAAAATCTATGTTCAACTAAACTTTGTTATTTGGTCTGAGCATTGTACTGAGTATGATTACCTCAGTTTTAAAATTAAGTGTTAATTTCTGTGGAGATTTAAAAGATCAGAAACACACAATTGTAGTGCTTTATTTTGTTCCATTTGTGATATATCCTTCCTTTCATTTTTTTTCTAACAACTGTTTTTTTAGGGGAAAAGTACAATGCTCCCTGTCAGATAGGAACACATTCTTTCACAATAGGAAAGAGAAAAGCTAATTTTGTCTGCAGATATATTTGAGAAATCACAGTGTAGTGACTAATTAAACAGCAGCAGTAACTATTTTTTGAAAATTATAAAGGAGGAACACCTATGAGAAACCAATCTGATACTGCTTTGTAAAGAACAAAGACAGATAGGATCTGTTAAAACCAGTTACCATTCCATTAAGTAATGGAACACATACAAAAAGAAATATTACTATTTTAAAAATGTCAAGATAGCAAGAAGAGTAGTTTTATAAAGAATAAGAGTGAAGGAACTTGAAGGGGGGAACTTTGATTTTTGTTTGTTAATTGCTCAATAAAATTTTAAAAATTGCTATGATACAATGAGTTAAAAACAGTCCTGGGGAAAATTTTAGAACTGGTGAAAATTTTTTGTGGTATTTTAAACTAAACAAGTCAATGCATGTGCTATAGGGAAATAACCCTAAATTAGTGTGAGAATAGATTAGATGACCCAGTTTCAGATGCTCTTCTATGAAAGAAAGTGTTGTGTATTAAGGGCTTAAGTGAAGTCCCATTGCAATCAATGGAAAGACTACAGATGGAGTAGATTCAAATAATCGCTTCTCAGTCCTCTGGTAAAATATGCTTTAAGTAATACATCCTCCAATTTAAAACAGATTTGAAAGTTTGAGAATTCTGTTTTAGTTGTCAGTTTAAAAAGAACAAACCCAAATTTGTCTATTGCTGTGTCTCATGTTTTGTGTTTGTAGAATATCTTACAACTCCTATGTAAAATATCTATGAGTCCCATTGTAGGCTTTCAATGCCATGACATTTCTAGGTCTATTTCGCCATAGGGTCATCTTGAGAAGAGCTTATGCTTCCAACAAGAAGTGCAAGTAAAAATAAGTTGTCAAGAACAACATAAAGGACTGCCATCCTCAGTTTAAGACTAAGATGTTGAGCTGAATTTTCTCTATGAAATGGATGCTCCAAATAGGTAATTAAATAACTAAACATTTGGTTGAAACTAAACTTTAAAAAGGCATATCTTTATGAGACCTTCAATTCTCTTCTTGCTTTTAAATTTATAAAACATTCTTTGATTTTTGAACCTCAGGACAAGTTAATATAACATGCTTAATAGTTTGCCTGGTTAGAGAATTTTATATGTGACTAGAAAATTCTGCTATGAGGAACTGTTTTCAAACTAATGGCTGAAGGTAAAAATGAAGGTCCTCAAAGGTAAAAGATTTGTTTTTGTGTAAGGAATACAACACTACTTTCAAGTAATATTTGTGGTTAAAAAGTTAAACTAAGCATCAATTTTGTTACCTAAATTTAGCTTTTCATATAAAAAAACTTGACCTAAAAGCATCCCTGCTGGTTTTAAGTTGCTGCAGCCTGCAACACCCAGATGAGACAGGACTGTCCACCTTTGAAATTCATCTACGCGCAGTCATCCATGGTTCGTACACAACTTGTTTGAAAGATGAATGCTGTGGATTCCTCTTCCCTTTAGCTCTCTGCTGGCAGCAAATTTGTCAGAGGCAGTTGGTCTGCTCTAAGGTTTTACCTTCTCTTCAGAAAATAAATTAGGAGTGTTAAAACTTCAGAAGATAAGATACCTCTGAAGCACTGTTGAACTCTGCTGCTAGGCAGGAGGTAGGGGAGACACATTAAGTATTCAATGCTGACATTTCTGCTAAAGCCTGCAGTAGGTCTTGAGCAAGTCATTAAAGTAGTTTGTGTTAGGAAATAGACTTTTTAGGAGGTTTCAAGTATATTCATTCTATTTTCTCTATTATTTTTATTGAATTAAGACTACATCCTATAGTCCGTTTCTGTAAAAAAAACTGTGATGAAACATGCTCATTATTATATCCATTGATACAGACAGTTAACTAGTAATTGATTTCAGTAATATGACATCAGATACTGTTGGTTGTTTTTTTTTTTTCAATGAGGGGGCAAAAAAAACCCAAACATTATAATTACTTAGAATAATTTTTTAAAGAAATTGAATTACTATTATGCAAACCATTTCTAATCCCGTTAGAATGTGTGATCTACATTTCCATAATTCACCATTAGCAGTCTAATTACATGTGAACACATTACCAGCACAGAAAATATGAATTACAGCAATATAAATCACATTCTATCAGACATTATGTCTTCTTTCTCCCTTTCTCATTCACACCCATCATCTCTTTCATGGAAGGAGCTGCTATGGAAAATATGAAACATACAGAAACAACACAAAAAATGCACGGAGAAACATCAGAAAAGGCCACAAATGCAAACAGAACTATCTTACATTTCCTGTAGAATTAATATTAAAAAAACCTAATTAGCCAAATGTTGAGGCCAAAGTGCAAACTATTCTTCAGCAAAATACACAGTTAAGAGAGTGTCTGTTCTCATTAAGGGATTAGTAACTAATGGCTTTTGCCCTTAGGAGACAGTTTTAAATGCAAAATATATTGTGAGCAACATGCCATTTTCAAAAATCTAGCCATACTTTCTTCTTTATAAATCTTAAGAGATTTGTCTTTGAAAAACCTACTCAATAAAGAATTTAGATGATTTTTTTCTACAATTTAATTTAGAAATTAGGAATTTACAAAAACTTGAGTACCAAAAAATTAAATAGTTACTCTTAAGAATGTCACTATTTAGAAACTTTGACTGTTAAAACAGAAAATTGAAACTAAAAATAGCAGTTATCTTCTGTTAAGCCAAAAGGAAAAAAAAACCAAACACACCAAAACCAACCCACCCCTCCAACCAACTGACTAACTAAATAAATGAACAAATAATAGAAATAAATTGAATGTGAAGTTTCTACTTTTAGTGTGCTAAAAATAGTGTTATAACAACTGTAATTTCAAACAACTGTGTTAATGGTCATACTCCTAAGAGCATGGAAGTGGTAGAAAGTATAGACATGTCTGAAAATATTTCTTTGCACAAGCAATAACTGTAGCTGTCATTTTACTTACAACTGGTTATTACAAATACTTGGGAATATGACAAACAACTCAGTAATGCATGCTGTGATGTGTGGAAGTGTTCACGTGGACAAGCATGAAAAGATTTGAAGATTCATGGTTTTACCATGACAATGCCTTGGACAGATGTGTTTACACCAGGAAACAGACGTTTTTAGTGATATTTGGAGTTTCTTTGCCAACTAAGTGGCTTTTTTATTATTATTTTAAGGGTCAATAGATTTCCACAAACATATATAACGTGACCTATGGTTATATGCCACTACATCACTTTTTCTCAGTGACAGAGAATATACACGAAAAAAAGCATTTGGAAGAATCTAGTAAAAGTTTAGTGTTTAAAAAGGGGAATTGCATATTTTGTTTTAGTTTAGTGTTTAAAATGGGGGAATTGCATATTTTGTTTTGTCAATAAGCAAATAATTAAGAAGCTGGTTGTAAAACCACAGTTTTATCGTGTAGGTAAGGAAATGTTCACATGTGATAAAAATATGTTCAGTTATTTATAAGATGTGGACTGCTTTGTACTGACTAAAAAGATCAATGAGAGAATAAGATACAAAGTGTGTTTTGCAGTTGATAATTGTGGTCCTGTAGACTGAGATATTTGATACCGTGTCCAAACACTGGAAATGAGATTTCAAGGACAGCATTAAGAGGAACTTCCAGAACTGCCTTCAAGCCATGCACTCATATGCAAATAGACGGTTAAGGAGAATTAACTGTTTCCTCCAGTTCGTACCCACAATCTATTGCTTCCCTCAGTAAGTGGCCAGTTAATCCTGCTTCATCAGAAAAATAGAAATCAATATTCTTCCAGACCTGGATAGTGGATCACACCAAATAAGCAAGGTCATAATCATGTTGTGCATTATTTTTGGTTCAGTAAACTCACTAGAACACATTTCACCAGATTCTTTAACAAGCCTATAAAAGCCAAAACTGTGTCTACAGAAAAATAAAAGCATCCTTTATAAATTCACATAAGCAAAACAGCCATTAATTAAGAAAGAAATCTTACAGGCACGGGAGAAAGCCATGTCCACATGCCAAAAGACAAGCCATCAGGGAAGAAGACTGACCTGGCAGAACAGAGACTTTTGGCTGGAACTCAGGAAGAAAAAGGAGAGTTTTCAACCTTTGGAAGAAAGGGCAGCAACTCAGGACTGCAAGGATGCTTTGGAGTAATGCAGTTGGAAAATCAACTGTGCCAAAACTCAACTAGTACTTAATCTGGCCGCTAACATAAAAGATAACAAAGAAAAAGCAACAGAGGAAGCCCTAATTTTAAATCCTCCCTTTATTGGATACAGGGGGAAACAGTGACAAATGAGCAATAGGCAGAGGTACTTAAAACTTTCTTTGTTTCAGCCTTTAATGGTGAGACCAGTTGTTCTTCAAGTACCCACCTCTCTAAGTTCGGATACAGGAACAGAGGGCTGAATAAAGCCTCTTAATGCAAGAGGCAGTGATCAGTGACCTGCTGCCCCCCTTAAACATGCACAAGTCTATGGGGACAGATGGGATCCACCCAAAGGTATTGAAGGAGTTGGTAGAAGCACTCACCAAGAGACTTTCAATTATTTACCAGCAGCCCTGGTTACTCAGGGAGGTCCCAGCTGACAGGAGGTTGGCAAATGTTGCCCAGCTACAAGAAAGGCCAGAGGATGGATCTGGGCAGCCACAGCCCTGTCAGCCTGACCTTGGTTCTGAGGAAAGTCAAGGAGAACATCATCGTGAACCCCATCATATGGAACAGGTAGGACAACCAAGGAATTGTGTCCAGCCAGCAGGGATTTATGAAAGGCAAGTGCTGCTTGACTGACTTGATCTCCTTCTATGACAAGATGCCCCAGTTTGTGGATGAGGGAAAGGCTGTAGATGTTGCTTGCCTGGATTTCAATAAAACCTCTGACACCATTCTCCACATTATTATCCAGGTGAAATTAGCTGCTCATGGCTTGAGTGAATGCACTGTTCATGGGATAGAAAACTCTCTGGATGGCTGGACCCAGAGAGTGGTGGTGAATGGAGGTAAATCCAGTTGGTGGCTGGTCACCAGAGGTGTTGCTCAAGGATCAGTGTTGGGGTGAGTCCTGTTTAAGATCTTTATCAATGATCTGAACAATAGCATTGAGTGCATCCTCAGTCAGTTTGCAGATGACACCAAGTTTGGGGGGGGATGTTGATCCTCTGGAGGACAGGAAGGCTCTGCAGAAAGATGTGAACAGTCTGGATCAATGGTCTGTTAACAATTGTGGGAGGTTCCACTAGGCAAAGTGCCAGATGCTGCCCTTGTGTCACAACAACCCCATTCAGTGTTACAGACTTGGTTAACAACTGGACTTGATGACCTTAAAGGCATTTTCCACTTAATGATTCTATGATTCTAAGAGTATATATAAAGCTACTTAGTGAAAAAGGATGGGGATGCTGGTCAACAGCTGGCAGAACATGAGCCAGAACATGGCCAAAAAGGCCAATGTATCAGATGCATCACTGCATTGTGGCTTGTATCAGAAATAGTGTGGCCAGCAGGATAAGGGCCTCTCCCTGAACTTGAGACTGATGAGCTCCACCTTGCATCATGTGCTGAGTTTTAGGGCCCTCAGTGCATGAAGGACGTTAAAGTGCTGGAGGAAGTCCAGAGCAGGGCAACAGAGCTGGTGAAAGGTCTGGAGCACAACATGGGTGGGACCAGCTGACAAAGCTGGAGTTGTCTTGCCTGGAGGCAAAGTAAGAAGGAATAGGGCAAGACAAAACCACCCCAAAGTTGTACCAGGAGAGGTTTTGATTGGATAGAAGCAAAAATTTCTTCATCAAAAGGATTGTCAAGCATTGGAACAGGTTTTGAAGATCTGTGATGGAATCGCCATCCCTGGAGGTATTTAATGTATGTATTGATGTGTCACTTAAGGACATGATTTGCTGTTGGACTTGGCTGTGTTAATGGTTAGACTTAATGATCTTAAAGGTCTTTTCCCAAATCAAATGTTCTAGGATTCTATAATGAAAATCTCCAGTTTTAGTTTTCATATCACATGTGCAAGAGATCATTTCAGTGGTGTCTTGCAGTTGGACACACAAGTACATTTTCACAGATCTGAGATTTATCTGTAAATTTCTGACCATTGTCCCTTCTCAGTTACAGTGTTGGGTATGTCTGTACATGATTTGTAATGCTTATACTATAATGTTAACATGTCTGATACATCAAGTATCTTATATTCAAGATTTCAGCAAGGTAATCCCTCTGTTCATACTGCTTCCTGAGAAACTAACAGATTTCTTCTTGTCAAGGGGATCAGAGCTTGCAAATAATTACCTGTACAGCCTATGGAGTCCAGAATTTCTTTATTCTTATCTGTCTGTTCAACCCAGGCCTAATTAGGGATTGATCCTGAATGGGATTTCTAGGTCTTTAGTACATCATAAATAATAAATAGGTAACTAAAAAACTGACTTTACCGTACTGCAAGAGTTCATTCTATAGCCAAGGTGTTGTTTTGTGTGAAACTAACAGCACTGAACTTAAGATTATTTGCCACATAAATAAATAGAACTGCCTTCAATATACTTTCTGAACTGCTTCTCCATGAAATCACCTTGTCAACTGGAAATCTACCTGGCAATCAGATACTATAGCATAAGCCACTAGAAAAGAATTTCAGTGTTAGCATATCACTCCCACAGGAAACTAATTTATATTATGAGTGACACAAAATTTAAGAGCTGTCTCTTGGTGCTGACCCTCAGGTATTTTTCAGCAATGTTTACTACTTCTGTATAAATGTAACTCTTTATTTGAGAAGCAATATAGCCAGGTATAAGAGACTTGCAGTTTTCCATTGCCAGTATTTTTATTTCCTCACCCTGTGGACCGTTTATTCAAGGGAAAGAAATCACTTCCTCTAAATGGAAGGAATTTAGGAAAACCGGTACAATTTTCTGATATTTGCAATTACAATAAGTCCAGTTCTGAATGGATAGACCATTTGTAAAAGTAAGATTCAATGTATTTTTAACTGTATGTCATAGATAAATTAACAAAGGACCAACAGATCTCTGATCTTTAAAAAATAATACCTTTTTGTGATTTTCAACTCTTTTTTCTGTAAAAGTGGAGAAAAAGTTTACTCCCCTTTCTGTTTTGAAGTATGTCTCTTAATGATAAATGAATATGGCAATGGCACATAGGGATTTCTGATTATACAATTTGTCTTCACTGCCACTAGATACAATTTCCTGTTTCAATCTTCTCCACCTTTTTTCTGTTGTATCAAAATTGCTAGGATTTTATAGATGTGTTTTTCTCTGCAACAGCTTGAAGATATCAGTAAAATGAAATGCTGTTAGTACTTAAGATCTGATAAAATATTACTAATTTTTTCCAGCATATTTAATATTCAGATCTCCACAGACTAAGCTCAGGTGGGAAGAATGAAAACTGGTTAAGCACAGAAAATCTACAATGACGGATACTACACAGAATTAAAAAAAAAAAATCCGCACAGAACAGAAACATTAAAAGCCATACTGTTCATGTCTCATAATAAATTTTAACTAGGTAAGTTTCACTCAGAAAAATGTATCTTAAACTAAAAGTCCAAGAACTTTAAAACACAACAACTCAGTAACAGTAAATGCATTAAAAGTAAATGCATGCAACACTGACAAGTGCTTTTCAGCTGCCTGGCAAATATATGTAATGTAGGATGTGACAAGTCATTTGATTTCATTTTACTATTTGGTTTGGAGTCCTTCATTTGCTTAAGAATTATATATTTTGTACATGTACCTGACATTTTATTTCATTTTATTTGATATTTATTTGTATTTTTGTGATGTTTTTGTTGAAAGGACATGATATGCTGTAGAGGATATAAGCACCTCCTCGACATCATCATCTGATATATCAGTATTAATTTTTTTTGCTGTTCTTAGTTTAATTCTCTAAGTGTTTTTTTTTTTTTAACTTTGACTGCACATCTCTCCACTTCTTTAAACAAGCCTTTCCTCTCTGATTTCTTGTTACAGGGAAATTTAACTGGTGTGGCCAGGAGTAAACCATAAAATTCAGCGACACACAGCTTAAAATTTAATGAACAGGACACACAACATACTCATACCAAAAGCAAGTCCCCTGCCCAAATGCTGATTAGTAGCACTCAGGGTACATCTAGGAAAGGGATGCTTGCTTCCACCCTTCAAGAAGATGGTGACCTGGCTCCCTCATCTAACCCCACCTCCACAAAACTACCACAAATCTCTGGATGTTTCTCTCCACATCTGAGGGGCTATCTTCCAGCTGTGCATTATTTTCTGAAGAGATTGGCATCATAAACCATTAATGGTCCTGCTTATCATGAAGCTGAAGACAACACATTTGGCTTTCACCATATATAAGGCCAACTGATGGTTTGCATCAACCTCTGCTTCTACAGTTTATCTGTGTTACGCTACAGGTGAAGTAAACACCATAAAAGTCACACAACAAAGTTCCTCTATCCCTTCTTTGTTTTCCAGATCTGAAAATCAGCCAGAACTGGGCAAATCTAGTGGGGGTCACAGCTACCTGAGTGGTGCTTTCAAACAAGCTTCTTCTTTGGCTTTTCTGTATGCATGTACTGAGAAACATCATGCCTACCAGAGAAATGTCAACAAGCTTGTAGCCAGTATTTCACATTTTGAGGATGAGAGATTAGATGAAAAGTGCATTTAATATAGATCTAATTATAAGGCAGATTTATGTACACATCCTCTCTACCTCCAGAAATTCCAAAAATATTGCACTGTTGGCTTTACTGAGCACAGAGCATGTTCTGGTGAGCACTATAATAATTGTTTATCAGTCTACTGAAAGGTATCAGTTGTTCTCAGTTTGAGATAGTCAGTAATTGTGTTAGAAGCTGATACTGTCACAGATTGCTTCCAACAAACAATGTATAAATTAAAATACAGTTATTCAGCATATTGCACAGTATAAATTTTCCAGTATAATTCATTCCCTAGAAGTGGCAGCTGCTGCAACCTTCTAAGTACAGGATTATTATAAAAAAATAATCCAGCTATTTGGAGATGCATAGGTCTGCGCCCTCCTGGAGACTTTCTCCAAACAGCAGTTGAAACACCTGACACTTCATTGCAAGACCAAAGAAATTCAACACCACTTTCCCTTTCATATTCATAGAAGCATAGAATTATTTAGGTATGAAAGGACCTCTAAGGTCACTGGGTACAACCATTAACTTAACAGGTGCCAAATTCACCACTAAAACATGTCCCTAAGTGTCATATCTACATGTCTTTTAAATTCCTCCAGGGATGGTGACAACCCCTATTGCTACCCTGGGCAGCTAATTCCAGTATTTCATTCAAATAAATGTTTTCCTTATACCCAATATAAAAACTCTTACAGTTTGGACTCTGAAAACAGATAGTTATGTGGAAAATTTTCTGTGGGTAATAAAAGCAAATTTTAACACTATTTTCATGTTCATTCATGCAGAGCTCATCTTTTTACCAATGGAGACAGAAACCATTGGGACCATTTTAGCATTCCCTTTATTATTATTGAAATAAAAAGACACTTATAAAGAAGGAAAAAGTTCCAAATTCACAAGCCAACTATACTAACAAAGTATAACTCACGCACAAAAAACTCAAGAGCGTTGGCAACTGAAAACACATTAAGATATTTTATGCTTGAGATTCAGAGAAGAGATGAATGGAAACCTCTTGGAGGTTGTTCACTCTTTTGCCTCTAACTGGATTCATGAACTTGAGTCAATTACACTTTCCACATCTCAATTTGTGCCAGTTTGAAGTGGGAAAATAACCCCCACTGGCCTCAAAGCAAGTTGTGAGAACGGAAAGGGAAGCCCTGGGACTGTCTCAGATGAAAAGCAGTGCTCAAATGAAAGTGTGATTCTTCACTCTCTCTTACCTTGGTGTTACAGGCATGCAACACTATCATCTTCCTGGAAAGAAAACCAGATTATGTTGTTGGGTGGGGTCCCTTTGGTTTTGTATTTTTTTTTAATGATCTCTATGACTTCATCAGATGCAATGGCTTTTCTGGTTCCCAGTGGACCCTAAACTTCTCAGATTGCCACTAAGCAGTAACTTTCCTCATTGTGAACAAAGTAAACATTGTTCTAATTGTATTTTTAATCTGTAGGATCTAGATATATGTTTATGTTCTTCTCCCCCAGAACACAGTGGATTGAGTGATTTTTTTCTCTATGTGTGTGTTTTTGTGTGTGTGTGCTATATTTGTGGCCTATCTGGATGTTTTCTCACAGTCTCATCATCACTACAGAAAGCAAAGTAATTTTAAAAGTCAAGATACAGAATTAGAAACTGAGTGCACAATCTTAGATTACCTCAGAGAGTCCATTTGTTATCAACTGTTTGCTCCTATGGGTTCACTCAGCAAATTTATAGCCTTTTCAGGAGAAACAAGTACATGACCTTGAAAATACACTAAAAAAGGCCCATTCCTTAGTTGTGGCTTCACTTGGCAAAACAAATAAATGGAGATATATGTCTATAATGTGATAGTTTATTTTTGCTCTTGATTATCATCCAGATAGAGTTTTTCTTGGGATTGACTGTGACAATCCCAGTGTGATTCTAATCACATCTTTCTGGGCTCTCTGCTCTGTAGAGTGCCCTGGGGCATTAAGGTGGTATATCTGGTATATATTTGTAATAAAGACTCATTTAGCATTAAAGGAAACTGCCTACTTAGCACTGACTTTTTGTATATTCCAAACTGGTTAAACTGTGCTAGTGAGGCTTGGCTAGAATTGTCACTTGCCCTGTCTGAAAGAGTTGGAGACTGCTGAGCAGAGCCAGATACAGATGTATTCATTCACCACCGAAGTAGAGGTACGTTTTTCTGTCACCAGAACTAAAATTCACTGCATGCTTTGTACAGTAATCTGACAAACTTTTACCTGAAGGGAACACAAACACATTTCATTTGAGATACTGGCACCTCTTAATTTTAGTGTTCTGAAATAAATTTTAATTATTAATATTAAATTAATCAAAACCCCATCGGTGACTCATTTCTCTTTCCATATGTACATATACATCTATGTAAGAATGTGCCTTACACTGAAATGAAGAAACAAAGCTGTATTTCTATGTATGCTGTATTCTTTCTATGCATGTATGCAAATATACCTGTCTTATATGATTGTCACCAGAGTGATAGATCCATGCTGCTTATTCATTAAAGTAGCAACTGCCTTAAATGACCTAATCTGATTTTCTTTTCAGATGAATTATGAGAAACATTGCAGATTAAGCATAATTAGAGGACGAAGTCTTGCATGCTTTGTAATTAGTAATAATATTGCAACAATTTTGTGCAATAAATCAGCAAATGATAAAATAAAAATTTACAAATCTACATGATCCACATCATTGCTATTTCTACATGGATATATATATGTACACACACAAATTCATACTGAATAGGTTGTTATGGAAGTTTGCACCAAGTTTCACTGAGAATCATAAACATCCTTTAGAAGACACATACACAAAAAAAAAGCACTAAACAAAATGAAAGTTAATTGATTCTGTGCTTTGAATCCCTATCACAGAATTGCTGGTTGTACTTTAACCTTGGAATAGGTATTGATTGACATTTACCACATGGGACTTCATTACTTTACACTAGTATATCTGAATGTAAAGTGACATTTTCCAAATACAGGCAGACACTATCCTCTATGCAGCAATACACTCACACATTTATCTATGACATACTGGGGCACTTGTATTGACCTGATCCCCACATTGCCCAGAATGGGTAACTCTACAACATGTACTGGCTTTTGTTAAGGATATTCTTCTTGATTTGTTTTTCATGGAAACTAGGATGTAGGCAAACAAGAAGAAGATGAGATCATCTGGATCATCTGGATGATGACCCATCCCAGCATGTAATTCAGATGATGCACATATTGTGAATACAACATTTCTTTTAGGTTTTCTGGCCTGAGCTTGGTGCTGAAAATCATCTTCTTCTCTGTACTTTGCTTCACTAAGGTCAGGTGAGATACTCAATCTATACACTATATTCTTCAGTCAATGAATAAGCTTAAGGAACTTCAGTGTTTGAATCAATCTTCTTTCCATTAAAAAGGATGTTGGTTTCATTATGAAGGTATTTATTGACCTCTGAATAGGTCTTCCCCACCAAATCACAGAGGTGATTGTGGGAGAGCTTTTTGCTTTGACATATCATGAGACACCATAGGGGTGGCATGATGTTTTGGGTTTTTTTAGTATCTATTTTTAAATATTTGGAGTACCTTTTCCCTGAAAAAAGGCCACTGTCTTCTGTTGAAAAATAAGAATGCACTTGATATTGAAGTAAATAGGAGGGAAGCCAAAAACTTGGCCCAGGATTTCTTACATAGGCATGTTATTTCCCAAAACCATGTTTTACTGTATTCAAAAGACTTATTTCTTACCAAAACTTGTATGTGGCTTATTTCACATAATTAAAACAAACAAAAAAACAAAAATAAAAATAAATTAAAATTTGCAATCCTGTATTCTACTACTTATTTAAATAGAATATGTCAGGACAAAATGCTTATAGGATCATGATTCTATAGATATTCTCAATGAAGCAACCCTGGCAAAATCTACGTTAGTATAATACAAGCTTTGTTTCAACCCAAGGTTACTGAAACAGCACAGAAAAATATCTGAATTATCCACAGATCCTTCTTGTAGCAAGCCAGGATGATGAAGACTGCCACATAGAAACTGCTTCCTTCACATTTAAACTCAGTTTGAAACTCCACTTCATCCTCCCTTTATGGCTACTGTAATGCTGCCACAAAGGGAAGAGTCTAGTTCTTAGGCAAGTGGCTTACAGAAGATGAAAAGATTTAAACAAACACCCAGATAAAGATTTAGCAGCTAGACAGCATAGCATAAACAAAATGCATTTATATTGTGAGAGCTTGCTAATAACAATTTTCTGTATACTGCACTAGCCTCTCTTCCTAACTACCTGGAGCTGCAGGCCCAGATGGAGACCTTTATACTGTGACCCTAAAGGAATAAATTGCTCCCTGAAGAGGAGTCAAGCAAAAAGAAAAGCTTGCATTTTTTTTTTTAATTCATAAATACGAGAAAGTTCTTTTTCATGTCAGTTGTAGTTATTTCATGCATTAATTAAGAAACCAAATGGTTTACCTATTTTCTTAGAAGACTTGATTGTTCTTCAATAAATATAAAGGGCTCCTTTCCACCAAAATAGCTTTTGAATGTGAAAATAAGTTGGTTAGAGCGTGGTGCTAATAATCAAGGTCATGGGTTCAATCTCCATAGGGGCCATTCTCTCAAGAGATGGGCTCTGTGATCCTCTTGTACCCTAGAATACCTAAGGATCCATTGCTCTAGTGTCTAGTCATGTCAATTTATTGTACCTTTCTATGAGACTTTCTGAATCATAGAATAGTTTTTGTTGAAACAGACCTTAAAAATCATCTATTTCCAACCCACACATTGTAAGACCAGGTTGCTCAGAGCCCCATCCAACATGGTCCTTAACTCTTCCAGGGATGCAGCATCCTCTGGGCAACCTTTTCCAGTGCCTCACCACCCTCACAGTAAAGAATTTCTTCCTGATATAATTTTCCATTAGTGATTTGCTTGCTCCTGTGACTCTGATATCTAAACCACAGTTACCCTAGCTGTCCAATTTGAGCACCTAGAAGCTTAGTATTAGGTCCTGGGAATACTTGTGTATGTTATCAGGCTAGAGCTATTATTGATTCAATATAGAGGCAACATTTGTAGTATATTAACAAGATTTTTCCGTGTCAATTCATATTGTCAAATGCCTATGGGTCAAAGGACGTATTCCTCTGACTGGGTCAGCAGCATAAGAATGGCACAAAGTTTCCAATGAAATCTACAGGGAATTTTTTTGCATTAGTTGTTGCATATAACACAGATATATAGCACCAGTACAGTGTAAAAAAGTATATACTACTCTTCACCTTTCAAAAATATTTAACTTAGCAAAATACCATGAAGCGTCTCCCTCTGTCACACTCACATTTGTGGTGCACACACACACACACGTGTGTGTGTGTGTGTGTGTGTAGCTGCTTTCACTAGCCTTCTCACCAGAAAGAAAATGATATTTAAAATTCAATGTGCTAATCTGAATCAAGATTGTGTATATCAGGACTATTAAAGGCTTCAGAGTTGATTGATTTTTCTGTGCTTTGGATTACAATCACAATATTTTACCTATTTATTTATTTCAAGAAACTGGTAGAAATTAACATGAATACACACGTTTCTAATTCCTGTCTACATAGTTACTCAGCACTAAAATGCTACATAAATATGTAATGTTGTATGAATAAAACTTAATTTTTTTCTGTACTTGTCTCTCCTTGTAGTTATTTGTTGGAATACTAAATGGCCAATTAGAAATCTATTTCTCTGACAGTTAAAATCTATAATTCATCAGATGTGATATGATAATTGCCTGTTCATAATCTCAAACATTGCACATCACTGAGGAAATGATTCAGAATTGTTTTCCAATTATGAATAAACTTAATTGCTCGGAAAACATACTGTCTCTTACAATCTCATAGAAGCCGGCATTGGGAGCTAAGATGACACTACTTAAAGTTTTGCAGCTCATAATTTAGCAGTTTAAATGCACAGTTAAAACTTTATAGACATACATCAAGGCCAATGGTGCTATTCATGCCCTGCAGTTGCATCATTTGAAGCTTAAATCAGGGATATGGTGATGATCAGATAGAGACAGAGATATGCCTTTGGCCACAGTTTTCAACTCACTGACAAACATGGGGTTTCTCAACCTGCAAACTTCAGCAGACTAAAGGGACAGTAAGAAGTGAATTAATTTTTCTTTTTCTTCGTTGTGCTCTAGAGACTTATTAGCCATCAGAAAAAGTATTTGAATGTTCTCACCCTCTGGAGACTCATGTCTTATATCAAAAAATCCCATGATAACAGAGTCAGATTAGAAAAAAATATCTGAGATTTTCTAGTCCAACCTCTGACTGAACACCACCCGGTCAACTATATCTTGGCACAGAGCACCATGTCCAGTCTTTCCTTTAACACTCTCAGGAATGCTGACTCCACTGCCTCCCTGGGCAGCCCATTACAATATCTATATGATCCCTTCTGTAAAGAAATTCTTCCCAATCTCCAGACTAAACCTCGCCTGGTGCAGTTTAAGACTGTGACCTCTTGTCCTGCTGCTAGTTGCCTGGAGAAGACTCCAACCCTCACGTGGCTACAACCTCCTTTCAGGGAGATGTAGAGAGTGATAATGTCACCCTTGGGCCTCCTTTTCTCCATGCTAAATGACCCCAGCTCCTTCAGCTTCTCCTCATAGGACTTGTCCTCCAGACCCTTCACCAGTTTCATTGTGGTTCTCTGAACCTGCTCTAGTGCCTCAAAGTCCTTGAATTGAGGGCCACAGTTCTCGATGCAGCACTCGAGGTGCAGCCTCACAAGTACTTGTACAGGGGAAGAATGTCTTCCCTAGTCCTGCTGGGAACACTACTCCTGATACAAGCCAGGATGCCATTGGTCCTCTTGGCCACCTGGGCACATGGCTGGCTCATGAAGTAGCTGTCAACCAGCACCCCAAGGCCCTTCCCGCTGGGACACTTTTTAGCCACTCGTTCCCCAGCCTGTAACTCAGAATGAGGTTTTCGTAGCCAAAGTGCAGGCCCTGGCACTTCATCTTGTTGAACCTCATATTGTTGATCTCAGTCCATCAATCCAGCCGGCCAGGTCCATCTGCAGAACCTTCCTGCCCTTCTGTAATTTTTTGCTTTTCATTGCTTTCTTGTCTTTCCTCCTTGCCCTCTTCCTTGTTAGTGAATAAAAGTTAATTATCATTTTTGTCACAAACATTTGACCTCATTTGTGTCTTAATCTTGCTCTGAGTATTTTCAAACTTTCTCCCACCTCTGCACATGCAGATTGGGGTGCATGGGCTGCCAGCTTTCCCAGGAATATGTCATTCATATTTCTGCTCTTTTGGATACTTTATATTCTCCATTCTGCTATTATCACTGGAAAACAGTAAATTATATATTCATGAGATTGAGCTTTGAGATTCGGCTTTGCTGAAATCTGGGTAGACTATGTCCACAGCCTCGTCCACTAGACGGGTCACCTGGTCATAAAAGATCAGTTTATTCAGGTAGCACCTGCCTTTCCTAAACCCATGCTGTCTGGGTCTGACCCCTTGTCTGTAGGGGTGATCACATTCAGGATAATCTGCTCCATAACCTTGCTGGGCAGCAAGTCAGGCTGATAGGCTTGTCCTTCCCCAAATCCTCCCTCCAACCCTTCTTGTAGATGAGCGTCACACTGGGACCTCCCCCATTAGCCAGGGGAGGAAAGATATTTGGTAGAAAGCAGCTTAGGGAGTTCTGGCAGTTCACTCACACCCTAAAATGAATCCCATCTGGTTCCATAGACTTGTGAGCTTTTAATTGGCTCAGTAGGTCACTAACTACTTTCCCCTGGATTACAGGGGGTTCATTCTACTTCCCGTCCCTGCCTACCAGCCGAGGAGACCAGCTGAGGATAATTAGTCTTACTGTTGACATATCAATTTCTCAACAAAATATGCATGAAGAAGCTGTGGAAAATAGGATCTTTATCAAATTTTTCCTTGCTAATCTAAATATGTGTGCTACAGGAACTACTTAGACACAAAAGTGTTACCTGTAAAAAAAAAAAAAAAGATGGCTAGGATTAAAAGTATTGCCTTTTCACTCTGCATTTTCAATGATATTTTGAAACTTGTGTTGTGACCTCTCAGTATCCCAGGCAGGTGGTTGATGTGCTAAGTCCTAATATTTCTATGATGAATATGTAGTAAGGTTGTTTGTTGCAAAGGCAGAAGCCCCGACAACACTGAAATGTGCCACAGACATCTCCTCTTTTGTCTCCTTTTGAAGAATGAAAAGCAAATTGCTGTGACTGATGAAGATGTTATCAAAATGTGATTCTCAGTTCCTGTTTCAAGTGCTTGAAATCTGGAACTGTCAAAAGACCACATGGAAAATGAGCTAAAACCTGTTAAACCAGACTATTTGCAAGCACAATCACAAACCAATCCCAAAGAAAACAACCTCCCAGTCTGGAGAACTTTTGGTTCCTTGGAGGCGTAGGCTGAAACAAGAAATACTGATGCACAGAGACAATGGCAATCTCACAAATGATTGCCTATCCTGCTCTAAAAACACTTCAGTAGCAGAAGATGCATGATGAGTCATTCCATAACTAAATCTTACCTCATACCCTGTAGATGAGATCATAAACTATACAAAATAAGGCATGTCTGAAGCACACATGTGAGAAACTCCACAAAAATGACAGCGATTTGTATATTTTAGAAATTTGTGAGTGTTCTCTCTTAAAAAGAAATTTTCTTTTGTGTAAGTTCCCTGCATTGAATATTTGAGCAACATCGCCCTCATCTCTGCATTTTATCTGTAAATAAAAGAATACAGAATCATAAAATCACTTGGGTTGGAAAATACCTGTAAGACTGTTGAGTCTGACCATTGACATATTTAAGTACACCACTGAACCATGTCCCTAAGTGATGCAGCTTTTAAATATCTCCAGCAATGGTGACTCCACTCCTTCCCTATTCCAGGGCTGGACAAATCTTTTCCCCCTAGCTTTGAATCTAAGCCTTCCTTGGTGCAACTTTGAGGCCATTTCCACTTGTTCTATCGCTTGTTATTTGGAAGAAGAGACATCACTACAATCTCCTTTCAAGTAGTTTTAGGGAGTGATAAGATCTCCCCCAAGTCTCCATTTCTTCAGGCTAAACAACTCCAGCTCCCTCAACTGCTCCCCATAAGATTTGTATTTAAGGCAGTCTACTTTTGCTCTTTCTCTTCTCCTGAAGAGAAAGAAACCAGTTATTAACTAGTGAGAAGCAACAGCCTTTTTCCCTCAAATAACCCTAAGGGATCAAAAGAGAAATAAGTATGGTTATCTTGCAAAATGCAGCAACATCTCACAGTATATATCTAGATTTGCCCTTTTATTTCTGTAGTTACTCTGCTGTTTCAATATAAAATACTTGTTTGTGAGGTTTTTTTCCGTATTCGCTAAAAGAAACTCTACAAGTCATCACAGTTGGTGTGACTGTGCAAATTCACTTACATCTCCAAAGAAAAAAGGTCAGAATGTGATTACTACTCAAAAGCATGTCATACAGGCCAGACAGGTAGGAATAGATACCCTTTGTTATAAAACCTGCTAACTGAACATGGGCAATTTGTTCTGACATTTAAAAAAATGTTTCTTTTCTTCTCTACCATGCATATTTAACACAACTCAATCTCATGAATATATAATTTACTGTTTTCCAGTGATAATAGCAGAATGGAGAATATAAAGTATCCAAAAGAGCAGAAATATGAAAGATAAGGTTGCAGTCTCAGATATATATCCTTAGCAGCTAATAACATTAGTCAGAAAATCAGAATTCACAGAAGTAATGTGCATTAAGTAAAACCAAAACATGGAGCAATGACAAAATATAATTCAGTCAGGCTGAAGTTCAAGCCTTTTACATATTTTGGGTATGTACTTAAGACTATCAGCTTATTTCTTCTGCATGTGGTAAAATAAAGGTTTACAGAAGTATTTGTTACTTTATCTTTGATGTCTTTCCTCTCAAAAGTTTCCTGAAACTATCATTCAATATGGTAGAATGGACAATTTCTGCCCTTAAAGTCAGTTACAAAAATAAGCAACATAGAAGAAAAACTTCAATAACATTTTCTGACAAACCTTTGGGGTCTTATGTTATTTTCGTGAGCAATGGATAAATCATAAAATGGTGTAGATTTGGAGATCATTTAGTTGCAACCTCTTTGCCATGTGTAGTGACACCTTCCACTAGACAAGGTTGCTCAAAGCAGTATCTAATAGGGACTTGAACACATTCAGGCAGGAAACATCCGCAGCTTTGGGCAACCTGTTCCAGTAGCTCACCACCCTCACAGTAAAGAATTTTTTCCTAATGTTTAAATCAAAACCTACTCTATTTCAGGTTAAAGCCATTCCTTCTTGTCTTACCACTTCATGGCCTTGTAAAAAGTCCTTCTCCATCTTTCCTGTAAGCTCCCTTCAGGTACTGAAAAGTCTATCTGAAGCCTTCTCCAGGCTGAACACCACCAGCTTTAGCCTGTCTTCACAGGAGAGGTACTCTTTTCTTCTAATTATTTTTTGTGGCTTTCCTCTGAACTCATTCCTCCTTCAACTCACATGTCATGAACTTCTGTCAATCCATTCTCCCAGCCTCTATTTATGCTTGGGATTGCCCCTACCCAGGTGCAGAATTTTGCACTTGGCCTTGTTGAACTTCATGAGGTTTGCATCCAGCCCACCTCTCAAGCCTTTCATGGTTCCTTTGAATGGCATGCCTTCCCTCCAGCGTGTTGAGCACACCACACAGCTTGGTGTCAGCGAAAATGCTGGCAGTGCAATCAATCCCACTGTCCAAACCACTGGTAAAGATATTAAACAGTGCTGGACACAGTACTGATGTGTGAGGAGCACCACTTGTCACTGCTGTGCACTTGGGAATCCAGACATTTACCACAGCCCTTCGAGTGTTTTGGTAAATTTCCTCTCCACCAAGTGGTACACCCATCAAATACATGCCTCTCCAGTTAGAGATAAGGATGCTGTGCAGGACAGTGTCAAATGCTTTGCAAAAGTCCAGGTAGATGACCTCAATTGTCCTTCCCTTATCCACCAACTCTCTAACCTTATTATAGAATGCTGCAAGTTTTGTCAGGCATGATCTTCAGACACAGGGAATCCATGTTGGTCATCACCAATCTTTATTTCCTATGCTTTATTTCCTATAAGCCTTAACATAATTTTCAGGAGGATCTGCTCTAAGACCTTGTCAAACACTGATGTTAGACGGGCCTGCAGTTCCTGGAGTCTTCCCTCTTTCCTTTTATGAAGAAAGGGGTTATGTTTCCCCTTTTACAGACAGCATTAACTTCACAGGACTGTCACCATTTCTAAAACACGGATGGATAGAGGCTTTGTCACTTTGTACACCAGTTCCTTTATGAGCTGTGTATGTATCTCATCAGGTGCCATGGACTTGTGCACTGTCAGGTTCCTTAGATCTCAGGTTCTCAAACCTGATCTTCTCCTAAAATGGGCATTTCTTTATTCTCCTAGTCCCTGCCTTTGCCTTTGTACAAAGCTGAAATGCAACTGAAATAATGCAAAATCTATTACTGGATATATTGCTAATTAACTAATCTTAAATGAGGCATGTTAACTAAGAATAAATAGTGGAAAATAGCTGCAATTCTGGTGATACAATTTGGTCTCTTTCATGCTAAAAAATGTTTTTAAAAAATGCAGACGGTAAAAAAATATAGACACTACCCAAACATTCACATTGATGTCACTTCAGTGCCATATTGCCTCTGAGTCTCAGCAAAAAAGGCCAATGGAAACGGTAACACTATATATAAAAATTATTTTGCATTGTAGATGGATTGAACCTAGGGCCATTAACCTATAAAGATTATTAATTGCTTGTTTGAAAAAGATGATAGATACAGAGAAAAAATTATGCACTCTTTAAATTTAGGAACAGTGTTTTCAGCATCATACCTCATAGAATTGGAAGATTCTACAAAGGAGGAGAGAATATCGATTAGTATTTGTCAGTTTATGAGAACAGGACTTTTCTACTTGCTCTCTCTAAATTCTATATTAATCCAGAATTTTATATAATATTTAGAATAGCAATTTATCTAAATGTCCTTCTTGATTTTTTTTTTATTTCCCTCTTTAAAGAAGTTTTGTTTGGTTTGTTTGTTATTAGATTATTTAATTTGATTTGGCTTGGGGTTTCTTTTCGGTTTATTCTCTTTATTCTTCTTGCAACCTGTTATTTGGCAAGATAGTCTCTCAGGTAACTTTAAGATAGCCAAGCCAATCTCTCAGGTAACTTTAAGATAGCCAAGCTAATGTGCATAGAGTTGGTTTTGTGTATTATACCTTGTTTAGGGGCATTGGTGTAATTTTTTACTTTATTGTTTTGATAGATTTCAGGCTGAATTTATTTTAAAATTGGTGGATGATTTCTTGCTTTCTTAGTTTCCCTGCATCAATGCCTTATTTCTGTTAGCTTTTTTTTTCATGTGTAATGATGGCCAGAGAGAAGAGAGAAGAGAAGAGAAGAGAAGAGAAGAGAAGAGAAGAGAAGAGAAGAGAAGAGAAGAGAAGAGAAG
>JAWWEY010000172.1:75744524-75765842 GCA_035582745.1 Loriotus luctuosus | reverse complement strand
AGTTATATTATTTTCAATGGCGAATAGACTTGAGGAAATTCTACTTCTCTGGTCACCTTCCAGGGCAGTAGTTCTGTTTATAGAACTTTGGGATCTCAGATTGCCACTTTTCTGCCCCATCGAGGCACATTATACTGGTTATGGCCTGGCACAGATGGCTTGAAGACTACTTTTTCTTGTGGGCCAGGGGCAACACCCATCAATAACCAGGGTGTGCAAGGAATGACTGGTTGCTCCAGGATGTACAAGGAATGATCAGTAATTTCTGTAGGAAACCTCCTCAAGAGACAATCAAAGACACGTATTCATTATGTCCAGGATGGTCGGCCTGCTCCAGCACAAAGATTTCCATCTTGAAACCCAGATGTAATTGCTAAGTTCTGCTTCTGAAAAGTTATAAGCTCAAACGTTCAGATGAAGAACTGTGTTTTTATTAGGCGAATTCATAGCTACCAGTATGGATAATAGGCTAATGTGGAGATCAATGGTAGGAGAAGCTAAAATAAAAATTAATTTTCACAAAAAGAAGGTTTTGGTCTGAATTTTTCAGTCTAAGCAGATGATCACTTTTTAGATAGATAAGAGTAAAAATCTCCTTCTAATAGTGACAAAAACTTCTGCTTAAATTTTCTTTGATTCAAGGTGTTATATTAGTATAGGCAACATCAACAAATCTCTGAATGTGGAAGCAACTGCATTATGCCAAGCTGTAATTAAAGAAATGGCTACCTCTGTTCCTTAGACTTAATATGTATACATTGCATTCTTTCTGTGTAGGGTTCTGATAGATTTATAACATGTGACCTAATATCAGCAGCACAGATTTCATGAACCATCATTAAAATATGTAAATAATGCTGGTCTTAATATAACATAACATAAAATTTAATAACTTATTAATACCTCTGGTTTACAGATGGGGATTACCTTGATCCTTGTCACCCCTGGAGAGTCAAGAAATTCCATATAATGAAAGCTTATATGCCCCATATTAATAACGTGAAATTTCTTAGCATTCCCAGGAGCTTTATACTGAAACGTTATACCTAGTCAGAGTGCCAGCAAGGCAACATTATAGAAGACAAGTATTTTTTTAAGAACAGTTTATGGGTATTTCTTCCAGTATCTGTTACAAGTAATTCCATAGATCATGAAAAAAACACTAATTTACATTCAGTTGTGGGGTTTAGATTTTAATTTGGGGGTTTGTTTAATTAAATACACCCTCTGCAATTTAGTTGCCAAGCCAGAAGGGAGGTTGATATGTCACCAATGATTTGGTAATACATCCATTTTGCAGCTGAATGAAATGACTATTTCCCCTGGTGCGTATTCATGCTGCAATGGGAAGTGTCCCATTGTAAGATGAGCCTCAAGTGTTCAAAAATATTAATGCTGTAGACACTGGTGGTGTGGCAATGAGGCACAAATGACAACAAATGGCAAAAAAAGATCATCTTATTCTATTTAGCCATAAAACTACTGTTTTCTTACCATCTAATACAAGTACGTATATTAAACAAACAAATAAAAAGGCCGGAGTAGTACTTTTTATTCTCTTGCATTTAATTTTTATTTTAATTTCTATTCCCTGTTGTTGCAGGGTTTTATGGACTTTTTTTGGAGGGGTTGGATGTAAAATGGGACTACTGCAGACCAAGGATACAAATCCCTCTGTAAAGCAGTGAGATGGGTCAGAGCAGCAATTTATAACAAAAATGGCAATACTGTAATTTAAACAGATACAAAAAAAGGAATAAATTTTAGAGGGAAAACTCTGAGAAGCATGGGTTGTAGATAAATTCATCATAATCACTGCTGTGCCAGTTAAATATCTAATAATGTGACACTACTGCGGTTAACTGAATAATAATATTGTCTATCTCTGTGACTAGTGTTGTCATAATGAAACAGAAATGCTGGAAGATGTAGATGCTGCTCAGAGTCTCTTTACAACCTGGGAGGTATCATCATATCCAGTTTGCTGTTACTGTAAAGTTACATTTTACTATCTTTGTTGGCAACAGGTTTTGGTGAATTCAGAGAAAAATTTCTGAGAGCTGTTCAGGGCCTCATGAAACAGGTCAGAAGGTTCAAGTGAACACAACTTGCACAAACTCATTTCCAAATATTTTTTAAGTGTTTGAACATAGTTTTTGATACAATATTCAATCTAGTAAACCTACTCATAATATGCTGAGAAATTGCAACAATCAAGGTAGTTTCTGATCTTCTTCTCACAAGGTGAATTTTTTTCTAAATTTAAAAAGGATATAGTCTTTCCAGTAAGAGTATAACTGAGAATTATAGTCATAAATCAAGTTTCAATTATGAATAAGACATTTTAATGCAATAATCTGATATTTTCATTCATACTTATAATTAATTTCTAAAAGAATAAAGAAAAGAAAGAAAGAAAAAAGCTCTTGAAAGTTTGAGACTATATCAGCAGGTAAAAAGAAAACAAAACTAGAAAAATTCCTTTAATTTCAAACATCAAATTGATAGTCAGCTATTTTAAGCTCCCTTGCACAGCAGTCCTCTTGCAGCTGATGCTCCCCATGATCTCTCCATGTCTTGCCTTCTCTTCCATTTTACAGCACAAATGGTTCTGCACTTTCAGGGTGAATCACATCTGGCTGAAAAAGCAACCGAAAGCTCAAGACGTTATTTTTCAGGGGAATGATTTAACCTCTAATTTCCTCTGTGGGTAAGCAGGCTTGTGACACAACAAGGCTAGTGAAAAACCAAAAATTCCAGGGTCAGAGCAGGCACTTCTGCACTTTTGAAAGAAAACTAGATTCTAACAGTGATCTAAGTAAGGCAAATTTATTTCGGGTATCACAGCAGGTCCTCTGCCAGGAACTTATCCATGCTTATCTTGAAAAAGCATAGCATGTTCTTCCTTATTTTTTGGCTGCCTTTGGGCTCCAGCCACCAAAGAAACACAAGTCGTAGAGCTGACATCCTGTGTTCAGATGAAGCAGATAATATCTACGTCAGAAAATGAAAATTTGTCTCCTGTTATTACAATGTAGTGAATAATAGACTAATGTGGTTCAGAAACTCAGTTCTATTAATACTGAAAGGTTTTCAAGAAAAAGTTGAGAAGCAGGATCGGTTGTTTTGGTTTTTTCCTTCTGTTCTGGCCTGGCCTAAGGTCTGGTACATTTTGATTGAGTCTTACACATTCAAACAGAGAAATCCAGACACGTTACAAAATCATTGTAAATTATTAGCTTGATCAATAAGCACTGCTCAAACAAAGCCTTGCCTAGAAGAATGGAGAAATGAATGGGAGAGCAGCCTTCTAATCTTTTATGCAGATTTCATTTTTGCTGGTTTTGGATTTCAAAAAGGCATTGCTGACAATTTTCAGGTCTTTAACACTTTGGTAAATTTCAAGCTGTACATTGACTTTGTTTAGCTGATTGAACTTTTACAAAGAAGAATATGTTCAATTTTTTTTAGACAAGTTAGTATAAATGATGAAAGACTGAGTTTTGAGGCACTTGCTATCTGAAAGAGGTAGCAAACTTCAGTTGAAATACAGGCTGACAGCATTTGTTCTGAGTTTAACTTAATTATGTGAGTTTGGGTTTTCTTAGTGCTTGACTAAGCTTTTGACAACTTGTAAGTGGTATGTGAGTACTGCTGAGACTGAGAACAAGATGTTGTTTTATAAATATACTTGGCAGAGAAAAAGAGGAATTCATAGTGGAAATTAGCTTGTAAAGACTCAAGAACCGGGATATGTGAAGTAAACTTGATTTTGGCAAGCCCATTCAAGCAAATTTACCTAGCATATAGGCCTGAGGGAAGACTAAATTTTTCCATTCACCCATCATTCATCATGCTCCTGTTTCAGCTTCCAAACCCCATTCTTCCCTCAGGGAAAACACTACTTACTGTGATTTAGCTGGGAAAAAATGCCCTACACAAATCCAAAAATGCAATATCATGACATCACTCTTAAGTTCTGACTCACCATAAGCCTAGCCAGCTCCTGTGTACAGCTATGCTCCTATATTAAAACAGAGGGCTGACAAGGGAGGTAAGTAGGTTTTTGATTGTGGCCCTAGGACACAAAATGATCAAGAATGACTGCAAGAACTTGGAGGTAAGTTCCTTAAGGAAGTTCCCATGGTCACACAGCAAAATAATGTAGCAAGGTAAATTCATGTGTATGTGTGTGCATACACATATATATATATAAATCATAGTGAGAGCTGTAAAGCCCTACAGCAGGTTTCCCAGAAAGACAGAGAAACAGACCTGAGCCACCTCAGGTTGAACTTCAGAATTATACTCGATTAGAGCACATGTGCCAGGGACCAGCGATGTCAGACACTGCACTCACAGACATTGCACCCTAAGGGGAAGGGATCCTGGAGATGAAATATGCAGAAATCAACACCAGAAATGCACAGATGCAAATGTCTTACCCCTTTAGCATAGATGAATTGGGAAACATGCATTTGTCCTTTGAGATGTCATGTATCTCTTCTCTTCCAATACTAGTGTCATAATATGCTCATTGCCACCTGAAGACCCCCGGAAAGAGTTTTGGGCAAAGGAATTGTTTCCTTTAAGCTGTGTCCATGATCTTAAGTCACAGGTCCAAAATAGGAATAGTCCATCCATGCATCAGATTCTTTCCAGTACTCCTGTCTCTCATTTGCACCATTTTTGGGGTGGTTTTTTTAAATTTAAGATCATAATCTTGGGCAGAAATAAATGTCTTACATCTTCTGACCTTTACTTGTTTTGTTTTGTTTTTTGTTTTTTTTTTTTTAATGAGTTTTCCTCTTTTTTTTCTAGTATTGGTGCCAATTTGAGATTGTTTAGTGCTTAAGTAGCTTTATCTGTAATGGAAGAAAAATTTTCAGCGTCTATTGCGCCTTGTAATTTTTACAATCTTTCCTTTTAGACAAAAAATTTTTACAAAGAACTTTTTTTAACAATCCTTATTTTGAGATATTTTTACTGCCTTTTCATGAATTGTCAAGATGAAAGCAACTATTAGAAAGTTCTAAAACCTGAAACAATATGTATAAAAGGATATTATCCCAATATACTTAACATTTTAAAACTTATTAATTTTCTCTTTTCTCCTTAAATGCATGGAGTAAAACATCATTAAAAGTGTGAAGAAGCTCCATTCTGTGGTGGATTTTATAAGAACCATTATAAAAGTTTTGAAATTCTATCTATTTTAGCTGCTTGCTTAGAAATCTTGAGACCGTGCATGGTTAACTATGTACATAGCTAACACTTCCAACCTTTTGTAGAAATGAAAGATTAGTATATTTTTACTCTATTAGATTTTGTTTTAATGACAAATAGACATACTGCAAAATATACAAATCTGAAACACCGCTAGAAACACAGGAATAAAGAGACATCGTCTACATAAATTCTTTACTCCCTTTTTCCCTTTACACACTGCCAATAAGATTAAAGTTTTCCTAATGCTTCAAGTAAACGAGTGTTCCTGAAAATAAAAATTACCCTGGTCATCAGAACTGAGGGCACAGAAAATGGGCATGGATTAAATGGTGGACATTTTCTACTTGGATGTCTCCAAGGTTTTTGGTAGGGCTTCTCACAGTCTCCTCCCAGAAAAATTCTTGTGTGACAGGCTAGACAAGGAGTCTGTGCAGTGGGTGGGGACTTGGCTGCCTGGCTGCACTTGGACGGTGGTGATAATCATCTCCTCTGGAAACTCAGGACTTGTCACCCCCAGGTGGTGTCCCCCTGGGATCAGTATGGGGCCCAATGCTGTGTGATGTCTTCGTGTGGAAGTGGGGCTCAAGGGTATCCCAACAAAGCTTGCCAATGATTATAAACCAGCTGGGGAAATAGACACTTCAGAGTTCTGCAGGGAGGCCTGGAGAGACTGGAGGAGAAGCATTGCACATCAGAACATATAATCCAGGAGTACAGCACTGGGATCTGCCCATTTGCATAGGAGATATGTGGAAAGGCACCTGCAGGTCCTGGTGGACAATGAGCTCAACATGAGTGAGCAGTGTGCTGCAGCAAAGAAGCAAGTGGGATTCTCACTTGGATCAACCATGGCATCACCAGCAGAGAGAAGGAAATCATTATCCCACTCTATTTAGTGCTTGTCAGGCCACACCTGCAATACTGTATTCAGTATTAATCCCTGCTATGGAAAATGTTCTAGACAGGTGGGTGATGTTCCAAAGAAAGGCAACAAAGATGATCAAAGGACTAGGAAGCCTGTTGAGGAAAGTCTGAAGGAAATGGGTTTGTTCAGCATTGAGAAAAGAAGGCTTGGAGAAGACTTTCTTACTATGTTCTAGCATTTAAAGGGTGACTGTAAAGATGGAGGCTCCTTCTTTCCAAGGAGTCATGTGGAAAAGAAGAGGGGTAACGCACGCAAACTAGTCCTGCAGAGATCCCATTTAGGCACCAAAAGAATTCTTTTCAATGGGAACAATCAGCCATTGGAATTAGCTTCCCAGAGGCTACTCCGGGAAATTTTGTTAGATTCCCCAAAAATGGACACTTTTAAGATTCAATGGGACAGGGTGTTAAACCATCTTGTCTGGACTGTGCTTTTGCTGTGAAATGTTGGATGAGGAGTTCCCTTTCCAGCCTGGTTTTCCAAGACTATGATTCTATGACTGAAAATCATTCTCTCTCTTACAAGAAATACTTCCACCCTGGAAGAGTGTGATAAAATCTCTGGGACCTAATTCTCCCTTCTTTCCTGGGACACAAACTCCTACTTTTAAAATAAAATAAAAGCAGTGCTCCAAGTTTTACATTCTTTCTTCACTTGTCCCACACATTCTATTGAAATTTTATTCACCTCTGCCCAATTCTAGATTTTTCCAGTTTTCTCGCAACATATGAACCTGGAAGTGGTTCTGCAGCTACATTATTTCTAGAGAAATAATTATACCTCACTTCATTTTCTGCTTTGAACTCATTTCCCAGCATGTTAGAAAATACCATTTGTACAAGAATAGTTGTCTACTTGGACACATTTCCAGTCCTCCATATCTCAGATTTGCATCTTTCCCAGCCTCATTGTTATTGTCACTGTATATTTTGATTTCATTTTTTTATGTGCGCAGTTTTTCTACTTCACTGTGTTGAATTTAGACTTAAAGACTTCTGACCATTTCATCAATTTATCAGGATCAATTTAAATTCACAAGTGGTCCTCTGAAGGGTATGAAGCACTCATCAGTTTACTGTTGAGTGTCAAGGCTGATAAGTCACCTAGGTTGTTAATGAAATCATTAAAAACACAGGACATAAGACAGATCTCTGCAGGGCCACCCACATCAAGCAATTTCCTTTTTTCTTGACAGCAAACTGTTGATAGCTGTTTAAGCTTAATAATTTCAACCTTATGTGAATCTGCCTGTTGGTATTTTAAACCATTCCATATGACACTGAAAACTAGAGAAACATAGCTCTCCATTAAAAGATATTTATAAATTGCAAATAGACAAATTGCCTGTCCTATAGAAGTTTATTTCTATTGCACATGAAATGTTGTGTGGAAAGAAAAAGACACTGAGCAATCTATGAGAACGCAAATTCTGTGGTGACGTGACATTTTCACCCATATTTTCTTCCGTCTCTGTATTCTGTACAGATAATTGCATAGCAAAATGCTTACTTTTCACATTCCAGCCAGTCAGCCATCCTATTATTGTTCTCATCACTCATACAACCTTCAAAAAGTGTTAACAACTATCAGCCACCTCCTTCCTTTTCCATACCTGAGGCAAATATACGTTAAAGTCTTCTTCCATTATTAATTCAGTTTGTATGGAATAAAGATCACTTTAAACTGAAATCTATTGTGGTCTATTTGTCTTAATTTGACTTGAAAATTAAACCAATATATTTTTAAAAATTCCAGAAAGATATTTTTTTCCTACTTATATCGTCATAATGTTTCTTTAAAAAGCAAGGAAACAAAATGTATTATTTCATGAAGCTGAAGATACCATCCACAACCCCATTATCAATTTGTTTGCTTCCTTAGACAAGTTTAGAGTTGGCTGTGGGTGGCCTTGAAGGTGATGATAGAGACCTTGAATGTAGGATGTTTCATGAGTAGAGCAATACCTTGAACAGGTGACAGATTTATTGGGTAGGCCCTACTTCTTACTTCAGAATACTGCAGTATTCTGCAGCTGCTGAGGTGGTCAGGCAGAGGGAACAGGTTGCCTGAAAGAGTTGTGGATGTCCTATCCCTGGAAGTGTTCATGGCCAGGTTGGATGGGGCTTTGAGCCACCTGGTCTAGTGGAAGGTGTGTGTGCCCATGGCAGGAGGTTGGAACCAGGTGGTCTTTAAGGTCCCTTCCAAAGCAAACCAATCAATGATTGTATGATTCAGGGTACCGTGGGGCATTTGTGTGCTATGGGGCATTTCTCACCCCAGAGATGATGCAATTGGGAATAACTGAAGGGAGTCCATGATTCATCAGAGAGGAAAAAGGTTTTAGCCTTACTAGAAATGAAATCACACTGATACCATTGCATTGACAGTTTGTTGGTATTTCTTTGAATATTTCTACTGCAAGGGCCTCACGGGAATTCACGCTATTTTAAGAAATCTGAAGACAGTAAGAGCTGTATGGATACAATTATGGTCTAGAGGTGAGACAGCTTTTCACAGAAAAAGCAAACACTTCCTCAAAATAAAAATCACTGAAAATCAGTATTCTATGTGGAAAATAAACAACCAAAAAACACCATCCCTAAACGAACTTTAACTGAATGATGGAGGCTTATTTTAGCTTCCAGACTTTGGGGGTGGAGGTGCGTGGGTGGGAATCGGTGATCACTTTTAATATATTCCTTTGTCATTAATATGATAACATTATCATCCTAATGAGTTTCACCAGTCATATCATAATATGTTTCTGAAAGAGAAAAGGCATATTTCAGTATGTGTTATTGAATTGCCAAATTTTATCTCACATTATTAGAACCAAAAATTTATAATAAAATTTGACAGGTTCATTGAAGAAGTAATTTTCTGTTTAAATTTGGGAAATTAATTTCATGATATATTAAGAGTTTGTTTGTCACACATGTTTAGTACAACTCATTAATCTGATAAGACATTCAGTAACTTGAAAGGAATGTAATATTGTGCTTTATTGATGTGATACCTCATCAGGATTTCATAATTTCTTAGGAATGTCTGCTTGATCTAATTTATTTTGGATGTTTTTAATTTTTTTTTAGAAGACAAAAGATAAACTTTTTTCTCTTTTTTTATGGGGAGGGAATGTTTCAGGGCAAAAAATAGGGAACTATAGAATATTTTAAAAATAGAATGATTCAACAAAATCTAAATATTTTGTGTTATCTTTTCCCCAGAAAATACTCCCAAATAATTTTTAAAATAGAAAATCAGAGGGGAAATTAAAATATTAAACTTGAGGGCTAGTTGGATATTTGAAAAGCTTTCCAGTGATGAGTTTTATAATCTTGTGGTTCCAGAAAATGTATTCAGGAAAGGATTGACAGATTGAGTATAAGCTCTCTTTCACTATTTTTTTTTAAATTTTATTTTTTTAATAGTGCTAAGATGATTGGGGTTACCTTACAGATGCACAATGACATGACAATCCCTTCAAGTGCTTACAGTTTGATTCCTTGCACCTTCAACCTGCAAATTCTGCTACAACTGCCTGGAGCAGTATTGATTTAAATTTGTCTATGACAATGCATGTGGTTGCCTCCGCAGGGTGGATTTGTACTCATTAGTGCTTAACTAGAAAAAACATCACAAATTAAGGCTTTAGAGTAAAAACTGGGTGATTCTTTGTGCTTCACTGATTTTGGTTGACTTCTGAACATCTCTCTATACACATGAAATTGCCAAATCAGTGTTCAGCAGCAAGGAGGGGCTCACTGGATACCAGTGAGTATTCAGAAAAGATAAGTGAATGAAAGATAGAAGAAATATCATTATTTACTTTCCTCCAATGTGTAAAAGCCAGTACTTCAAAATAAAGATTTTAAATACCCTTCTTTAACAATTTGTAGTTAAAACTGCTGCAGTTCTAAAGACTACATTAATTCCTGTGGTTTTTGCAATCCTCAACCAGTAGAAGGTAAAACAGTTCCTATGATGCTGTGATAGCAACTATCCAGAAAGCCTCATCAAAATTTAGAGACATTTAATGGCCCCTATTGTCACAACTGAGATAAAAGAAGAGTGAAGATGTAAATACGTAAAGCCACAAAAGTTTACAGTACCTATATCCATATTACAGAGATAATGACAGTGACATTAATACAGGAAATGCTTTCTGAAGGCTGTTAGGGAAATTCCAAGACGACGCTTTCTAGCTCCTGAAAACAGGCAAAATCTTGCAACTATTTTAAACAAAGGGGTTGTTATATTATTCACATCCCATGTAGACTGTGCATTTTTATTTCTGTAAAGGATTTATAAATTAAGAATTTCTGTTCGTCTTAGCTATTGAAAAACATTGCAAAACTTTAAAGAAATTTATTTATTACTTTAAATCCAAAGCTGAGTCCTATCAAACCCAGATGGTAGAATGTTCAAAAAACCAACATAGAAAGCTATTTATTGATAAGATTTCCCAGTAATATGGAGATTTCAATTTTATAATATATGGCAAATGAACATGCTTTAGAATTCCCTGCTGTGGTTCTGGACTACATTTTGTAAAATGTAACAGTATTTTATATTAATGTGATATGAAATTATGTTAAAGTCATACTTCATCTTGTTTTCCTTTTCTTTTCCCTCTTCTTCATAGCTAGTAATATATAGATAAAGTATCTACAAATTTTGCTATGCATTACATAATCTTTTTCAAAGCTATCCATCATGTGGTTCTAGCAAACAACAAAAGTTTTAATTCATATCACATTTCCTACAATGTTACCAAAAGATTAGTACCTGCAGAGTTCCCTACTTCTCTGGAGTCATCTTGGCTATTATCTGATATTAAAGCTGTGTCTTATATAACCCAATAATTCAGGCTTTGAATATAGTGCTAAGAAGAAATAGGTAAGTTCTGCAACTTTTTCCATTATTTTTGGAGGAATTTTTTCCATTTGAAAATGCCCATTGAAAAGAAGTGAGATGCTTCAGTCTCTGAAGATATGTACCTCTTTCCACTAACTACAGAAACAGCATAGTTTACTACTTTAGACTAAATTTTTTGGTAGTTAAGGCTAGATGAAATCAATCTCCTAGCACTCCCTAGTTCCAGAATACCCAGAGAACTATGAAATGTGCTAGCAGCCCCACTGTTAATCTGTGCAGCAGAATCAGCAAAAATCTATATTAAAAATAATGAATTATCAATCTATCTTGCAACTTTGAGTGCTCTGGATTTAGCTTTATCATGTCAGAGGAAAGGGATTTAGAAAATCTGGATGTGGAAGATGAAGAAGGAAAAGAAAGCAACAGAAAAAATAGGAACCACTTTAGATCTAGATTCTGAAGACACTTTAGGAATTATATGTTTCACAAGTGGCTTCTGCGGCTCCATTTGCACTACTTTATTGTTTATGTTTATGGTCTGTTCAAGATGACTTTCTGCTTTTCTTCATCCATTGTGTGTATATATTTGAAACACTAAATACCAGTAGATATCTCTCTGTTTGCATTCCTCAGCAAAGAATTTTTCTAAGCTGGCATCTTAGGAGCAGGATGGTTGAATCCAGAAAAAAAAGGGAGATTATATTCTACAATTAAGTTCATATGGAAACATGAATAAACCTAACTCCTTCATATAAATATAGCAGCTCCAATATTCAAAATATGATTTATTGAGTAGTTCAATTTACCAAACCACCTGCTCTTACACAAAAAGTATTTATTCCTTTTCCTTATTTTTCCTCTGCCTATCTCTGCTGCTGTTCTAGCAGTATGGTCACAATTTCATGTGAGTCCTGATATGTGTGCCATCTTCCAGATCACCAGCTCCAAGTCAGAAAAATTATTTATTTTCCTTGTGGTTCATTTCCTTCCAGGTTAATTAGTTGCATTAGTTCGTGGCTGGTGTAGGAAGTAGCTGGAGCAGTGAAAACTGTTTGCAGTGAAAACTTGCATCTGGGTGTGATAGGGGCTTTCCTCTTTCAGGAGGAGGCCAACACTTAGATTATCTCATCAGCTTGATTGGAAATGCAAGTTGTGGTTTCATGGCCAGCTTAGCACAATCCAAGATCAGGCTGCTGTATATTCATACCATCTCCCTTGTGTCACTATTGATGGTTATGCAGCCTAGAGCTATGCCAGCAAATAGCAAATGACTAGTTTTCTACATTAGCGTCTGTATAGCTCTCCAGAGAGTATAAAACATGAGTAAGATAACCTAGAATTTATGACTTGTCCTTGTAAATGTGGCTTATTTGATTCACAAAGCTCCTAAAACTGGGGCAGAAATACTGGAAGCTTACTCATAAGATCTCAGCAGTTTTTACAGGACATGTATCAGTGTGATGACAACATAAAAGGTCCCTGTGGCACTGTAAACTTTCAGTGATGCCACAATATTAGGACACGAGACAGCTCTGCTATTTACAGTTCTGGTTTAGCAGTGTAGGGGATTGAAGACTGAAGAACATGGAGGATCTTAGCACTAGTAACATAGGTAGCTGGGAATTACACATTTTCTGAAAAATGTTAAGTTGCAAAGTTGCAATTCCTCCCCATGTACCTTTCTTCTCATCATTTTTATCTTCCTTAAAAATTTCTTTATAAAAACTAAAACAAGAAAACATAAATGGAATGCAGTAGCTGTAACTCATCCTCTACTTATACACATATTTTTCTGCTGATTTTCTTCCACAAAAGGTTGACTAATAAAAACCTAATTTATTTCTGCAGGTAACTGAAATCTAACAGTTTGTGCTGCATAAAGAATATGTGTGACAATGTGCAGTGTATAACAACTTGAAATCATAGCTGACTTTTGCCTTATCTCTGGGTGTGCCAGGATGTATGAAACTTTATTGCTTTGCTGACACACAAATGAAACTTATTTTAATCATAATATCATGGTGGTATTTGTCTGACTCAACTATTATTAGACAGCAGGTCTATGGCTTCATCTCAGCTCCCTCCCATTGCTAAAGATGTTAAAGACAAGTGGGATGAATCATCCTCTGTTGTGTCTCAACTAAATAGGTTAGATTAGCTTTGAGATCATGTCTTACTTACCTAGCAAAAGCAGAATAAGAATAATCTGTTGACTGCAATGAACTCTCTTTAAGAGAGTGGTTTCCTTATCAGTCAGTAATTTCATGTATACCGGGTAAGTTTTTAGAGTGTACTGGGAAATGCTAATTCTCTCTTCATCTGGACAATTTGTATCCTTTCCTATTGATTTAAACCATCAGAAGTGTCTCCTATACCAGATGAAATTTTCGCTTTTCTGGTACAGGAAAAGGAGGGAATTTAGGAGTAGACTGATGTCAGAGTATATTGCCATTATCTCTCGTTACCAACATTCCTGCAGCTTTTGCTGTGCTGGACACTGTACAATGCAAAGTTTCTGCTTGCACTTTACCCTAGATATAAACAAAACTTGGATGCACTAGAGAACTAAATGTTTCATAGTTGGTGGTATTTAATAAGTCACAACTATCTACTGAGTGTGTCAAAATGTCACTTTCAGCTGATAGTTCAGTAATATGTGAAAGGTTCTCAAAGGTTAAAACTTAAGACTGCAGTTACCTCTGGCTTTTCCAGGAGAGGGGTTTATTCTTAAACCTCTGAAAACCTGAAAAATGAGATATCTGTTTTGCAAATGAACTCAACTTCTAGATCAGCAGGGCATTGTAGTAGCTGCTTAATGGGATTTATGGAATGCTGCCTCTGCAGTTTATGAGCTGAGGCTTATAAAAAGTGGGTAATAATGAGTGGTTTCGATTACATATATCAAAAAATCAATGTCAACACTTTTAAAAGAAAATAAAACATTGCTCAACTCATGCATGTAGTATCCAGGTTGAGTACAATTGCTTCATACTGAAACACCTGTGGGGAGGTTCTTTTTTACAAGCAAAATGAAGTGCATAAAGAAGATCATAGTTAATTGCTGCCTATTTGAAACAGTGGTTATATAAAATATCAGAAATCCCTCTGCATTCAAATAATTCATTTTGGACTTACTCGACCTTATTCTTTTAATACAAAGGAAGAGGAAATATCCAGTATTTTGCATGAACACCTGGGAAATGTAAAGGCCAGCTGACTCCACAGTGCTTTTTTAAGGCCAATACTTTAAATACACTGTCAGAATTTCTGCTCCAGAGGTGACTTTTCTAACTCACTGATGTCAGAGCTGAAGTTCTAAGAAGCACATTGTCACCAACAGCCAGCACACCTTATCACACTCCTAAGTCAGAGGGGACCATCCATTGCAGTGTGTGCCTTCAGCACTGTCACCTTCTGGGTAATCTCAGCTTCTCTTTAGGTGCTTGTGCCACAAATCACTCAGGAGTGGCAGCTCTTTTGTGAGCAGGGGTGGACATATCCACACACAGAGCAGTATCCCCTCAGTTCTCCCCCTGCAGCCACAGGGCACTGAGGGTTGATTGGCTACAGAGTCGCCACTCAGCAAACAGGTCTGAATTATAAAGACTGGAAGAAACAGACCCTTCCTGAGCTTCTGTATGCGGAAGTGGGGTCTTTTCTCCTTGTTCCAATATGTAAATGCAAATTATGTGTTTAAAAAGTAAATAAAATTTGTACGTAAAATTATATATTATATATTAAATAAAATTATATAAAATATATAACATTTATAAATTGCAAAAATTTAAAGAATAATTATCTTTTTATCTGTGCTTGTGCTTTTATCTCTGCTTGTGCACAAGTACGGTGGGTTTTAAACTTTTTTCTTATTTTTAAGGCATCCTCAAGACTATTCCAGAATTAATGAAATTTATCTCTAAATGATGTTTTTTATGATGCAAAATATTCACAATAGACAGATTAAAATTTTTATTCTAAAAAACAGTATGTTAATATTGAAAGCTGTTGTTTAGTTTATTTTGTTGCCCACTGCAATAAATGGACATTATTAACCACAAAATATCTTATTTCTTTTGAAAATTATATAACTATTACATAAAAATACACTAAATTTGGAAGCCATTTTTGAAGTGTTTAATACAGAGATCTTCTTTCCTACAAATTAATATACCAAACCATGTAGTTGTCCTATTATAATAGGACAACTATTATAGTTGTCCTATTATAGAATATTTCTAGAATATTCTATAATTTCTAGAATTATTCCTTTACCAAAATAAACCCTTTAACTGAAATAATGTCATTAACAATGCCTGCATTCTCAAGAGGAGGAGTGGGGGGAAGGGTAAAAAAAGATATAAAAAATTCTTTGAATACCTGCGAGCTGTTTGATTTAATTAGATCAGAGTCTGGTGATTCTTTATGAATGAAATGAAGTTTCATTGACTGATTGATTGCCTGAAAATTACATTTCATTGTCTTTTTCACTTTCTGTTATAAGATTGAAGAACTGAATTAGCACAATTATGAATCTCAAATAAAAGAAATTTAACTTCTCCTCTTGGTGGGATATGATATTTGCAGAGAAAATGACATAAAGAGAAACATTTTTCTGGTATTAGAGAGCACTTTTGAAGTTTCTTGAGAAGTCATCATGTGGTGTCTATATGTTTATCTATAGCAAAAAAATTCCAAAATCTAATTATTGCACTTAATTTGATTCAATTTTTAAAAATATGGTTATTCTATCTTTATAACAGATTTTAATTATCTAGAAAAAATAGGAGAGTCTTTAGGTGTATATTATTCAAATTGAAAAAAATAAAGAATATTTAGAAACTCCCAAGAAGAGGACTATGTTAAATTGAAATTATGAAATTATGGGAATTTATGTAGGGAGGACTTTTCCTGCTACCTCCTGATACTTCTCTGCTCAGAGGTCTATAGATTTATATAGAGATCTATAGCTTCTATGTTATACTGGACATCTGTATCCCATGGGTAATCCACTATAAACATTAAACTCTGGTCAAACCCCTTCCAGTGCCCAGGCTGACTCTCCAACATGGGTCATACTTTCTACATTTTTTATTCCTGAAACATAGGTCCATTTGGCTCCACTGTGCATTTAAGCCCAGCTTTACCAGACTGCATTGTATCAGTAGATGATCCTTTATACCAGTCATCATCCCTCTGAAAACTTCATCTTATTCCTCCTTTCTGATAACTGATAAAACTGTCAAGCAGTCTCAGGTCAGAAATCAGGTCCCGAAGGATTGCACTGGAACATGGATCCTCATGCCAATTTCATATTTTGCAGTTGGATTTGGAAGCCTGTCAGTTCTGCAGATTTCAGACCATTTCATGTGTCATATGAATTTTGTGTCACTCTTCTACGGGACTTGTCATGTTACTTATTCAAGTGGAAATATTGTAATTTTTATTACACCTCCCTAGAGCTTAAATGAAACTTGAGTTCTGCATTTTCAGATCTTTCACAGCTTCCTTTTACAACTTCTGCATATTAATTCTTTTTCTATTCTAGAATTACAGAGATGAGACAGAACCAAAATTTTCTCTCATGAAGGAGAAGTGATTTCAAGCCCATCAATTACTACTCATATCATGTTACATTTAAAAGGTTAGAGGTGTGGGTGAAAGTGAATGCTGTACAATGTATTATGAAAACAGAGCTTTGAACTAAGGGCTTTTATTGAATTGTCACTTACCAGTTTAAAATTAAAAAAAAAAAAGGTGAATTCTTTTCTGTCTCCTCTTTCTCAAGCTTCACAATCAAGCAAGCACAGCCTCTAGATGGAAGGAACATACTCATTTTGCTTGTTTTAGGTTTTCCCCAAGCTCAGTCCAGGATATAAAGGAAAGCTGCCTTTACTTGCTTTCCATGAACATTCATGATACGGAAGCCCTGGGATGATTCTTTGCCTCACATCAAAAACCAGCAATTTCTTTACCTCAAGTGTTTACTTTGGTTATTCTGGGACACCACTTCTCAGAGAGCAGAAAGTTGTCTGTGTGGTCCCTTGGGTCAGGAAGACTCCAAAGAACACTGTTCAGATCGTAAAATCCTGATTTTTATATTGACCCTTCTCAATCTTTAACATTTAGGTTTACTTTCTCATATTAAAATTACCAGAGAAAAATAATTAAACCCTCCACCCCCCACCCTGATTTCCTGGGACAGTTCATTTAGAAGATCAATAATGAGACATAATGAGGACCTTGTAACTCTCAGTCATCAGTTTTTATCTAATTCCTTTTTTATGGACTCATAACTCACCAAGTCAGAAGAATCATTATATTTCTTTAGAACCTCCTACATGAGACACACTGCAGAATTTCAACCAGTGTTTTCTAAAACAAACACTTATTACCTACTAGAAGTAAAGAACGATGTAAAAAGAAAATTTTGCTGCTGTGCTGTGCCTGTGGGGTATGAATGAAATCATCTGTCTGTAGGATAATGCTGAATAACCAAAAATTCCCTTCTTCTCTCCACCGTCTGCCACCATTGCTAACCAGAATGGGTAGTATTAGTTACAGTGCCAGGAGCACACGGAAGATAAATTAAAGTTACAATATGGCAGGTGATTCTCTCTGTTGACAGGAGACAGAATCCGTTGGTTATGCTAAACTTCTTTCCTTATGTTTTGCTGGTTTTATCATTGAATCAGAAGTTGACTGCTAGTCCTCAACACCAAATTTTTTAGCATACCTGTGTGTCTGAATGCCTTTCATCTAGGAAGTGCAAACATCTTTAGAATAAAAACCTTGAGGCAAAGACTCAGACTTATCAGACACAGAAAGACAGTGATCCCAGCATGACCTTAAGAGAGGGATTATCTTTAGCTATAAAATATATATGTACCCAAATATATTCACTTGTTTTTCCATAATGAAATTGTGAAGTTTAATTCTTTTGAAAATAGAATTAAAAAAAAAAATCAGATTTCTGTCCCAGTTCAATGGTACTTTTTCATGGAAATAATCAGTTCTACAGCCAGTCTTCCAATGTACTTAGATAAAATGAAATTATTCCATTGGAGTGTGAAATTATTCCAATATATCTTATTGTTCATGGAAAAAGGTTAGTTTTAATTGTTTTTTATTGTATGCATATTGTGGAAGATCCAAGATTAGGCAGTATGTCAGCTCAGTGTAAATAAAGAACAATTCCAACACAAAAGGAATTGTAACTTGTTTTTTGTTCCCCTTCTCATGAATAGAAGAGAGTAATATTTCAAATATGGGTAGAAAAAAAATTTTTGCTCTTCTGTGGACAAGATATATTATCTCATTTGGTTTTTGATGCTGCCAGTATAGGGCATAAACTTATATAATGTTTGTAAATTAATTTTAATTTAAAAACCAATTTCACATACAATTTAGCATTGAGATATAACATAATTACATTTTGTTCTTACATCTACAAAGCGCATGTCCACATATTGACTGTTATTTATTGCTATACAGAAGCAGAGGAAGTTTTCTGCTTCAAGTTTTTAATTTAAGGTTGCAGTAAAAGTCTTCCTGCTTTCTATGTAACCACTGAAAAGGGGATAAAGTACTCATTACTTTTTATAGGTTCTGTTAATTCAATAAGTGTCTAATTTTAAATTGGCCCATGTGCAGCCTCGTTCCTGTAAAGAGATGAACAAGGATTCACACAGCCATGGGCTAGACCATCTTTGAATCAAGAGAATTTCAATAGTATTTTTAAATGTATGTAAAATCAGTAAACAAACAGTCACTTTAAAACTAAATATTATGGCTCCATGTAGGAAAAAACTTTGTTTTTTGTTACTTCCAGGAGTTAACAATCTCCTGCAGTTCTTTCCCAAAATAATTTGTTCAGTTCTGCTGCAGAAGCCAATGAGTAGCTCAACTGAAGTCTGTTCTTCCTGACATTTCTGAAGGGTCCAAGGAAGAACAAGTTTCAAAAATTTTATTCTGACTAACCAAGGTCGTCTTTTCATCTAAGAAACTATTACAGTACTAAGTGTGTTTATATTTTATGTATGTTTGTAATTATTATTATTATTATTATTATTATTATTATTATTATTATTAAACCTATAGGTATAACAACAGCCCTGCTAGGAGAATTTAGGAGAATTTAGAAGGCCTATTCCTCAACTTTTCATTTTGTACTTGCCACCATTTCTATTTAAATTGCATCTTAACCTCACTTTTTAAACATGCTGGAAATTCAACCCTTGATGATAAGATATAAATGGAGATCAAAGTAAGGGATACAGCTATTGGGGGAAAACATGCAAAAAAGATGTTTTAGTGATGGTTTAATACAAATAGTTTATTAAATGAGAGCTGTAAGATCTTGTCCTTTCTAAAACTCAGACCATTTTATTCAGGAGCCTAAGGGGATTTTTTTTTAAACCTCATATGGACCCAGATACCCAACCCCAGAGAGATTTAGCTAAGTTAGACACCTACTACAAGATATGCCTTCCACATGTACATGTTCATATGGATTTAAAGGGTTTGAGAGGACCTTACATTTAAGGGCATCAGTTTGTAAACAGCCTAAACATTCAACTGTACATACATAGTGATAATAAATAGGTTTATTCAGCTGGAAGGAGCAAAGATGCAGTAAAAACCAATTATCTTGGATGCATGTGAAAAAGGAGCAACATGTACTTCACAGGCATATCTGGCACTAAGGAAGCCAAAACGTTCTCTTTGTAAGATTTTTGTGCCTTATTAAAGTGAGAAAAACGTCTACATGCTTTTTCTTTCTTTGTCAGTTTTATGATATCCTGCTTCTTCTTTTTGATACAGTTAATACAACAGTGACTTGGACAAATGCTTTGTGATGTAATATTGTAAATGTTTATAACTGCTTAGAAGAAAAAAAAGTTCTATAAATTTCAGCCCTACAGGCTATCAGGTCTGCAAAAGAAATTTAATAATTTTCAAGGCAATGTTACCCAGACAGGAGTTTATTTATCAAGTTTTTCTTGATTATGGTATTTTCAGAAAGGGCAATAAATCCCCAGAGGCTCCTGAAACACATGGGAGGTGATAGGTTTTCCTGTTTTGTTGCAGTTTTCCCAATGTGGTCTGCAGTTAATAATCAGGAAGCATAGTTACATAGATCAGTTCCTTATAATGCCAATTTATTTTCTGCTTTTCAGAAAAACCAGTAAAGCTGCCTGAACAAATTGAAAGTCTCTTTCATTAAAAAATTCAAAATGTCACCATTTTTTTCATTTTGTGAATTTTATAATTCAATTTTTTTCCATTTATTTATTTATTTATTTCTGTCTTCATAATTTGTTTTACTATGGTTGTGTTTGAAACCCTTTACAATCTGTCTCTAGTATTAATGTATCAGAAATGTTATTTTTTTGTCATTTTGTCAGCTTTTCTTCAAGGAAAGATTATGCTGAAAAGAGCTCAATTAAAAAAAAAATGTTTCATTTGTCATAAAAACCTATCTACTGTCAACAAGAAGTTTTAAATGAAGATTTTAGGTTTTACTGACTGCTGATTATGAGTTATTTTTGTTCTAGTAGAACAAGAAAATGCATTGGTAAAGTAATGGTAAGAGGGAGTTTTTCAAAGACTTCAGCTTCATCTTCATTTTCACCTGTACAGCTCCAGTTTCTACATACTGCTTTTGTATAGTCAATCTTCATGTCAGACTGCAATTTCAGCTGCTGCTTTTGACACAGCTCCATGAGTAAGTGGTATGAGCCACAGAACAGTTTGACTAAGCCATCACTTCTGCATATTGCTCTTTTTGTGCCAGGAAGGAGTCAACACTCAGTGTACCCAGTACCTGGCACAGAGCACCTGCTTCAAAGAGGTTGTGGTGAGGATACCAACTGTACCTAATCGTTTGAACACAGGTAGAGAGTTCCATTTCTCTCGTAGAGGAAGCAGTTCCAGTCTGTCCAGCATGTGGTTCATGTTTGCAATAGGTGAGCCCTCTCTGTAAAAGCAGAGTTTGTAAGGACCACTACCACCGATTTTTTCACCATGCTATATAAATTTTTGTCATCCAAGTTCCTACAGAGAAGTTGCGTAAAAACAAGTAGGCTACTGTTCTCAATGAGGATTTCAAATAATTTGGAAGGTTTATGGAATATTTTGATAAGAAGAAATGGTTTAATATTCTACTGTCTTGGTTTAGAGCAAAATTTGGGACAAAGAGCCCCAAAGGAACTCTGGTAGGAAGGTGAATCCAATTGGCCCCTCCCCCCCCCAACTGGTCCGGGAGAAAATACCTCCTTGGAGAAGAG
>JAWWEY010000172.1:75694070-75744424 GCA_035582745.1 Loriotus luctuosus | reverse complement strand
AGGTGCAGAACTTATTCAGCATAAACAAATGAGACGATTTGGGGATAAAAAGCACCATATAGTCAACCCAGGACATTTACTAAATAGTACCACATGATATATCTATAACAAGCTATCACTCCATCTGTTAGCAGCATTTGAAACTTCAGATTTGCTAGTTTGGGTGCAAGTTTTTCTCCATGCAAAGGGCCAATTTCTCTTCAAATTACTCTTTTTTTCTGTAATCAGTAAAAATGATTCTGGGTACCTGCTTTTATTCCTCCTTCACAGAAAAGGCAGAGAAAGTGAAAATTACATGCTGAGACACATTTTTATTTTATATTCACATACAAAATTCTAGTAAGTCACGCACCTTGCATATGTATAACCAAGAGAACCTTTTGTGATTCCTGCCCTTTTCGTATAATGGGTGCAGAGGGACCTACATGAGTAAATTTTATGCTTGGCTTCTTTTAAAAGTGCATATAAAAAGTAGCAATAAATTGAAGCCCACAGGGTACTTTCTACATTGTACTGTAAGGATGTTTCATTGCATACCACTCATGAAAATTGAACTTGATATGAGCTATAATTATGACAAAAGCAAGTGAGGGTGTGATCCTCACATTGAGTACTCTTCCCCTTTGTCCTTTTTCTGTGCTTTTAGTCACCTTTAATATCTAGGGAGATGTTTCATGCCAAAGGTTTTCACATATTGTAGAAACTCATTAATTAGTTAATAATATATGAATCTTGCCCTACATTAAGGGTGCAATCACCCAATGGGAAACCAGAAGTATTGAGGATGATAAAGGTTTAATTGAGACCTTCATTCTAATAATATTCAGCGACACTAATATTTTCATCTATTTAATTAGACTCATATCACAGTTTATAAACTACCCTGATGATCTAAAATTCATCAATTTCCTAATCATTTATGTACAGGTTGTTGCTTTGGTTTGTGAGAGCCACATGAAAATAACACCATTTTTTTCTCTTTCAACATAAACATCTTTTCAATCCTTGCTCAGTCAGATTTAATAATTTTATCCCTCAAACAAGCAGGAAAGAATATGGACATTAGATTTTTCAGCTGCTTTTTAAAAATACAATATTTTGGCAGTACTTCAAGACTCCTAATTTCAGAAGTCTAGGCAGACATTTTCAATTACTAGAACATAGTAGCTTCAAATGTCTGCTTGGATAGTAAGCAATAATACTGCCTAATAAAATCACAGGTAATTTCATGTTTTTATATACCTTCAAATAGAGGTTTGGGCCATTGTATAATCAAATTGGAGTATGTACAAAATATGATGTGGTGTGGCACCAATGTTTTCCATGGCTCCTACTATGTAGGAACCTTGGAGAAGATTGCTAACATCTCAATATAAAAATAAATTTATTGTCTAACTCTATAGACTTTGTTTGGTTTCTTTGGTTAGTTTTGATTGTTTTAAAAAGGAAATAAATTTAAACCTGTTACGACTGTGAAGAAAGCCTGAAACTATAACTGAGGCAACAATGCTCCCTCATCATTTTCTGAGTGCAACAATGGCTCAGGGGAGACAAATACACTTGGTTCAACATCCACAATACTTCAAATGGCAATTCAGGTTCAAATGGAGGCACTTTTCATAAAGCAGAAAATTAATAGTCCATATTAAGAAATGCCACTCCTTTAACTCTTAACGACTTTTTAAATTTGATTCTTTCATATTATTATATGTCATTTTTATTATTATTTTCATGGTACCATGAAGCTGCATATATCTTAAACACATTGTATTTATATAGAGCTTAAAAATAATTTTTTTTTTCCAGCACTTTTATTGTCTCAACACAATTCCAGGTGCTTATCCTTTAAAAAAGGTAACTAGGCTACCCAAGTACATTCTCTAATTCCTTCATTCGGGTAATGGAGAGAAGTCAGAAGTCACTTAACTCTTTAGGAGACAATATTGCTCAACCTAAGACAAGTATGTCTTCTCTCTGTAAGTAATGGGAGGTCAAGAAGCAACAGAAGCAAGGCTCCATGTCTAATCTCAGCTGAGAGATGAATCAGAGGTCACCAGATGCCTCCACCTACAAGTTGAAAACAAGTTCACATCACAGAAGAGATGATGGAGAAGCTTATGGGCTTACAGAAGTTTATGGGCTTACAGAAGTTAATGGGCTTACAGAAATTTCAAGCTAAAACAGGACTGTATAAAAGTACTTGAGGTGTACAGGCAATAGATTGCTATTCAGGACTTCGTCTCCAGTTAAATGCGATTTAGACTGAGTAGAGTTCCTTATGCACACCCACAAGTCTTGATTTAACTGTTTTCTGCTGTGTGATACAATAGAGTCTTGCATATAACACTAGATATAAATTGAAGCAGGTTTCACTTGTGATCGTCTGCATCTGGGAAGAAATAGTCCATAGCAACTTCTATAGCTGTGCCTTGGCACAGAAGCTATCTCCTTCTTCATGAATTCATCAGGTTCTTCCCTACACAGTGAGGTGACAGAGAAAGAGGCTTTCATAATAAAGTGAATAAATCTGTGAAATATAGCACTAACTGTGAAACAATATCAAGCAAGAATAAGCTACATGAATCTTATTTAATATGACACCTGAAAGGGCTTTGTATTAGGATGATGAAACACACAGTGCATTAGAATAAGATTGAAGACATTAAGACAGCAGAAATTGTACACAAATCTTGGCTGAGAAGGAGCAATAAGCACTAGGATGTGAATGAGAAACTGGGACAGAAGATTGTGACTGGATTTCAGTCACTTGGTGTCAGTTTCACTTTATAGTTTGGTAAGTAAAACATCACATGTGCATCAGAGGTATTGAGTATCCTGCAGCTAGCTAGTGTATTCATGATCTTGATAGAATTTAATATTTGAACTTAATCCAATCTATCTATCCATTTTTGTAACTACCATCATCAACCTATCTGAATGCCGATGGTCTACTTTCTGCATGACAGCCTCCAAAAGAGCTTGCATATCTGACCAAATGTAGTTCTTACACATTTATACACAACGAGGCACTGCCACTCTTTCTTTATGAAGGTGATGTACAGGGCAAACATTGCATGCTTCCCCATGCACAGATCAGCTTCTGCTCTATTTCTTTGTCCATATAAGTACTTGGAACTGATAGGAGATCTTCAGCTTCCATTAAATCCATAAAAGCATGGGGCTATTTAAATTCACATAGGCCCAGAACCTCAAATATTTTGAGTTGCCTTCTGGATATAGACTGTGCATTTCTGCACTGTAAGTGAAGAACTGATGCTTGCATGACCTGACACAAGACATTTCATTGCATTTGTCTTTCTCTTGCTTTGCCTCATACAGAATGAAAATTTCACCATTATTGCAATTTCTTAGAGTTTGTAGAGATAACCTGGTCTTCAAGAGAAACAATGTTCCTCAGGGGAACATAAACTACAAACTGATAAAAGAAAAGCAACAGCAGAAGTAATTTGTGTTTATTCAGCTCTTGGCATTAGTGACATTTTCATGGAAGATATAGACTCAGCTCAATACTAGTTTCTTTCTTCATAGAAAGGCATCTGCAACCACAGCCACAGCTTCAAAAGTCTACACCATTTAGAAAAACCCAAGCTTGAAAAAGCTTAGTTATGAACTTTTGATTCAGCTCAAGGGACTTTTGATTTAGCTCAATGAATCAAGCAATTTTTAACCAGATTTGGTATACTCTTCATGGACTAAGTTCCCATTTACTGCAACTTTCATAAAAAGAACAAATAAGGACAGCCCATTCTACAATATATATAAGAAAAAGAAAAATATAGATATTTTTCAAAGTATGCAAAATGAAATGTTTGAACTCAATGTCTCTAGTTGTTGGGAAGGTAACATATCTATAGTTGGCCGGGTTCATGACATTCTCTAGTAGCCTCTAGACATAATAATACAGAAGTATTTCTTAGCCAGGAAGGTCTGGATGCAAAAACGACACTGGGTCAGATAACTCTTTTGTGTAATCTAGTACAAAGGATATAATACATCTTTATAGATACATACATATGCAGGAATAAAGTGTATTAACTTTTGAAATTTGGCTATTAATTCTAGATTTCAGTAAAATTATTTAGGTAGACATAGTTTTATAATATGTGAATTAAACAAGCATGTAATGAAGAAATACAATATAAACACCCAGCAACTTTTTCCATATACTATCAAAATTCAACTACAAAAAGAAAACCAAAAGAATAAAAAATAATCAAACATCACAGAATTATTTGAGCTGTTTGAATCTGATTGGGAGAAACAGAAAAGTGAAATACTGAACAACAAAAAAAATTCTGGAAAAGCTAATTTTTTTTAATTGGAGCAAAACAATGGTCCTGTTTCTTAGGAGAAGTCAGAAGAATTCTCATTACAAATGCTGGACTGAATGTTTCTTCTGATATTTGTACTAGCAGTGTGGCTTGTACAAATATCTCATTTGCTACACAGAGCACATGGTCCTTAAACCCACAGTGGAAGTAAAAATGAATTTTGGTGAAGAAAAGTGTTGTCTTTTCCAGGGTTGGTCTGATAAAAAGACTATAAAGCGTAGATACATGTAAATGGTTAACATGAAAGAATGCAAAATAGCACAAAATAAACAAAGGCTTTATTTCACCAGACATTTAAATTAATCCTGTCCTGATCAAGGAGGCACATAGAAGAACATTCACTCTGTGCTTACTTTGTCTTAGTGATGTACAATATGTGACCCTAGAAATTGTAATTCCATGTGAAGGGTGCCAAAGCTTTGTGTGTTGGCACTTCAGCAAACTGACCCATGAGCTGAACTCAGCTTTCTGGTATGAATGAAAAATGCAACAGCTGTATTTGCCAAATAGGAGCTCTTTCAATATAAAATATGCAGGAAACAAAATCTTTGAGAAATTATTTAAGCTGCTTCATATGATAACATGGAATACCACAGAAAAATCATTAGAGAACAGAATTTTACTTTTACATTATTTTTCTTCTTAGATTTATTATAGCAAACTTTTTCTAAAAATCCTCAGATTTGAATTACAAGCTCTGATGTAAACTTTGGCAGACTTGGAGGAATAGTATTTAAAATCCACACTCTAAGTATGAAGAAGTTAAAGGGACTGTAAGATACCTTAGAACAGTCTGCAGTTCTTCATCATGTGGAACACATTCTGAAATCTATAAAATTAAGCAAGATACATTGCACTGAAGTTACTTGTCATAAATGTCAGGTGACAGTGACAAAGAATCTTATACTAATTGCCCACTTTCCCATGCAAATATTTGACTCTCTCAAAAGTCTGGATATTTTCATGCATAATTAAGGTGACATAGATGCTTGCAAAGAAACACATTGGAAATCAAAACTTAAACCATAATTCCACTGCTATCATCTGAAAAATTCCTGTAACTTCAGCTTCACTGAGGTGCCACTACTGGATATGCAGTTTCTCTGAAGCAGTTTATCTTTGTTCAAAAAAAAAAAAAAAAAACCACCAAAAAACCCCAAACATTTCTTTGAAACTCGGAATATGAGAGTTTTTCCTTTAAGAAATTGAAAATAGAGATCCTACAAACCAGATTATGTATATAATACATCAGGAAAGGAACTCTTAATGAAAATATTATGTGTAAAAGCCGGCTAAAAATGGAGGAATGGACTCAGTCAATTACAGGAAACAGAAAAGCACTGAGTATCAAGAAATAAAAATCAGGCCAACCCTCAAATGCTTAATTCTTGGTTTACACATGGTGGCTATTTCCTCGGTTGTTTTCACATGTTTCTAATATCTGATACGACAAAGTCTTCAAAGCTTCTGATATATATCCTAAATTTTTGTTCAGTGAGAAATTTTAGTTTAAGAAGGAGTGTTTAATACAAATAGAATTGCAAGAACAAGGCCAACTAGGTGTTTTGGTAGTTATTATTACAAGTTATTTTTTACCTTCAGTAATATTTTTCTTTGCATTCAAATAATTTATCTTTCTTTTCCTACTGCTTTCCAAATGGAAAAATTGCCTATTTAATAATTTATAAAGAAGCAGGTATACTTACATATACTGTTTTTTCAATAAAATACCATCAGAGAACTCTGGTGAAAAAGTTAGATGTAAAGAGGAGATAAAGAAAGCAGCAGAATAATGAAGTCATCAAATGTTTCACTTTTTTATTTTTATGAAATGTCTTCCAAATGCAGGTAAAATTTGTTCAACATTATCAGCTGAGACTGCTGGATGCAGTGATGTTCTCTTCTGCCTTAATAATTCTAAGGTGTGACCACACTGTCAATGTTTAAATCCTCAGAATCCATTTCAGGAGACAGATTTTAATCTCCCTGCTAATTGATAGGCCAGGCCACCCACTGTTCTGAATCAGAGCTACTGCACAACCTTTGATTAGAGCTATTCTGCTTTGCATTTAAATATTTATATACTTCCTGGACAAGACTCTACAAGCAAACAAGAAAGAACATCTATATTGGCAATTCTCTTTTTAAAGGGAGGCAAAACCTGAGTCCAGGTTTGGTTGTGTGCATATTTTGTTTTGAAAAAGAATGTAGACAGCATCAAACAAGGAGAAGGCATAGATTTCAGGTACTTTCTTACTCAGGGTTCCTTGTGGAATTTAATAGTCTAAATCTGTTGGTATATATATGAACATGGAATTGTTCTCTTCCCCATGTAGATGAGTGCTTAATTTTCCTGACATCATCCGAAAGAAAAAAAAATTAATTTAATAAGTTACTTTTACCCAGAAATAAAGAAAGTTTTTTGCCCTGTCCTACTCATAATCTCTTTGGATGTTTCAATTTCTGAAAAAAACCTTCCAAAACACAGCTGTATGTTTTTATTATAGTTTTTCATTCTTTATTGTAAATGGGTAGTAGATGGCAAGATACTAAGCCATCATAACAAAAACTTGTGAGATTTATTGATTCAGCTCAAAGCTGATGGAGTTTCCATACATCAAAGCTTTCAAGTAGTAGTGCACTCACCCTATATTATATCCATTAAGAATTTTTTTATCATTAAAAATCCAATAAAATATTTATAACTCTGTTACAAACCCTTGATGGTTAGATTAATGCAATTCTAAGCACTGTGATTATCTTGCACAAAGTTTTACACATACATTTTCTTTTATTTCTTTCTTTTGTTTTTGTCAATCCAATGAGCTTGATTTCAGAGCTATTGAAATTTTCAGGCTAGCTATAATAAGAGGCTCCCTGACAACTGTCTCAAATGTCCATCATCCTCTAGCAAAATCTGAAATTTAAACCTCCCTAGGGATTATTTGAATATCCTTTTGTGAATTCAGAAATAATTAGATGATCTCTTATAATGAAGCAATTTATATTAATAAAAGAAAAGTCACAACCTATCTAATGAAGGTTGAAGGTGGAGTCTCTGCTCCCTTGTTACCACATCATAAAGCAACATCCTTGTGCTTCTGGAAAAGCAACTGGAAAGTATTCTCAGGAGATGTATGTATTAGCACATGAGAAAGCACACATGCAAGACTTATTCAAAAGGGTCATATTTTAGTGTACAGTCAGGAGCCTTCTTTAAATAGATACTTTTTTCTTGTTGAAACATAGTTTTTAAGCTATTTAAACACTGCATCTCCCCACAATAGAAAATATTTAGCTACCGATAAATGTAAAAATGTTTTCAATCAAGTTTATCTGCTAATGCCTCAACTATCATGGTATTCACGTTTACTGATACCAAGAGAGATGTCATTTATATATGGCTTTTCAAAGTATCTACAGCATGAAGGAAAAAAAAATCAGTATTCTGGAGATAATTTAGTTTTGGGCTTCATTTCTTCTTTAGGATATTGTCTAAAATTAGAATACGAATTTATGCAATTTTTCTGAAGCTTATATATTATTACTATAGTTACCGTTGTAGCAATTATTCATTGCATAGGTGGGATAAATTTGAGGATATTTATTCACTAAAAATCACCTGTGTAGAAATAAGTATTTGTGCAGAGAGAGAACTTTTCAGGTAGTACCAGTGTATCTTTTTCTCAGAGCATCTGTATACCTTGAAGTCACACCAGTTTAACTGCATCGCTTTCTAAACCCATTTACCTAAGCTAACACGACGAAAGACAGCACCTGCTTTTCAGTTCTCACTCTTGGTTTCAGTGCATGTTTGACTCGTTAGGCTGCAGGCAAATGATGAGACTTTTCACCCAACTTAAGGTTGAGGCAACTGAGCAGGACATGGAAAGCTATTGGACAGCAGAAGAAATTGTGTGAGAAGCTGACACAAGTTACAAATCCAGCCAGACCTCACAGACATTAAGGTGGAAGTTAACTAAGAAGCACTTAAAATTCACAGAAAAATTGAGAGAAACTGGGCACCAGTCTTGAAAGACCAGTAGCACCTAACTAATCACAGTAGCACTAGCATAGGTGGTAGAACCTAACTAGGTAGCTATCAGAAATAAATTTTGTTTTAATGTATCACATCTAACATCAGGAGAGAAAAGTTAATTAGGGAAGGTTGCCTATTTGGGCAAAGACTAAGCAGAGAAAGAGGAGAACAAGAGTGTTGAAAAGAAGGCCAAGAAACAGAAGAGGTGTTAACAGAGTGTCCAGACATGCGTCTGATGCTGCCTGGTGGTAGCAGTCAGACAACCATGTGCAGTTCCCTGCAGCTAAAGCATGACAAGAAACTGGGCCTGTGTCCAGGTCATCAGTGTCAGGCCCTCATCCACAGTCATGAAGAATAGCAGGGAGGGAGGTGCTGCTCTCTCTGGTCAGTGAAGGAATCCTTGACTGAGGAAATTGAGCAGTCTGCCATCAATATGTTCATGCCTCATCCAGGACTGATGTTACTTTATAACAAATTATGTAATTCATCTTGTAAAAAAATTTTTTTAAAGCAACAGAAAGTTGAACATGAATCAGCAGTGCCCTGACAGCCAGGAGAGCCAACCATGTCCTGGGGGGGCATCAGGCACAGCATCGCCAGCTGGCCAAGGGAGGGGATTGTCCCTCTCTGCTCTGCTCTGCACCGGGGCAGCCTCACCTCAAGTGCTGGCGCAGTTTTGGGTGCCACAATGTAACACAGACATTCAGCTGTTAGAGAGTGTCCAAAAGAGGGCAACAAAGATGGTGAAGGGACTTGAGGGGAAGCTTTTTGAGGAGTGGCTGAGGGCACTTGGTCTGTTCAGCCTGCAGAAAAGGCAACTGAAGAGAAATCTCATGGCAGTCTACAACTTCCTTAGGAGGGGAAGAAGAAGGGCAGATGCTGGTCTTTTCTCTGTGGTGATAGCAATAGGACAGGAAGGAATGGCCTGAAGTTGTGTCAGGGGAGGTTTAGTTTGGATATCAGGAAAAGGTTCTTCACCCAGAGGGTGGCTGAGCACTGGAGCAGGCTCCCCAGGGAAGGTGTCACAGCACCAAGCCTGACAAGAGTTCAAGAACCATTTGGACAACACTCTTAGGCACAGAGTGTGACCCATGGGGATGGTGCAGTGCAGGCCCAGGAGTTGGACTCAATGACCCTTGTGAGTCCCTTACAACCCATCTTATTCTGTGACTTTGCCAATCCAGGATTAAGGGTCTTGTCCTAGGTTTGAAGGAAACATTAGGTCAACTTAGCAGAATTGGTACTGATATTCAAGGGCCATCTAAATACAATCCTGTGCCATGTGCTCTGGGATGACCCCGCTTGAGCAGGGAGATTGCACCAGATGTGACATTGTGGTCCCTTCCAACATTACCCACTCTGTGATTATGCGATAGAGACTTCCTAGCTTTATGTGGAGTTCTAAGCGGCAGTTTAAATTTGGTCCAAGAACCTCCTTCGGCTTGGAAACGTGAACTGGACGTGGATGCAGTTTTAGGTTTTAGTGTCATTTACAAACTTGTCATGGGCAAGGAACATAAAGTAATTAGAAGTACCCTGCAGTGGCTAAAGTTTACTTCAGATGTGGGCACATCCCATCTAGAAGTCGTCTTATCTTTAAGGAAACTGGCTAAAGAACAAATGTTTCATATTAAGTTTCAAGTACAGGACTATAAATTAAATCTAAGATGTTGCAAAAGATCTAAAATTAAAAATAATTTACTCTTCTAGGTTTGGAATGAATCTTGACTTTCTTTTGTTTTTTCTCCTTGAGCTGTATTTTTGAGTTTGACCTACAGTTCACGTACTGAAAGTAGAGTGTGACAGATTTGCAATGCAAATTCTGACTTCTCATATGCCAATAGGAGAAAAAAAAGCATACCAAGAAATATGAGCTTCTACTCTTTGGGATATATAAATTAGATAATTAAAACTATTTTTTAAATATCTCTGCTTTGCCGAAACATTTTCATTCATAGTTTAAAACATAAGATTAATTTTAAACTCACATTTGAAAAAAATTGATGTTCTGTGTCTAACCTGAAATACAAAATGGCAGGCACCATCACATCAAAAAGAAAAAGGAATTTCTCAGCATTAGCAAGGGAATAATGAAATTGTAGAAAACACACTGTCATGTTCAACTGTACAGAATCCTTTTTACAATATATCACTCTGTGGTTGAGACCATAAATTAAGGACTTCTTTCAACTGTAGAACAGTTGCTAAGGCAGAGTCATATATATAATAAAAGCACTGTAAGAGAAAAGATTGGGTTTAAAAAGAGGTGAGTATAAATTATTTTAATAAATTTCACATCTTCTAAATATATAAAAATAATTTTCTAAACTTTTCTAAACTTTCTAAATTTTTTAAGATGAATAGCAAATATGTCTTTTATACATATGGCTGAGGAACATTTCAAGGTGGATGTAAGCATTCAACAAAAAGATTCCAATTTTATCACTTCCCTGAAGTAACTCACAAGATATATATATATATATATATATATTATTTATGCCTTTTATTTCCATTGTCTTTTATTGATCACAATGTAGAAATACAGATCAGTCCCCTGTCATAGGTCTTTGTTGACTTGGGAGAAATTGTAGCATCACATAGAAAATGCTGTGTTTTGGAAGTACAAAACTCACAAATTTGCTGATCGTGGAGTTGTTTTAACTTAAAAAAAAAAAAGGAGGCAATTATTTTCAAGTAAAACAATTACAACTTCCTTAACAGCTCTGTTAGAGGTCTTGGATATCTAATGTATGCCTTATTATACTATTACTAAGTGGTTGATCAGTTTCACAGCATAGTTTATTCTAATACTATGTAAGGTTTCTTTTCTTCGTAGGAAATTGAACTAGAAAGGTCTCGAGGCTAAGCTGCAAAGGATCTATAATGGGACATTGTTGCCTAAATGTAGATTAAATTTCTAACTTCTGTTGACTGAGGAAAACAAAGGTAAATATATGATGCAATAGTTTTAAATTCAAAAATATTTTACAATCACTAAGGAAATCCTCTGTAGCATCAACTATCTCATTCAAAATAAGAGGTAAAAATTTTCAAGCATAACAGAAGACCATAAGATGGACATCTAATATTCAATTTTCTAGTACCAATAAAAGTTGCAATGGTAGATAAACCACACTGAAATTTACTGAGGGAATGAAGAAATAATGTCATATTAGAAAGCTACATCCACAGCTTAGATCACAAAACCCAAATAATTTAATATTTTCATAAAGTTACATATTGATTCCTAGATAATGCAGAGCAAAGACTGAATCAATAGTTCTGACAAGAAAGAAAAAAATCAGCAATGACAAAGAAACGAGATGCAAAAACTTGTTGAAACAATAATACTGTGAAGCAAAGCATCAACTAATGTTCATGGTTATGGCTAAAAGAGTAAGGAGTAAATACAATTTTATATTTACTCTCCGTTCTCTTTGTTATCATCTGCAATAACCTTAAAAATGTTCAAAGATTATAGAAAATGGAAGTAAAAGAATCAATGTTTGACATGAAAGATATATAGCTCTGTCTTCCCTCCCTCCCTTCCTTTCCCAGTGAGAGTTCACACCCATACCATATAGGATTTAATAGTCTTCAGGGGAAATGATAGCTCATGAGTAACACTGCAATTTCAATAAAACTTAGTGCAAAGACTAGTTTGAATAACAACTTAAAGGAACCAAATTTGCCCAGGAAGACTCTGAAGAACCACTATCTGCATTTCTTTGGGAAATTGTTTGAACGGAAAAGAAACTTAAAGAGATGACTCTTATCTGTTGGCTCAATCATTTAGCTTAAACAAAGTAGTCTGAATGAGTGGGAAGTCTCTAAATTTAATGAAGGGCTATTTACTCTTGTCCACAGGAATCTCTGGAAGTGTTCAAGGCCAGGTTGGATGGGGCTTTGAGCAACTAGGTTGTAATGACTGGATGCCAGGCACCCACTACCCTCTCACTCTGCTCCGCAGCTGGACAGAGGAGAGAAAATATAATGAAGCATTGAGTTGATGAATATAATGAATTCAGGAGTTAAGGACCCACCTGCTCTGCTGTGAGTCTTCTCCATAGGCTGCATGTGGATCTCTGGACCTCTGTGGTCCTCTGTGGGCTGCAGGGTCACAGCTGCTTCACCATGGTCTTCATCATGGGCTACAGGGGAATCTCAGCTCCAGTTCCTGCAACACCTCCTCCCCATCCTTCTCCACTGAACTTGTCATCTTCATAATTGTTCCCCATAAATTCTCACTCTGATCTTCTCTGGTTACAAATACAACTGCACAGTTACTTTTTTTTCTTCTGCTACTTAAATATGTTATCACAGAGGGTTTACCACCATTTCTAATCGGCCCAGCCTTGACCAGCAGCAGGTCCATCTTTGGAGCTGTCAGGGATTGCCATGCTGGACATGCTGGACATGGAGAAAGGTTCTAGCAGCTTCTCATGGAAGCCTCCCCTGTAGCCCTCCCCATCACTACCAAAGCTTGGCCAGGAAAACCACCTACAGTGGTTGAGTGAATGGTGTCCCTGACCATGGCAGGGGGGCTGGAACTTGATGATTTTTAAGGTCCCTTCCAAAAAAAACATTCTATGATGATTCTGCAAACTAAAGTGTGTCAATTATTTGTATACCTCATGCAGGAAAATGCACTTGCTTGAAGAGTGCAGAAACAAGTACTAATTGAATGATGGGCACAGATTTGCACTTCAAATCTAGAGCTCTTTTGCATGTATCTTCTAAATATATTTATGTGTTTGATATATGGTAGTGTGAATGTTCACAGAAATTACTGTTCATATGCCAGTATTTCCAATGAAGAGATTTTCCATCTGTACCCACCTATAATATTTCTTAAAGTAATCTACACTTCATGTGTACAAAGAATATAAATAACTAGCATAATGCAAGATATTAAAGTTAGAGTCAAACTGCTATTTGAAATTTAAAGTATACCAGTTGCTTTCATAAAGAAATTACATATTTATGATTATATGAAATTCAAATAATAATGCATAATTTATTTACCTAATACTATTACATGAGAATTCTCCATTGAGAATTCAAAAGTAATCTTCTTGATTAAAGTAAATTCCAGCCCCCAAAATAATTCTCCCTGGAAAAAAGTGAATTTTGAATAACAAAACCTGGTGAACATTAGAAAAAGATTAAATGGCAGAAAGTTTTCGTAATTATTGCTATAAAATTATTCTCTCAGTACAAATGACCATTGAAAAGAACACTTAAATTACACAAATTTGTAATGTATTTTCCCTTCTGACACCCTTCCCACTGACAATAATTTTTAGTGAAAAGCCTTTTCTCTTTTTGTTTTAACATTTTCAAATCTGAAGCAATACAAGAAATAGAGGAGAAGAAACCTTATACTTGAGGAGTGAACACTCATAGGATTTCTCGCAGTCAGTTCTCCTGGTCACATATTCTCCAGACTCTCAAGAAAGTATAATACAGCATTTGCATATTATATAAATTAATCAGAAAATGCCTTTGATTTTGAAACAATTAAAATAAAATTTTAAAATCTTTCCTGAAGAATCTACAAGGTACAAGCTGCATCAGCTTTCTAGGACTAATGTTTGACATAAGATATTAAAAATAATCGTTATTTTTAATTCCTTTCTTTTTTCTTTTTTATTAATTTGTCTTTAAAATGAATACCTCTTTTCATCAAATATGCATTAAAATATAAATATGGCAGAAAATGACTATTTCTCATTAGAATTAAATGTTGAAGAAAATGTTAATAATTTTGTGAATTACAATATGTGAAACCCTTTTGGCTTGCCCTTGCCTTCCATGAGTAAAACTTAAATGTAAGCCAATCTTCATCATAAAGAATGAGGCAAAGAATAATTTAATACTAACATGAAAAGCTTATCATCTTTTCTATTTCTTTTGTCTGAGATTGTACAGGATTAGTATTATTGCAGATAAAATGTCAGATCTTTACCAACAGTGATCCAAAATCATGAAATACTGAGCAAAAGCAGTTGATAAATTATGGATCGGAAAAAAAATGAGAACCATGTGTGTCAAAACATTCAGTGTACACTCAAAAAAGCACCAAAAGATCATACTACCATAATATCACTATAACATAAGAGACTGATTTTGTGTGATGGCAAAATTACCCTTACTATCTGGAATAAATAATAAAAAAATCAGTAATAAAAATGAATCATTAATAAAAAATGGTCTGTGGTACAAATGCTGGCAAAAGACACAAAGATTCATCAACAGACTGTATGCAAATGCATATCATATTACCATTGATTTGGCCCATTCTTATTTTATCACCTGATCAGAGGTCACTCATTAAAAATTATTCTGGACCCAGAACTAATAGGAAGATTCACTTTATAACTGCATGGTTACTGGAAGGCAAAAATTGCTGTAGTGTACACAGGGACAGGGTAGGCTGGGATTTTTTATCTTTTTAGCTTAGGAAAGAGATAGGTTTTCTGATTTTCAGGGCAAAAAGTAGGAAGAAACGTGGAATGAACTGTGAACTATGGGCCAATTAAAACAGGAGCACTGAAAATGTCCCTAATAGAAATCATCCCCTCTTTTTTTCTTTTTTTTTATAGCTAAGAAAAAAATTTGCTGACCACAGCATTATCAGCCAGCCAACTTCAATTGCTGTTTTTGCAGCAATAGTAAAATATACATTTTGTAGTGGTGTTTATGTCTCCCTTGTCCCAGTTCATACTTCTTTCTGTGCTAAAGCCCAGCACTCTCTTGATAAGCCAGGCAGTCGCGATGTGCAGCCGTGTGACTGAACCATCTCCTTCCCTCCATTTTAATGGAATGATCTGAATGAAAAAAAATGAAGACCTCTCACTGTTTTCTAACCTTTCCTAAGAGGTGACCTTTCCATTAGATATGGTATACTGACCTACACAGTTGGAGGCCTTTTAAAGATGGTTGGTTTGCCATTTCCCAAATGGATTTTTTTGTCTGGAAACCAAATCATTAGCTGTCTGCAAGTCAGTTCATTGCTGCTCCTATCAAAAGCTTTGAGACTCTTTATGTGTTGGAAGTTAGCCAGCAATATTTTATGGTGTGTACAAGCTCCATTTCAGAGCTCAGACCTGAATTCTTTATATCAAGATTACTGATATCTCAATTGCTCTGTCTCTGTGGGAGTGAGACTCTGGTCCATGCCAGGAAGGGAAGTGAAGAGTGATCTCAAGTCAGATTAACGATCTCAGTTCAGGAGAAACTTGACTTTTATGATATCACCATCCTTGCTTAAAAATTTTTATTTTAACTGTTTGAGGCTAATTTCTTTGCATTCTCTTTCTTACAAATTTTCTGATTTTACTTGTGTCCAGAAATATATAGGTATCTTTAAAGAAAATATTCTGATCTGTTGTTTTGTCTTCTTTTTATCTTGTTTTGTTAAACTTTGTTTTACAAGAGTTGTCAAGCTTTGGAACAGGCTGCCTATGGCACTGGTGTAGTCACCAACCCTGGAGTTATTTAAAAGGTGTGTAGATGTGGCACTTGGGGACATAGTTTAGTGGTGTACTCAGCAGTTAAAGATTGGACTCAATGACCTTAAAGCTCCTTTTCAACAGGAATGATTCTATGTTTCTATTTTCTTTTCTCTTTTTTGTTGAAGAAGAAATATATTTCATATTCTTATTCCTTATCCTGAATTCTTAACGGTACAAAACATAAATGTTATTGCTCATTTACAGAAAGCTGGGAAAAATATTAAAGTCTAAAATTTAGCTTCAAAAAGTACTAAATGAGCACAAACAGTCCATAGTGAGCAAAACAAGCCTCCAATAAATTAGCTAATCCTAACAACCCATCACAAAGGCGGTAAAGGACAGCCACATTATCCAGGGGAGAAAAAACCTAAAAGGAATGATAACTTATCTAGCTTCTGTTTTGTTTCATGGCTTCCAGACAGACAGAAAACACTCCTCCTGCCCTCTACAGCACTGTGGTAGGTGGCTGGCACCAAGTACCTGCATCGGGTTAAAGTCAGTAAAGAGTTTACTTGTACAGTGCAATCCTCTGATGACCATTGCCTTTTTTATTTCCTGTAGAGTACAAAATGTAAGTCTGTAATGTCTGTAAGTGAAAAGGCATCTATCTTGGGAATATGTGCATCTAATCTGTGTGAATGATTGCTGTTTATATTTCTAAGGCAATCACATATTTAATGTCTATATTCACAGATATAGATATAAACAACCAACCAAACAAATAAATAAATACATATATGCATATAAATGTACATTTATCAATGTGAATAATTGTACATACACAGGTAACTGCGTATGTACAAACAATATGCATATAAACAATCAAAAGTGTGGTCCAGAGAATGTCAATGGCTCTTTGGAGCTTTTAAGAGGGATCAGTTGCCCACTGCTCCTTGCCAATCACAAACTAGCATCAGGGAAAGGCAGTCGATAGCAAGTTCAGATAGAAGAAAAGCAAGTATTTCTTGACAGGCTGCAGTTAAGCTGTTAAACTCCTTGGCTCAAGATGTGGGAGTGCTAAAAGTCTGCAGGAACTCCTGTGTTAACTAAAGAAACTACATGGAAAGTTAAAAGGAATGTGTAATTCAAAAATATGACCACTGCTTCAGGATAAAACTGAGAATTCAGTTCTTAGAGGTGGGGAGGATATTGTGAAGAACTATCACTATTTACTTGGGAGTGTTCAATGTTTACATGCACACACCTAATTTGTTTCTGGCCTCCATGTTTCACCACTGCTGGTGGGAGAATACTCGCATAAATATTTCTTTTGTCTTATCAATAACAGACAGTTTTTTGTTTCTATAACTTTTAGTTTACTCTTAACAAAAAGTAGTTTATAGTGTGCAAAGGCAATGGATGGCATTCCACATATTGCCATATAAGTGCTTGTGGCCACTAGTGTACCTCCAGGGTGTAAATAATTTCGTTAAATCCATGTTTTTCATGTTCTAAATTATTTTCCCTTTTAGGAAAACTAGAATAAACTTTCCTCCTTTATTGCCTATGTGAAAATGTTCAGAGCTTCAACTTTTGTTTCAGTGAAGTGCAGTAATGCCTTCTTTGTGAGTTGAAACCACTCCCAGCTTTGTATGTTCTTAAATAGCAAAAATATGTAAATAGAATATTGAATAATGAAAGTTTAGAAGTGAAAAAAAAATAGAACACAAAAAGCCCCACCCTTTGGGTACACTTTTCCTTATTTAATTTATTCATTAAAAAATAATAGTTTGAAAAGAAATTTTAAAGATTTGTTGGAATAAGATACTTCGAGGGGTAAAAAAACAAGAAAAAAACCCTGGAAAAAAATTGAAATCAGAGCAGATGACAATAAAAAAAAATCCAATTCCTCCCTCTCTTTCTTCCTCTCTCCCCATCCCATTCCATTTTCTTTCTTTCTCTTACATGTACTATTAAATAAAATCCATGCTAGTGCCTTTGGCATATGATTTGACTTGCGCCTTAACTCAGACAGAAGCATCTCTCAATAATTGGATCTTAACAACACTGCTTTGTAAAAGTGTCAACACAATATTAGAAAAAAGTTTGAGACACCTATTTAGGCATTAAATTTGTTAATTGCTTTCTGATAATAAAATGACCAAATCTAAGAGGCAGGAGCTTCAGATCACACGACACTGCAAAGGCACTGGATTCACCAACTCTGTGGGATGCCTTCAAGAAGAAAAAGGTTTACAATGTTCATAATAAATTATGCTTGAGAACAGATTCGAAACTGATTGCTTGACTCTTGATAAACCAGTAGGTATTCAGGCATGAAAATACATGCATTTTTGCATACAGTACATGGTTTTTAAAAAATCAGGTATTTTATGCATGGAAACTTCCAGTATCACAGGGTTTTGATTGAGTTTTATGACATTTTGGGGGTCTTTTTTTAGTAAGAAATGCCAAAAGTTTCTTTGGAGTTAGAAACTGAAACATCCTGTCTAAAAAAGAGAAGAAATCAAACCTCAGTAAAATGTTTTAAATGTGCTCTACTTATTTGGAAACATGAATCTTCACACCTAAAAGAAGGTAAAAACAGGTGCAGATAAAAGTGTGTAATCCATAGGTGTAATGTATGTCAGTAAATTACCTGCAGGTATGTGCCTGGTTCTGCCATTACTCTGCCAGATGTGGTGTGCATCAAAGCTGATGCAAAGATTAATACTAATGCATAGATTAACACTGATGAATAGAGATGTAGGCCACAATAAAGAGGAATTATTAAGCATTTTGTTACCTGAGGACCAGTTCCTTGGTGCATATACTTGGTATTTAGTTTCTTTTTCCTTTATTATGTTTTGCTTTATCCAGCTTAAAAGCTTCATTTTTAACTTTCTATTTGAAGTATTTTTCTTCGTTTCCTCAAAATTAAAGTAGTTCATATTAAACTACTGATGATTCTGTCCCACAAATATGTTTTGTATGGATGGTATGAATGGGCTGTGTGAACACTTCTTCAAGAAGTATTCACCATGGCTCTCACATAGGTAAGCATATACAGATTCAGCATTTTGATTTTTTGTGTTCACTTTGGGATTAAAGAAATAGATTGTAAGAGTAATCTTATTGCATTAAAAAATAAGTATTTTGGGAAGAGTTGATAATAATCTCCAAAGTCCACTCTAACCACTTATTCTCCAGGCTTGATTTCTGCCTGCTTCATTTTAATAGATTCACTTTTTTTTCTGTACTTCCCTCTTTTACTGTTGCACACATAAAAAATTTCAGTTCCTGCTGTATATGTAATGTATTCCATATTTATTATTTTAGTTACTTTGAAGCTAATATATAGCCTGTGCTCTGAATATAAATGCTGCCAATAATTAGATAATTTCAGTATAATTATATCTGATTATAATAACAAAGACAAAAATTATAAAATATTTTTTCAGAATAAATTATCTAATGCATCTAAACTTTCTACCAGTTGTCACAGATATCACAGATATAAGGTAGAAAATTGTCTTCTATCATACTTTGAGTGTGCTGTAACACAAATGATAAATAATCATTATGGATTGAAATGTATTCTGAGGGCTAATTCAGATTCATTCCTCAGAAATAACTTCAGCTGCTAAATTTTTGTTTGTTTTGGTGATAAAGATATTGGCAAATGAAGTTGACTTAAACCACAAAATTGTTTCTATGAGTGATCGAATAGCTAAAAGTTCAAAATTTTTCCACATATTCAAGCAAGCCCCCAGTGGAAATTATATTTTAAAACTGCAGAGATTTAGGAAAGCTAGAGTATAGTCTTTCAGATAAGTGTCACTAGTGATGAAAACCCTTTTGAAACGGACAAACAAATGTTTGGTTTCACTGCTATTTTTCTTATTATTCTTTTCTTTGGCACACAAAATTCATTAGTCTAAGAAAGCACTTGGAATCAGAAAACATGGGAAGAGGTTACAATATAAACACCAAGCTTCTGATTATTGTGACAGTTTAAGACTAAATATTATATTCACTTCAATGACATATAAAGAAAATTAAATGTCTGTAGCAAGCAGCTTTGTACACAGCTGAAGATTAGAACTGTCTTTTAAAAAGAAGAAAAGAAAGAAAACACCACTCTGGCTATTTTTTTTGTTTCTAAGATATCTATCTCAGTATCCTATCCAAAGTCCAAAGTTTCATTTTCCATTCTAGACATAGCTCTCTATAAATATATAATCTCAAATTCATCTGAAACTTTATAAAATTTGAGGTTAAAAAAATACATTTAAAAATTCCAAAAAAAATTATCCTCTAAAGATTGGCAAACTGTGGAGAAAGCTGAAGCAAACTTTATGATATGTAGGGTTCAGATTTGTTTCAACTGCAGTCTTCACACTTGCTGTTAGTATAAGTAATTAGGGTGCTTGTCAAACAATGTATTTCATGACACCCATGTCCCATGAATCAGGTTAATTGCAGTGTTCATAGCAGGCAGGGCAGAATATTACTTATGCTCTTTAAATTGTCCGTTTATCAAACTCTGGTGTCTTTCTTCACAAAAGAAAGGAGATATATAGGGTCACATCTAAAATATCAGAGACAAGACAGAGTATGTCTAGTCTATTCCAGAACATTTTAAATAAATCTATTCACTTTGCTCAGTTTGAATTCAGATCTGACCTTCTTTGTTAGCCAGTCATGGCAACTATGAATAGCTGAAAATCTTAAATGTATTGGGAGTATCTGACATCAACATGTTATTTCTGTGGTGGAAAAAGACATCATTCTTGCAGGTTTTTCAGTAGAGTACCGCAAATAAAATTTTCCGTAAGGAAAAACGATTGTCCTAGGGGAAACAATGGAATTTGGGAATGAATGAACATTGACGTTACCCTTATCCATACACAGTGAGGCATGAAAGTCTTTTAAGGAAATATGTGTAATGTCTCTATGTAAAGAGCCAAAAAAGGGCTTGATCCATAAAAGTAATAAAAGCACCCTCCCAGGCTCCAAGTGAAATACAAATTTGTGTCAAATATTTTGGTTGTATTTATAAACAGCATTTGATATGATCTGTCTTTCAGTCTTGGATGTGTTAGTGATCAAGAAGCTTATACATGGCACCCTTTCCTTTCACAAAGATTAACACTGCTGCTTTCTTTGGAAACTCATGTATCACAAGGATTTACACAAGCAGACTCCAAATTAAAGAATAAATAGACTTTCCAGAAATATAACGCAATTCATTTACAGGGGAAATTTGTAGTTCATCTAGAGCAATCTCCTGCCCAAAGTAGTGGTAATTTCTAAATCAGATCAGATTGCTCAGATTTGTGCTCAGACAAGTTTCAAGTATCTCCAAAACTGAAGATACTGTAACCCTACTACAGGGTTTAGCTGTTGAAACTTTGTGTCCTATTATGACTGAGTAGGAGCTTTTCTTCTGCACAATCTTATCCTTATAAATTAGATAAATTCAGTGTTATTCTCCTATTTTCTTTTCTAGACAATACAAAAACATTCTCTCTATCTCTTTACACATCCTGTGCACTAGCCCCTCATTTATCTTGGTGACTCTCCATTGGACTCCCTCCAATTTTTGCATCATATCTTTTGATTTGGGAAGTTCCAAACTGGATGTAGCATTACAGATGTGGCCCCAAAAATATGGGAAAAAAAGTGTTCATATTTTTCTGTGCCTATGAACAGAGAGTAGAGCTGTCTGAAAACAGAAACCATTGGTGTGGTGCACATAAGGAAAAGTGAGCCTTTTGCTTTTGTATTATGTTTAACTTGACCAAAGACAGTCATGCTATTTTCTTAACCTTCTGTAGCAGAAAGTCCATGGAGCAGTAAAAAACCAAAATACACCACAAAGATGCACAAACTGACTTTACCCAGGGGTGCACTTACTAGTTCAATAGAAGCACGCTAAAGAATTCTGCTAACGGATTTTGCCTACTTTGTTGTTGCATATGTTACCAAAACAAAAAACCGAACAAACAACACAAAAACCAAAATCAAAGCCAACCAACCAAACAAAAATTAATCACATCCCATTCTCACCTTCCCTAGAGTCATTCAACAACAGTAAACTGTCTGGAAAGAATGGCATTAGTACCAATCTGTTTGATCTGACTTGGTGCTGCTCTGGTCAGACAAACTTGCAGTGAGGCAAACAGAAAACTTTCCTTGTTCCTTGAAGTCGCAGCTATACAGCTGGTTTCAGAAATAACAATCCTGGCATTCATCAGCCCAAGCCCGGGTTTAGAAACAGGCAGTTTACAAAACCAATGGACATTTATTCAAGTAAAAGTAACTCTTCCAATGACTTATGTTTAGTGATACCCAAACATATTAGACAGATGATTACAAATGTTATAAGCAGGTATAAACTTACAGGCTTTATGGGTAAACCAGTGTCTGAGTGGCATATCTCATGCTATCAGATACACAAAGCAATTTACTGGAGAAACATTTTACCTTTAATTAACTCTTTAATCACATTGCTAATTAGTTTTAAAATATAGCATGGATTAACGCTACACTATTCCTTCATTATCCTCAAGCCATTTTCTCTCTGATATTTTCTGAGGAAATAATTTTGTCAGCTGCTATTTTAGTGTCACATAAACACTACAAACATCTAACTCTTTTTCTGCAGATGATCACCACTATGCCCATGGAGTCACGTTATAGGGAGAGGCAGTTATGACCTCTTTCATAATCTAAATTTGGCTGCTCTGAAACCACCAATGCTCAGCTGTACAAGGGCCCACTTGATGTAATACACCACCTACAGAATGACTTGCTGATCTCAATGCCTTAACCGACTGCCTGTTGAAGTCTGTCTGATTACCCAAGTCATGGGGGTATTAATATTGTCAGCTGCAACTTGTGCACTTGATAGCTAAGCAGCTACGTTTCAACTGCTCATGAGGCCTTATATGAACCCAGTGGGTGAAGCAAAGGTCGAGGTAACCTCTAATCCTGGTGAAATAGGCAGCATAGTAGTGCAAAAAACTGTGTGCAACCTCGACTGCAGGGTAGTCTAAAAATAATGTTTTCAGATGATTAAGCCCATTCTTCAGTTCTGTCTTGAGATCCTGCTGAAAAGCAGGGATCATTTCGTACATGACTATATCATACATAAACTCTGTGGTATTTACCTTTTGCTATGTTTTTATAAGATTTGTAGCTACATCAATTGCACTACATATTGCTCAGCTTCCTTCTTCCAGTGTACCTTAAATAATATTTGAATTTCATATCAGATACTTTACCTCTTTCAAGACTGTTAAAATTATGTTACTATTACATGTTTTCTGAAAAAAACATGGAATATATGATATCTGCCAATTTCAATTTTCTAGATGGTTCATCCTTAAATAGTTATTAATTTCTTCTGACTTAATGTAAATATTTACACAAAGATTCAAAAATATATTTAATTTGATTGCTTACAATAGCTTTATATGAAACAATGTATAGTAATTTTGTCCTTACAGTGATGTAAGATCTGCCCAGCTTTCTTTAATGATAAAATTATCTGTAATCAATAGGGTGTTTTTTAATCACTCTGTCAGGATGATTACTTATCTGTAGAGATAAGCAACATTAGAAAACTTCTGCAATTTTGTCAGCAATTTTAAGAGAGCTGAATATCATAAACCTATTTCTGTGGGAAGCTCTTCTGTGCCTATGTGTTTGGAAAAGAATACAAATTTAAAAGAAAAAATAAGTCTTAGGTAAGGTTGAAAAAGTAGAAAAACACAAAAAAATCAAAACAGCTCCCAAAACATTTCCTACTGCAATACTGCTTCTGGAATATTCTAGATATTTCCTGCCCAAATTAGATATAAATTTTAAAAAGGAGAGTGTAAATATTTGAGCCTTGGCACTTGGTTTTGGAGACTATGGAGGTCATTTTCATTTCTTCTTTAGATGTGTTCTGTGTACAAATAGAAAATTCTGAATTCAGGTTTAACTCTGCCCTGCGCCCTTAAAACCACATATTTATTTCCTAAATCACTGTCTGCAAAGTCATATTGTTCTGTGGCAGGCAATCACTGAACTAGCCTAAAGCCATACTGACAGAGCTTTGAAGATTAGAGGTGTAGCATGGAACTGGATGTAAATTGAAGAGGGAAGTAAGTTTAGCATACAGAGTACTGCCGCACTGAACCTTTAAAAAACATTGTCCAGTATGTGTTAGAAGCGTGGCTAATGCACTAAGAAAAGCCTGTGTGTTGCTGTTCCAGGAGCACAGCAAGAGTTGCCCAATACCACCTTCCAGATATTTACATCTCAATCAGCACAGGAAAATTCCTCTGCTTCCTTCCTCTTGTGTGAAACACAATTATATATATTTGTTGAGTTATATCATACTAAACTTGTACAACTGGGCTTCACTTAAGAGTTGGACTCGATGATCCTTGTGGGTCCCCTCCAACTCAGAATATTCTGTCATTTATAACAAGGCTGTTAATGAGATGCCACTGTGACTATTTTATTCAAAAGCCATTGTCATTTAGAAGACACCTGGTGCTGTGATACAGAAATGTGTCTGTGCAATTTAAAATTGTAGATTAGTAATGAAAATTAAAAAAAAAAAACAAGAAAAAAATCCCAAAACAAGGTAAATCTGATGAGTAGCTGATACCTTGTTTTGGATATATATTTCAGGTTTTTTCCAGTCTTGCTCAAAATATTTTATGTACTGATAATCACAGGATCCCTTCTGCCTGGCCACATTGGGAAGTAATTTGACACAGCAGACGATCACATTCTGTATTGACAGGGAGAAGGAGGTATCACCCATGGATCCAGTGACCTGCAGTCACATTTTGTCTACAGTAGCATGTATAGATTCAGGTTTGATCTGGCTATTCAGATGTTTTAATTCCTTCAAAATTAATTTTCTGCAAACCTTCCATAACCTGCGAAGGAATCTTTGGTATCAATAGTCAAATAAATTTTCTGAGAAGTGTTCAGAGAATACAGTGTGGATGGCAGTGCTGAGACAGTAGGAAATTTTTGATCATATTCTGGAAAAATTCTACAACACCTGAAGAGGACTCCAGGATGTGAAATTTGGCTGTAAGTGAACAAATTCATGTGGAGCTTGATTTAAATTACTTGCATTAAAAAAAATTCCTTGTGACACTCAACACAGTCCTTAGAAGAAATTTATGATACTGACACCATAAAGAAAATTTGCCATTTAAAATTTAGTCCAATATCACAACTTTGCAATCAAGTTAAAATAAAATCAGCAGATATGGTGGCAAACAATAATAAAATCTAATTTCTTCTTACAGAGCAAACTCTCTTTTCAGCTTTTTCTGCATCTTAAACATAGTTTATTTACAAAATAACAGTGTTCCCTTACCTTCCATTTTGAGTTCTCTGGGTAAATTATGATTTGATTGACTTGCTTTTAGGTTTTCTTTCCCCTTTCTGGTAAATATACTGCCCTAGGAGATAATTTTATCACTTTCTTCTAAATTGCAGTAAAAGCAATAAAAAGTCATTGGCCCTCCTGTAAGGTCTATCAGCAGCTACAGAGGGTTATGCTGACCTAAACACAGCTTACAACATATTATTTCAGTGCAAATAGATGTAATAAATAACAACACAGAGGTCATTATTATTATCATAATTTCAAATGCTAAGAAACTTCTCCAGACCTTCCTTTGTGGGGCAATATTATAGCTGTAGGAGAACAGGCCTTCGTTCTGCTGAAAAGCTACAACTTTAGTGGAAAAAACCTGATTCTGAGAGATGCTGAATGTCATTGTGCCCACAGGGTTTGTGGATGCTGAGCGCCTTTCCAAGAGATTCCTAGTACTTCATAGGGTTAGTAAGCTCTTGGAGCTTCTGTCATATGGGCAATAGAAAACTGTGATAACGTGTGTTTAGATGAAATATAGCAACCTACTCAGCTGTTAATACTGGAACTGGTGAGTCAATCTGAAGACAGAGCTGAAAGGATTCTAGCTCTAAAATTGAAAAAGTTTTGGATCAATATAGGTAAATAAGAACACAGTAGACTTACAGAGGTACAGAAATCCCAGTTTTAAGTCTATGAAAAATAAAGGAATTGTTTTGTCAGGAATACTGTTTAGTAGGCCCTTCAAAGTCCTCTAGTGTTCAGAAAACTGTTTGTCCTCTTTAGGGGAGGAAAATCTCACTGGCTAACATTTTCATTTTCATCATATTTGTTTTTCTTATGCTTGACTGCTCTATACAAAGCCATTCTCTATAATGCTCAGCACCCCAGCTTGCAATTTGAAAAACATCATTCATGATAAATAAATGTATCTATCTGTCAGATCTCAGAGTGAAACACAAATGTTCTGTGTTTTCCACGAGAGAAATATACAATTGGAAAACTCCCCAAAGTGATTTTCTCTGAGGTCCATCATATACTCATATTTAATCGGTTTTTAGTCCAGATAGCCAATATTAGGAATTCTGCATAGTATACATAGAAACAAATTTGCTAGAACAACAATATGAATGTTCTATTGAAAACGTAGCATATCTGGTGTTCACATGCCATTTATTTTCTTTCTAACTTAACTTCCAAATCTCCTTGATCCAAATGTGCAGAGCACCCACCCAAGAGTAACCAGCTTCCAGATACCTGATGCATACATGCCTTGGATGTATATAAGCTGCAAAACACCTGAGTCCTTCTTTCTGCTGATACACACTCAAAAGAAGAAAAAAAAACCAAGAAAAACTTGTAATTTTTGAGTCAATAGTATATTAGACCCAGAATAAAGTAGAATCCAAATGATAACAATACTCTTCTCTAAGTGTGAATTCCAGGCAAGCACTTAAATAAAAGCCAACACATCTTATAGAACAGAAAGAACAATAACAAAACCAACAAAACAGATGAACACTGTAGTGCCCCTCTCCCCACCTTATACTGCTGAATATAGATTAAATAATTCACAGTTTTCCTTGATAAAGATGTGTTCTTGGTGTCAGAACCGATCTCAATTACACAGTTTTGTGTATCTACACTTTTTAAGAATTTCTACCACTCTACTGAACTAAGCAAGAATTTGGACTCATGAAATAATAAAGGGATCCCAGGTCACATAAGGAGCTGCAAGATATCTGAGAATCTATCACTATGACCTTAATCCCTGTCAGGAATTTGACAAGACCCAACAAAAGGAACCAGTTTTTGTCCACTTTGTGTCCTTTCTTATTATCTAAGCAATCTGCCACTCAAGTAACTAAGTATTGACAGACTTATTTTCACAGGTAAAATAAGTATTGCTACTTGTCTTTTGCACTTCAAGATCTGAACCACAGGCAGATAGCCATGAAATAGGGAAATGCATAAATACATGCTCACCTGAGACATATCTGAGAAGCTTGGTTTACAAAATGAGAGCAAGGAATACATTTGAGAATTTGTCCAGACCTATATGACTTCCTAAGATTCATTCAGATGGTTATAACAACATTAAGTGTTAAAAACCCAGAGCTTCTGAATGCTGCTGAAAGGTTTTATTAACATGCTCCTCTGCAACATGTACAAAGATCTTTATAGGACAAAATCTTTACAATATAACTGATAAAATCCGTTGGATTTTTTGTCTGACTGCTGTTTTGTAACCTTAGACAAAGAATTTTACTGTCAGCTGAAACCGAATCTAAAGTTATCTGTGAATGAAAGCTGCAAAAAATTCCATTATATAAAATAATCCTCTTTAGTTGGCCATATTTCTTTTACAAGCGTTATTTTTTCATGTTCCAGTGATGGGAAAAGCAGATTTAAGGGCTTCCTCCAGATGATTTTATTTCTCTTTTTATACAAGAATGAAATACTACAGAAGAAAAGAGATATTTACCTTTTATTTTGAATAAACATCATAATAAAAGTAAAATCCATGAGGATTCAAACAGACTTGAAAATTTATTTTTACTAATATTTGCTTTGATCTGAGGAGTCTAAAGGATTTTGTATAATTAATTAAAAGCACATTTTGGGTTGGATGTGATGACTGTATTTTCTCTTGATTATATTATGTGCCAAAAAAATATTAAGTGTTTTAGGAGTCATAATTATTTGTGAAATCTTTGTTCAAAACTGTTTAGCTTAAGATCATTGTTTTTAATAATTAATATCTCAACTCCTTTAAAATATTCTGAAAAATACTGATGAGACTTAATAGATGTCAGAAGTTCACATGTCACTTAGCCATCAAAGATTTGATTAGTAAACCAACATCTGAGTATATTTGTAATAAAATCTATTTTATGTACATCAAACATGGAACCTGTTCTATAACTGTAGAACAATTTTTTTTATGTCAGGAATCTTATCCCAAACAAAAAAATCTTCACATTCAGGGAAAATCTTAGGTTTACTTTAAATTGTTACAAAAGATAATACTTTCTGAGGCTTTTGATCAGAAGTATTGGAGACTCAGCTGCAGTTGAACATTTCCCTCCAAGATTAAAAAGGTATTAACACTAAGAAAAAAAAAAAAATGAATATATCAGCATAATCTTGTTACTTCTAGTATCATATCTCCAATCTTTCATATGTTCTTCAGCTTAATTTACTTATTTTCCTTTGTGCTAGTGCAGCCTTCTCTGTGCTTTTAGAGGACCAACTTTTCCTATATTCCCAGGTACGCTAGGGGAAGTTTTGAGGTAAGCTGCCAAATTGCAAACCCTTTTTCAGGTCTGATCTTTCAAGGTAGCATAAAAAAACAGGGTCAGAACCTGCACTAAATATATTTTGTCATTTGCTGTTTAAACTTAATCAAATATATCAAGCTAATGGTAATTGGAAAGCATAATGATCCCTTACTAAAAAAGTAAGTTCAAGTGAATTTCATATGTCACAGCTACAAAATTTACAGGGCTTTATTTTTTTTTTACTTTGGGACATTTTTATATAAAGCAGCCTAATCTATAATGTGCTTGGTTTGATAAAGAATATTGAAAGCTGAATTATGAAATATAATAAAAAACTGTGTTTAAAGGCAGCCTCTAAAATGGCAGTAATTTTATGACAAAAATGAAACCTCTAGAAAAAAATTTTACTATTTAATTTTTAAACTAATTTTTTCTCTCCACATCCATTTACTCTGTGATATCAGAACTTTAATGGCATTACCTTTCTTCCTTTTAAACACTGTTCATTTTTAGCCCTTTTTAAAATTAATCTTGGGACATTGTGAAAAAAGGCATTAACAACAAATAATGACAGGGAACCTGTTCATTTTTACTGTGAAAGGGAGAGGAAAATGCAAGTACAGATAGAACTGAAAGGCATAAAGATGTGTGAAGTGTAAGTCTGGTTAGAATATCACTGCTGTGAAAGACAGAAACAGAAACCACACTCTTATGTCACTGCTCCTCATTGACCTTGCCAATAAACCAATCCAAATACCAAACCACTGCCAAACACTGCTTGCGGAGACTCCGATTTTTTCCTGCCAGGAGCAGCTTAACATGCATGGAGGATGGACTAATAACATCTGAGGACTAATAACATCTGTGTGCAGGTGATTCAAACTGCCCAAGTAAAAAAACAAATGTTTGTCCGTTGGTAACCATTTTTCCCCTTTTTTTTTTTTTGAATCCTGCACCATTACAGTTTCTTTGAATGTCTCTAGCTCTTGTAGTCCATAATCCCATAAAATTATCTTTGTAATGCAGCAAACAGGCAGGATTTCATATCCCAGAACCACCTTTAGTCACCACTGGGTTTTCCTCTAGGTATATGTGTAAACTCTATTCTTTTAGCTGCTGTTTGGTTAGTGGACTCTGGAGGTTTATGTAGATATAAGATACACAGAGCTGACATTTCTGGCAGACCCTAATGCTACTTCCTTTTCTTTTGTTCTCTATTGTTCCTTTCCGTGGCTTGAAGCAGATGCTTATGATGTCTGTGTTGTGAGTAGGAGCTGTAGAAACTCAACTACTCAACTTCTTGTCAATGTTTAAGTCTCCGTGGGCATCATTATTTATACCTCCAAAGCAATACGTGACATTCTGGAATTCTACAGCAGGAAAGCAGTCAAGTACCAAATTTTTTTTACATGCAAAGATCTCCTTTTGGGTACTGGTGTATTACAATAGCCAAGTGACAGATATATCTTTTCCAGACCTATCTTCCCCCTGCAAGCACCGAGAGGTTTCTACAGTGTAATAAAAGCAAGGAGAAGAGAGGAAGTTTCAGTTTGCTGCAATAAATGAAAAGCATAAAATAAAAAATTAAGTCATTGTAATCTGAAGCTTTTTAGAAGATGGTGTAAACAATAATGAACACTGAAAACACACACACTGATACATAAATATTTGACAGAGCAATCTTAAGAAGTTATTTGGACTTGGAACTGACTTGCAGTAAAATTAAGACCTCAATTTAAGGAATGTTGAAGAAGCTTTGGTATGAATAAATGAAGGGGGCTAAATCCAGGGTAACAACCTAGTCAGTAAAAATATGCTTCATATTTTTCAAATTTTTTTTCAACTTCAGGTGAAAAAAGGTTCAACCAAATATTAAACATTTTTTTAACTAAACCTAAGTTTTGCTTTGACCTCTAGGTATTTCTAAAGCATATCTTGTACTGAATTCTTCCTATGTGTGTCATCAGTTTATGCTACCTTTACACCCTGTATGATTCACATTTGCAGTGATCTCTGTTGTCAAGTGTAGAGAGGTGTTATTATTTACTAATTGCAATTTACTAATTGCAAGGTCATTTTAAATTGCCAAAATAGAATGCAAAGTGAATAAACAGGAATACATTAAAATTGCTTCATTTACAAGTGGGAACAGCCCCTTTATCAAGAAATTAAATGAAAGATAGACCCAATGATCTTTCATCATCATAAATTATATTAAGCATCTGTGAGGATTGGGAACCATCGTTACAGATATCCCTCTCCTTATAATATCATAAATATGCCATTGGTACCTTAAGTAACTGGTAACAAAACAACAGCCAAATATTTATTTAGAATAAAAAAGGGTCTCATTTGCACATGTTCTTGTGATTGGATCAAGAAATGCAAGGCTGTTTTTAAGCCACTTTGGGGCTTCCTAGGGCTTTTCAAGAATCTGTTAGTAGCTCAGATATCAGCAGGTTTGGAATATCTTTATACTTTGTTTTCTGCAGTTTTGTAAGAAAAATAATGACAATCCAGATTCTGTGTCTTTGACAAAGACTAGTTTGTTACCTGCCCTGAAATTCAACTCCACAAGTTTTTGTGGTGGGTAATGGCCACCGGAGATGCTTTGAGTGACCTAGGTAGTTAAAAAGGATCTCATACAGGTATTAGAAGTGCAATATAGAAATTATTTCATGTTTTAAACTTCTGGTTTGAAAATTTAACATTCTCTCATTTCTTATATTATCCCTATTTATGTGTTAAGATTTTCTGCTGTTTTCTGATGTTCCTCTCTGGAAAGTTTCTCTTTGCTGATGAATTTTCTCATCATGCTTTTCCTCTGTGAACAGCTGTAAATTTGGCAAAGGCATATTTATATTCCTGAAGATCTTATTAGGCAGGTGTTTTTTGTTTTTTACAACCTGCTCTCTCTTCAGATGGTAAATATTTTTCTGTCTTCTTTCTCTCTGTGATTCTGTATGTGACAGAAACATCTATTTTGTAAATTCAGATTAATATTGTCTCCTGTCTACAGTTATGTAGTTCTCTGTAATTGCTCTAACTGAAATTACTGAATATTAATAGTTTTATCCTTGAAAGCCTGCTAGATTTTAATTTCTTTTAAACAAACACATCGTGCCTCGCTCCACATATTAAGACTATAATTTCTGGACTATCTGATTCAGAGGTTTCTGGCAGACTGAGATCAGGGCAAATTTTACACAAATTCCTTTCTATGGCCTTCCTTCTGTGCTGCCATAGCACAGGGATAGCAGTGAAGTGGAAGGTCCAAATAGTACCAAGCAGAAGATACCCCAGGGCACCTTGGTGAGACAGCAAGGGTGTCCTCATGAAAGAGACACCCACACAAGTTATGTTCACTAAATTTTTTCACAATTGGCCTTCACTGAATTGTATTCCCTGTTGATGGCAAAAAGAAAACCTGACATCCAATCTGCAGCCTTATAGCTGAAACAGATAAACCTTATTAAAGAATATTTGTTTTCTAATCTATGACCCTATCTATTTGGGGTGCTTTCGGTGTATCTATTTGGGGTGTTTTTGGTGAAACATACAATTACACACAATATTATAGTGGTCATAATATTGCCCATTTTTTGGTTTATTTTTTCCATCTCTCTCAAGGACTATGCAAGGAAATAACATAAATTAAATTATGTATTTTTTGATTCAACAGAGATTACAAAGAAAGAAGAAAATAGATATAATTAAATACCATTTTGAATACAATTTCAAAATTAATATAAGCCTTTGAATTTGCACAGTGGAAACCAAATTCTACACCATAAAAATTTCTTTTGAATAACTTCATAGTATTATCATGACATATTCTGGAGAGTGCATTTTCTAGATTTCATGTCTAGTGATCTCCTTAAAAGACTGACGGCCTTTGTTTCTGGCAATGATAACTACCATGTACTGTGGCATGCAAAACCAGTTATTTTAATCTATTCATACTGATTTCAGAAAGATAGATAGTTGCATTTTTGTATCTTGAGGCAAAAAATGTATGTCTCTTGAATTGGTTTCATAAGAATTTCACTAGAACTAAAATGACATTTTAAGCATTAGTGGCTTTTCATGCTGTAATTTATATACACTTGCAGTAAAAGAGAGAATATGCAAATTCATGTAGTGAAGCAGGTTTATATATTTGCATTTTATCTTGAGACTTTGAGTAAAAAATAATTTTGATCATGAGATATCCAGTGTTTGTTAGTCTTCTGGGACAAGTTCAGTGTCAGAACATTATTTTCTACATTTAAAATCAGCTGAAGAAAAGGCAACGTGACTCATACGCAAACACAACTATAAAGCTCCAGATAGGAAAAGACCTGGTCCCTAGAATCCTAGTCAAATATGATGGCAGAAATATCCTAAGGGGAAACAAGGCCCTAGCAGATTTATGTGACTGGAATTCAAATGAATGTATTTCAGTTGCTCTTAATAATTTGCATTGTTTAGATTTTTCACCTATTTCTAAATATTTTTGAATGGTGTTGTATACAATGACACATTAAACCCAGGCCATAATAAGACTGAGAAATACTCTCCAGCACAATAGTACTGCAATGGTTTGTCTCTGACATAGTTTAACATCCATCACTTTCACTGCTTTATACACAACCATGATTGAATTTCTCTCTTGACTCAGTTTACTACGAGTTCCCAATGCAGTTGATGTACAATTTGTTGAAACATATCCACAATAAATCAAAGTATAAATCCTTATAGCTGTGTAAATATGAGAGACCCCATTCATGGTCCCACAGGAACTGACATAAAGAAAAGTCATTCTAAGGTATGTAGTGAATTTGTATCTGTCTGGCCATTACTGCAAAGAAAACACTTTTGTTGTTTGTTTTCTCATATTAAATGTGAGGTAGAGCAATTTACTCCCTTTAGGTGATGGGTGCTCTGCTGCACTTTTGTCATAGAGTAAAAGGTTGTGTATACATTATAATATATAATATATATATATATATGTATGTGTGTGAATATAAATAAAATCGTATATAACAGAGGGACTAGCATAATGTCAATTCACACTTATCACACTAGAATCTGTGAGACAGACAGACCTTGAAGTTAATAGAAGTATCCCTTCTTTGTTCACCATACTGTTGGTACAACATTGTTGCTAATATTGTTTTTCAGTTAGTTAGAACCTGATGATAGCTTTGTGAACTTCTGCCATAGTATATAATTTTAGCAAAGTAAATTTGGCCCAAAATCTTAGGTTATTCCTAAAATATTTTCACTCATCTCTTCCCACCTGTCTGCCTTCCTAGCAAGGAGGTTCTCTGATATGATTACTGACACAGACATAGCAATTAGAAAAGGATCATAGCCTCTCTGGGAGCCAACTCTTGACTGTTCAGTTGGAGATAGATTCAGGAATTCAAACCAGTTGAGTATCAGCCTCATTTTTGATATCATGTCCTTTGAATTGTCCAGGTTTGCTAGTTTTATAGGACAATTTTTCTTATATATTTCTTACATAAAATTGTATTATTTGTAATTGTACTGATTTCTGACACAAATTAGCTAACCATACCTGAGGGATAAGTAGAGTAGACTTAGGTGAACTTTCCATTTCAGCGGAAGATATAATCCAAACTGAAGCCCACAATTTCCTTTAAACAGGACTGAGGAGTACAATCTTAATAAAGTCAGTAACCACAGATGTCTTACTTTCCAGGTGAAGACTGGACTTCACACAGGGTAGCAGTTTTGAACTTTCTGTGTATCTTAAAATTATTTATATTTTCTTGGGGGTTTTTTTTGTCACTTTTTTTATTCCTGGCTTTGTGTTTTTGTGTCATTAGGGTATGACTTTGGGAATCACTTCTCTCCTGTGTTTAGGGAAAGCTTCACAGGGTTTGTGCACATATCAATAGAGCTATCGGCTAATATATCATCCTTCAGCCACAGGAAGAAGCACAGAATTGGCTCTGCACTGGAATACAGTCAAATCTTGTCTAGCTAACAAGTCTCCTAGTTCCATGTACTCCCCTGTCTCCTGGCAGAGATGACAAAATTGCTGGAATCCAAACACAGAGAAAAATGTCAGCAAAACTAGAGGGATCAAAGAGGGAAAAGGAATCCTAGCTTGTTTAGTCTAGAATTTATATCTTTTTATATTTGAAAAGAGATCAGAAAACAAAAGAATTATAATACTAAAAAATGGAATGTATGCACTTTGTAAAAAATGAAAAAGATTCAGCAGTAGAATGGAGAAAATAGAACTTTTTTCCTTATATAGTCTCTACTTTGGCTCAAGTATGATATGAAGTTAACCTCGAACACTCATTGAATGCACAAGATACATACACATGATAGGAAAAAAAAATTGTTACTGTGATACCTTTATGACTAACAAAAATTTTGAACTTATTTTCTTTTTTTCTGATAATATATTTTTAATTTTTATCTGTCATAAAGCCTGTATCTTGCTGAGACACTTTTGTGGGCTTGGGTCTTGCTATTTCATCTACTTGTTTGGGGCTCTTTTGGGTTTTCTTTTAGTTCAGTGTATTTCTAAAGTAAAGATTTTCTTGTGTATTTTCATTTCCAGGATATTTAAACTTATTTCTCCTTTTATACAAGAATCCCATATATAGGTGGTGTATAAATTACCAAAATTTATTGCCTCCCGGAAGTGAAAAATATTTTAAATATACCTGTACAAGGTTACTATTATTCTTTTTAATTTTTCAACAAATATTAAGAGAACTATAATAGACTACACCAGAAGAAATTAACGGCAGGAAATTTGTTTCCTTTACAATTGGTTCCTTCCCTTTATTAGACATTGAGGACTTTCTGCACTGATTGCTAATACAGCATCTTTCCATGTGATTGCACATTGCCTGCATCTGGGCAAGTGCACAAAACTCTTTCTGAGTGCCCTGAGACACGCCTGCTCTCCTGACTCATCCAAGCAGGGCAGGCTGAATTCCCATGAATTTGTTCACTGATCACTGCTTAGCCCATGCAAATCAGAGTAAGTCACAACAACACCGATGTTGCTGCATCTTCATGCCGGAATGCTCTGCTGAGCCTTGGCTTGTTTACTGCTGAATTCCCTGCTAAGGGGAGGCTTGGCTATATAAACAATTGAAGACCTTAATATATAATTAATGTGTTTCCTAATTAAATAGTAACCAAGTATGTTGTAATGTTTCAATTAAGAGTATAGTAAGTAATTAATTATAATCTTAAATACTTAATGTGAGCACGCCAATTAACAAAATGCTACTTCTCTAATTTAAAAATTGTGCTTGCCTCAATTTCAGAATGACTATACACTTTTAAGTAGATTTTTTTCAATTGCAGGACTCTTTTTTCCAAGACAGTGACCTTTTAAGTTTGTCAGTAAAGTCTCTCATATAACTAACTTTACACACACATAATCCAATATAAAAATTTCCCCTAAAAAAACACATGCCAATTGTTTTTTAAATAATCTTTTTTTAAGTGAATCATGAAAAATCCCCATTTTAATTATTATTTCAAGGATATTTACTACATGTATTAATTCATATGATTTAGGCATAAGGCCAATGCATTTCATTTCCTCTGGCTAACAAGACGTAATACAGTACTAAAGTCCCTGGAATTAAACTATCAATTCCAGTTGAATTTTAGCCTTTGAAGGAGTGTTTTGAGTCTCAGCTCTAAACAATGTATGTCACTGGAGACAATGCAGAGTCACAACAGTTTAGCAGGAGAAGGGTGGAAGACTTATTACAATATTTGGATTTCTTTAAGAGGTTCTACTTGAAATTCGTTGCTGGTTTTCTTTTCTTCTTCTTCTTTAGAGTTGCCAGTGAGGTATTCGAGTGCAAAAGGATGAGTTTAAATCACACTCTGCATAAAGTCATACACAGAAAGGTAGGATGGATGGCACTGCTTGCAGTCACCATCTGTCTCTATGGAAATAAGCCTGGCATTTTCTACTCATTGCACTCAGTGCTAACAGACCTTCCCTGCAATGCAATATAAGACTGGCAAAGTCTAGAAAAAGATTCTTTGGATCACTGTAGTGATAGCATTGATTCAAAAATAGAGGGTAGATGCACATTTTAACAACACTGGGAAAGGGCAAAAAAAATCAAAATTGGTTCCTGAAATAAGGATAGCATATCATATTTAGGAACTCAAATTGAAGTCAGCTTGACTATTGCACATCATGTTTCTTTTATGTTTAAAGAAAGTCAACAGAAGTCAAAATTTTGGGAGATTTGCAATGTCTTAACCCCAAAACTTTTAAACTTCTGTGCAAGATCCCTCCAGAAGAGTCCAGCCTGATGCTTTTAATCCACAACAGAAAGAATGTAATAGAAAAGAATAAAAAATTTTTGAGTACTCAGCTTGTGAATCTCTGAAAACATAAAATTTGAAGACTTGTGTGATCATCTATTTCTTAAATAGATCTCTGAAATGTAGTGCAAAAGACTTATTGAAAGCAAAACATAGACTAGGCCTTCATTTATTCTGTAAAAGTGCATATGACTGGTTTATTTCTGTAAATACATTATAGGCAGATTGTTTATCTGAGGAGTGTCATGCATTATTTCAAGGCCTAAAGTCTAACAATATTAATTATAATTGTAATTTTAAATTAATAATAGGCTAAATAATAATGATAAACAAGCCAAGTATTTAATATACTTTCATATCTTGCTGGAGCATAACGCGTTGGTACAGAGATTACTGCCTTTCATATTAGTTAACATTGACTAAGGTTATATACATTCTAATTGCTATGAAACTAATGCAATTATATTATAGTTCTAGTGCAACCACAGAACCTGTGTTTAGAGGATAATTTAAGTGACAGGTTTTTTGCACATTATGAACCCTATAGCTTTCTTTTTGTGTCATTCCAATTTATTATAAAAAAGCCTTTATGTGAAAGAAGTATTCAAATGCACATGGGACTTCATATCATATACATCTTATTTTCCAGTGCTTAATACTGAACCATGTATCACAAAACATAACCCAATATGTTTGATTTCCTCTACAAGGTTCTCTTTAACTTTTCATTGCATGACTGGTTGGAATGTGCAAATTATAACTTGGAGCAAAGTATTCTGAGAGAATAATATTTGCCTTAGGAGCAGTGTGGTCACATTGTATTTCCACAGCAACATTGAACTACCTGCCCTGACAGAGTTCATTTGTCACCAGGAGTTACGCTGTGGTAGGGCACAGAGCAGCAGAAGTTCCCTGTTTTACAAATAGGTGGCACAATTCTTTAACCACACTTAAACAAAGTGCTGGAAATTCTTTTCTTGGGGTTTTATGTTCTTTACCTTCAAGGATAATTAATATGTTTAACATCTAAAACTAGGAATTCATATTCATCTAGTTACTTAAAGACATAAACCAAGATCTGATTAATCAACTTGAAATGTACCAAACAGAAAAGTGGTTTCTTATCTGGCTTGTCTATGGTTTGATTTTTGTGTATTCTGTCAAGTATCTCTTGTAAGCCCCTGTCAAGGACCTGTTATTGAACCAAGCAGATGGATGAGTGGCCCTTCACACTGTAAAGTTTGTAATAATTTAAGGATAAGATTCCTTTCATATGGAGTCAATGACTAGAGTTATGTGTCCAACTTAAGGTAATCATCCAGGATCCTTGTTGTGGGCCTAAAGCCAGGACCATCTGAAGGTAAATTGCAAACTCCCTAAAAGAAACTCATCACCACTGCCTTGATATCTTAACTAGGATAGGCAGAAACACCCTCTGCAAGAACATTGTCCACACAGAAAACTAAGAAAAGACATTTCAGTGTTGATGGCTAAATTTGCATAAAAGCAATCTCAGACTTAATCAATTACTAAATATAAATCTATCACTTGAAGAAGGAAGTACTTCTCCGTAATGAATACAAGTTTTCACAAGGACATTGGGTACAAACAAAACCCAGCAAGTCTGAGATCCTTCTCAGTTCTCACATATGTGAAATTTGTACTGCACACAAGTCAGTTATATCTCCTTTCAGATTTTTAAATTAGTTTGGGTATCTGTAATGTAAATTGGTACATGATGTGATTTTTTTTAAGAAGCAGATTTAGTCGTATCAAAAACCTAATGAGAAAATACTTGAGTCTTGAGTCCCACAAATATCCCTATATAGTTATACTTAGATCAACAGAAATATTAGAAAAAAAACCCAAAAACAAGACGAAAAACAGCAAAGAGCATCTACATAACTGATGAAGTTGCTTGTTTTAAAATGGCCTGAAATAATACCCATACGTCCTTGTATGTGTCCATGTATCTTCAGATTCCCAACAATAATGGGAACAGTGGACATCTGGAAGCCATTTACTTGGAGAATTTGGTGAATTTGCCATTATCAATTCATGCAGTATTCCCTGTAAATTCACTTACGAATCTCTTTAGAGTTCTTAGGGATCTCACTTAGCATTCAGTTGTTCCTATGGATCTAGCTTGCAGTTCAATTGCAGTATATTTGTTTAAATGGCACCAGTTTGTGCTCAGGTTGTGTCTAGACAACAAATCCGTTTGCCACCTTTTGGTTGCTCTGTTACTTTGATTTTTGTTTCTTTTATTTGGAGATGCTGCTGGATTTTAGAGATGTTCTCATGCTACTGCTTTTTTTAAACAGAAGTTGCTACAATCTCTAGTCTTTACTCTTAAAACACTGTTAATGGAGATTTAATGGAGACAATATTCTAAAGGATGCCATGTAAAACCCCCTTAATTTAGCCATGTTTTTCATAAAATTGGAAAACAATATGAAGACAAGATGTTAAATTCCAAATAAAGAGTAGTACAATGTTTTTTTTCCTTTGACACCACTGCCAGGAGTAATCATGAAAATGTTTAATTCTTAGCAGTTTAGCACTTTCAACTGCTAGTCTTTCTGTGCAAGGTTTAAACATACAAAAGAAAAAAATCAACAAGCAACATTTTGCAGGTTCCCTGAAACCTAGCATATGCTATACATTTTTTGCTGTCAGGAAGGCCTTCTTTATACTCAGATTTTTTCTTCATAGAAGATAAAGCACTCTTGAAGAAGAAAAAGAAATAACCTTTTTTTTCACTTTTGGTATGCTCAGAACACAGAAGACTTAATGACCTTTTTCAAAAGTGTCATGGTTCATCCTTTTTTTTGTTTGTGTCCCATATTTCATATATAGAGTTCACACTCTGCAAATTCTTTTGTGTGTGAGCAATCTACTTCTCTGATCTCACCATTCCTGCTGCATGGTACATAATATGATCATGGCTGTGTTTTATTCCCATATGGAAAAGAACTGGGTAAAAGGGTAGGCAGAGAGGACAGGTGAGCTTCTTTTGTCTCCTTAAACCTCTGCACCCAGTTTCTAGTTTGCTTTCACTACAAAATTATTAAGTTCTCAAAATACTCTGTTTTGTCTCATTTTTTTATGAGTTGGGTTCCAACTGTCACACTAACCACTAGGCAGCTAATCTTGGGAGCCCCTCACAATATTGTTCTCACAAAAATGTAATTGCTTTTATCCTTATGACCCAACATACACACATCTTCTGCACTAGCATATGGCCACTTTTCTGCCCATTCCAGTGGATGTTCCAGATAACATAACAGTTCCATCTAAAACTTTTTTTTAATAGACTATGATTTTAAAACATGATCTAGTGTCCAATTTATTTTTAATTCCAAGTTGCTAAAAAATAAAATTTTATCCACTATGCTGAAGTAACCTGGGTCCCATAAATTGAAAAGCTTGACATTCTGCAGAATATTAAGTACTTCATTATTCAGTAGTGCATGCAGTACCTTTGCAAAATACATCCAGTATTACAAAGTCTTATATGTTTCTATGGAGAACCTGCAGCAGTTCTGAAATGATAAGACAGTTTAGCAGCAGTAAGAAATCTTTTGAAAGTAGGTTGGGTTTTTTAAATGTAGTCAGGAAATATTTTAGGCAAGATTTGTTGTGGGTTGGTTTTGGTCCACTTCAGCCTGATCAGTGTGCTTAAATATTTGTGATGTGACAGTTTATGGTTGTATATACATTAACAATATGTACACACTATGTGTGAACAGACACTGATACCCAGTGGAATTGAAATAGTGTTTCATTTGTCTTTACAGACTGTCAGACTAAATGCTGGCATAACTGTTGTCTCAAGTAATAACAGTAGCAGGAACTGTTTAAAAAACAAAGCTGCAAAATGTGTAAACCATATCAATTGTTGTGACTTATTGCCACAAGAGGGAGTGAATCCCAAAGACAGCGATGTTATGATCCCTCTCCAATAGCCCAGTTTCCAGGATTCAACTGGAGAACCTAAGTATTCAAGTCAGCCATATCAGCACATGTTGGAGAAATGACATTTGAGATGGTCTGATCAGTGTCACTAAGGAGTTTTATATGGTCATCAACACCCACAATTACATTAGAAATGAAATTAGATGATGGCCTCTTTGTTACCAGCTCCCTCTATTTAAAGGACTCTAAGAAATTATTACAACATTTGAAATTTATTCTCTACAGCGAATTATTCAACCACTAAATCCAAAAAATAAGTGGACTGTCAGGTTTGTTAAAGACCCTCTACAGTGAAGAGCAGACTGCAGCTATCCAATTATCTGCTCCCTTGGTTGCCTAACTGATCTATGAAATCAAATTAAACACCAATCTCCAGATTTAGTATTAATATTTCAGTGCTAAAGGATATGGACCAAATCTACTGAAACAATGAGGAATACCTAAGTCCTCTTGTGGTTTTCAAATGGAAGATAGTAAATTTTGAATAATTAAAATCTATAACCAGCTAATCTGTTCTCTAGAATTGAGAGTTATTAATCTGAATTCTCACTTTTTATGCTAAATTCACAGCCATATTCACTCTATCCCATCTGCACCAATAAACAAGCAATGGTGCATACCAAAGAGGATAGTTAACAGTCCCTCTTGGTTTTCTGCAAACTGTTTTGAGTTTTCTAGTCTTGTTGTTGGCTTTGCTTTTGCTTTTGCTTTTGCATTTTACCTGAAGTTAGTCAGTCATCTGAGGGGACAAATATTGCAACAATGAGGAAACTGAGAACCATATATGTCTTCTTATTACTCTCTATTATTTTTTTTTCTCTGTTCCCTTCTTCTTCCCATTCTCTTTTCTATGTTTTACCAAGAAAAACTAGTAAGCATTTTCAGCAGCAACCAGAATTGAGCTGAAATGCTTAGGAGTTCTCTATTCTGGCATTCCAGAAACGTGGCAGAACAATAGCTTTCCTTGGAGAACATTTCTGCTTGAAAGGGAAAGGGAAAGGGGAAAAAAGAGAAAGGGAAACAAGAGGACTGATTTAAGAGAACATATGATTACTTATCTCTGTTTTTATGTGTATAGTAATACAGCAATTTCCACTGTTTCCTTTGTCAATGTTTCCCTATTAGTTAGTGAAATAGCAAAACATCCCTTATGTCTGTCTTATTGCCACTTGTTTTCAGTACATGCCACTCACAGGGGATTATTAGGCTGAAAGAAATTAGGACTTCTTTCTTTCAGTCACCTAAGACTTCTTAAGGAGAGATGCCTGGCAAAGTCTTCAGTTATGTTTTTACTATCCAGTCTCCAGTTGCTTTTACATCACTGACTATTCTAAGACTAGGCCTAGGCCACCACCATTTCAGCTAACTAACACTGCTTAAGCTCTGTGACTGACAGGGAACACATCCCATGGAAAGAATGATGTATTCTAGATTTAGATATACAGAAGCAATTATTCCCCCACATTCTTGGCTTTTTAAGTACCTCTTAAAGGATTCTGGCAATGATTCTTGCCCGGAAGCTTTCCTATACCAATTTGAGCTAGATATACCTTGAGAACTGGTGCCATATTCAGGGTAGAAATCTGCTTTAGCTTTAAATACCTAAATTTTGATGGGTTTTTTATATGTTATGGACACAGATGACCATGTATAGGTTGTCTCTGCTATTAAAATAGCAAAGGGTGTTTAAGACAATCACAAAAGACTGGTAGATAGAACATAGATCTAGGAGACCCTCATGCCTTTCTACAGTTGCATAGAGGTTAAGCATTCTCTAGGCTTCACTGTTTGAGCATAAGATTCTAACATATTCCCCACTGCTAGTACCTATCTAAAGGCATCCAAACCTAGGTGTTAGTTTCAAATTGAACTTCAGACTTGACACCTGGCAGGAAATTGGGATCCCCTTACACATGAACTATACTGCACATAATGCAAGAGCTGCATACTTGGCTTCTCATGGGATTTGTTCTATTCTGAACATATGAAAAACACCCTGAAATGCAAATTGTATAGGAGAAATTGTAATATCCAGCAAATCCTCAATGTACTTATGTTTAAGACTTTTCTTGAAATATTGGTTTCTACTATTGTGCCATTTCTCTCCCATTTGAGTTGACCAACCTTGGTCTAGGTCTTATAACCTTTTCAACTAGGAACAGAAAATTTAGCTATTACTAGGTACTGGCAGCACAGTTGTAGTTCTTTGGACTCTTTTTTCTTAAAACCAAAACTAATATACGCCAGACATTGAAGTACTTAGTCTGCTTCATATTTAATTCAGTTCCATCAATCAGTTCTGGAAGGTATCTACTTTAAGGGTTTTGTATGGCACTGGAATCCTTCCTATTGGCATTTGGTTGTAACAAACAAGAATTCATGTACTTCTTTAAACCCTTATACCACATTGCTTTGATCTGAGGTCTGCTACCAAATGCACAGAACTGACACTTAATCATTTGAATTCTTAATTTAGAAAATATTAGGTTCGGTTTTACTGCTTATTAATCACACAGATTAATGAAAGTACGTGTCAGCATCATTTGTCACTAAAATACAAATTTTAACGAAAGTAATCAAAACCTTTGTACAAGACCTAGTATTTGCTGGCAGAAAATGTATGTCTTCTAAAAGCAAAATTGTTTACAAGAGTAGTTTTGACAAATTTATTTGGTTTGATTTTTTTGATTGTAAAAGATAACTTTGTTTTCTGCTTGAATATGTTTTCTAATAGGCAAATTAATTAAACTGATTTTTAAAAGTAAAATTATTAATTATGAAAAAAAGTTTTAAATTTTGAAAGGACAAGTGTCATTAATTTGTGTGGGCAGTTTTTGAACACCTATTTTCTTCAGGATTTCAACATTTGCCCTCATTTAAGATTAGAGAAACAAAAAAAAGTTGAGTATTTCTCCCAAAATAGAAAAGGCATTTTGCCCAACTTTAAAAATGGCATTTATGAAAGAGTTTTCCAGGGCCATAATAATGACATAATGACTGTCTGAGAAAGAGGTAGAGAGATGATAGAAATAGATGAAAACTCCCAATGGATTCCACTTCTATGTTGTCCCAGCTACTGTGTGACCTAAAATAGTTCAATTTGCCAGGATGCTGATCTCCATCCAAGAAGTAAAACAAGCAAATAAATATGACCTGTGTTCTCTGTAGGAGTAACCTTTCACAGCCTCTTTGTTGAAGGTAGATTTCTGTTCTGTTCTGCACAGGCGTTGCCAGGAAGAGGCTTTTGATTGTGATATCAAAATCCAATTATTTTGATTTTAAACATTGGGTTTTAAATGTGCAAAACATTCATACCTAAAGTTACACCAGGGTTTTTGTTTTTATTTATTTTATTTTTCCTATTTGAAAATGTCTATTTTATAGTATTTATTTAGAAATTAATGTATTAAGTACTGCATGAGCAAAATAGCCAGTGGCATGAAGACATAGACATTACTCACCTCAATTATCACTTTAAATTAGATACCCATATTCTATGAAGAGGATACACATTTAATCGAAGTTTTATATTGGTTTGTAAGTACCAATAAAAAGATAACTATCTAACACTGCAAATCGGGATTTAAAAATAAAACCAAGACCCTCCATACAATTTCTTTAATGATACATAGATTTAGTAACTTTTACCACAGTTGCTCTAGGTTTAGGCTAACACCATAACAAGAAATCCCTTGCCTTAATACTAAGTGGACCACCAACATGCCTGTTCCCCTTCTTAATGAAAGTAACTACAATAAAGATTTTAGTACACAGTTGGGACTCCTTTATGTGGAATGTAGGTGTTTTTCTTGCACAGCATAAACCAGGAAAATATTTTCTGACACTACTTTTCATTAGGAAAACAACAAAAAACCACAAATAATTTATAGTAAATTTCTAGAATCTCAGATTCTATTATAAGAAACAAATGTACCTATACGTATTTGAAGGTAGACTGCATTAGATTCAAGTAAATTTGGAACACTCATATTTATTATTAATCATTTAAGAGAACAATAAGGTTTTACGTAGTTTCTGTTTAATTTAATGGAAAAGCTTCCAACTGATTTCAGAGTGGCATAGGATGATTTCTTGATGACTATATGGGCATGAGAAATAATTTTTACATTTGCACAAAGTGACATATATGCTGTGTGTATATATTTATTTATATGTACATAGGTTTAAATGCTTATGTGTAATGAAATGATGGAGTATAAATATGTTTTTATTATGCTTTTGGGATAAGGAAATTACTGATGAATCTACATCACTCATGGATTCATAAGTATAAACATTTTCAGAACAGGAAAGATTTATGATCAGTTAGGATGACCTTCCACTTAAGTCAGGCCATAGATTTCACAGGGGTCAAACAAAGATTATCAAACCTTTATTTAAGGTGGAAATGGGGAATTCCATACATCCTGGCTAAGGTTTTTAATTAATTATGAGAAAATCTATATCTTATACATTAAAAAAAACAAACCCAAAACCAATCCACAAACAAGCTGACAAAATCAATCAAACAAAAACAACCAAAACCAAACACCGTTATCAACTTTCCACTACACAATTTTATTTTCCTTTACAGTAAAACTGATAATCATAAAGAATAAACGTGAAAGGGAGCCTGTTCTTCCCACAGACACATTGAATGTTCTGAATTACCTCATAGACTTATTTGTGATAGGTAAAGCAGGTAGTTTGTCTCACTGTAATGTGGTTTATTCACATTTTCAATTGTACTTGGTTATCATTCTGTTGAGGTCTTTCCAACTTTTCAGGAACATATTTAAAATGCAGCTTATCTCAAGTAGTTATCAATAAAACCTTCCCAACATTTTCAGAGGCTTATTTTTCTTTCTGGTGTTGTTTTATTTCTATTTCCCACTGCTGAAAAGGCCATCTAATTCAGTATAATGAGTACTGTTTTCCAGTTTTTGAAAGGAGAGGAAAAATTTTAAAGAATATAAAAATATTTCTTCCTTTTAATAAGAATGTTGAATGTCAAAGGCAGAAAATTTTCAGAATAAACATACAGTGAAAAAATACCTCATTCCTCTGCAGAAGACGTTTTAACTTTTAAGTTTTAATCAAGTTTTTCTTATTTTAGTCAGCCACAATTGATTGTAAATTTTACCTAGAATTTAATGCTCAGGCCCTATACACTTGGTAGCTCCACTTTTCTTTGTTGAGACTCCTAGCATTCCACTCCACTGAGCAGCTACAATCATCCATCACAAAAATAATAAAAGGAAGACAGGGTTCTTTAATAAAAGGAAGAATAGGGCTCTAAAATAGAAAGCGATCAAGGTACATGATATATGAAATTTACCACAAGAAACTAAAGTATGCCACATGCACATCAACACCGTACATCTATTCAGCATAATATTTGTACTCAGATGCAAATATTGTCTCTGGGATTTAGGATATTTTCTAAACACAAACTTGTATGTTTATGTCCTAATCATTCTATATACACATAACCCAAAGTTTATAACAAAATATGGCTACCTTTCTCAAGCTTTATAGAAAGAAAAGAAAAAAAGAAAGAAAAGAAAAAGAAAATAAAAAGAAAAAGAAAAAGAAAAAAGAAAAAGAAAAAGAAAGAAGATTTTTTGATACAGACAGAAGTGGGCACACCTGACATTAAGCATCCAAACCTGTCATTCAGGCTGCTGTTGGGGAACCTGAAATCCTGGATTTTGAAAACCAATAAGAAATGGAAAGTTCTGAATTATTTTTATTTATTTGTTATTTTTAGAATGAAAGTCATAATACTAGCTTCTAGAAGCGCATACAGAGTTTCATAACATAAAGTCATAAGTTTTTCAACTCAGCATTAATGATTCCAGTGAATTGCATGTCCTAAGTAAATTAATGCCTTCAATTCATTCTTGTTGGATTCTGATGTCCCATTATATATCATTCTTCAAAAAGAGAGAAAAAAATGCTAATGTGAAACTCAGAAATGGAAGTGCTAACTTTTTAATCAGTTCCATTTCCTTCTCACTTATAAACTCAACATTTTTTACTTAAAATAAAATACTACTTATAGACAGAGACACATGATATTTTTCAGGAATCAATTTAATTCTGAACCTTTTAAATTGTGTGTAGAGCTCTATGGAAAAGAAGATATAATATGAGAATATAAAGGTTTAATTCAGACCAAGCACAAGAAGATTGTATGCCAGACTGAAGAAATCAACACTGTTTATGGCATCTGATTTCTAATTTTTCCAGGGTTTTTTTTTGTTTGTTTGTTTGTTTGTTTTTTAATGTTAATTGTTTAGAGAATATAAGTTACTGGAACATGGTACTCCTAAGTTCATTACCCGATTGGTGCCTAATTATTATTAGCAGTGGGACATTAATAGGAGCCACTATTAAAGTTTTACTAAGAGAATAATCATGCCTGCTGGTTATAGACCCCTCAAAAGAGCTGATAAAAACATAAAAACATTAGATGGCTAAAATAAAAATTATAGAAGACTTTAAAGTGAGATTAATACATTTAAGTAAGAGAGTACAGAAACTACTGTGTAGCAAAACAGTAGACCATGACCTAGGGCCAAAATCATGCTTTTGGTTTTAAAAATCTCTTGAACTTGTGGTAATATATATATATCACTTTGGCCACCACCATAGTGCTCTCTAGGCTTTATAACCTATGTAGTGTATGTAAATCCCAGGCTCAAAATCTATGAAGATAAAAGTATGTTCTTCAGTGCCAACTGAGCAATTCTGCATAAACCCAAATATTGTTATTTGGTGTTCTTCAAGAGTACCTTACATTAAAAAAAATGGAAAATTTGTAAATAGGAATAAATTTTTGTCCACAGTCAGATGACGGACATTGCAGGGTTTTTATTAAGCATAGTACAAAAATCACTTTGCACATTCCTCAACTATTTTTCATCAGCCTGTTTGCTGGTTGACACGTGGCTTGTGCCAGTCTGTGGCATTTATGACTTCAGGCACCTGAGGATTTAATTACTTGGTTTAGCTCAAAGCAAATGGCCCCAAAGGGGAGTATGTGGGTGAAAGATAACAACTTTTGACATGCTATAGATTAATATGGAAGATTTATTGGGTTTCTTCAGCCTTAAATACTCTGAAGTATAAAACATAAACTTGCTCCAGATGGCTTGTATAGTTGCCCATATGAGTAAATTGACTTATGAGTTAAGTTCTGACATAGCCAGGACTCTAGAGACTCACTAGATAAAAACCTTAGTCTACCTGAATCCACTGCCAAAGTCTCTAGAAAGAAAAAAATACTCAGAGTAAGCTTAGTTTATTATTTGAGAATTTCTCCGGGAGTTTCTGTATGGGTACTGAGTACTAATAGTCCCAGCTACAGTCTCCTCCTTGAAGGAGCAGTCAGAACACTCCAGGACCAGGCCCTTCACACAACACTCATTGGACAGCACCCTGGTTTACAAGAGAAGTTTTAAATCTGTGTGAAAAAATTCGTTCTGTGGACTGATATCAGCGACATTTTAACTTCCAAAGAATGAAGGAAGTAAAAATGTAAAGAAATTCCCTCATGTTTCTACATGACTTACCTGCTATAAAAAGCAGTTTTTGACAGTAAACACTGTCTTTCATTAACAGTCTGGGTAGAGAGCAGAGGTAGATGACAGCCACAGTTCAAACTGTTCCCAATATAACTCTGTCTCAATGTTTCCTACATGATCATTAACAGTAACTCAACTACTTTCAGTATGATTAGCATAATTTTTTGCAAATGGGCCAATGCTTGAGTAGGAAGGTGTTTTAAGGTTAAAAGAAAGCTCAGAACCAAGCAGCTTCCCTATCACTTTTTTGTCTCTTTCTACAGAATATTGAGAATGTCTTTTGTTTCCCTTAATGTAGCAGTTACTGAGACTCCATGTCTCTCCTCTGTGTGTTCTCTGCTTTCTTTCAGTGAGCACAACCATTCAACAAGAAGTAGCTTCTGGACACACAGAAAGAACCAACTGGAGATGATAACAACCTTCAGGTCAGATCTTCAGTCAATGCCTAGTTACACTGTTTGAAACACTATTTAGGAATCTGATGACTAGTGCCTGCTTATATGAAATCATTCAACGCAACTGGGAGATCTGGATGAGTCCTTTTCAATGCATAAGCCACAAGTGCAAGATATGCACTAGTAATTCCTAGGTATTATTTATTTTTAGCAATACCCATTCAGAGTTCTGTGTTGCCTCATCATTGACCACTTCCCATGCATGGGCAAGTGTTCAGCCATCCCCAGCAAAGCATGTTCCATCATGCATAAAGGTTATTTGGAAGACAAAACGCCACCACTATAAATGCTTCCTCCTTCCTTCTTCTTGATCCAACTTTATATGCTGAGCATGATGCCATATGGTATGGAGCGTCCCTTTGGTCAGCTGGGATCAGTTCTCCCAACAGTGTTCCCTCCCAACTCCTTGTGCACCCTCAGCCTCCTCGCTGGTGGAGTGGGGTGAGAAGCAGAAAATGCCTTGACTCTGTGCAAGTACTGCTCAGCAATAACAAAAACATCCCTCTGCTATCAACACTGCTTTCAGCACAAATGGAAAAAATGGCCCATACCAGTTGCTATGGGGAAAATTAACTCTATCCCAGCCAAAATCATCACATCTTGACACAAAGTGAATGGTATCCAAGACACTTATTTAAAAGTAATAAGGCTACAGGAGGTCATTACCTTGAACTCTGCTGAGAAGCAAACCAGAGCAAGGCTTGAAAAGAGCTGTGCTTCTGATCCTCACATTCAGGTCTCTACACTGGAGAGGTAAATCACTCAGGTCTCTATGTGGGAGGGGTAAACCATCCAGATAACAAAGTTTTAAATACTGCATAGAGTGAGTTGCCCATGTTCTCATTCCATTTTCTTAGCACTAGGATTTTACGTAATTCGAAATACTAGGAGAAATGTGTACGGAAAAGTATGGAAGAATAACTGTGAAAGTGAATGGCTCAAAGCCCTTTTGAGACAGAAATAAGTCAAAAATGGGCGTGTATTCTGACCTCAGTGCAAACTGAAAGTCAGTGCACACACCTTGGACTGATCCACATTTGCACTGAAGAACACGAAGGAAAGGAAAACCTGGAAACAAAGATCACTGCAGTAAGGCCTCACAGACGCAGACACAGTCACTCCCCCAGTTACTGAGGGCACAGCCTTGTAATCATGTGAAATCTATCTGCTGCTCTTTAAGAACCTCATCTGAGTTCTTTGGCCTCTCTCCTTACCTTCAGCAAGGACCAGCTTCTACAGAGGAAAAGCCAAAAAAGAAGAAAAGCAGCAAAGCCACCTTTATTAAAGAACACATATAGCCCAGAACAGAGTAATGCCTCTTTTACATACCTTCATTTCTTAACTTAATTTTAATGGAAGGGAAAGGGAACAGGGGAAGAAGAAAGGGGAAGGAGAAGGGGAGAGGAGAGGTTCGGAGAGGTTCGGAGAGGAGAGGTTCGGAGAGGAGAGGTTCGGAGAGGAGAGGTTCGGAGAGG
>JAWWEY010000172.1:75583611-75689373 GCA_035582745.1 Loriotus luctuosus | reverse complement strand
AAGAAAGAAAGAAAGAAAGAAAGAAAGAAAGAAAGAAAGAAAGAAAGAAAGAAAGAAAGAAAGAAAGAAAGAAAATCTTAATCATAGAAGTATTTCAGAAGTAAATACTGATTTGACAAGTTCTAGGAGAATATGTACAGCCATGATATCTATGAACCCTATCCATAAGGATTATATTCTACACATTCTGAAAGCTTTAGCACTGGAAAAATTCCACTTTGATTTAAAATGAAAATATGAGTTGGCCTGTAGTAGGGTGACTGACCTAAATCAAATATAATTGTATGCACTTAGAACAGCTAGAGTCTAAATTATCTATGCTATAATACACCAAAAGGCATTCAGAAAAGAAAAGGCTTGAGTTTTATTTTGTAGCACTTTAAGTCTGCAATTTGCATGTAAACCATTGCTGTGAATTATATCAGGCAAATGAATAATTAAGAAAGAGCAGGATGGAAAGGAATACTTGGTTTCTTGTGATTGCATTTGGTATTTTTAAATTAGGCTGAAACAATGTCACAGATGACCTTCTGAAATAGCTAGTTGGTATTTTCATATACTCCTTTTATTTGCTGTTGTGCTTGTTGTTTTATTGCATAATATAGCAAAAGCATGGTAGACTGAAATCATTATCAGTATAAAACTGAGGTTTTAATTTTAAAATGTCACAAATGAAATTTTTTTTTTCTTTGCTCTTTGAGATAGTGGAACTGTGGGCCTGAAATATTGACATGAATATTTGAACTACCAAGGCACTGGAAGAAACTTTGCAGAGTAATTTAGGTATGAAATAGGTTATTTGTGTTGTAGATTTCTGGTGTCTTCCAAAAGGGCCTGGAACTAGGCAAGATTTGCTATAGTTGTATATTTTGACTTTCTTCTACTGCCTAGAATTTCCTTGCTTTTGTGGTTTGGTTTGTTGTTTTGGCTTTTTTTTTTTAAGTCTTTGGCACACATATATTTATTTCTATATAAATTCTTCAATCTGTAATTAGATATGTGTTTCTTTTAAGCAGGTTTATAAAGTTTTCAAATGTAAGCATGCATATATAACTACATATACGTCTTTATTCATCTGTAGCAATGTTGCTTTCACACGTACACAAACCAAAACTGGAAAGAGGGGAATTGAGGTCTTTCTCATCCCTGGGAAATTTAGACTGTATTCATAATCTCAGAATTGACTTAAGAGCTTGCAGTAATCCCTAGTCAGAAAAGTTCCCTCTTACTTGAAAAATTTGTTAACTCAAAATTAAAAAAAAAAATGAGTCAGATAACAAGACTAAGCAAAACCCAGAATTAATCTTATATTTAAGCATTACCAATTTTGCAATAATGCAATGAGTTCCATTTATTGCATTGATTAGTTAAATATGCCCCTTCATTGGTTAAAAAGGAAGTTTAACTTCTGAAGAAAAAAATGCGCTTTATTAACTTGTAAAGTTGAAGGAACTGACAAGTTGTGTTTATTGTTTTAAAGAAAACTGTTTCTTCCTACAGAGCATACTGGAACGTACCCAGCAGCTTTCACAATAATAGCAATTGCATAACACATTTGTTATTTAATTGAGGATATTTGATACATGGTATGAAAAACACAAAGCATCATGTTAAAAAAAAAGTATTTTGAAGCATAATTATAGCTTTAACCAACATTTGGAATTTTTAAAATGTGAAATCCAAGCTGATGCAGAACACCCACACACATCTTTTATTACGTATTTTTAGTGCTAAAAAGAGGGTTGTGTAGTGCCTTGTTCCAATGCTAGCTTCATCCTAATTTATTTACGTGTTCTTTTTCTAGTTTTCTTTCCATCCCTTCATATATATATAGGGACATACGTGATTAATAGGTGAAAAATATTTCCATTATAATCTAGAAACATTAACAGGCATTTTGTGTGGCTTATGTGACTCTCCCATCTAAAACAGAGTCAGATCTTGTTGCAATAGCCCAAAGCAAAACTGGCAGGAGGGAAGGAGGATGGGACTATGCGGCAAAAAACATGGCCATGTCAGGTGGTTGGAAACCTGGGCATGTGTGAAAGGTTGAACAGGAGGAAAGCCAGTTCATCCACAGAGGAGGTGAGAGGGACTGAAACTCCCATATCTCTGCCTGCTCAGTCCATGCCCTAGAAGAGGAATTTGCACCCTCTTTTTCTTTTCCATCCCTTGTTTATGAAGTAACCTTGCAGGCAATTAATATAAGCCAGTTTAAAATACATTGACTAGGTAATATGAATGAGGTAGATATTATTATTTTAGTCCAATTCTTATCAGAATAAATTCTCATTCCGGTTAATTTGAGGAGCTCATGAAATCTACAGAAGTCTTACACTATACAGAACAAGCATTTATCCTAGCTGGAAAAGATTATGTGTAGACATCACCTGGTTTCTTACTGAATGTGGTTAAGACAAATTATGGGATCCTAAAATGATAATCAGTTGTCTGCTCATGATTACTTTCTCGTAGAAGCAATAGATCACAAGTGTCTAACTGTTTGGATGAGGTATTCAAATTATGCAGTGAGACTGAGGCCATACTGGACACCATGGCTACCATAATATCATTCATTAATAATCATTCATGGTGTGGTTGGGAATGACAGGACTGCCAAGAAAAGTAGTTGAGTAAACAGCTTTATTTGTTGGCCTGTGAAGTAATCAGATAACTTCTCAGGATTTTAAAATAATCCATTAATGTAAGTCATTACTAACAGTTATTTGACTCCATGTAACCATTGCTTAATTTCAGCACAACAAAAAGAGCTGGGAGTTTTGTGCTGTCGCATTGCCAAATGTCAATCATTGCATATTTTAATCAGTTCTTTGCACACACTAGCACCAGTCATAATAAACAGTCTCGGTCACCTATCTGCCTTTCAAAGACCACAAATCAGAATGCCATCTTCACAGAGCCTCCATATGGTAAAATACTCATATACCTGTATCTGTACATAAGTGTGCAATTTTGAAAGCTCTATTTCCATATCTCTGCAATTTGGAGAAATGGAGAAGGTATTAAGGAAACCTCCAAGTTTGGGAGGGGAGAAAGAGTGGAAAATGGAAAAGAAGAAGTCAAATTGTATGGTGGAAAGATAAGGTGATCAGAACAAGAAAGGATAAAGAGATAAGTCAGAGTATGTATGATTTCCTAGGTTATCACCAATCCTGAAGCCAGACTTGCACTTCAATCAGCCTGTGTAACTGAGGAAATCACTTCAGATTGATAGCTTTTATTCAGACCAAGCTTGTTAAAAATCTTAGACTCAGTGAAATACCTGTCTGGCATCCACATTATTGTTCATAAGGAGCATTTTGTTGGAAAGCAACTGTGGTTTACAAAAAGATATACTCTTTTGTTTAGAATTTTCTGAAGATACTTTACATTCTTTCTTTCAACAGGCTTCAATATCGAGACCTAGTAGAGAAGGATTATCATAGTTTAACATAGTGAAAAACTAATTGAATCATTAACTGACCATTCAGATTCAAATGTCTTCTTCTCATTTGCACTCCTGTTTATACTTCTGCTTTACTCCTGCACATCTCTCTTTAGTTTGCCTTGTTTGTAAAACTCCTTAGTTTGTAGCTCTGTGCTGAAGAGGTCATGTGAAAATGCGTATCAAAATGCTGGTGAAAGTCAAGGTTTTCTATTTATTGCCATATATTTTTTTCAGTGAGACTTTTGTTCTTAGTGATTAAAAACACACACAAAAAGTGCTTGAGATTTTACAGTGCTATAAATTTATACAACTTTTTTAATACAGTTCTCAACTTCCCATGAATAATAGACATCATTAAGCAAAATGTATGATTAAACACAATATTCATAAGTAGCAAACAGATAACGATCATTATTTTGCAAATTAAAAACGTTTCCTTTCACTGTAAATTAAATTCCTGTGTATCAGTTACCTTGGTCATAGTGATAAATTGAAGAACAATTTTCTCCATTTATTTGTAATCATTCCTTAACAACAGTGATAAAAATAAAGGAAATTATGTATGTAATTAAGGGATCTTACTGGGGAAGTTCTAACATGTTTCCGCAAAGACGTGTCTGGTGTCTGAAAATAATTTTTGTTTCAAATGTCAGTTCTCTTGCCTGAATATCCTGTTAAATCTCACCCTTTAAGTCTCACTGTGATCAAGGGATATTTCAGATTTCAAAATAAAAATAAACTGGTTCTTTAATGTGACCATGGCTGAATGAATTAGCAGATGGTCAAAATTCATGGAAACTATTAAGTCCAATTTTATGAATTGTAATAACAAAATTATGAACCATAGGACATTTACCAGCTTAGAGTTAGCAGCAAACATTAGTATATGGTGAATGTTTGTTTGAACATACTCAAAAAGGCAGAAATTATGGTGCAATTCCTCTCAGAAATACAGTGTGATTTTCCTCTGGGAGTAGTCAACACTACTAGGAAAACCAAAAATTGATTGCATTTTCTTATTCATCTGTGTACAGAATGCATTCATATATATTTAAATTTTGCTTTCTTAACTATTATTCCTCTGTGAAAGAGGCAGAAACTATAGACACAAGATCAATGCCAGAACAGCAAACCAGTTCACACCTAGGGATGCATGTTTTAATCCTGTTGACTCATTTTTCTCTCCTGTTCTCTCTTGCAACCTTTCTGGAAGATCAAAGACAAGCTGTAAGTATACAGGTTAAAATGTACCATGCACTCAAACTTCACTTTGAAAAAAAACAAAACAAACAAAGTTTAGTTGTGTACAAGCAAACTTTTAGTCTTTTTTTTTTTAATAGGAACAACTCTCTATAAAAACGCTCTTTACAAAAATCAAAAAAGAGCCCAAAATCCAAGAAATTGATTAGAGATCTGAGAAGAGGGAAAAGCACAACCACAGTTTACATCTCAGTCTACTGCAGCCCCCTGAAAATTCAGCCCCCTCTGCTCAAGGCACCAGTATCTCTTCAACTCTCCTTGTAAACCTGACTAAAGGTTCACATAGATTACACCCCTTCTGATTCCCTCCTGCTGCTCCCACCTACCCCCAGCCTCCTCTGACACAGCTGACCACCCTCAATACTTTAGAGGTCTTGCTGCTGTATTGTAGTTTTGTATTGCAGTTTTGTATTGCAAGAACCAGTAGAGAAGGAAAAGGAAACTTAGCCAAAATTAGAAGTTGTATTAAAGGTGAAGGGCAGTTTGGTCACTCTTTCAAGCGTGACAATCTCCCTTTGACATAGAGCAGGCCCATTAGAAGTGTCACAAGTGTCACTCAAGCAGATGAGAACAGCTTGGCTGAGCTGCACCTACTCGTACCCAGCACAGTGTGCCATTTGTGATCTGCAGATCACAGGCTTATTGCTGACATCAGGGCTATGCTGGAACAGGTAGTTTGGGTCAGCAAAATAATGAATTATTCCTGATGGGACAGCAAAGATTGGCTCCCTTGCCCCATCAGTTCCTGTTTTCCTCCCTCTCAGGAACTGTACCATCTATGTGCAAGCTGTGCACACACACACGTGTACACACACAGTCTGTGTCTCTCTCTTACACTCCTCCTGTGGACTCCAGTTTTCCCAACCACACTTGAAACTTATTGGTTCAGCACCAGGCTGGATCAATGTAACAGCCATGTGAAAAGCCAATGTCAAAGCCTATTCTCATGTAAGAATTTGGTCCTCGGGGTAGACACTGTATCCATGGACATTTTGCCACACTGAACACGTTTTCCAGCTACTCCTCATTTCCGTAGTAAGATATATAAAATCATATAAAATCATGAGGATTTTTAGATATCAACATATTAAAAGTTCAGATCTCTGTAACAGCAAAGTTGTATGGAAAATCTATATCTACCCATCTATCTATATCTATTCCATCTATCTATTCATCCACCTCTCCATCACAAATTTCAGTTTTTAAGAAGAAAAGATCAGGTGTCATAGCTGAAATTTTTACTTTCAGACATTCTTTTTTATATTTTTCATTTGATATTTTTAAGCCAAACTCATGAACTCTTAAATAAATCATTAAAGATAAGAAATAAAAAGTAAGATTTTATTTCATGAGCTAATGAATATGATGTGAATGGCAGTTTATAGGTTCTTATAAACTAATTATACAGGAGTCTGAGATTTCTTTAAAAATTCATCAGCATCAGAAGTAAGCAGCTACTCTAACACGAGAAAAATGTCCTTTTGCCAGTGAACAATTAATCCCAAAATAAAATGAAAAGTCTGCGAGCTCTGAAACAGCTTATTCATAATGCTGTTTAAAAGTTTAAAGGTCTGTCACTTGATAACTTAGAAGGTTTAAGTTTGCTGTGTAGTTTTAGAATACAGTCCTTCTGGAATTTACCTACTGTTGTCTTTTAATCCCCATGTGCCACTTGGAGTGGAAAACAAATTTTAAATGGGAAATAATCTACATGTTAGTCTGATACAACAAATGGGAACTATGACTGGACTAAAGCAAGAAGTTACATGAAAACTGTAACTTTTCTACCTGTTCTACCCATGCTTCAGGGGTATTTTCAGGGCAATATTTAATTCTGCCTGACTTGATTCTCATTCACTACATTTTGTGCTTGAGGAAGGGTAAGGGCAGAGAATTTCGGAAGCAGATGAAGGAAACAGTTAAATTCTTCCAAGTTTTCCTTCCTTGCAGTGACTTCCACAATTGCAGTTATAAACTTTAAAGAAAATAAATTAACTAAAAATTTTCCAGAAAATCAAAATATTTTTTCTTCAAGGTGTCCTTAAGTCCAAACTTTTTCATTACAGACCATGCTAAAAGAATAAAATCATCATACTATAAAAGGTCATCCTAACTGGCAAATTTGTTTTAACCAACATTTTGAGCTTCTCTTTAACTCGTAGATTCATAGAATGGCTCAGATTGGAAGCTGTCTTCCAATCTAACAGCCATGCTAGAGATCATCTAGCTCCAATCTCCTTGCCATAGGCAGGGACACATTCCATTGGACCAGATTGCTCAAAGCTCCATCCAGCCTGACCTCGAGCACTCTCAGGGATGGGGCCTCCCCAACTTCTCTGGTCAACCTGTTCCAGAAGCTCACCACCCTCACAGTAAAGAATTTCTTCCTTATGCCTAATCTAAACCTGCACTCCTTCAGTTTAAAGCTATTCCCTTCATCCTATCACTAAATGCCCTTGTAAAAATCCTCTCTCCATCTTTCTTATAGGTTCCCTTCAGGTATATTGGGAGGCTGAAATTAGGTCACCATGAAGCCTTCTCTGGGCTGAACAATCCCAATTCTCTTAGTCTTTCCTCGTAGCAGTGGTGATCCCTCCTTCTAACCAGCTCAATAGCCTCCTCTGGACTCACTACAATAAATCAATGTTCTTCCCGTATTGTGGACCCTGGAGCTGGTCATAGACCTCTGGGTAGGGTCTCAGAGCAGAGCAGAGGGACAGAATCCCCTTCCCTCATCCAGCTGACCACGATGCTTTGGATGCAGCCCAGGACACCTTTGGCTTTCTGGGCTGTGAGTGCACGTTACCAGGTCGTGTTCAGTCTCTCACCCACCACACTCAAGTCCTTCGCAGCAGGGCTGCTCTGATCTGTTCATCCCCCAGCCTGTGTTGCCCTGACCCAGGTGCAGCACCTTACACTTGGTCTTCTTAAATCAAACAAGATTCCCAAGGACCCACTTCTTGAGCTTGTCCAGATCCCTCGGGATGGCATCCTGTCCTTCAGGTGTGTCAGTTGCACCACTAAACTTGGTGCCATCTGCAAACTTGCTGAGAGTCCACTCAACCCTTCGCCTACATCATTAATGGAGATAGGAGATAACACTGGTCCCAACACAGATCCCTGAGAGACACATTTAGCAGAGAAGAAAAAAATAATAATTTCATTGTATCATCTGAGCAGACATCTCTTGCACAGACTCTGAAGTCAAAGAAATTTAAATGTTTTGTTTGCATACTAAATTTTCCTTTTTTCTAGAAAGTCCATGAACCTGAACAAGATGAGAATATTATTTTAAAAGTGATGTTTTGCAAATAAAACTTTCCTAAAATAAATTCATCCCTAGTCATGTTCTCACACCAATCTGACTGTCTGAATCTTTCCACAAACTGTTCTAAGTGGGGCGAAAAAGTTATTTAGATCATTCTTATTACCATCATCTAAACCACAATAACACTTTGAATAGCATCAAACCATTCTTCCTAACTGCACACAAACAAATAACAAGGAAATTCTCCCCACTACAAAGAACTTGCAATCTCATTATAAGACGATAGACACCAGATGGATGCAACAAACAGATGGAGGAAGAATAAGGTAGCAATGAGATGATTATAATCAGCATGATAAGCAGTGGTGCATACCAGCAAACCGGCTGCCTAGCCATTATCTATGTGTGTGCGCACGCATGTCAAATTTACACAAATACCATTTACGTGATATTAACTAATTCAGAACGTCTGATATTGTCGGTTTATAACAACAAGAAATGCAGGCTCTGCCAGTGAGAGTTGATACCCTCAGGTGACATTGGGAAGAAGTATTATACATTCCTGATGATATTAACTAAAGAAAGGGTGGAGAGTGCTTTCAGTCAGCAACTGGTTTGCTGAACTTTAACAAAGCGATCATTTCCATGTTACTAGGAATTATAAGATGAGGAAGGGATTTTGGGTGAGGAAGATTCCTCTTTTAAGGTTTTCTTTCCAAATCAAAGTAGAGACAATGAGTACCAGAGAGAAATGTGTTTTGGATAGGAAATGTACTGCGTGGGGAAACACAATCTGAAAAGCTTTATTGCTAAACATCTGAGGCTGTTTTGTTCAATGTTAGATCAGAATTTCAAACAGAAAATTCTACTCATAATAGCAGAATTACTTTAGAAGACATTGTAAGATCCCTGGGAAGTATGTGGTTAATATTTTCCCTTCGAAAAAGAAAAATTCTTAAAGTTTCTTCCAGCATTTATGACCCGAATTTCTGCCAATATTTAGATAGCAAATACTAGAGGAAAAAATATGGTTTTATCTAATTCTCTTTTTCGCAAAGAAAGATGTCTAAAGGTGTAAATATAAATTTAAATGTAAATGTATATTTAAATGTAAAATATGTGAAGCAGATAATTCTGCACACTCACATGTTTTCTGTCTGTTACACAAACAACTGTGTGGAACATTGAGCTGCAGCCACCCCTGGCCTCATGACAGCTTTTTTATCACAGGATGGCTGAGTTTCACAAAATGTTATGAAAATGACAAAATTCTGCAAACTGCAGCACATATTTTTGTAAATAATTAAACAGTGAAAAACTAAAGTGCACTGCAGAAATTGTTTGCAAAAGATGTCCCATGCCCAAGTAAACCTCATTCTTCCCAGTGTGACATTCAAGGAACAACTTGAAGGGTTACTTCTATCTTTTTTTAAATACCTATACAAACACGAAGAATATGCAATAATGTGAATTTGAAACAGATCTTCAGATGATGACAGTATTGCATTTGCATTTCCAAGAGGGATTGCAATGAATAGAAAAAAGTCTACTTTTAATTTTTCATGCAATTTTAGTTCTGACTGCTTAAACAAGTATATATTTCTCATGGGTACTTTAGGACTCTGAGTCTTAATGCTGTTAAAATTCATTCAGGTTCTGAAATTAATTCAGGGTTTTTATTTAAAAAAAATAATAAAAGGAAATGGATTTTTAATCCATTGCAAACACATTAAAAGCAAGCTTTCCAAATAGTTTGTTATTAATATTCTATTAATAATGTAATTTATTTCTGAAAATATTTTACTTTTTCTTAAGCTACTTTATTCAACAAAATTATTTTTTCCACACAATCTTTTTCATTTTAGGTGTATATTTAAGTATATCTGTAGTCTTAAATGCCGTAACTACAAAGAAATTATTTTCTTCAAACAAAGGAACTTAAAAGATGTATCACTTTATACTGAAGTCTTCCCAGATTGACGCGATGAGGACATGTGAATATCTACTAAAAGCATATATGTATAAAGAATTTTTCTTCTAAAAGTAAGTATAAATAGTAACCTTTTTACACATACCCTTGACAGTAATTCAGTCATTCTGTCACTGTTATTTGATTTCATTGATTTAAACAGATAATTTGCTTACCTTAGTAGGTAATAATCTGAAGGAGGGCAAGATGGAGATTCCAAAAGGTAGCCCAGATCTACCTTAATGCTCTGAATGGTACTTTGCCTATGACAGAACTGTATTCATTGGAGTCTTTGAAAATGTCCATAGCACTTTAATGGATGAGTAGGTTAATTAATCAGTTTCTTTAGAGAAGCTTTCAGTTTCTTGTCTGATAAGTTTACTAGATTATTATGTTAGTTGGCTTTAGATCCAGATGTTAGTTATAATTCATATAATGTTAAAAAATCTTAAAAAATATTAAAAATTAAGAAGATGTTAACACCAAAATTTTGTAATGTTCATGCAATTTCACTAAAATTAAAATTTACCATGAAAGAAATTGCCTTATTTCTTGGATTTAGTATATCCAGAGTAATGGGCTATATTAGAAAACAGCAGCTTGGTTTTTATTTGAAAAATTAAAAAACTTCTACTACTTCTTTGCTTTTAAATTTTACTTTCTTTCCATATTTATGTACTTTATAATCACAAATATTTTTGTGCAAGTTTCTCTTCCTAACCCTAAAGTCAGAGAGAATAATCTAAGCACTAATAAAATAATTTTTAAAAAGGGAGAGAGATAGATAATGAAGAACTATAAACAGGAGAAGAAGGTAGATAAATGCACAATATTAAGGATAAAAAATATACATTGGAAATATTCCTGAATATCTATTTTATAGAACTAATTTATAGCAGACTATTGTTATTTGCACGTTTTTAATTCCAGCTGCTGCTAGGATTTGAATTGCACTGCTGAAACAGGTGGTTGCCTTCTCTGTGAAGGGGCTACCACGACATAAATCATTCCACCACTCCCAGATTGTGTTGAAGGAAGAGGAGTATTTCTACTTGAAGCAACACATCTTTCTACTGTTCAGGGCTGTTATAGGAAGTTTTGAGTTTTTCACCCTTCTCTGCCTGTCTAGTTCATGCCAGAGGCAAAATAAATCCCAAATAGTTCCAGTACAAGGAACTGAAGTGGAAAGGAACAGTGTCTTTGTTCACAAAGTTGCTGACATATCTTTATGGATGAAGACCTCAAGTTCATTTATTTGGGACTCTGCTGAGAGACAGAGTAGAATCACCAGTGGCCTTTAGGATATGCACATAATTTCTGAGGTTATTCAGATATAAATCCTTCATAGCTTTGCCTGTCAGATATTTCTTGTGCTACACTGAATAAATTAATCAAAATATTTCATTTGTTCATAAAAAGTTGATATCAGTTGCAATTAATTCAAACCCTACTTTAAAATCTCTTGTAGAATTTTCTTTTGTGTATCTGAAAAAAGATAGAAGAGCATGAGAAAATTGTCCAGATTTTCTCGCATTTCTTTCACATTTTTAAATTTATTTTACAAATTACTGACATTTTTAAATTCACCAGCTTTAACCTGTACAAATTAAGTCATTTCAAAATATTTGTAAATTATTTTTATTTACTGTTTTTCTGTCTACCTTGCTTATATGTCATGTCTCTGACTGATATAAATCTGATAAAACAGATCACCTAATGCGTCTGTTAATTACTGTGGCTAACATAGTAATTAAAAGAAGAAAAAGTACCAAATGAAAGGGAGCAATTGCACACATCACAGAAAAATATCTTTCAATATTCAACCAGGGCTACAGGGAATTGATTTGCAAAGACAGAACTAAAACTGCTGTAAAATGCTAGTTTAATGTTGAATATATGTTTCAGTGCAATAAGCCACATATATTGTAGAATCAGGACCCTAAGACAGTAAACCATTTAATGGAAACCTAGAATGGAATCTAAAAACCCAATTTTGAGTCCTGTTTATTCAATTATGTTTTCCTTTTCTGTTTTTGCATTGTTCCTAATTACATACTCACAGACTGTGGTATTTAATGATGATTTTCCTTTCTATTTTTTAAATTTGAGAATTTTTTGCTTAGTCTAGAATATTTTGAAATATGAATCCAATTTGCCCATAAGCAAGTAGCAACATGAGTTTTCTTTTGCTCTTGTATGTCAACAGTAAACATATTACTACAATAAAGATGGAAGAACAGTTACACAAACAGCAAAATATAACCCATCTGTTGTCAAATGTGGATATTGAGAGTCCAAAAGTGCTTGAACACGTAACAGTTAAAAGCTTGAAGTTATAACCCTGAGTTAGGGTTTCAAGCTGCCTACATGTTGTAGGATTGTTGCTGGGTACCTAAGAGTGAAACATGCAGCTGATGAAACACTAAGCAGAGAAATGAACAAGTGAGACAAAAAAAACACATTTATAACTCTGCCTTTTCTGGGGTCTTCTGTAGCTGTAGCCTTCAATAAGATACCCATGGGAAACTGCAAATCCCTGCTGAAAATGCAGCTCTCGTCTCAGCTCAGACATTTAGATCATGCCCCTGAGCAGAATCGGCCAACACGTACTTCTTATGGAAAAACAGTACGAGAAAAGAAGGAGTGACAACTACTGCCTGATACGTTAATATAGAGAAAACTCTCAGTGAAAGCAGGGAGTTGCAATATTCCACACTGCTTGGCCTGAGGATATGAAACCACATGCAGAAAGAAAATTTAGCATATGCTACCTGGTTTGCCATACCCTGCACACTGCCGACTAAAACTCTCCAGTAAAGGAAAGAAGGTTCACAGGAGAGAGCAGGGAGAATGTACCTCTACATCCCATAACCAGGACTTTTACACTAGAGATTGGAAAACTCGGATTTGCCAGAAATATTCCTCCACCAATAAAGTCTGAGCTGAAAAAGCCATGTCTTATCTGCATGTGCTGTGCTGCAGGTATGGAAAGTCAAAGGCTCTAACGCGACTGTCCCTTCCCATCCCGTCTCGTGGGATGTCCCACCCTACTCATCACCCAGGAGACAACTTCATCCAGCCTGGACTGTCAGCCCCTGGCCCTGAAATGCCACAGCAGCACTGGTCTCCAGCTCCCCATAGCCTTTCTCTGCCCACCCACAGGCCCTGCTGATCCAGTTCCATCTTCTGTCCCTCAGCCCAGGCCATTCTCAGCCCATCCTGACCTCAGGTGAATGGCTGGTGACCATGGCTGTGGCTCTTCTGGTGCCATCAGCTTCCTTGCTCCTGGCTGGAGTGGTGGGCCAGGTCCTGGTTGGTGTCCCCTGGGGAGACCCCAGGTACTACAGGCTCTGATAGAGAGCACATTTGGACTTCATTTAAAGTGGAACAGCTGTCAAACACAAGCTGGCCTTGGAATGTCTATAAAATTTGATATTGGTAACTCTTTTAAATGTCATTTTTGCACTGTGAAAGTTGCAATTTCAGAGTGCAAAAGTTTCAGAGTGAAAGTTGAGAATTTGTAGCCCCATGTGCCAAGGAAGGATGTGAGTTATTCTTGCATCCCAGAGGATCATGTCAGCTGCTAGACAGGTACACAGAGTTCCTGACAACAAGCTTGCTCCACTGGACTTCTCCTTTTGGTGAAATTGACCATTGCAGCTGCATTTTGTATTGCTGGAGTGTGTTAGTCCTGCTAACCCAGAGCCCATGCTGGGCACAAGGCTGAAGAACTTGTAAATCTTAGCAGCTTAAAGCAGCTGGTGAACACCTAGGTATTCACATCAGATAAGAGGCAAATGCTTCAGGGTCTGATTTGTAGCAGAATCTTAAGTGCCTGAGCAATTTGTGAGGCAAAAATACACTCCCTGAACAGGATAAGTGTTGGTTTAACAGACTTAGAGATCTAAATCTTGTTTTGGATCTTGCCTTCCATTCATACCTTTAAAACATTAAATGGTCTGTATCCAGGACAGCTATTCTTCAAGAGGTGCATCACTCCTGACAACTGTAATCCTCATGTCCTGACAAAAATCTCCAAAGAGAAAACTTTCCTCTCCTACAGAGACATGACTTTAGAAAAGCTGGCCATGTTAATCACTGTAATTATTCTTCAAAAAGAGTTTACTAGAACAACTTCCCGTGGGAAAGAAAAGCTGCTTCTTCAATCTTCTCTATCTTAACATAAATAAGCAGATTGATAATACACTTACTAAATAGGAAATGTTTTCCTACATATTTGGGTTTTGAAAGGCAAATGGAGAAACAATTCTTAACAGTGCTGTTAGAGAAGTTTCTCAGTTTTTGAGCTAAGTCTGCATAGCTGCCTAGGTAGGTTGCAACTATTTGTCTGCACTGAGCAGTGATCTGAATCAAGCCTATCTGGCAAATATATTTGTACACAGCCAAGGGATGTATAAGAATAACTCTCTGGGTGGATCTGGCAGATTGGTGGAGTTAGGATCACAGAGGATAATCTTTCAGAAAGTTGATTGTTTCAGCAACTATTGAATCCTGAGGACACTTTTGAGAAATTTGTAGGTCTTAGATCATTTCAGGTGTGAATAAGAGGACAGGACTTAGTCCAGTCCATGTGGCAGTCAAAGAGAATTGTCAAAGCAATGTATAAGGCATGGAAACATAGTGAATGGAGCAGAGGAAGGAAATAAATCTCTACACAATTTGTTTATTGGAGGAAGTTCCAAGCTGTTATTCAAAGTGAAACTTCATGCCTTTTAGTACTTGTTAATTGCTGTTATTTGTGACAGGATAGGGACTGGAAGAAGAGGATCAGTAAAGGAAAACATTACTGACTGAAATATTTTATTTAAAGATATGAAGATATATCTAAATAAGAATTCTCTTTCATGCACACTCCACATAGTTCATATTTTTGCCAAAGAAGAAAGATTTTCTTCATGTTTCTTTCTTAGTCATAACCATTTTTTACCCTTTTAGAGAGAACATCAGCAAAATGAAAGTTTTCTCCTGAAGCTCCTAAGATTTTATTTTTTCTTATTAAAACAAATAAGAAAATGCAAAAAAAAAAAAACCAACCGCAAACAAACAAAAAACCATTATGAGCTGGAATTCTTAAACAAAACAGAAGGATTTTGTAATAGTAATAACCTCGTGTAAATGCAGACTTGTGTGCAAGAAAGCCCATTTAGAGGCTGAGTGTTTAGAAGATTTGTGATCAACTCCATTTACTCTTGAAGGATAGATCATCCTCCACAGAATACATTGACCCCTTCTAGGCTCCAGAAGCTCATTCAGTGGTCTTATGTCTGTTTGGAAGTTCCTTCCCACCAATATAACTTAGGGGTTGAGAGGGAAAAGGCAAGGCATCTTTTTCTAAGGCTTCGATGCTCTTAGAGTTACCACAATTATTTTCCCATTTAGTTTGTTCAGTTGTTGGATAGCTCAGTATGTAAAGCCAAGGATTAAAAAACAAGAAAGAAAATAAGAGGTGGTCTGGGATAGGCTGAGCTGTAATCTAAACAAGGAGAGAGTGACTGTGCATTATCTTCATGTGAATGGGGATTCCTGGGATAATGCTTTTGGCTCTTAACTGCGAGAAAAAGACTTTACCAATAGCCACCCATTGTCCTGCTTTTGTCAAGACTGAAATAAGAGAAGACAGGCTTTTCAGGTCCGGTCTGTGAGGATGGCAGGGTGGAATGCAGTTGGATTCCAGCTGAGTGTTTGATGTCTTCATTTTTGAGGCCTCTTCTGAAAAAGAGCTGGCAGGAAAGTGTGGCCTTACATAGAAAAAGGGCAAGTCCTGGAGCAAGTCGCTTCCCTAGTAATGAGTAGACATCCAATTCTATTATAGTAATGTTCTTTCATTGCCACAGTGGAGCTAATAGAGTTGTGGTGACTTCACACCTGCTGCAGCCTGGAAAAAAAAAGTCGCCATGAAATCTCCCAGAAGGCTACTGCTGTCTACAGGCAAGAGTGCAAGTGACAGATAAAGTGTCTGACAAAGACATATTGCTTTAGGACTGCCATGAAATTACGAGAATGCTGTAGTATAATCTCCAAATTCCCTGCCTCTGAGTAATATGAGAAAGGCAAAGAAATTATACATACAATTGAACGCTACCATTTCTTTTCCTAAACGTCTGTAGACACACTAGTACCCCATCTGAGAAGTTTGAGATTTAAACTCCTCAAGACCATGTATGCCTATTCAACTCCATACTGCTTTTATTACTGTTAGAAAAGAACAGTTACCATCTTACTGTTTACATTCACTTTCAAATGACATTTTGTTTTAAAAAATGTCAAGATCAATGGAAATGTTTCCAATGGCACAAGGCTCTGTTATTGCTTTTCTCCAGATTCCACTGATAAACACAACTTGGTTTTCTTAAACAGCAAGATGCCATCTTTTTGACAGATACAGTATGTAGTTATGTCACAGCATTATGATAAACCTTATAGGGAAGACACAGCAGGGTTAGAGAGTTTCTACATTCCCAGCACAGTTTCCATGAAAGGAATGTTTACATGACCTACAGCGCAAGGTTTAAATATATGCAGCAGTTTTGCTGTTAACTCCCTGAACTCGCTTGCTGAGCAGCCTGTGGCCAACAAAATTCTACCGGACTTGTTGCAGTCTTAGTGTTAACATTTTCTTGTCTTGTCAGCTGTTTTGGACATCTGTTGTGCTCTATAAAATGACTGCAGAAGGGTGGTTGGGAGATTTTGTTTGGTCTGTTTGATCGTCTGAGGAACGTAAATATTAGTCTGTCCTTTTGTTTATATTGGTTGAGAGCAGATGAGAGAAGAGAAGGAAATCTTGGATATCAAGCCAATGAAAATGAGTAAGAATCTTTCTTGACAAGTACTGTATTTGCTTTATTTGCTTTTTGTGACTGCTTTTCAAAGCTGCAACATGTAGGTAGAGAAAGCACAGGCTACATATGACGTCATGTTTTGCTAACATGTTTTTACAGGACTGATTCAGAACTCATTGTAGTCATATAGGATTTTCACAATCTTTGTTAATATCTTCTGGCTGACATGGATTGCTCTATACATCGGACACATTCTATACACTGGAGAAATGAAACTATCTAAAATGCCTCAAATAATTAGAGAGCGCTATATGTTATTCTCAACAAGGCCTAATTAAAGCAAGAAGGCAGATCAGATAGGGTGCTAACCAGTGACTGGTTGAAATTTATGCACGGAACAAAGTCCAGACCCAGTTGTGTTTGTTCCTTGTGCTACAAAATATTATACCCATAACATTTAAAGCAATTTTACAGTGGCTACTATTGGTTCTAGACTAGAAAAGCATGAAGATTCATGGAGAAAAGCAGTTATTTCCCAAATCTCAGTGGTAGACCAAAGAGAGTAATTCAAGACAATGTCTGAAGTGTTAGCCACAGTAAGATCAAGTCCATATTCACTTACTAGTCTAAAACTGGTTAAAGCATTAGATGAGAGTGAGCTTCAAAACTGCCCACAAATCATGACCCTAAGCTCATGATAGCTTCTTTAATGCCATGGTTAAACTGTTAGAGATGCCTGCCCTACCCTGTCTAAAGCTAACTTGATTGTTCTTATAACATAATACCCTTGCTTTTTGTGACTGACATTCCAATTATTATCCACAAAAGAATGCTGCTTGCTTAGGAACTCTAATTAGTTTGCAAGTTTTGAAGGACTTTCTGAACAAAACTCAAAACTCTGGGGAAATGCTCATCACAGCTCTAATTTTGTGTCATTGTTCAAAACTTTCAAAAGTTCCTTAAAAGAAAGACTGATTAAGATTGCAAATAACTAACAGTGCATACTTGACGATTAAAACATTATGGCTTTGATTTATTAGAAGTTACTCAGTTGAAGCATTTGACCTTGCTTAGAGTCTTTTTTATCTTATTTTTTTTAAACTTATTGGCCTACAGTGAAGTCCAAGTATGCTTCTTGTCTTTACAAAGAATGATATTGTTGGGGTTGTATTCATAATGGGATGTCTAGTGTCTTAGATGTATTAAAGAAGTGTTACCTCTTTAAAATGTTTTGTTTTCAAATATGAAGTAAATTCTTCTGATTTATTTTTCCTTTGCATTAGCGCATGAGACAACTCTCTCAAATAAGACAGGCTACATGTATTTTCCCCTTTTGCAATGACTGTAATTGAAATGTCTTCAGTAGTTGCAAAGAAACTTCAACTCAGCTATACAAACAAACTGTGTTGATCTTTCTCTCCAAATTCAAATTTAACTACCATTGTATCTTTAGTTATTGGAAGCTCTCTCTGTAGTACTATTACTTCTTTGCAGACTTGAGATGATCAACAACTTAAAAAATGTTCTATGACTCACTTTTTAAAGCTTTCTGAAATAAATCAACCATATCTGAAGGCAGGAAAATTAAACAAACATTTTTCCATCTGAATGCAAATTCTTAATGAATGTCAATGTACACTTTCTTCTGCACAGTAAAAATTCTAAGATAGCGACTCAGTCAAGCTGAGATACTGACAAGAGGGGCTGAAAGCTCAGGAGTCAGATACCAGGGAAAGGAGACAAAGGATAAGTGTTAGTCTTAACTGTCCTGCATGAATTTGCTTAGCAACAGCAGGGAGGGACTGGGTATGCTTTATGACAAAAATGTCAGAGATGGTCAAAGGAGGGCTGCCAAGGGGCATTCCTATGGCTGGACACGGCACAGCCCAACAGCAGTGACACCCAGACAACTGCCTGGCCAGTTGCTAAAGGCGAATAGAAAGCACAATGGGAAAATGAACTTATTTGACACTCACTTTTGAGACAAAAGCATAAATGTTCCTCTTGCCCTGCAATATTTCCTGCTATACGCCTATCTCAGACCTGCCAAATTACCTGGATTCACCCTGTGCTCACTTAGATTTGTTCATTTAGATCTCTGGTGCTTCAGGGACTGTTAATCCCAGAAACTCAGAGGGAATCTCAGGTTTTGATCTCTCCACCCTTTCAGCATGTCCCACAGATGGATATGACAGCTGTTTGCATCTGACAGATTAAATCTGGTAAGTGAACTTGCTGTGTGTGCACTCAGCCAGTCCTTGAACCAGAACCCTGGGGATGTATAGAGAGCAGGTTTACCAAGTGAGTCAAAAGGGAGCCTGCCACTAATAGCTGTGCTAAGCTTCTCTCAGTTTGAAGTCAGTTATTTTCAAGTCTTACAGCAGTTCTTTAGCAGGGGAGATTTCTTTCCTGTGATGAAACAAGAAAAAGAGCTGATGTTAATAAGAAGAGAGATGCTATACATTGCCACACTGAAATGATGTGTCTGGTTTATTGCAGTAGGCTCGTGGCTGTGAATTATGTCATTAGTATCTCACCATAGATTTGTAACAGGACTTGAGAGGGAGAGAAGAGCTTGAGGAGTTGCTTTTTTCCTTCAATTTGATTAAGTGGATTCAGTCCTTATAGAATTTTAAAACATGACAAAGAGCTTCTATTTTTGTCATCTGATAAAATTTGGTCAAGGCTGTGTGAAACCCAAACTATTGGTGACAGAGGTGTCACATCTATGTACCTTGATAGCAGAAATACTGGAGTTTAATAACTTTTAAAAATAGATCCTAATGTTAATTTCTTGAAAATGTCCCTTCAGGCAGGTTTCAGCATCTCTGTCAGAACTTCAAAGGGAAATGTTTCCTCTGATCTCAAAATAAATGTCAATGTTATGTTCTAAGACCCTCAGTCATGAAATCTGTTGGGTCATCCATCCTATTCCCACATTTTAGGTACACTGAAAAGCATCTAAATATATGACTGTGTTGCTTAAATTATTAAAAAAAATATATACCCAATTCCCATCAAAGCCAAGTTCCCTTTTTTTTTTTTTTTTAATCTTTGTACTGACCTCTCTGACTAGGAAACTACATTTTTGAGAAAAGTAGAGAACCCAAAAGATTTCTCTCTTTTTGTTCATCCGGCAGCTGATGGAAATTCAGAGCAGGTGTATCTGAATCAGGAAGCTGTGGCAGCCATGGAGTCATGAGCCTAGTCTCTCCTTAAAGGACTTGCTCTGCCTCACAAAATCTGCAGAAACTAAACCAGGCTTCTAAACAGATTTCTGGCAAATAGTAAGGTGGACTTTCATGACTATTTTGACGTTTTCTACTTATTTGCTTAGGAAAATTTCATAGGAGTTTGAGTTTTGTGCTGTATTATGCCAATACACTGAACTGCTGAATGGACTAATAATTTTTTTTGTGGATTTTTTTACTGATATAAAAAAAAATTAAATAGAAAATGCAGCTCCCTAAGGATCAATAGTCAAATACAACTTTGGTAAGACTGATATTAGAAAAATGTGTAAAGTTTTAGTATTCACAACCTTGAACAGAGGTTAAGAGTTGGAGATGAGGTAATTAAATCCATAGAAAATACTTGCAGGCTAGAAAAAATTTCTTAAAGTGAGAGATGTCAATGTTTTCATGTGTTGACTTTTTTTTTTCTGTAAATGGCTTTAAACTTATCATTGTCATCATAGATGGAAGATAAAGGGTATTGAGGATTTTAAAATCTAGTAAAGAAAGCCATAACAAGATTTATGGCTGCAAGAAGAAGCCAGATTTCAGATTAGCAATAGAGCACTTTTTTAAACAAATGGGCCTGATTAATGGAAAAGCCCAGCAAAGAAATGAATTCTCTGTCTCTCAACATCTTCAAATCAAGATAGCATTATTTTCTGAAAGCTCTGGTTTTCCTAAATACGAGGCCAGTTTTAGTCAAACAAGGACTGTTTGCTTTAGTACTTGGTGAAATTTTATGTCCTATAAATGAGTAAGGCTAGGTAATCCAGTGTTCCCTCTGGCCTACTTTTTATTAACCTCTTATTCGTTTAAATATGTGTTCAACAAAAAGAAAATAAAAATACTGAAATCTTCATATAGAAATCATTCAATTTTTTCTTTATTGTGAATATCATCTTGAACTAGATGAACATATTTTTCTTGGGTCTTTTTGAAAATATGCATGTGTACTTTATTTCAGTAGATGCAACAGAATAAAACTCAGTTTTTATTTCTTAAAACCAAAACCAAAATCAGAAAGTCCTGCAACTCTTTGCTGATGCATAGTGTCTTTTATCTGAAATTCATGGACAATTATTGTCTGTAACAATAAAGGCAAAAAAATACAAGCAAGGTTGGGAGGGATTTCTATATTTTGTGAAATGCTAGGTGCTTCTCTCCTTATTATTATACTAGTCTTCCAGTGCAGATGTGCATTTAGATTACATTTTGAGCTACAGCTGACTTTCCTGTACTGGTTTGAAGGTAAACCAGCAGAGGGAAGTTACGAATCAATAGGAAAATTGCAATGAAGGCAACAGTATAGAAACAATTGTCTTAACTGACAAAGTCAGAGTACAACCTGGCCCCTGTTGGTCAGGGATGGTGGTCGCAGTCTGATTAAGCAGTGGTTGCAATGGTTGTTGAAGTGGTGGCTCTGGCCTTGTGGAAAGTTGTGAGCCTGAGAAAAACTGGGTTCCCCTCTGGATGGTCAGTGGTGGTGGTTGTCCGAGTCCCCAAACCCTCAGGTTACACACCCCCAAAGTCCAGGTAAGAATGTTCAGTACTTCCCCGAGGGCAGGGAGTTTCACAATGAAATGATGTAATCCTTTGAGTTATAGGATATTCTGGGGAGTCCTTGATGGCTCATTGACAGAAATCACCCCCCTTAGTCTGGGTGTAGTTGCCAGGTGAAGACGAGAAGAACACTAATGAGCTCACAGCTGTTACACATGACCCACCATTAACAGCGCATCAGGAATAATATAGAAGGGTGTGAAATGCGTGGTTTGGCTACACCCATACTGGTAATCTTTCTCCTGTAACCACGATGTTTGACCCATCATTACATTTGCACAATCATGCAGAGGATTCAAAAGGATGAAGACAAGGTATGATGGCTTGGTTTTTCTGAAGCCCATTTTGGCATTGGCCTAACCTAACCGTGGTTTGTTGAAAATCAGTTAAAGTTGTGCTCTTTATTTCACAGGCAGTGTCTTCAGACTGATGACGAATGCTTGCAATGATCTTAAACTACAGCTCTGCAGTATCATTCATATTTTTGAACTGTAAATGACAACAATGTATTAGAGGGAAACCATGAGTAATTGTAAATGAGAACATTTATTGGAAGGAACTAGAGACTATTGATATGTTGGCAAGCACATATGTAAACCTATAACTCCTCACAAAAACCTTATTTCAGAAGAGTGTAGAAGAATGTTTACCTTTCAGCTGAGTTTAAAGTGGGGGAAGACTGAGAAATTACCACCATTAATTCAGAAACTCCTTACTTTTTCCATTCCTCTCTATTGTTCTAAAATACAGTGAACAGGGGAGATAATAACATGGAAGCTGATCACCATGACAAGAACTCCAAATGCTTTTAAAGACAGTTTATAACTGATGGTACAAGTCAAGAGATGGAGATGGACATTGCCTCATTCCTCTCAACTTGGTTTTAGATAACTCTTATTAGGTGCTTACCATATCACACAGCTCTGACTTTCACCTGCTTTCAAGGTCAGACTTTTTTTTCCTGTGCTCTTCTATTAATTGTATTATGTCCCAGTAAAATTCAGTCGATTCATCAGTCTCGCCAAATTTAATAAGAAGCAATTATTAGCAATTGGTAAAGTTTGTTCTGTGTTGGTGAACATGCTTTTTACTGCCCTCATCTTGCTAAATGAGACTTTGCCTTTTATGCCAGTTCTGATCCCAGGAAATACTGATAAGAACAATGATAAAAAAGGTGAGACATTTAAGAAGAAAATATATACAAACTCTGAATCAACAATGACAAAAATGCAACAACAAGAAGCAAAAAAAAAAAAAGAGCTACTCCTATCTGCTTTCAAAGTATAGCAAAGGGTGAAATTTTAATGTTTTACAGTTCACTTACACAGGTGAAGATATTCTGATGAACTATGGTTCAATAGGACATAAAAGTATAAAAAAGAAATTAGTCTGCAGAGAAAAAGAGAATGTGCAATCTAGTTAGGAAGAGAAATTAGTTGGGTAAGGTCTTGATCATTGATTTTGATTCAGCTAAAATCTATTTTAAGTATTTCATTTGAAGGCCAAAATTTTTCTCTCAAGATTTTCTGTGAAATTAAATATTTGGAAGTGCCCAAATCTGCTATGAACCTAAATCTCTTTGTGATGGTTCTAAACGACTTCCAGGGCTCTGAAAATCATCCAGGGATATCCAGAGCCTTTTCTGTATTTGTTATGCATTTAAATTCAGCTTCTTTTTCTCTACTATGTCCGTATTGACAGCCAAGTACAGAATTCTATAAACATTCTGTGATTGTCTGGACAAATATAAGAGACATCTAATAGTACTTGAAAATCAATTTTTATATATCTGTGGCAGTATAAGAGAACATTTTTTTCAGAAAATGCATATTTAAAATAAAATGAAAATAATAAAAATATACTAGAATAAAATATCTGGAGGGAAAGAGGCTTCCTTTTGAGCAGTGTTTAGATGAGGCTAAGCTCTGAATCACAAATAAAAATATCTAAATTGTTATTCTGTGTTCCTTTTTCACTGGAATAATTGGAAAATTTAAATTATTCAATCTCTTGTCAGCACTTCAGCTCAACACTTCTCTTGCATCTGCAAACAGAAAGGATAATAATCATTTGATTACATGCCCTATCAAGAGAAAAAAAAAATCAAGCATTTCCCTGCATCTGGGGTAAGGGACTCAAGGGAGCTATGTATGCTACTTTCTGTTGATGATGTTGAGCTGGGATTAATGATAGATGATTAATGAACAGATTAGGTGAGCACCCATTGGGAATGGGGTAAATACATTTGGAGCAGAATGATAGTGTAGGTGACTCCTCAAGGTTCTTCCCAGATCTATCTTCTATTGTTCTATGATAACACATAGGTCCATCCTCTCTTGTTGTTTCAGGCTTTTCTCTGAGGGAATGTCTCCATCCAAAGTCACTTCTCTAGAATGATATGCCCCATAATTAATTACCCTTGAATAGTGTTGAGGTGGCAAAGGGAAAATATGAAGGCAAAAATTTCAATTGCTAAGTAAAGTGTTTCTGCTCACTACCCCAGAGCTGCTATAGCTCACAGCAGCTTCCTTTCTCTTCAACTTTCATGTCCAAAATGTAGTGAGCTAGTGAGCTCACTCTCAATATTTAAAGTACCACTGTGGATGAATTCCAGCACTGGAAGCACATTTGAACTGGCAAATAGTAAATGGCTGCCATCAGGCATAAGCACTTGTTATATCAAAGCTTTGGCACGTTATTTATGGAAGACTTATTCTAATGAATTCCATCCACACTTACCAGATGTGCAATCCAGGATTATGCCAGCTGTTTACCAGAATGCTTGATGTCACATAATATCATGAGTATATCACAACATTCAATTTTAATGTTGTTGAATAAGGAAACTTTGTCTTGATATCTTTGTTGAAAATGAATAAGCAAAGTTCTCACATATCCTGATTCAAAATGTTGGCAGTCCAGCAAACACAGGCACTTCTGTGAAAGTGGACAACCCCAACTGAATCTGCACAACGCTCTCCAGTGTTCTTAACAAATTAACCTCATACATAAAATCTGTGGAACAATAAGATACCAAATGAACGATAAAGGAATTTAAGTAGGCATTCACTATTGTCTGTTTTTCCAAAGGTATGTGCAGGAAAAAAAGCACTCTTTCTAGTAATACTCTCCTTCAGAAATCTCATTAAAATTAGTGGTATCTTTGACAAATTCAGGTTTTACCAAACATATATGAGGACAGAAGAAATTAATTCTGCTTTTTTATTGCATTAGACTTACAGAAATATGATTGAAATGGTATTCCATCATGGAACATTGAAATCATTTAATATTAATCATTCCACTTCTTGGGTAGGAGCATTTAATTTTCAGATTTATATTTTTACAAGATTTATAACTTGTAGTACATTAGCTTTATGGTAATTGTATTTAAAAATACAATAATTTACCAGTGTAAAGAATAATTCATACTTTTAAGCAAGGAAGGCAACAAAGACTTCTTCACAGCATTAGGTTTTACAGGATGATAAATGTTTGTGATAACCTGCTTGGTTTTATAACCCATACTTCCCACCACAGGTTCACAACCTCCTCTCAGGCATCCACCCACTCCAGCATGAGTCTATTCCACAGGCTGCAGGTGAACCTCTGCATCCCTGTGGATCTGCATGGCCTGCAGGGCACAGCTGCCTCACCATTGTCTTCATCCTGGCCTGCAGGGGAATCACAGCTCCAGAACCTGTCACACCTTCTCCCCCTCCTCTACTGACCTTGGTGTCTGCATGATTATTCCTCTCACATGTTCTCAGTCTTTGGTTGCAGTTAGATCTGCATAACAATTTCTTTTTTTAACTTCTTCTGAAATATGATATCAGAGAAGCATTACCACAATTTCAAAATGGCCCAGCTTTGGCCAGCAGTGAGTCCTCCCTTGAGCCGACTGGAATTGGCTCTGCTGGACTTGGGGAAGCTTCTGGAAGCTTCTCACAGAAGCCACCAATGTAGCTGCCTATGCTACCAAAACCTGTCCGTGGAAACCCAGTACACTACATAAGCCACTGACATATCAAGTTAGGAAGAAATACAATGTGCAGATAGCAAACCAAATAAGTTTAAAATTCACTACCTTTTTTTTAAAAAAAAGTTGTTTATAGATCTCTATCTAGATAATGAAAGTTACAAACAATTCACACAATAACTGTTTCCACAGGAAAAAAAAATATGGCGCTAGTTTACTGTACCTCTTTTATAAAAGAGATTTTATTTTTAAACAACTATGAGGTCGACCTTATAAAACTTTCTTTTCCTCCAAATTGCTCATAAAATTAGAACTTACTAGGTCTTGATCTCAGAAAATTGTCACACAATTCTTTTTCTTTTTTTTTTTTGTTCAAATAGTGCTGTATGTGCAAACATTTCCTACACAGGTCTTTGATTTGTTAAATTACCTACTCCTCTGTACACATTTTTCTAATCAGAAAGAGTAACTCTGCTGCTGATGTGACTGCATTAAAAATTCTAGTTTCTGACATCCCAGGTTGCTATTCCTACAAGTTAAACACCACAAAATTATGTAACAACATAGCCACATGCTGGGGATATGTGTACTGTGGTTGTTCAAAACAGGGCATGAAGACAGTTATAAAATATTACTTTGTTTATCTTTTCCTGTAGAATGGTAGTAATACTTGTAATCTATTTTTCAAGTCTTCTTTATTTCCCCTGTGGGCTAGATTCTATATCAAACCCATAGGTTGATATATTGAAAACAACTTCAGATTAACATTTCCATGTTGTAATACACCATTCCTAGGCTTTTATCTCTAAAAGCATTGTTGGAATTCCTGCATTTCAGTGGTGCTTGATAGATGGACAATACTTGGGAATATGTATAAACATCTTTTATTCTGCTTCTGCTTGCAAATATATATGTGGAAAAAAAGTGAGAGATGTTGGCATGAAAAATATCTTTCACTGTTAGAATTTTCTCACCTAATTCTGAATGCACTTTATTCACTGGTCTTCTCTGATTGTTTCATTGACATCTCTGGCCTAAAACTTACTAAGGTCAGTAGGTTTTGGAATGATTCTTCATGTTCCAAAATCATGGATGTATTTTCTGGTTTTGAATCTCATTAGAAAATGAATATTGCATATTAAAAAACACCTTAACCAAAACAAAAAGTTTGGAAGTAAATGTAAATCCACTCATCAGAAAATTTAGTTAAATCATACTTAATACTTAATTCTTCTGTGTTATCAACCTAGAACAAGTAGTCACTTCTATTCCATAAGTGTACCTGTTTGTCAGACAAGATTAAATCATAAAATCACAGAATGTTTGGGGTTGGAAGGGACCTCTAGAGATAATCTAGTCCTATGCCCCTGCTCAATCAGGTTCACCCAGAGTATATTGCACTAGATTGTGTCCAGGAGTATTTTTAATATCTCCTGAGAAGGGCAGCCTTTTCCAGTGCTCAATTACCCTTACACTAAAGAAGTTCTTCCTCAGGATCAGCCTGAACTTGCTCTGTTTCCATTTCTGCCTGCTGCCTCTTGTCCTGTTGCTTGGCACTACCAAAAAAGAGCCTAGCTCCATCCTCTTGGTACCCTCCCTTCAGATATTTGTAGGCAGTGATAAAGTCCCCACTCAGTAATTTCTTCTTGAGACTGAGCAGGCCCGGGTCCCTCAACTTTTTCTCATAAGAGAGATGCTCTAGTCCCTTAATCAACTTTGCAGCCCTTTGCTGGACTCACTCTTGGAGCTCCATGTCTCTCCTGTATGGGGAGGCCAGAACTGGACACAGCATACGTGGCCTCACCAGGGCTGAGTGGAGGGGTAGGATCATTTCCCTTGATCTGCTGGCAGTGCTCTTCCTGATGCATCTTTGGGCACCATTGGCCTTCTTAGCCACACAGAGACACTGCTGGCTCATGGACAACTTGTTGTCCACCAGGACTTCCAGGTCCTGCTCTGCAGAGATGCTTTCCGGCAGGTCAGTCCCCAGCTGCTCTAGTACTTGGGATTATTCTTCTCCAGGTGTAGAACACTAAATTTTTCTTTGCTGAATTACATAATGTTCAACTCTCCAGCCTGTTCAGGTCTTGATAAATGGCAGCACAGCCTTCATGGCAGCCACTCCTCCCTATTTTTTATCCTCAGCAAACCTGCCGAGGATACTTTCTGTCTTTTCACCTAAGTTGTTGATTGAACAAGACTTGACCCAGACCTGACCCATGGGGAACACTACTATCCAAGAGTCACCAACTAGACTCTGTACCACTGATCACAATCAACCTCACTGTTTCCTCATCTAACCCACAATTCCTGACCTTACCTATGAGGATGTTATGGGAGACAGTGTCAAAGGCATCACGGATTTCAAGGTAGACAACATCCACTGCTCTTGTGTCATCTACTCAGCCAGTTATTTCATTGCAGAAGGCTACTGTACTGGTGAAGTATGATTTCCCCTAGCTTAGATCAGTGTTGACTCCTCCTGGTAACCTTTTACATGCTCGGTGATGACCTCCAGAATGATCTTACCAGGGATAAAGTTGGAGCTGACTGCCCCGTAGTTTCTTGGACCCTACCTCTTGCCCTTTTTGAAGACTGGAATGACAGTCTTCTCCCAGTCCTAGGCATTTCTCCTGTTAAACATGACCTTTCAAATATGGCATCAAACCTTCAGGCTATTGGAGAATGTGCTTTTATTGTTTTTATTTTGGTTAATGTAACTGGCCTTTTAAGAACAAGATGAGGCCCAGTATAATTAAAATCTGAATAAAGTCATGAGGGCAGGTTACACATCATCTTCTGTAGATTTGGAGAATAGAAAATGAATGAATGAATGAATGAATGAATGAATTCACAAAGATGACAGCAGGGTTGGGGCAACTCTCCTATGAAGATGGGCTAAAAGAGTTGGGATTGCTCAGCCAGGAAAAAAGAAGACTCTTTTCTCTATGGACTCTAGAGAGACCATATAGCAACATTTCAGTGCTGAAAGGGGGCCTAAAAGCAAGCCAGAGGAGGTATGTAGTGATACAACATGGTGGAATGGCTTTAAACTGGAAGAAGATAGACTTAGATTAGATATTAGGAAGAAATTTTTCCTGGGAGGGCTGTGAGGCATTGGAACAGGTTGCCCAGAGAATTTGTGGAAGCCCCATCCTTGAAGTGTTCAAGACCTGGCAGGAACAACCGGAGCATTGAAGAGAGATTAAAACTAAATGATCGTAAAGGTCCCCTCCTGCCCGAACTATTCTGTGATTCTGTGATTCTAATGATGATTTGGGGGAATGGGCAGAAGGGAGAGAATCTGGTTTGCAAAATATTTCCGATTACTATTACTAGTGTACTCCTCTAATTAATTCCTGGTTGTCTCTATTCATTTCAGCATTTTGCCTGGAGAAAACTTAACCCACCCTAAAAACCTATATATGATCCGTGTCCAAACACAAAAGCCTCAAACTCACTTCAAACTCTCCAGGAATGCTGGCAGACAGTCCTTTTTCACTAATCATACCATATGTAGGTAAAAAGGTGCCAAGAGTCAGACCAGACCTGAATCGTCTCCCACTCAATTATTTGTTTGCACATAATTTTTAGAAGCCAAATTTTAATAAACAAATTATTTTGCCATTAGTCCCCATCATCTTTGCTCAGTCTTTACAATGCAAAGGTATCCCTTTCCTAAAACCTCTCTTTGGACACAAATCCAAACCTATGATATTTAATGGCAACTCATTACTCATTCTTGCTCATTGGCAAGTATGCCTGCTGACAATGGCCAGGCAAAACTGGAGCTTCCTGTACTCATAAACTTTCCAAGAGTCTCCTAGAAAGACAGCATACTCTCTCTTATTGAGATATTATAAATCATATCCAGGAACATAATAAAAAAATATTTAGCATAACAACAACAAAAGAAAGAAAATGTTGAACCTTATGGGATCATACTCACACTTAAAAATTATTTTGCTTTCTTTTTGAAGGCGAAAGCAATTTCATAGACTTGGAAATATTTTTTTTTGTCATTTCATGGTGAAGACAAAGTTGACTTAATCAGGGAGGTGTATCATGATGCATTCAACCTGATACGAAGTTGTTGTGATCAATAGAAAAACATCTACCCTTTTGACAGTAAGATACATAGTGTGGACATAAATTTAATGCACTTGAAACCTAAAAGCAGGCTCACAGTTTTATGGCATATCTATACGGATACAAGCAATGCTTCTAGGAATTGTTACCAGTACCCTGTTTATACATGCTTGTATCAGGCTTTTATCTCATGTTTATAAGATATTTATCTTTGTATATACATGTATGTGTGTGGTATGTGTATGCAGAGGAAGAGAGAGAGGAAGAACATGCTGTAAGCTTACACAGTTACCGTGAAGTCTCATAATCTTTTATTAATATCATTTGCATCTTTCACAAATGTAGTTTGTATGCCAGATAAAACAGCGTCAAAAAAAGGAAACAAGCAGACACATGGTGACAATTTTAGAAAAACTTAGAGGAAAATTTGTCTTCTGTGAAAATGAAACAATAATTTTATAGAAAATGTGTGTCTGTTGACACTTAACATTCCCAGGGAAGTATTTATTGTACAGTTGCTGGGAAACAAACCCTTCATTGGTATATTCATTTGCTCTGTCATGAGAGTGAGCTGCAGTTTACTATAGGAAAGAAACATTGTCTGGCCATTTATATAGATTGTAGTATGCCTCCTTTGTATGAAATGTTGTCACATAAATATCATAATGCTACAGTTAAAGTCTTGCCAATAATTATGGATTGCGTCACTTCTAATGAAGAAGGTTCTTTTTTTTAGAAGAAGGAATGTACTCAGCTCTCCATGAAATCAATTTTAACCACAATAAGCAAAGTAATACACCTGAAAGTAGTCTCCCAAGCATGGGGATGGATCAGGGCTAAGTTGGTGCTCTTTCTAGACTTAACCAACACCTACTCACAAGTGGGATATATGTGATTAAAAATTATATTTTCTTAACTACTTTTTTCCTTTTTTTACTCACATGGGGAAAAGACTTGTACACAATTTGTTCTGGTTTTTAAATTCACAGGTGAGGAGAATTGCAGATTTTTTACTACCATCTAAATCCTTTACTACCATCAACTTTTACTACCATCACCTCTTTCATTAAATATGCAGCTGATTAGAGAAATGTGCAACTGATTTAGAAACACATCAGTAAGAAAGTATTTATTATTTATTTTTAATTTTTGCTGTTGCCAGAGACAAAGTTTTGAACAGAGAATCCTGAAAGTGATTCAAAAGGAAAAGTATTTCTCTTGTGTGATGAAATTTTAAGCTGTAAAAAATGTCCTTTATCATGCAGGTTGACACTCAGACTGCCTAACTCTCTAACCTGATACTCAGATAGAATTTAAATCATTTATGTCTCAGACGGATCCTTTTCACCCGAGACAGTAGCATGAAAATCTGGACACCTTTGGTGTGGAAGATAAAGTTTGTAATATGCTTAAATCTAAGCTGTAACATATGTTTGAAAGTAGCACCTGGTTCCCACCTAAACCATTTTATGATTCACAGATGGGCTGGGAAGCAACAACACATTTGGAATTCCCAATATGTAAAATATGATCTTAGCAAGACAATACACTCAGACAGTCTAGAATTTTAATTAAAATCTACAGCCAGATGAAGGATCTTACTGCAGTTAATTCTGATAATTCAAATGCTTACACTGAGGGATATGGTGCAGGTACTAGAACTTCAGCCCTGTGAGGAGTGTCAAAGCTAGGCATCCTGCCACCAGGAAGGGAATTTAAGCACTAAATAACAAGCTGGACAGTATCAGCTTGAGCTCCTCTGGGTTGAATTGGTGATTCAGAGAGCAAGAAAGAGTGTGGCTAAACTGTGTATAAACCTTAAGGCAATTTCTCCAGGTTAGGGATACCTGGACTACAATCCATTTCTAAAGAACGTGTATTTATTTTGAAAAATGAGCCATAATGCAAGAAAATCATGATTCTTTAAATAATTAATTCATTAAATTCCTTAAATTTTAAGTCCTAACTTTCCTTCCTTATCCCACTAATGTGGTCTCTTTAATGTTTTCACAATCATGTCCAGATTTATACCTTGACTAGAGTGCAGATAAAGTTATTGTAAAAGGGTAACCTCCTTGGTTTTCTCCTCCTGTGGTTGTGTTTTAAAAGGAAATTACAGCCACTTCTGTGCTCTCTGTAGTGCTGGTTGCCTAATATAGGTGTACAGGTGACTAAATTGGAGTAAAAACTACTTTCCAGATTTTGATTGGGAGATTGAAAGTTGTGCTGGCACATAAAAATATAACCTATACTGGGAATGGAGAGGCATCTGAGGGACATTCATTTCAAGTGCCAACAAGCCTATATGCTTTGTGACTCCTACAATCAGGTATCATTTAAATATGTATTTTCAGGATCATAAATCTGAACCTAGACACACCATTTCTGCTTTATAGCCTTTTGTATATCTTACCTTGGGAAAATGTTGCCCACAGCTGTAAGAAAAGAATATGTATCCTCCCTTACATTTATATCACTGTATTATTAGTAATGTTGATGAAAGTGATTTTTTAGTTCATCTTCTAAACCCTTTCTTTTAATTAATTAAACATATTTACCTTTTTTATTTCAGATCATATAATTCCTTCATCCTAGCTAAATAGCATGCTGTCTTACATATTTATTTACAAAAAGATATTGATAACTATATCTGGTTTTGTTATTGGTTTTACTATTGTAAACTATTTTGCTAATGATTTTTACATTTAATGTAGTAAAATCTGCAAATAGTTGAATTACTTCAAACCAATAGTCCAATTTTGTGTTTAATATCACATTGTGTTTAATTTCACTACTGTGAAAAGGTCTTTGATGAAAAGCATTTTGCTTTCTGAAAGAAAAATTCATAATCCCAAACCTTCAATCACTGAAAAGTAGTACAATTCCATTTAATGCACTTAGTTTCAAAGCTGAAAAAATTAAAGAGTTTCCTTTTGGCACATTCTACTAGAAGTTAAAAGACATTCCAATTTAGAAAGCATGAACACACCTTCTAAAGGAAAAAAAAATCAGAGAAAAAGCCCAACATATGCTAGGGGCCACTCTCTTAATACCATCAAAATAACAGCAGAAGCCACTTGAGGATTCTCTGCTGAGCTGCACAGGCTTGTTCACCAATCACTAGGCATTCAAATGGGAGTAAGAAATCCCCTGTAAGACCAGCTAAAAGGGGTGAATTATTCCTGCTTTCATCTGACAGACTTGTCTTGACCATAGAATGCAGAAATTGATCTGTAAAATAACAAAAAGCTGCACCCTAACTTTGAAAGTTAAATATGTACATATATATTATGTGTTTATGAACATGTGTACATAGTTATATATATGGAATCTTGGTCAGATATCACACTGAACTGCCCCTCTGCCTGCCTTACCTGAGCTGCTGAGCTAGAATAGATTTTGGTGAACTACAATAGTGCTACAGGCTTGCTTAAAGATCTTGTTTGTGCAAATACAGAGAGAAAAGGATTTATCAAAAACGTGATCCAAAAGCACACTGGCACTTTCAGTACAGATAAAACTTGGTCTCTGCTGCCAGCCAGGTGAGGAGACTTGAAGCCAATATTTCAAGCAAATCAGTCAGCTCACAGTGCCTCCCTCATCAGCTCACATGCCGTCATTCTGCCCTTGGCTTTGTTTGCTAGAGGCTGGGGCTTAGGGAAACTGGAGATCTACAGCTTCTGCTTTCCAGCCTGGAAGCAGTCAGATGTGGGTAAGGCTGTGGAGAAAAGTGCTATGGTTTCTTATTTCACTGCAAGACATGGTACAGCTATGCATTTTGGACTTTAGATGATAAGTGTGTCACACACATTTGTAAGGATGACTTCACAACTCTCTTGACAAGTTAAAAGCTGCTCGATGCCAGTTGGTGGGATACCTTTTGTTCATTATTTGTGCCATTGGCCTTAATCCAGTTCCCTGCTGCTGACTTTCTTTTCCCTTCCTGCCTGTTGGACAGATATTTTCAGATAATGTCTTCTGATAACATACCATACCAGCTCCTGCAGTTCATTCAAAGGCTGAGCTTATGAATCCGTGACCATACAAGCAGTAAAAACTGTGATAAGGGCAGAGAGTGGATACAGAACATGGAAATACTTATGCTTACAATGCCACCTGATTGGTTTTGTGTTATGAAATTGCTTTTTTACATTTTTTTGCCCAAATAATTCTCTGTTGAACTTATAATGGAGTAATATTCTGAAGTCACTTTAGACTTGCAAATATTTGTCAGCTGTAAGTTGTTTAAATGAAATTTACCCAGTCTAAAAATCTATGTTATTAGTTGGGATTTTTTTTTCCCACTATCACATTTTTATGGGAGCTAAGACTTAGGAGCAGTGATAGAGAAAGCTTTTATTTTTTATGAGAAGGGGAAGAAATGAATAAATTGAATGAATTAGCTTTGCAAACAGATCTCTGATTACAGTTGTTGCTCTGGGACTATCACTAGTGTTACAACCAATAAACAATTTGCTAATACTAAGCCAAGTTCTAACTCTCCAGCTGCTAATTTAAGGTAGAAAAATTGTTTTCATTCTTAATATGCTTTTCTTTCGCTTATGTATTTTTCATATCCTTTGCTAAATGAAAAGGTAGAACTGTGCTGCATTTAAGTCTAAATAGGTAGCTTTATTGTATTTTTTCATACTTTGCTAAGTATTTAGCACCTAATTTTCACCTTAATTATCTTTTACTCATATTTGAATAAGAGAAGAAGTGAGAGAAAAATCTCACATTAAGACTTGAGTTATCTTATATGATCCTAAATTAAAAAGCTTTTTTTATATCTCTTTTTTTTTCACTATATGTCCATCTGTTTTTTAACTGAAGCTCAATCATTTTTTTAATATATTTTCAGCTAGGTGAATTTGTACTTTGGGGAAAAAAGAGAAAAAGAAACACATTAACAACAGTCTTCCAATTTTGCTTCTTCAATTTTTCAATGCCTCTCATCAAATCTAAGTTATTTTTCAACATGCTGAGCATCCCAGTAAGAAAGAAGCAAGTTTATAAAATTTTGTTGTCTTTCACCTTTAAAAATAGGAATAATGATATAAAAAATAAAAATAACAAAAAAAATTAACTTTCAGTAACTAGAAGGTGTTGCTTATATTTAGAATAAGTAATATCCTTGTACCTAGGTTGTAAACTTTTCAATTATATCTCCACAGGGGTGTCAGGGAGATTGGTTAGAAGATAGTTGTGAAGCTCAATGCAGTTGTAAGTTATCTAATTATTCCTAGTCATATAGATGAATTACTGGTTTTAAAAAAGTGCAGAGGATTTATTAATGAGTCAGCTATCTATTCTAGCACAGAGACTGGAAGGTAGACCTAGAGAACAAGGTAGAGAGAGAGACAGAAGGCAGACCTAGAGACTAGAAGGTAGACCTAGTGAACACCTTCTGATGTATTTTATGTGGTTTGGGAAGAGCAACATACCTCTGAAAGAAATGTGTAACCAGGGAAGGATATTGTAGTGGAAAAAGAAAAGACAAAATCACAGAGCTGTTCCACATCACATTGCCTGCACCAGCCTGCACTGCTGCCCCTATTTGTGGGAACATCATTACATGGTGACAGCTGCAAAATTGGAAAATGCGACAAGAGTCCAGGATATTTTCCTGCAGAGAAGCATCCAGAACCATTAGAAAATCCATATTTTCACTTCTACCTGGCTTCCATTCGTTGTTGCAGGAAGGCACATCTTCCATAGAGCCTGTGTCAGACCTGTCAGCTTGTGCAAATGTCTCAGTTTTCAGAGAGTAACAGTGTACTACAAGTTTAATGCATTTGCATGTGCTGACAATTGTGACATGAGACCTATGGATAACCATCTACCAGGATGGATACAAGGCATTCCAGCGCTCCTAAAGTGCCTCTGGACACCTGTGTTTGAACAACACCTATAAATTCATCTCAACTTAGCAGAACTATCCATTTCCACCTAGTGTACTGACAAGATGTGCAATGAGTATCCTACTAGTGATAGACAGACCTTAAGACAGACACCCAGACTTAGTTGACTTCGTCTCAAACTGAATCTCACCCAAGGAGGCTTTTCCTTGACTAAATGGAGGCATTGCATACCCAGCACATGATACTCACACAGATACAGATTATTTGTCTCATCCTCATTGCTGAATTGTGATAAAAGGTGTTATTAATAGAGCTTTCCCTGCCGGCTGCTGGCAGAGCTGTCCTGCACAGCATTTTCTGTTTAGCTGACCACCTAAGGTTTCTGTGCACTCTCCAAATTTGCTGGGTAATAGAGTTCTTGGCTGCCCTGTGTGAATCTTTTCTTGGTTGAACACCAGGACATGCATGAACTCAAAGGATCTCACGATGGGTTCCTGAGCACCAGCCATGCTAGCTTAATGGCTCAACGTACTATTATGATTTTTTTAAATACTGTGTGAAAAATTATCAGTTGTGGCAACTTTAGTAAGACTCAAATTGCTCTCAAAAATACTGTTCATATTCTTGTTGTATTTTTACAAGTATTAAAAGTATTTCCAGAGGCTCCATTTTTCTCCTGTTATTTCATAATCTCTTCTGAGCTTTACCTTGTGTATTGGGACTGCTTTCAAGCTACCTTTATGCTTCTACTATTCAGATAATATTTTAAAGAACTCTGGCTTCTAATTATTCTCAAGACATGCCAGAGCATGATGGCAATCTGGCTAATTCTAAAACTCCATATCTAAAACTGCTTGGGAGAATGCAGCTGACAGAATGATGAAGTCCTATATTATTCACTCATGTCATATATTATAAGGGACTTTTCTGGCCATCTTTAATGGAAAAATAAAATGTAATGTGGACATAAAAATTTGGAAGCCAAGGAACTATGTGAAAAAAATTAGGCTAGAGTGAGATATAAAGCGTGAGACAGGAGAGTGTGGAGGTTTGGAAGAAGTTGAGTAGTTAGGAATACATCTTCACATATCTTAGAACAAATCAATTCATTCTGAGGTGCCCATGCCCCTACTCCAGTATATAAAGTCTTAAAAAAAAATAAAACAAAAAACCCAAAAAAACTGTGTGCCATAAAAAATACTATCCAAAGAAAACTTAAACATTTTAAACAATAATCCTACCCATCCTACTTTTCTTTGCACAAATATAAAGTCTTATATTTTTGCTGCCTATCTGTAAATAAGAAGGAAAAAATCTCCTTTATTTTTGAATTTGGATAATTAGAAATTATCTTTTGTGTGCAGTAGAAGGCATACAGGTGAGGAAGATCAATCTACCTGAAACAGAAATACAGCTAAAGAATTATGTGTAGAAGAAGAATTTAGAAATGTTGGGAAAGTGAAAGAGCAGAGGAATTTTTTTCTTCTCTTTTGCTAAGTAAAAAAAGCCCCAAATACCTCTAATTAACTGGAAGAGGGATACAGCATCTAATAGCCAAAATACCCCAAACTTCAAACCAGAAAATAACTTTGCTGTAGCAGTGAACAATTCACTTTGCCACTCAGAGTTTTCCTATATGAAATTTGGAGAAAAGCATTTATTCCCCTCATAGGAGTTGTATAAGGAAAATAAGCAAATGTATGTGTGTAGCTTGCTTTTGAATAATATTTTGATTTTTAAACAGGATTTGTTAATTATGTTTTATGTATTTTGAAGGCTTTTACTGCCATTGGTGTACACCATTGGTTGTGGTGTCAGACATTCTGATCCAAAACCCTCCCACAAGAATATTTAAATGAGATTTAAATTAACCAAAGGGGATCAAACATTGTCCTCTGAATGTAATAATCTCTGCCTAGTAGAATTATGTAAAAGTAATTAAAAAGCTGAATAAAGGGATCCCACATCATGTTTCCCAGTTCATTCTTGCATGTAGCATTTCATGCAAATCAGATTATGTTGTTTAATTTAAAAATTACTGGGCCAGATTCTCAGCTGAACTGGAATCAATGGAGTGGAGCTGATTTACACAAGCTGTGTGTCTGATCTATAACATTTGTTTAACTTATTAAAGTTGTTTAAAAAAAACCAACAACAACAGAACAACAAAAACCAGGAAAAAAAAGTATTTCTTTCAGTATATTTTTTTTCTTTTTGCCTTTAAGTGAAAAATATAGTTTTGCTTCATGGTAAGCAACACTAAACTGATGAGATCCATGCAAGATTACAAAGGAACAGAGTCTGAATTTAGACATGACCGAGGGTGAAGTGTGTGCCTACCCCCACCAAAAACCTTTGAGACAATACATGTTCACAGACTCAATTCCTTCTCTGTTTCCTTTTACATCCAAGGAGTTAAAACGTGTTACTGGTGAGGCTCAACACTGCATACCTATGCTCCCACTGTGAGATGGCTCAGTTGTTTTGGCTAGGGAAAAGGAGAAGTGAATCACTGCTGTGATTGTTCTTCCATTTCACATAAAGCAACCTGGCCCCACACAAGACCTCACCAGGTTCAACAGGAGAAGAGCAATTATCAAAACCAATATATCATAATTCCTAACAATAACAATTCCAAAGCAGTCTATATTCCTTGGAGGTGCAGCAGCAGTAAATGGATGAGGCATTTTAACCTCATCAACTTCAACATGCTCTCATCATGTATCACTAATTGAGAACCAGAACCAGAAATGCTATATAGAAATCACTTGGAAAAATATAATTTGATCCTGACTTTTCTTCGGATTTTGTGGATTTTCTTGTTTTCAGATTCTACTGAAATTGAAGGATAAATTTCATAAGTATTTTGGAGGGAAATAGCAAAACAAAGTTACGTTCCTTTCCTGTTCCTAGAATTTTGATTCTATTTCCTATTTTGCTTTCATAGGTAATGCGTGGTTAATTTTCATAATTTAATGGCAAAACCAGGGAAATATTGGGTGGGTTACAGAGATAGTGGAAAGTCACACTTTGCTTTCTGGAAAATGAATGCATTAATTATTGGATAGATGTATTTTTACCTCACTTAACTAATTCATCTCTGTGATATTGTAAATATCAAAAACCACTTTTAATAAAATATTTGTCACTCACTCATCCATTAATTTTTCTTTTTTTTCCTGTAATGAAAAGGAATGGCTTTTTCTACATTAGTTTACATTGCAGTAGCTAATAGTTCAACAAAAGCCCAAAAGTTGGTGTGAGCAAATTTTATTATGTGAAACATCATGTAAGTATTGTCTTTGCTTTGCTTCTGCATAGAGGTTACATGACAACAACATCTTTATTAAATTGCAGTGAGAAGCTTGTACACTTGTTCATCAAATGGCAGTGAGATGCAGGGGTGACTTCAAGTTCATTAACTGAAGAACTGAATTTACTCACAAACTACTGACTGTTTTTGGATCCAATTAAAAGGAATACTTACAGAAACAGGTCCTTCTTGCTCTGGAGCCAAAGCCAAATGAAATATACATAAGATGCAGAGATAGAAATTAATAAATTCTAATCCATGTTTTCTTGAGACAAATCGAAGAAGATTAAATAGGTTTCTGTCCAGACCTCATTTGAAAAATATATCTTTGAAGATTCTAGGGCTTCTTGTGTTCCACTTAGTCTATCAAATTAAAATTAAGACAAACAGGAAATCTGTTTCAAATCAGTCAACATCTCCACATGATTGCTCCACAAAATCTTAACATTTCTTCAATTTACTATAGTGGTAAAACTTTCCTGGAAAGGGAACTTCACCAGACAAAGAAATCAATACATATGGGTATGAGCTTTCATATATATCTCTTGGAATAGAGAACAATTTGCATGTAGAGAGTACATTGAGTGCCATGGAATTTACAGAGTTAAATGAAATGCCTCTGGAATGCGTTTGTAAACAAACCGACTTTTTATGACCGGTATGTCAAGTGGTGATTTTAATGTAATTATACTGATTTCTACCTCATTTCCCTCAAATATAATTTTTATTGTGGTAGGGCATGAGCAGGACAGATGTAGAACCCATAACCGATCTCTTCTGGACTGTGTCCGGACTGAGAGATCCATGAATTTGTCTGAGCTCATGGTGCAGGTTCTGGCCATGTCCACACCCACTTTCTGCAATCTGTCTTTTGCAGGAAAGAAACCTGGATATACCACACCTTGGTATGTTCTAAGTAGGTCCTCAGATACAAACAGTCTGATCCATCAGGAAAGTTTTCATGATTGTTTCTGTAATGTGGAGATCAATGAAAATCTCAACTCCACCAGATGGCCATAGAATAGTTCTAATTGTTCAGATTTGCTATGGAGCATCACTTAAGTAACTGTAACACCCTCATTTCTCTAAGTTCGATTCAGAAATGGAGACAACAGAAGAAGCTTTCTCTCAGTTTCATGTTTTCTCAGTATTTAAACTGTTAATGTAAGATTTTTCTATACAGAAGAGTGTGTATGTGTTTGTGGGTGTACATGTGTTCTCTATAGGGATGGAGAAAAAAATGCTGCAGTATACATTTTTAGAAACAAAAATAGAGACAAATATTTACCAGTGAAAGAAATAAATAATTTTTATCCAGTTGTAAAAAGTGCTTATGTACAGGCTGTTGCTACTCTGGCTACATTAGCTAGATCCATGTTAACAAGCTGAACAGGGCAGAGACTAGTGCAGTGGTGCTCAATCATGCATACAGATTTCTAAAAGGCCTTGTAAAGATTCATCTTTGCGTGTCTGTGGAACCATGTACTCTTCTAATGGTGCTCATCTTTGCTTTAGACAAAAACAGTAGAAAAAAATATATTTTGAAGATTCTTTATTGTCTTGTTTGTTTTCTAAAGCATCTTTCCATACAGCCATCACACTTAAAAAATAGTAAATTCCTGTATTCGTACCACCTTCTAGAGGTGTCAGATATAAACATTACAGATATTTTTGTACCCTAGGTCAAACCGAGAATGAGAATTTTGGATCATCTTGGCTAATATTTGCATACCTGGCAAGCTCTACTGTCAGTGAAAAGAAAAACACTCAGAACCTAAATTTCACAAACAGCAAACAGCTTTCGTTGGGACTCTAAATTAAATACAACACTTGTTCATTCCATTGACTCCAAAATCAGTAGGTAAGCCAAGCTGAAAGCTTTTTTTCTCCTGGAAATCTCTCATCATGATGCTTACCTGGAGTACCTCTGGAAGACGAAATGCCTCCTATGACACTTTTTTCTTCCTGCATAAGGTCTTTTTGAGCTTTATTTAAACTTATCCTCACAAACAAAGCACCAATATGCACAAGAAATAACAATACATTAATTTTTTTTTTATTTTATTCAGTACAGAATAACCTGCATTTAACTAGACATGTTTAAAAATATGTAAATGCCACCAACATGTCTCTTCTTATTTTTGATGTGAGATCTTATTTTTAGGGGAATCATATAGCTCTGATGCCCTAATTTTTTAGCGTACACAATAATGTTTGCTACTAAAAAATGGCAACCTAAAAAGAGGTTGAATGGTTGATACAGCTGTTAAATCATGTCTACAATGTACATTAAAAAGCCAAAAGATATAAAGCAAGAATTTAATTGACCAGTTCTTGGGTAGTGTGTGACATTATGTAGCTGTTTTAGCTGGCTTTGTAACATCACACAAATCTATAACTTCATACTTCATGAGTCAGAATCAATAAACCTGCCATTACAGACTCCAAAATCAATCTTGCCTTACATGCTTCCCCGCCTTTACTTCTTCTTATTTTACTTCTACTTCCCAGCAAAACAAAACAAACAGCTCTGAGAATTCATAATCTTTTGAGCTAAGTAAAACAGATGAATTAGGAACATGGATTGTATGGGAAAAAACACTTACCATACTTTTCAGGGTTCAATGCATTCAAGCTGATATTCCAATGTAGCCACAGTCCCTCACTCCTCTCCCATTGTTTTAGATTATTGTGACTTAAGTTTAACATAATCAGCCTTCATTAAGCAAATTAAGATCTTCAGTTAAATTCAGAAAAAAAACCGTAATTTATCCTTCAATGTCTGCAATTCCTCTATTCTTTCTGAAAACTTGTTTTACAATCCTGATCTCCAATATTGTGATTTATATCTTTTCCACCCTACTGTACTTTTTTACCTTCCCAGTTGAGGACACCAACACTGTAGGTGCTAAACTTCATCTACTTATGTACTTAACCTCACTTTCAGATGTCTTGAAGCCTCTACCATACAAATATCATGGATGTCCCAGAAATTTCATAAGCTTAGTCATTGAAAAAGCAATGTAGCACACTCTCGTCATTCTAAAAATTTGACTACAGCAGTTGTGACACAAGAATAATTTATATAATGACTCTTTGACCTTTTAATACGTTTGATCATTTGAAATCCTTATCCTGTCGAGACGGCGGAACAAGATCCTTCAGATATCCTACAGAGAAAGTGGATGTTAATGGAATGAATATCCCTGTTTTTTGAAAGTCCAAGAAATCACTTACCTTCATTTTATAGTTAGTATTAGTTATCAGAGAAAAACAGAAGGATAATGAATGTGAATATTATTAACACTTGAATGACCAAAATAATTTCACAAGTTGCCCCTATGTTTCTTCTCTAGGGGGTTTGGTTCAGTAAAAAAAAATTCCGTAAAAATATATTTATTTTGATGATAAAGTCTTGTCTTGATATTTAAATGTCTGGAGGATTAATCTCCAAAGAAGCATACGAATCATATATGAAAAAATCTCAACAGGTTTTAGTTTGATAAAAAAAATATCCTGCGTGAACAGGCTAGGCCAAATCTCAAAAGCAGACAAGAAGTGATATGATCTTTGATTTGGTTCATAATTGTTCACCAAGGCAAGTCTGCTAACAGATCTAAGATCTTATCTTGCAAAATGAATATATAAATACTATGTTTTGTGCATCATATACTCCTGGCAGGAATTGAACTCCAACAATCTGAATACTAATCTCTTCTGAGCACAGATTTGCTGTATTTTCCTCATTATTTATTAATATTTCCAAATAGCCCAGACACTGCTCAGGATGTGGTTTAATAACCCTGGCTCACACTGTTGAGCTATTAGTGCTCTTGTAGGGAGAGGCTTTTGGCATGAATTTTGCTGTGTCAACCCACTGGGGCACTTAACAAAGGCTGGTAAATGAGAAGTTCGAGAAGTTAGCAGGTGTCATGCATTTGCTCGCAGAGCTGCACTTGTTACAATGAATGTGTAATCTGGCAAAGATACTGGCTTGAAATGGCAGAGAAGAATGAAAAACAAAGAATGTATAGCACAATTATTTGTCCTGGTATTTGTTTCATAGGTTCTGGCATTCTGGCACAATTTTTGCCATTTATAGGAAAGGCAGTGCAGTGCCTCCACACAAGATGCCATGTCATCCTTAATTAGCTTCTCTGATCTTTTGAAAAGGGGATGTGGATTCTTTCCAAGATTAATAACTGTGCATCTGTTAGTATAACAGTGAGGCAGATTTGTGATCAATAGACCTACACATGTATCTGAAGAGATCAGTGGCACTGAATGAATCTAATCATGTAATTACGAAAATTAGGCCATTCTACAAGTCATCTGTGTCTCTTTATTTTGATGGTATTTGATTCTATGATATTTTAAATGATCAGAGTATTAGCCTTCCCTTCCCTTCCCTTCCCTTCCCTTCCCTTCCCTTCCCTTCCAACAGGAGGAAGAATGACCCTAGTCAAATTAAATTAAAAATCCCTAATTAATTGCAATAGAACATGGAGGAGAATTTTCACCAACCAATACTCAGTAGACCAAAAACACATTCTCCTTTAGCCTCTTTAGAAGCTGTTCAAATTGTAGAACTTTTTAGTACAGACCAAGTTTATTCTATTTTTGGTTGTGCTATCAAATACTAGTAATACAAACACAGAAAGGGAAGAAAGAGAGTAAAAGTGTTTCTACATTCTAACAGCAGCATATGCACCAATACTAACTTTAAAATTGACCAGAGGGTTTGTTCTCCTATATTTGTTACTATGGTCTCTATGTGGATAAAATTGTCACTGAAGTGCATGACCTGAGAAAAAATTGCAGAGAATTTCACAGCCAACCCACATAATTTAGTATGAATCATTCCTTTCCTGCAGAGGAGAGGAAAGTTCTGTCAATAAAATGAAGTTTTGTCCTAATTCAATAGGAATTAAATACTTGTTTCATTTGGAAAAGAAAATAAAGAAGCTTGTAGATTTCAGTATTTATTCTTCACACCAATGTACAAATCATCACCAGTTATTATCACCAGACTTCACTTTTTTCCATTCTATTAGGAATCTGAAAACAACTCTCCGATCTTACATACATGTAGAGGAACCAACGAACCAATATGGGCAACCAATAGGCATTTAGTTTCTGAGACCTTCAGTTTTTCGGAAAAAATATTATCACAACCTCCTTTTGCACAGAGGTAATTATGTTTTTCAGTCAGTGAATGCAAGATAAACTGCGTATGGATATGAATTCTGATGTTCCTTGTGATTTATTTTGGCCATGGAAAAGGGTAAATCTAGGCTTATATGAATGTGCTATGTCACTGTCTGACTTATCTGCTTGGAAAAAACAGTAGTTATTCAAAGGAGGTAAAGAACAGGTCTACCTGGGGATTCTGAAGTTGTTATCACTAATTAAATAATAGTATTGAGCTTGAGATATTTGTCAAATTAGAAAACACCAGACAAACAACCAAAAGGAAAAGGGTCAATGAGATAACTAAAGCTAAATTTTAGGGGAGTTATTTGGTTTATTTTACAGTACTACACAGGAGGCTTCACAGTAAAGTATAATCTTTATAATCTTTTCACAACAGGAGAAACCTTTTGTTTTTATGCCAACTCTACTGATACCTTGGGCCTTGATAAAGCCATAACTACTTTCAGTAACAGCAAGCGTTTGGCCTCTGCACATTGGTTTTTTGACCCTTTGTGGTGGCCTGCTTTTAACTTTTAACCACGGTTCTTCAAAGCAGCATATCAGTTCTCCCGTGTTTGGGGAAGAATCTTGATGAGAGTGAAGTTTCATCACTTCTCCCTGAGGATCTGGCATCTTTTCAAAGATGTAAACTGTAACGCTTCACATGCTGTCCCTGGCAGGACCTTTTCTAAGCAGAATGTGAAGATTTGCAATATGAAAACTATTTCCTACCTATTGAAATTGCAGTGGGGAAGACATGAAAATTATTTCAGTTGTCACAGAAATCATACAGAGATTCTCTTTGCCAGTGGTAGATTCAGATTTGTAAGCAGGTGGGCAATTGCTGCTGACTTTTTCCAGTCTGCTCTAGAACTAAAGGTCAGCATGGGTTTATGTGCTACACCATACAGCTGACACCTACCAAGGCAACTATAGTGTCTTTTTATTTTACTTAATACCTACAACTTGTAATTTCCATCTTCTTCTTTTTTTTTTTTTTTACCGAAACAGCACCCCTGAACAACGTTATCAATAGAGGAACGACCTCTCTTTCTGATTCTTATCTGAGAGAAGTTAATTTTTTTGTGCTTCCCCCCACATCATTTTGTCAATGAGCCATTAAAATGACATGCAAGAGCTTGAAGTTAGAAGTGCTCTAAATTATGTATTTTAGTGCAGCGCAGCTGCCTGGGAGATGTGAGCTTCATTTCACATCCAAATCTCATATTCCTGCACATTTAAACAGAAACCCCATGAATAGTAACTGGTAATTAATAACCCTCTCCAAATTGTCATCTCCCTCAACCCCTGAGAGTGATGCTGCTTCCCCCATTGGCACAATAGAAAATGCAAGGAAATAGCAATAGAAATGTGGATGCCACTATTTTTTGTGCCGTGTTCCTTAACAGCAAGTTACTGCTTGAAGTCCAAAAAACAGCTCTGATCATAAAATGAGTTAATATGTCCACCCCCTCACCTTGTTGGGACACCCACTGGGTCTGAAGAATGATTACAGAACTTTACATATTTTTCCCTAAGGAAGAAGCTTTTACAGAGCATAGATAAGAAGAAGAGACCAGGTCTTGATCTCATTGATCTGTGAGTCCTTAAGTTGCCGTATTGGCACTAGCTCCAATGGCTGTGCAACCATGCAATTAGGCTATCACAGGAGAAACTGTATTCCAGAATTCAAAATAGGCCTGGAATAGACCCAATACTTCCTATCACTCCAGAATGAAAAAAACACAACTGAAAATATGTCAATGCCTGTCCTGCTTTTCAGAAGACAAAAAAATCCAAAGGAAGCTCAAATTGATATTTCTAGTTCACTACCAAACAATTTGTTACATTGAATAATTATTCTTTGCAAATAAATATATTTGCACATTGAAACCTGATTATTACTTTTGTTTCAAGGAAAAGAAAAAATTTGTTTTCCATAGAGAGGTTGTTACATATATTAGTTTTAAAAATATAAATATTTATTCTTGTGAATACAGATCACTAGATGCTGGTTTATGCTATTATCAGGCTCATTCTTACTGCATTGTCCCCTAACATCCAAATTTTGAACACATTTCTCTGCTGAACACTTTAAGCCATATACTGCTGGGTTTCCATATGTATACAGCAGTCTGCCGTTGAGTGAGGAATTGCAGATTTTGGGATTTAATAAGAGCATAATGAAATTAAAGGAAATATTAAATGAAAAATTAGTCTGTTCAGAACTGCATCATGCCCACAATATTTTATAGTTTTGGGAGAAAAATGGTGATTTGAGTAAGAAAATACATAATGATATAACATTTTTAAGAATTCTGACTATGAAAAGAGTATGAATAAAATAGAGGATACTAAATTTAGCAATAACACATGGATTTTTTTTGGCAAAAACTGGAGAAAATAAAGCCTTTAAGAATATTCATCACTTCTGTTTTATTTTTCATTATAAGGTCTCAAAGAGCCTTATAAACATCAATTAGATCACACTTGTCTCCTTATATACTTCAAATGAGTAAACTGAAGTTCAGACAGATTAAAGGGCTTCTCTATTTTAAAATAGTAAATCAGTGGAAGACCTGAAAACAGAATTTGAGGCTTGAATGAGAAGACCATATTATGCAAAATTTTCATAATGCAATAAAAAATGTCTTAAATATCATGGAGATTGTTTGTTATAGAGATATAATTGGATCTAATCTCATGAAAGATACATTTATGTTCTAGTGGAAACAAAATTTGTCTTTGTGATGGAAGTATTCAAATCACATTTGGGACTGTTTTCCAGTAATAACATGCCTGTTTGTGGGTGAAAATAGATTCTTGAAAATTGTTTGTACATCAAGAATGAGTGAGAATTTATGGTTTTATATACCAGTATCTATGTATATATATACCAATATGTTTATTTTTATATATACATATAGCCAATAAAATCACATTATTAAAACTTCAAATGGAGGAGGAATGGTGGGACTGAATATGTTACCAGACCATGATAATTTTCATGCAAAACTACACAAAATAAAACCAACAAATTTTATCCATTTCTAATCTTAACCATGAACACAGAGTCAGAAACTAATGTTACATTATAAACTGAAAATATATTTCACTTTCCAGACACATGAGCAGTTGTTTTGTAATATCAATTATTTCTTTTTTAGAATTAGCATAATTTCTGCAAGTAATGGCAAGTAATGGCCAAAGTTAAGGCAATGAGATATATTTAGGATATTTATTGTTTTCTATACTGACAACAGTGAGATCAACTGAAACCTTTGGTGAACTTAAAACAAAGGTTTCAGCACTTCAAATGGTTTATGATGTTTTTGTTCTTGGAGATTTATTTGACTATATTATGTCTGGCACTAGCTGGTGAGCAACTAACAACATAACACAGTGGTGACTGCACGATGCTGTCTCTGCTCTCACTGTGAGCTGGGCACAGATTCCTATTTCATATATCCTTAACAATTTGTTCTAGTGGTGGAAAAAAATCTGAACTTGTCACATACTGGCAACAACAAAAGCAGTATTCATCCAGGAATGTTTCTGTCTTGTTAGTTTTGGAAAGTTATCTGTGAAGCTGGATGTGTAAAGCACACGTCTCGGTCACTGTGTGAGTTTATCTCATCGAGGCCTCCCAGAGCCACCTCAGCACCCAAGTGTCACTGGCCTCAGCTGCAGATACCAGTTAAGGATTTTGGTGTGTTATATTGCAATCTCCTTTACACCTTGTCATTTCTATCTTTCACACATTTTTCTTGTTTCATAGCTCAGTAAAATTCCAGCTTCCCAGGCAACTGCCAGCTGCAGCTGCAATGTGGCTGGCACCTTCTCTCTGATCCCACTGCAGGCAGTGAAAAGTTTCTCACTGATTTCATCAAGAACTGGACTAAGAGTTCTGTGTGGAAAAAGCTCCTTCGAGACTGTAGTCTGTAATACTCCAAGTAAATTCCTCTGCCATACTCTTGGCCAGATAACAAGCTTAAAATCAAATTCCTGCTTGCCAAACCCAAACAGCTAAACACAGGCCATTTCTGATCCACCTGCAAAACTCAGCAAAAGTCAGTAAAATTGCATTATTAGTAGAGGAGAACTAACAGATGTGTTGTTTTTTCATTTTGTTTTTCTTTGGGGCTGGCTGCAAGTCCTTGCCTATTTAATCAATATTATTATAGGTTATTTGATGATATCCAGAGGAAAAGGTTGGTTTATTCAGGATTCTCAGGTGAGCCTTTTTCTACACGAGGCAGAAAAAAACATTTATATAAACACATATACAATTCTTCCATGGCAGTTCTTCCATTTGCAAAGAACAGGGAGGTAACATCATAAGAAAGTATTGGAAATTCTCATTCTGAATTTTACTCTTTTTGTTCATGTGGGTGTAGTCTCATCTAACCCTAAACCAGCTGCAAGCTTAGCCATGTCACCTGGAGTTTATCTGTAGCCAGGAAAAAGAAAAGCAATGAATCTAATTCTAAAACAAGCAAATCAGGTAAAGGGAATGACTCACTTTCTAATGAACCTTGTCTCTCTGCATTAATTATAGTATCTAAATAATTAATTTAGGTTAGACATATATATATTCTCTATCCCACTACTAATTTTTTCTTCAAAAGTTAAATAAGATGTATTTTAAAGACAAACTTTAATCAATCTTTGAATACATAAATTTATGCATATGACTAAAACATACAAAACTTGAAATACATAATGCAAAACCACATACACAGACATGCAAATTCAGATAAATTCACATATGCATAGATTTATGCACATATTACTACCATAACTCTTGCCTCTATATAAACGTGTTCAGGTTCCTTAGATGTCTTTCTAAAGGCAGTCATTCTGCTTCCTTAAATATCACTACATAACCTAGTCACATCTCCTTGTGGTCTCTAGGGTATTTAATTAAGGAAATTACATCAATAATTAAGAAATAGTGTGGCCAATCTGAATCTGTTTCTTTTTTATTTGATCTCTCTTAAAAAAAAACCCCAAAATAACCCAAATCACCACATTAAACACATTTGTTTGTCTGTCACTGCGTTGTTTTGAAAAATAAAACCTTAGAAATATTTCCTTTCAAATATCCATTATTCAGTACATTTAAAAATAATTAGTTGCTTCTTTTATTAGTGATTTTAATAGCTAAAATGTCATTTTGATGGCACCTGTGTTTTAAAACAGTCATAATAAGGTTTTAAAATTCATCTTTTGTTGGAAAAACTCTCCTGAGAGAGGAAGAAACAGCTTATTAGGAGGAAGATAGAGAGGGACAGTAAATGCACTGTAAGATTGGAGTCGTCTTTATTTTCAAATTGATGTTAATTTTGCACCAGAGAAATATGATTCAATTTTAAATTACTTTATTCAGTTATGTACTTGAGTTAGATTTGAATCTGACAAACCAAAGAGGTGATGAGACACTACAGTTATAATCTCCTATAAATGTATTTAGATTCAAAGTCTTGCATCCTTTTTGGCTTGCATTTCTCCTCCAGATAAATGCTAACCTTTTAAGAGATTGTTGTCATTACCAGTAATTGTTAACAATAATATTGTTAATACTAATTAGCAAAAAATGCTGCTACACACAGAGGAAAAATAGGCATAGCTAAAAATACAGAGGAGGTGCTTGTTAGGAAACTGATCAAACAAGCTTAATTATGACCCCCAGATAAAGGGACTGCCATTAAACCATTAAATTATCACAGATAAAACAGGCGCTCAGGCACTGTCTGATGATAAATCACAGCTAAAAACAGCAAGGAAATCAGAGCTTGAACTGCTAATCCTTCTGAGGTTTGTGATGAGCACCAGTTCCCCTACTGTTTTGCATCTATTTATATTGCACTTCGAACCCCCAAATGGCCTCTGCTTATCTGCAGCTCTAGATAATTTATGTCTATTGGTGTGTCACCTCACAGCAGAGGCTGTTATCAGGAAAGAGGAGTTTAGGAAATCTGATCCCTTGAAATGCTAATCCTCTGAAGATTACTGAACATAAACGAGTTTTCTGCCGTGATTTACTTTTGTTTATTAGTAGCAGAGATTAGCACTTGTGGCTTGCCATTTCAGACAACTGCTTAGTTTGGGAATAAAGTGATCACTTAATGTGCAGGATTTTCACATATGAAGTTGTCCTGAGTATAGCAGTCAAAGGCGAGATAGTAATTTTTCTTTATATGTCATCTCTTAAAAAGATTTGTAAATATTTTTTAGGACATGAAAGGCTGATCTTAAATGCCTCATTCCTTACACCCTAATCCAGAAAAGAACCTACCTACAATTCTGTGCAATGTTAATCATGTGGGTCATCATATAGCAACTTTGATGGGATATTATTGTCCTTATATTCTAGCTGTACTTAAGCACTTTGCTGGATCACATCCCAGCAATGAGATTCTCTCGGTTTCATTCAGCTATGATGGCTACACTCCATGGTGAAATGGTTAATGATGAGAAAGGATATGTGAGTAGGAATTTTATTTAAATGGTTTTTTCCCTATTTTAATGCTGTTGAACTGCTAAGAAATCTTATCTTTCAGCATTTGATGGGGTTATTTTGTTAGTAGCTAAATGCCATGGGTTTTAGTCCTATGGACTATTCCTGTATGAATAACTCCAAAACCATCAAATCCAAACATGCCTATTAACATGGTATAATGAAAGGTTGAACTGCAGGCATATAATGCTGCTGAAAATACGTGGGCTAAACACATAGCTGCTAAGAGTTTTCAATTTCCTTCTTTGTTGCTGCACTCAGGTTCAGTAGTCAGACTGGATGAGATCACACCAAGTGACATGACTGATTACCAATTAGCCAAGCACACTGATGGTAGCTGCTGGTGGCAGCTACTGAGATACAGTACTATGTGTCAAAGAGATAAGGAGATGCAGGAAATTAAGTTGACCTTGAGATTTCATTACATTCAGCGTCACCTAATGGCACTTGATATTTTTAAATCCTGGTTACATTCACCTCACCAACTCCATTCCATCTGGTAATCATTAAAAAAAAAAAGTTTCAGAACTTGTGCATTGTTTATTTCCAAGGGAATACTTCACTATAAAAGGCATATGAGAGCAGTCTGGAGGGAAGGAAGTGGTGAAACTAGTCCCTGCTATTTTTGAGGGTGACAGAGGGACAATTTCATTACTTTAAAGCACGCATTGTATAATTTTGAGGTTACTTCTTAGGTCCCTCGCAGAATGCAGTTAGTCATTAGTTTTGTTAACCTTCTTCAAAAGCATGGAAGTGAAGAGGTGGAAAATAGTGCCATCACCAAAAGTAAAGCAAAGAATGGACACAAAAAGGCAAGTAAGAATGCAGATTACATCTCTCAGTGTTTGTTTTTTGTTGGATTCCATAAAATTACAACTTTATACACAGGAAGGTTTCTGTGAAATTTTGATTCAGATATTGCACAAAGGCAAAGGTTTGCTTAAATTATTTTATTCTTAACATATCTCTAGTTTCTGAGAAAAGAAACAAAGATAAGACCTTTTGACAGGCTTCTCTACATCTATTTGTGAATGTGTGCTTGAATATCTGTGTGCACTCATGGGTAGATAGATAAAAATTCTGGTAAACTTAGAGACAGAGTTTTTAAGCTTTCATCCAAGAATTTTGCCTAGTTGTACAGAAGAAATTATGGACAGCTCTGGTGATAATTAAATTGTGATTACACAAATATCGAAATCTTTCATTTTTATTCACCATCAAAATGAATGTACAGTTTTCATACCTGTACAGATAAAATATAATTCTGAATGGACTAATGCAAAAATTTCTACATTTTTATTTGGCTGAGATGAATAATATTAATATGTTCAACTGGCTTTAAACTTAATTTGAATCATCTACAAAAGCCTGCACTTATTCAGTGAGCCTTGCCTCCTTTTTCTATAAGTTAGAAGCCAAACCCATAAGTTCCGTTTTCAACATACATTAGAAGACATTAAAATATAAAGTTTTCAGAAAGAACGTGCTCCATAAATTTTTACTAATTAATTGGCAAATTTTTGACAATATAAATAATAAGAAATCTATAATAAGAAAACTGTATATCTTGAACTGCCCGAAGAAATTTCTGCTGGCTCTAACAACCAAGACCTACTACAGTAATATTTGAAATATTCCTGTCCAAATTGGTATTAATTATGGTTGACAACAATGCATTTTCTAAGTTTCCCTTAGCTGAAATATTTAATGATGCATATAACCAACTCCTTGTATGTATTAGAAAAACCTGCCTCCAAACTGACCATCTCAATTTGTTTTCCTTGATACTTCAGCTTTGATTAGAATGGCTGTCCACTAGTTAAAAGTTCATTTGTAATATTAATGTTGAGAGACTTCCCTGGCTATTCATCTAGACCAATGCATGCAGCATGATCAACAAACAGGAGTTGGAAGCCATGGTGCAGCAGGAAAACTGTGACATAATTGCTATCACAGAAATATAGTGGGAAGACCCACACAGCTGGAGTGTTGCAATGGATGGCAAAAAACCCCAAAACCTTCAGAAGGGGTAGACAAGGATGGGAACATTTTGATTGCCTAGAATTTAATGATGGTGATGTTAGGGTTGGGCCTTTACAAGTGAGGACAGGAAGAAAGGCCAACAAGGAATATGTCATGGGAATCTCTTAGAAACCACCCAGCTAGGATGAAAAGGCAGATGAAATAATCTGCAAGCAGCTAAGAGAAGTCTCACATGGCTTTTGTTCTCATGAGGAACTTCAATTTACCAGATATCTGCTGGAAATGCGACACAAGAGAGAAAATGGCCTAGGAGTTTACTCTAGTGTGTGGAAGATATTTTCCTGTCACAGTATCTGAATGACCCAAAAAGGGTCCTGTTGGACCTCTTTGTGAACACAGAAGGACTTCAGCGTGATGTGATGGTCAGAGGGCTTCTTAGGCACAGCCATCATGAAATAATGGAGTTTTTTTGGAGAAGTAAGGAGTGGGATCAGCAGAGCTTGAGAGCCTGGCTGACAAAGTCCTTGGGAGGCAGACCTGAAGGAGAAAGAAATCCAGGAAGGCTGGATGTGTTTTAAGAGGGAAATCTTAAAAGTACAGGAGCAGCCGCTGCCACGTACCAGAAGTTTTGGAGGTGAGGAAGAAGACCACCCTGGCTTAACAGAGAGCTTCGAGTGGAAGTCAGGGAAGAAAGAATTTATGACCTTTAGAAGAAGGGGCAGCCATTCAGGAAGACTACAAGGATGTCATGAGATTATGCAGGAGGAAAACCTGAAGGACTGAAACCCAACTAGAACTTAATCTGGCTAGTGCCATAAAAGATAATATAAAATGTTTCTTTAAACATATCAGCAACAAAAAGGAGGCTGTAGAGAATTTCCATTCTTTAATGGATGCAAGGGGGAATATAGTAACAAAGGATGAAGGAAAGTCAGAGGTAGTGCCTCAGTCTTTAATAATAAGAGCAATTTTTAAGACACTAGGGGGTAACTAGTCCTCTGAGCTGAAAGAAAGTGATGGGGAGCAGAATGAAGCCCCCATAATACATGGGGAAATTTTCAGTGTTCTGCTACACTACTTGGCGAGCATAAGGGTTACAGGGCCTGCATGGCATTCACATGAGGGTGCAGGAGAGATACTAGAAGAGTTCACTAAGCCATTTTCCATCATTTTTCAACACTCCTAGCTCAGCAGGGGAGTCCCAGATTACTGCAGATTAACAAATGGGACACCCATCTACAAGAAGGGCTGACCTCAGCACTGGAGAAGATCTTGGAGCAGACCAACTTGAGTGAGATCACACAGCATGTGCAAGATGACCAATGGGTCAAGCCCAGCCAGCAGGGGTTGAGGAAAGGCAGGTCTACCTTGACCAGCTGATTCCCTTCTATGACAGGGTGACCAGTTTAGTAGGTGAGGAAAAGGATGTGGATGGTGTCTACTGGGATTTTAGCAAGGCCTTTGACACAATTTCCCACAGGATTCTCTTGAGGCAACTGGTTGCTTCTGGTGTGGAAGGTGTCTGCAGTGCAAAATATTGCCTGGATGGCTGGCCCAGAAAGTGGTGGTGAATGGAGTCAAATTCCATTGGCAGATAGTTACTAGAGACATTCCCTGGGGCCCAGCATTGGGGCCAGTTCTGTTTAAACTTTCTCAATGATCTCAATGAGGAAATTGAGTGCACCATCAGTCACTTTGAAAATCACACAAAGTTGGGCAGGATTGTTGATCTGATGGAGGGTAGGAAGGCTCTACAGAGGGATCTGGACAGAGTGGATCAATTGGGCAAGACCAGCTGTATGAGGCTCAACAAGGCAAAGTTCTGGGTCCTGCATTTCAGTCACAACAAACCCACGCAGCACTACAGGCTAGGGCAGAGTGTCAGGCAAAGTGCCCAGCAGAAAAGGACAGGAGGGTGTTGGTCAACAGCCAGCTGATCATGGGCCAGACGTGTGCCCAGGTGACCAAGAAGGCCAATGGCATCCTGACTTTTATCAAAAGTAGTGTGGCCAGCAGTGACTGTGCCCCTGTCCCTGTCCCTTGTGAGGTGACACATTGAGTACTGTGTCCAGTTCTGGGTGCCTGACAACAAGTACATCGAGGAGCTGAAGTGGACCCAGACTAAGGCAACAAAGCTGGTCAAGAGTGGAGAGAACAATTCTAATGAGGAGCAGTTGAGGGAGCTGGGGTTGTTTAGCCTGGGGAAAAGGAGGCTCAGGGGGACCTTATTGTTCTCTACAAATACCTGAAGTGACAGGAGGCTGGTCTCTACTCCTGGGTAGCAACTGGAAGGACAAGATAAAATGCCTTCTAGCTGTGCCAGAGGAGGTTTATTTTGGGTACTGGGAAAAATTTCTTCTTGGAAAAGGTTCTCAAGCATTTGAAAAAGGAAGTGGTGGAATCATTGTCCCTGGAGGCAGTAAAAGTTGTGTTGATGTGGTGCTTAAGGACATAATCTAGTGGTGGACTCGGCGGTACTAGGTTAAGGGTTGGACTCAATCTAACCCTTTTCCAAACTAAATTATTCTCATTCTATGATTCTTTTATGTGAAAATGTAAACATATGTGTATGCATTTATAAGAAAGAGAGAACTCGATCGTAATATAAATCAAGGTCCTAAAATGTCAAAGAAAATTCACTAACTGAGGCTTTTCCTTTTACTTTTAAAGATGCCTTTTTTAGATTTCTTTAGTTTGTAATACATTGAGAATTATGGTATTTCAGAGGTTTGGAAATCAGTACTTTCAAAAAAGTTAGAGTCCCATAAATGGCTTCAAATTGAGATCCCAAATGTTTGAAAACCTTAGATAAAAGGTACGTTATAGGAAATGTTTTTCCTTAAGAGAATTAGAAGTGTTTTTTTTTTTTTCTGAAGAATCAATCCATCATTTATCACTTCCTAAATCTGGGTTTTGTAATAGAAAAAAGATTGAAACAGGTCTTTCAATAATGTAAGTGTAGTTTACAGTCAAAACACAACTAAAAAGATATTTTTCATGAGTAAACCTGCAACCAGCAACCAATGAAGTCTTCAATCATGTACTACATAGAAAGAAAAGAGCTAGAAAGGGCTGGTGACATGGGCTGTGAACAAGGAAGGGGAATGTTTCTAGGATCTGATGTGAACATAAAATATCAGAACTGGCACAAAATTATCACTTAGATGTTTTTGGACAGATTTAAAAACACAGGCTTCTACGAGTTCCTTCATGTCTCTAAGTATATAAGGCCTCGAAAAAGCTTTACTGTTATTGTGTGTCAGTGCATAAAAACACACTTCTGAGCCATTTTAGCATTATATACAAAAAACGTTGTGTGTGCCCAGTACACACCAGGAAGAACAGGCTGACCTGGGATTTGTTATGAATTTTTCCTTAATCTCAAGTTTCTGTTCATTGCCTTTTATTTTATTGCTACCTGACATCCTTACTCAATTAATAACTATCAATTAAAAAGTAGAACCCATTAATGTTAATATCAGCAAAACAAAAAAAGCTGAAGCACTGGAGAGACCGTGCCAACAGATAAATCTAACAAACTGAGAAAGAAAATAATTTCAAATGTGTGAACTAGCCTGTATCAATATTGATACACAGATATAGATGACAGAAGCTTGTATTAATGTAGATGCATGGATATAGATGACAGAGATAAAGATAGTAGTCATTCAGAGCTTGTTCTTTTTAAAAAAAAATCACAGGGCAGATTGATTTGATAGTTTGCAGAGTCTTAATTTTTGGCTTATTAGTTCTAAAAGTTCTACTGTTTCAGACAAGGATTTACAGGCACCTAAGATGCAATAGAACAGATGGAAATTCGTCATCCCAGACCTCCTCTGGTAGCTGGTTAACTTTTGCCACTGGCCAGATTAGTATAGCTATATGTTTTGATAGAATTACTTTTATAACTACAGAAAAATAAGCACAGTACATAACTGTGGTGTGGGATTCTTTTGTTTGATTTTTTTTTCATTGTTGTTTGGTTTGGGTTTTTTGTAGTTTTTTAAAATATTGGCAAGTGGAGGTGTTTCTAAAATATTAAATAAATAAAGAAAAAAATATGTTCTCAGTTCTTTCTCTCAGATATTCAGCATACAACTCAGCTTGAGAAACACTAAATGTCAGTCATGGCTCACTTATGTTGCTCACTCCTTTTCCCCACTATCTAAGATTTTTGGTATGTTATGAATACTTATAACTCATAGGGTCTACTCACCTGTCTACATTTACATACTGTTAGTTTTCACATGGTAACATGGGTCATGGCACAACACTCGTGTAGACCAAGCATAGGTTTTGGAGGATTGCAAGAATGCCATTTGAGTGAAGGTTATATAAGGGTTATACAAAGTGAGTCCTTTCTCACAAGAAAGTTTAAGAGGTCTGCAAAACTGGGATTCAAATTCTTGTCACTGCCTTCACCGGTGTTGTAACTTAGACCCCAGCTTAGACTTGCACTTACAGAAGTGGCTAAATACAGCTTTGAGAGCTCATGCTGACAGGGTAGTTCCCCAAAGTCTACTCAGTTGTTGCCTAACCCTGAAAGTTCAACATTCACTGTGCTAGAGAAAAAGAAGGATTGTGACCTCAGCATTGTAGTTTGGTTCTAGAGCTCACTGCAGGAAATAGTGGGATCAACAACAGCTGCCATGGGAGAGATGCTGAAAGTCTTACCTCACAGCACCTTACAGTCCCATGAGCAAGGCGGTGTTGAAAAATATACCAATATCAGTACACCACTCCCTGGTTTAATTTAGCCCATCTGGATGTTTCTTCTGTTCACTCAGACTGTTCCCTGCTCAGTATGAAAGTGTTGGTGGAGGTTGTTGCTTAACACCCAGGTTTTCTCTTTTAGTGTAGAGGGATGTAACTAATCTGGGCTTACAGCTTTTGCAAGGAGAAAGGAGATCTAAGAGGCTAAAGGCATTCCTAGATGCAGTTTATGGATCTAGCCCTTAGCAATTTTTCACTCTGAAGGTTGTATAACCACTCTGTCAGAACCAGGAGGCAATAAGAAGGTCTAAAATCTACTTTTAAGGTTTCCAGTTAATAAATGACAATAGTTTGAAGTCCTCCCTCCCCCAACCTTAAAAACATACAAGTGAATTATAGCATTTGGGTGCTTAAGTGTTTGCAAAGATTCCTGGACTGAAGCAAATAAAACAAAGGATTTAAGCAAAATTACTTTTATTAGTAGTAAAGGGAAATGTGATATCTAAGAACTGTCAGATGAGAAAGTTTGATACAAAATGCTTTTTGTAAGTTAAATCAGTAAGGAACTGCCTGGAAAGAACTGCAAAATGATTTCACAATTTTCAATGCCCTTGGCCATGAAGGAGTGATGAAATCTGATAAAACAGAAAGAACTGAACAAGGGGTAAATAACTCTAACTCTACACATACAGGCAGGGACTACGAATTAACTATTGCTTGAGAAGAAAAAAATAAGGAATTAACATCAGACATCTCTCTGAAAACATCAAGTCAAGCACCCAGTATCAAGTAAAAATGTGAAACATGATATTTGGATGATTAAGAAAGAAACTGTAAACAAAATAGAAAACATATATATATATATATATCACAGTATAAATACACTGTATCGCTATATCACTGTATAAATACATCATACACTCTTATTTTGAATAATTCATGCAGCCCTGGTCATTCTACTTCAGGAGAAAGAAGGGCACGACAGAGAGAGAAGATTGACAGAAGAAAGAAGTAAATTCACAGAATATAGGACAAATTCAGACTACTCATCAGAGTGCACTGCCCTGATTTGGGAAGTATTTGAACTGTACATATCGGTTATAGAGCCCTGAAGATGTCTGGAAGTGAACAGCTGAAGGTTTCTGATCTGCAAGGATCAGTGGAGGCCTTAAAACAAGACTGTGCCCCCACCAAGGCACACAGCCAGGTACACAGGGCTGCGTGGGCTCGTGGCTTGAGTCAGTGCAGCTATTCCTACTTTATGCACAACCAAGTGTCTTCTTGAAAGAGCTGACAGACAGTATCAGGGAAGGATTGTGAGAAGAAGTATAGGCAACATTAGAAATTAATATATAGGCAAAATAACCATGCTGTCCTTCAGTCTCAGGATACATTATAGTAGTTTGGTTTTTTTTCAATCTTTTTCCTGTAACACCTTGTGGCTACTGAGGTAGCTGGTATTAAATCCCTTCCCAAATCATGCATCCAGTTCAGTGTCTCAACCCAGAAGGTAGGTCAAACTGCATTCCCCAGAGGTTATGCCACATTTCCCAGTGGAATATTTTTTTTTATTTTTGGTATCAGAGGGTGGTAAGGTGCCACACAGCTGAATCCTCTCTCAGCACCAAAAGTTAGGCAGCTATGGATAACCTCCATATCTGCTATCATGCCAGAAGCAGTGGCAAAATTATGCAAACTCTGGAGCTTGGCTAAATAAAATTAGTAGAAATATTACCTGTATTTTGATATTGCTTTATGTTGTGCCTCTTATTGCAAAAAGTTGTATGCAATTGAGTTAATGGAGTTCTTTCAAATATGTAAAAATGATATGCAAAAAATATGTATTATGGGGTGATATTATGACACTACTTTGCAATCCCATTTTTTTAATGATAGATGGATTGTTATAAAACTTTGAGCTACATTTAATTGAAGAATTATTTAGGCAGAGAAGATTTTGGTAAATTGACACCATGGCTATAGGATTTAAATCCAGTATTATTTCGATGACGGTGGAGAGAAATTACTGAGGTGGGAATCACTCTTCAAGCACTGCTGAGCATTGAGTTTACTCTCTATACCTCATATGTTCTTAAGTAGCCAAAGTTTTTACACTGACAGGGAAGGTATTGTAGACCTCATTGCTAAAATGGTACCCTGAGATGACAAAAGCTTAATCAACTTAAACAAAGTTCAAATTGAAGAAAATTAAAAGAAAGTGCTTGGCCATTGCTGGCATTTGGAAACTCAATAAAGCACCATTTACCAAAATCTTCAAGCAAATGACGGACAAATCCAACCAGTTAAGGATTTTTGGTAATATTTCAGCTATGACTTTCAGTTGCCTCCTCCTCATTCAAACAAATTATTTTAATCTTATCCAGAGTCAAACAAGCCCATTGTCTCCACGAGACAAATCATTCCACTGCTAGAAGAAACTAAAAATGGGCGTCATATTGATAAGGTGTCACAACAACCAACTTGATATCACTCTTGTATACATTCAAGATGAATGACTAATGAAAAGCTGTGTTACCCTGAAGGAGAAGAAAAATTTACCCAGTTCTGTCCTCTAAAACTTACCAAAAAATATAATGTGCAAGTATTTATAATAGCCTAAACATCAATACTTTGCAGTCAGAAGTACCAAGTGAAAAGTGTCTATATATGCCAAGGTAATAGAATACTTCATTAACAGCAGTAGTCTCTCAACTGTCATACCAGCACATCCGCTAAACTATAACCATGTTCAGAAACAGTTTCACTGGAGACGGAAAGATCTGAGCTTTTCCAGCAAGCTTTCTGATAAACCTTTCCAGGCAAAATGGAAGAGCTTTGAGGAGGATTTGTGGACACATAGTCTGCAGCAAAAAAGTGACTTCCTGTAAGTAGATCCAGTTAAAAATTCTTAAAGTAGTTGGCAAAATGCCTTTTCTCAGGGAGACATAGAAACTGGTTTTGCTCTTTGCAGACTAATCATTAGACATGTCTGATCACAGAAGCAGAGGAGAAGGAAGTGAGGAAGAGATTAGACTGGCCACTTTTCAGCTTTCTTACTCCTGAAGAATTCTTACCTTGGAAATCAGGGTATTTTAAAATGTCTGACAGGCCGAACATGGCAATTTTCCTGTTTCCTTCTAAAAATAACAATTTTCTAAAAAAAAAACCACAACAGAAAAACCAATCCTACATAATTAAAATAATTTCCAATTTTATCAGAAATTTCATGAAAAGTTATAATATGTATTTTTTTCTCCACGATGAGCAAAATCCCCTCTTATTTTTCTGTAATACTGAAATTATTATTTTTAGCATTAAAAAAAACTGTTAAAATACTCTTCTTTCCTGTTTCCATTTCACCATGAATGGTATAATTTCTTTCTGTTCTAGAATGAAAGGACATTTTAAAATGTCCCAGATTGGCTGGAGTGCTATAATTTTGCTGAATATTTCTCAACAAGGCCTATTTGTAAGCAGAGGCAAAGACTCACATATATTCATCTGCAGGAGTATGACTAACAGAATGCTCTCTGCCTCTTGCTACCACGAGGAGTATCAGTAGGAGTAAATCTGTATCATCACAGCTTAAACTTCTTCCCCAGCAGGATCTTTGGAAAAGTTTATTTATCTGCTTCTCCTTCTCCTTTGCTCTTCTATATACATATTTTACGTATAAGAGGGGAGCTAGAAAGAAGATGGGGAAGCAGGGTTATGTTAGCGTGAGGAGCTTCCAGGGCAGGCTTCCAGGGCAGCTTTGCTGGCTCTTCTCTCCCTAGCAGCATCACCATGTCCTGCTTCGCCATCCTCCTGAAATCATCATGCTCTTCAGATGTGGTCTTTCATCCTTGTCATTAGTCATAATCCTCAGTTTGTCAGATGTGTGTTCTGGCCTCTCCCATACACCTCTGTTTACTCTTCCTCCTGTTGCCAGTCTGTTCCTCCCTTCTTCTCCATTCCTTTCCATGCTTCTTTTCTACATTTCCATTTTCTAATCCCAACTACAGTCCTTATGGGCTTTAAAAAAATGCCTCATAGCGTTCACTGTGCCTCCAAACCAATCTCATGATCTTATGGTTATAACTCTTGTTTTGCTTCCCCTTTCTGCTTCCTTTGTCTCCTGCCATTATGCCATTTCTATTCAGGCTGTCATCTCTTCTGGAAAGGGATTTTTCTTGTTCTCTGTTTTGCAAAGCACCTGGCATGTTTTTGATTCTGTCAAACAAATAATAACAACAGATATGAAATTTGCAGTGCAGCAGAATCCTGATATCAGGAAGTAATAGAGGCAAATTATACTATCATTTTCATTGCCATGTATAGACCACTATTTGACAAAAATTGTCATTGACTGGGTAGGTAAACATCAATAAACTCAAAAATTCTCAAACAAACACCTCTAACATGAAGAAAATGTAGTTGTGTTTCACGTTGGATCTCAATGAGCCACAGGGTTATACTTGACAATTTCAGCATTGGAAACAAAGGAAATAAATGAATGAGGTGCAGTTTTTCAGATGGGGACTAGGGTATAAAATCAAGTACCTGGAGAAGATGTAAATAACTGTTTGAAACAAAGAAGCAGGACAAGAGTGGAATGGGTGTGTTAAATTTAACTCTGCTTAATTAAAAAAGCATACACAAAGTAGATAGATTCGAGCATGTAAGCTAATAAAAGTAGGCTCTCCCTTAGCCCAGTGTTATCAGAAGATCTTGGTATGGCTGAAGAATCTTATAAAACATTTTAACTGACTCATCTCAGTCATTATATGATACTTGGAACCTGAAGACAATGTTTATGTTACTTGTGCTTCTTAAAAAACCCAAACAAAACAAACCCAGAGCTGAAAAAAAAAAAGGAAATAATAAGATGTGGATTTTACTAAACATATAGTGACAGACTAGTCATATGAAATCTCTAAACAATATAGCTTTAGCACTAATGGATGTAGGCCAGGACTGAATGTAAATTATTTTACATAGGGCTAGAAATCTCTTAACTAAATTATTTGAAAATTCCTGGGAGAAAAGCAATTTGTTATAGACATTGAGACAAGTCCATGTAACACTAATACTAAAGAAAAATAAACTAGCAGAGGAATGTCCCTCTGCTATACCAACCAATATACTTATAGCTGCTTCCAAAGTAGCATCTGTCATTCCAGCACTTGGATTATATTATTTAACAGTGTGAATCAAAGGGAAAAGACTCATTCAAGAGAAGAGTGATATTAACACATCATTGCATGACATACATCTCTGTCATCAAAGTGGAAAAAAATGGGAGCAAGATGTTTTATGACAAACTGAGAAGAGGATCTGATATTAATAGCCATAATATCTGAGGCTTAACAAACAAAAAGAAGAGCTAGAGAAAGCCATCTGATGGAGGTACAGAATGTTTTCTTCTGTCTCTAGTAAAGTGTCCTAGGGACTAATTTTACATGAAGGGAAGGTATTAACTAAGCTAAACCTCATTCCTATTAGACTTTTTTGCACCTGCCCTTTGAAGCCCTAGTAATGCCTGGAATGCATGAGAAAAGAATTCATCAAAAAGGCACTCTGAGGAGAAATCTTTTCAAAACGGAAGAACTTTTTTACTCTGATAGGTCCTTTTAGTATTTTAAAGACAAGTAAGCCTTTGAATTAGTAAAAATGATTGACATGTGAATTTATTCAAAGCTAAACGTAAATGGTAGTCAAAAATGTCACTTTGATGCAGAGGTATTTAAAACCTCAAGTTATATTTTTATTGGCTCTCTCCTGATATTTTTTGGGTAGCACCAAAATAAAGCTCTCTAGGTCAAGAGATTCATGAAATAGGGTACAGGGCCACCCTGGACTGTGGCACAGCTTTACTCTGGGCTGCCAGTAGTTCTCACTGCCCAAGTACCAGTTTCACCAGAGCAGAGCCCAGGTGCAATAACAGCATGAATGAAAAAAGAATGAAAGATCAACAAATGGGAGATGAGGATCCCTGTGCAACGCATGGTAAATGAATGAGATAATTTCCTTGCATCACCAGGACCCAGCTACTCAATATCATAATGGCTCGTTTCTAGCTGCCCTGCTGTCCCATACCATTCCAGATTTGAATTAGATAGTCTATCTCCCTGAAAGAGATGGAAACCCAAACAGTTTGGAGAAACTGAAGGCCAGTCAAAGACTGTAGATAAAGCCTCTGAAGTGAGGATAGGGCTTCAGTTCTTGGTTGCTCCAACTTTATGGCTGGATTTAGCACTTATTTATCCAGTCTCTGGTACACACCAAGGCCATATCCAAAACCGATAATGACAGAAAAAAAGTTACCACCCACACTGTGACTTCCACATAAAGGAAACCCCATGAAAGCTAGCTCTCCGAGTACCCTGGGTAAGCTATCATGTATCCCAACACTAAATCAGGATGTGTCAGGGATTCACAGCCCCTAACCTTCTCTGAAATTAGATCTCTAAATTCATCCTTTCAACAGGAGGTACATGTAAAGAAGGATCAAAGAGATCACATGCACTTTATCTAATAGTTGAGCAGTGTCGGAATGATATGGCAAAGTGTGGTGCCTGCAGACTAAGATACTAGCTATTCTGGGAAAAGAAGGCCACTCAATGTCTTCCAAGAAAAATCTCCATTTTACTCAGAAAAACAGTCCACTCATTCCCACAGAAGTGTCACAAATAAGATTTTCTGAGGAAGAAGGAGGGGATTTCTGAAAAGGAAAGGTGCATCAGGAAGGGAAGGGATGGTACAGTACAGGAAATAACTTCAGAGGCAATTTTTGACTAGGCTTATCCTAACCAAACTTTTCCCAGGCAAGCAGCTGCAGCTCAAAGTGTCTGGTAACACATGAATACCAATATATGACTCTCTCCTTTTCCACACCAACCCTTTTTAGAGGTTGAAAATATCATGTTGGCCTTCTTGTAATACCTTCCCACAGCACAGTAGTGTAGAATCAATCTTAGTCTTTCTATGCCTTTCTCTCTCAAGAGATATGTAACATTTCCACAAGTTCCAGAAAAGCAGGTCATTCATCAAATCACAGCAAAATGAGTCTTATCCATAAGGATGCCAGACAGGTATTACATGTCGGTCCATCAACATCCTGAACCATGGACAGCCATGATTCAGCTACCAACAAGCATGAGGGGAGTCAGTCTGTTGTCTTGTTTTGGCATTTATGCTAAAAAAGGAGAGAGAGTGAGCCCAGTAACAGCTGGATGTCATCTCTGTGAGATATCTTCCTACTTGCAGCAAACAGCTTCCAATTTACATCATATTCATCTGCTTACTAATGCTCACTGACTTTAGCTAACAAGGACTTCTGTCACCAAAAGGGGCTTTAAATTAAAAATAATAGCAACAACACAATAGAACTTAGGTCTAAGCACCACGAAATATATTGTTTTGCAAAACTATGCTGCAATGGTTCAATAACACATTTGCACATACATAAGTCTTTGCTAAGATATCTGGCTTCTATGTATATATATATATATGTGTGTGTGTATATATACATATTCTGTATGTGTATGTATATATTATATATATATGCATTCTTAATATATATTTTACATATATATGTAATCTTAAATTCAAATAACTTGACAGCATCTGATATTAAAAAAAAGAAAGATAAATTCAACCTTGAACAATCCTATTCAAAATACACAAGTGTAAAAATGGTATTAGCTACTTTAAAGGCTTACTTTATACACATTTCTCTTCCCTTTTCAATAATAATTAAGATACTTTGCTTTACTGAAAGCAGGTTATATTTCTAAGGTATATCTTGCTTTTTCAGCAAATAATTCAGAAGCAGATGACACAGGTCAAGCATTAGTTTTCATATGATTTTCAACAATCCGGCTATATTAATGTAATACAATCCATAAGAAATGTTTATAACAGTACAAAAGAATGTGACGAGACCTTCCCCCCATTCATTGTGAGGAGTGTAAAATCACAAAAGGTAACTCTTTTCTCCTGCTTCCCTGACATAATCCCTTCACCAGGTGTTTTTTTTTCCCTGCCATTCAGCTCCCCCTTAGATTGCACTGCCAACAGAAAGATTTTGACATTATTTTAAATAAACTCCATTAGCTTGTAACACTGGTGTTAACTGTGCATTCCGTGTAAGCCTGACAATTCCCCCCACTGTAAACACACTTCTTTTTCTTGTTTGTTTTGATTCGTTTTGACCAACACTAATGACTTCTGACCACTTAGGAGTGGTCTCTCTGACTCACTGTTGGTTGTAGTAAGACATTGCTTTTGTTGGTGCTGGGTAGTAAATATTCCTTCCTCACGATCATCTTCTGCTTATGCTGTAGGGAAGCTTGGGTGCTGCTAGGTAAGCGTTAATGACTGGTGCCAGCTGGGGAGAAATTGAAGTAGAGCATAGTGCTACAAATAGCTTCCTACCGAGAAAATATCCCTCAAAGGCAGCTCTGCACAAGGTAACAAACATGGACAACTGCAGAGGGAATTTGGTGCTGGGACACTCAAGTAACTACTGCAAGAAAGGTACTGCCTGGGAGTCATCCTGCTGTTAGGAAAGCAGTTTCATGGGATAGGAGGCAGCTTGTGGCTGAGACTTTCAACAAAGAGCACACAGCCTAATTGGGATGCTTTTGCCAGCAAGTAAAAGGTATAAAAGAGGATTTGCCTCTTGCACAAATTTAGGTAATGTAGGCATTGAGACAATTATTTCTCTTGAAAAAGCACTACAAAGAAATGCCTGAAAGCTATTTTTTATTCTCCTTCCCTGCCTCCATTCCTGCTATTGGCAGTGGATGAACTGAAGTGTAGGGAACCTCTGTAGTAAAGAGCAGCTTTTCCCTCCACAACTGCAATGAATCATTTCTCCACAGCACTAAGTGGTTAAGGCCCAGTAATATTAAAGGATAATCCTCATTAGGAATACCTCTCAGTGCCTTGCTGGCCCAATTTCTTCAGGTAGAGATATTGGCTTGGATTTTAATCTAACCCTGTCTTTTTCTCCAGCAGCCTATGAGGGTACAAATATTGTCTAGTAGCAAAGGAGATGCTGCTATTTTGTATAGATTAATATAATGGATGATTTATTGGCTCCTCCAGTAAACAAATCAGGAGAGAGACCTGAAATGAAATGGCCTGAGGGCAAGAGCTCTGCAACTCTTTCACTTTCTGAACAAAATCCTAATCACTCAATCTCTTAAAAAATGCCATTTTTGAGTGGTCTACAGGAGCTATCTGGGTGATTTTACTAAGTTTCTTCCAGGCAAATCAGATTTCTCATGCAATGTACTATGCGAAACATCAGGGGAATAACGCACTTAATTTATGACTATGACTGAAAAGAACATGCTGGAGAGAACAAATCTGAGATTCCTGCACCTTCTTTCTGTTAAGCTACACGTGTGTTCTTGGCTGTTTGTCCCTGAGAAAAGGAAAAACATTTTACAGCAGACATGTCGAAATGGACACACAGCCCTTCAGGAAGCCAGTGGAAGTTGGCATAGTAACACAGGCTGAACAACATTCAAGAAATTGCCTGAGTAATGTTTCTACAGACATGAAATGAGAGGGATCAATGTGGATACATTCTATCTATCTATCTATCTATCTATCTATCTATCTATCTATCTATCTATCTATCTATCATTAAGTCTAGACTCTTGTAAGCCAGGTTTGAATGTTTCAGTAAAAATAATGGATTATTTTTCTTCTCAGTGAGACAGTATCTTTGGATCAGGAAGTTTGTTCCTTAATGTAAATTCATGGTTTTCTTCATAATTCTAAGAAAGTAATCATAGAATCACAGAATGGGTCAGGTTGGAAGGGACCACACTGGGTCATCTGGTCCAACCTCACTGCTCAAGAAGGGTCGTCCTAGAGCACACAGAACAGAATTGCATCCAGATGGTTCTTGAATATCTGCAGTGAGAGAGAGACTCTACATCTCTGGGCAATGTAATACAAGATAATTTTTATTGCACTTGCTTGATCCTACAGACTCTCATCATTCCTTCTTTGTTCTGGCACAAAAGTGGAAGGCTTTAGTTATGGGCTTGGGGCTATAATGTCTCCAGTTTATAAATGACAAACTCAGAGTCATGGAACTCTAATACTAGTAGCACACATAAGTCTTTGGGCACAGCTATTGGTCATAGCACTGTGTGTTTTCCAGTGTCAGCCATGTTATGATTCATCAGAGGACCTCTAAGTTGTAGGTTTTTATTATTAATTATTATTAGCAGCACAGCTCAACAATTGGTTATTTGGTTCAATTAAATGCAGAAGCCTTGGTCTATGGATGAATAGATTTTCTATTCCCGATTTAGCTCTTCTGGCACCAGGCATTATGTCTTGTTTTGTCCAAGATTCATTTGGCTGGCTACACAAGTTTTGCCTGGCTGTATCACATCTTTTTTCAGAGTCTAGCAAGACATCAGTTATTTTTTAACTTGTGGTTCTTTTTTGGTCACTTTAATTAGACATTAATTTCACCCAATTTGTATGGTATAAGTGCTAAAATCTGTTATCATTATACAGGACTTAAGAGAGCTACTCTAAAATCATCTGAGAGTAAATACCATCACAGTTCATGTCCTATTTTCAGGCTTTTATTGTAAAAATCTCCTTTCATGTCTCGATTTCAAGTCTGCTTGAATGAGTTGTGTATTACCAGTTGCTTTCCCATCTGTCTCAATTTAGTCCCTTTGACAAATTCCAATCTGGCCTGAGGAAAAATCAGAGTACTGAAACCACTCTACACTACATTATTAGGTATATTATATTAACAGTGTCTCTTTACTTAAAAAATCTTCACACTCCTTAACTCCTCTGCCAGGAATGCCTTGTGGAACCCTACAAGTTAGATACTGTGAATGACTTCATAGCTTTTTTTCCATTCCCTCCCATCTTCTGACTTCTCACCATGTACCAAAGCGAGGGTTTTCATCCATAATTTCTAACCTTTCATAATCTTGTTGGATGTAGCCTACAGGGTGTACACATCACTCCTTTCACTTTCAAATTGCCTAACCCTTGCCCACCCTGAAAGTGCTCTGAGAATTTCATGGATATTATAGACATGCAAATTTTATCAATTTTGTTTTCTCCCAACAGATTTGGCTCTAAATGCATGTGTCAATTATTGTAACTTAAAAGTCTCAAAAAAACAAATCCAGAGGAAAAACTCTCACAAAATTAGCTTGCATTCTGCCACAACTCTTTCATCAGGATATTGCAGTTTGTATGTCTGTGGTTTAATCCTTTATATTTTTCAAATCCCTGTATGGAATGTGTTACAAATATGGGGAGCCCTGTTTTATTTTGGGTTTCACAGTCCATTTGTTCAATGAGGTTTTCCTTCTTTCTTCCCCTAAACCATTGTACTCCCTCCCCAATCCATTTTTGCAGGAACTTTATTGCAGAACTGCCTATTTCCTAGTAAATAGATGGCTGCACTAGTCAAACAGTAAAGATCTCTGTTTAAAAGTAATTGCTGGCTACATTTGAAACCCTTAAGGGATTACAAGAAAAAACATAGGCTGCAGCCCAGGATTTCTTGTTTTACTAGAAACTTGTTTTTGGCTAAGACTTTTGAATCATCTCGGAAATCTCAAATCTACCAAATGTTGGTCCACTACAAGTTAGGGGGGAAAAAATTCACCTGTTTCCATATATCAGTTAATTGATCAGAAGTACAATCCTAGCAGGTTCTGAAGATGGAGAAAACCTGTTGTGATAGGTGCTCAGCAAATCATAGCACAAACTGTCTGAATACCCCTGCAGCACCTGCTGCCAGAATGGCTCTTGGGCAAGAATTTGTATTAGACTTTCCTAAAACAGCACTTGTCATTCTGTAGAGATTTGTTCTCTTCCGTGGGGACCTCAAATGTCACTTGTTTAAAATAAAACAAATAAGAGAAACAGCCCAACCAACAAACAAAATCCACCACAGATCAAACGCATATCATGAGCACATCAGTTTTAAACCACATGCAGGGAAGCAATGAATTAAGGATGTTTCAGCTCTAACATGTCACAAACATAGCTTTAAAAGGTGAAATGACCATTTTTTGGCTGAGTTGCCCTTCAATCCTTTCACACAGCCAGTGAACTGCTTCGTGTCATTACTGGGCAACAGAATGTTGGCTGAACCTGCCCTTGTGGCAGGGTGTTTCTATATCACCTGGCATTATGGCTGCAGTGACATGATCACCCTCCCAGCAGTAACCCAAAAGTCATGGAATTTAAATCACTCTCAAAATTGCTATATATGAATTACTTAGAAAGTTAAGGACAAATTATTATTTTTTTATTTCAACTACTAACAAATAAATGTAAAAAAATACCAACAACAAAACAAAAATAAACCCCGTTCATCCCCCACATTAAAGCAATAGATTTGTAACATTCAAAACAGTGGAAACTATTCATTGTATATTACTATTAGTGGAAAAAAGCAAATTTAATTTAAAATCACTTTTTCAAACTCCCTCAGTGGCTGCCAGATAATTCAAGCTTAAACAAATATAAAAAACCTCATTTTAAATTGAAAATAATACAGACAGAGCTCAATTATTTAGATATTAAGGGCAACATTCAATTTGAGATACATTTAAGCATCTTTGCCTCCTGGAGATTTTACATGACAAGGCTTTAGATAAACATGGTTTTGCAAACAGCAACTATCATATCTGATCACATAACCTCTGGACTAAAGCAGTATGTCAGCAAATATTTCTGATTATTTAAAATATTAAATAACTGTAATTTACTAGGTGGGTCTTCCTCAGAACAATCACAAAAATTTTCAAGAATTGATATCCACATACAAAAAGCATTTAGATGGCCTGTTACAAGTCTCTGAATAATAATAATAATAATAAAAAAATCACCTCTCTCTGTAATAAAGCCCAGTTTAAATACATTCTGGGAAATACCAGTGGTGGAGGAGCTGCCTTTCTATGACACTCGGCTGACAAGGAAAACTGTAGCAGCCAAGGACAGATAGGGTAGGAATCACTTTACCTAACTTTAGCTATATAGATATTAGATGCCTAATTTTAGCTAATCATCTGGCTTCCCTCTACCTTCCCTCTAATGGAGATAAGCATTCCCAGAGGGAGATTCATCCTGCTTTTTTTTACGCATCTCTCTTCTAGATGCTTGCAGATGAATAAAGTCAAGAAATATGAGTCTCACTGACAGCCTCATAATCTGTCATTAGCAATGCACAATGTCCAAATTCTTTGAAATAAAGCCAGTTCCTTCCATGAGCATCAACTTTCTCTGGTACTTTTTTTCTTACCCTGGACTGTGTTTTCTGAAACCTGGGGAACTGCAACTGATGTCGATATTTTGCTGCTCTACCAGTTACAAATCCATTTACACGCATGTGCTCTAAATTGCAGTAATGATCTGAACATGTAGATAAGTTATCTGATTGATTGCGGTTGATCGCGATTGTGCTTTCTGGGTCTACTTTACCACTTTCAAATGTGTAAAAATCTGTGGCAACATTAAGGCAGTCAAGGTATATAGATGAATGCTAAAATATATTTACTATTCAAAGAAGATGGCTTAAATCAAACCAGGAAAATTAAGGAAGAAATACCATTAGGGCCCTCACTTGTACATGCGTGAGCCCAAATCACCACACATGCTTTGAGGCCTCTGTGCTTCAGAATATTGAACAAGTCCTAAAGGTGAAGCCTGGCCTCAATTCTTTTGCATTTAGGGTTTGTAGATTCTCAGCAATACCAGCATTGCTGCATCGCACCTTTGATGACCAAGCCCTTAGAAACAGTAGCCAAGATTTATAAGGAAGCAGGTGTCTGAACTTAAAGACTCCTGAATTCCTAGCTGGGTGCCTAAAGCAGCAACAAGACTGTCAAGCACCCTGCCCAGCTGCCCACAGATGCTCACCACAGTAGTGAGGCACTTAGCATTTGTTATAACACAAAATGGATGTTTATTAATTGTGTATTTTTTAATTGTTTTCTAATGGCTACTTGAAGTGCCTTGGCCGAGTGTTTGGGTGCACTAATTCCAATATTGGGCATGCAGTCTACTCTGCGTCTGACTCCTACAGATTTTTTAGAAAATTATTTTAATAGTTAAAAAAACAGCTTGAGCTGCATACGTGAAAATAACTCCATTACGACTGAATGACAATCTAATACGAAATAAGAATAGTCACCATTTTTTCTTACTCTGCCCAAATCCAGGCAATAAATTAGGCTTCTCAGCATGACTGTAAAGTGCTGTGAATTGTATAAACAATCATATATGGACACTGAAAAATAACCCTTATGCACATTGCATTATAGTTCCAAAAATATATTTACAGTCTATTACAAAGATTACAAATGGAAGTGTCTATGTATCGGGATTATGCTAGTTAAAAGCTTTTTACAGATTTTCTTCAACAAAGGTGGGTGGGGACAAAAAATTAGTATAACCAAACTGATTTTTCTAGTGAAACAAATAAATAAAATGACAAATATAACACTGTACAGTGATCTAAAAAGGGGGAGAAAAAAGGAGGTGGGGGGGAAAGGATGCATTTAAGTTTTTGATAACTATCTTTGGTCCTAAATGTGGGAAAACACATTATGTAGCACTGAATATACATGTTTGTTTGTGATGCTCTGCAAGTAAAATAGAAAAATATAGTGCATTTTCAATGTATTCAGAGCTCACTACACATAAATGTGTGTACAAAACAAGACAGTATAAATAAAATTTACAAGTTTTACAAAGTAACATTTACAAGGTTTTTCTTTTGTTTTTTATTTTTTTTGTGTGGATGCCCACATTATCAAACCAGACCAATTTATGACTGATCCCTGGGATCTTTCTCTATCAAAATCAATAGAAGCAGCCCAATTCTCTTTGGAAGTACAGCATTTCATTGCTGGGGTAGTTCACAATTTTCAGATTTTTTTTTAAAGCATTTCTCTCTGGTTCATGTACATTCTTGCAATATCTGTAAAGACTCTGTTCATTATTGCTTATGATAATTAAATATTTTAATCAAACAAAATTTATATATAAGTAAATGATGTAAAAAGATATTCCATTGAGCAACTACCTTTGCGTCTCTGTTCCTGATGAATGACTGTCGTGTCTGTGTGACCATGCGCACGCATGTTCATTCAGAGCAGCAAAAGCTTGTAAAAAAAATTGAAAATTCTGAACTGCCCCTTGTCTCATGCTCTACAGTTCTCATATAAAAGCTATGTCCTCATTCTGACAGCTGGACTGCATACGGCTTAAACTCATAGAAAATATACACCAGCTATTTCTCTTAGATTTGCTAATGCAGAGTACTGAAAAAAAATGTGATGTGCTCAGATTAAATGGTTTAGGTAACACTGGAGAACTGCACCCATACTCTGAGACACTCCTACAATCACTTGTCCATTCAATGCTGTGTCTCAGCAGGTTTACAGTTGTAGATCTACATCTTAGAATATATCTCAGTTTAACTCTAGTCCATTAAAATTGTCTTGCAAACAATTTGCTAAAAGTGCCTAGAACTACTTAGGGGTCATTATTGCTTTTCTTTTTCTTACTTTTTTTTCCCTTTTATTTTCTTTTAAAAGATAGCATATGTATAACCTTAAAAAATTCTTTAAAAAATATCAGAGCTCTTGGCAACTTGCATTTTCCTGACTCCCTGCCAATTAGCTAGCCATGTCAATACGGTGTTGACTTAACAAAAGGAAATGGCACAAAGGGATACCAAAGTTCAGATAGATATACATTGCTTGGTCATGCTTCTTAAATCTCTAGGAACTCAAATTCAGAGGTACCCAGTGTAGTAATGTGTCATTGAATTAGCACTAAAAAGGTCCAAAGATATAAACATCATACTAAAAGAAAGTCTTTATGAAGAATAAACACAAATGATTAAAAAAAGATTCAGAAATCACAGATTTAAGGAAAATATTTTGTTGAATTCAACAATAATATCATGATTTTATCTGACAAATATATTCTTTTTTAAATTTTTATGTACATTTAAAAAGTCTATTAGATAAAAAGGAGGTTAGAGAGCTCAAGGTGTTTGTATGTTTATTCAGGTAGTACTTTGTTTATTGTCACTGCTGTTTTCCTTGCCACCACTGGTGGATCCTAATTCCCTTTTCATAAATTCTGGTGGCACTTAGGAGTTCAAGTCTGTAGGTGCTTCTTGTAGCTCTTCTATTCACTGCAGGAAGGACCCAGGAAATCAAGTGTCTTCTAGCAGCACTTCAAATATACTGAAGGCCAGTGCTGTTCTCTCAGTCTGTCACCTCCCTCATAAGGGAGAAATGTCTATCACACTTGGATGCCAGTGCCGTGTAAATGTAGCATTTGTGCTCTCATAGTCTGAATGCTGCTCATGATTTTCTTTTGATGACCAACCAACGTGATCCCTAAACTCATCACATCCCTGGGGAAGATAAATGCGTACATTGTTAATTTTTCAACTTAGACTGCTATTGTATGGTATTCAACTGTGAGTCAAAGCTATGCAGTGGTTTGGACTACGAGGTTCTGAACTACATGGAAGCTACACTGTAAACTCAGCTCAGTACTGAGGAGTTTATACAGGAACTGTTCAACCTCTCAGCCACGAGTGCAATTACAGGACAGGTGTCATGCAATTGCACTGTGTGGGTCTCCACATCTGAGAAGGAGGTCAGTATGTTTTACATAATCTTATCTGATTACCTTACGCTGTGTCTGTTAAGGACACCCAAAGACAAAGACACTTCTCTTGTAAAATACTTTGGGTGGTTTTCAGGACAAAGTTATGTATAAATACAAGATTTTGGGGATCATACTCTGTTTCCTAAGGAGATGCCTAGATGCTCTTGCATATTGACACATACCCATCATGCAAATGAATGAGGAGCAGAAGTTTGAATTCCGCCCCTACTATGCTAGAAGCTTGTGGACTCTGACAACAGTTCCCAAGCTATAGGCTGAGACCCCTGGTGACACCAGGCAGATAAGAATAGGGTTGAACTCTTGAGAATATTGGGTTAGAGACTTTTTTAGAAACCCACTGCTCTCTAAGAGGAATTACATGTGTTTGGCAACCACCAGGACAAAAAAGTTTTTTGCAGGGTGCCAAGAAGACCTGTTTTAAGATGACAGTACTGATACAGGCCATGTTTGCCTTCAGAAAATTGTTTTGCTTCTACGGACTTATCCTGATGCAAAGTCCTGTCTTGCAGGACACAGACAGCCCCCAGTCAATTAGAAGAAAATTCCACATCTTCCCAGAGCACATTGGGAAAAAGGTACCAATTAGGTGGTGGAGGCAAAGTGGTTATTTTCCTATACATTCATACTTTGGAAGGGGCCACATTGTCCCTCATTCTAGTCCCTTTGTGTTATTTCAATTGGTCTGAAAGGCAGGGAAAAATGTGATGCCACACAGAGGCAGCAGGGTATTTGCCCTTTCATGAGATGCTCTAATACAACATCATCAGCTGCTAAAATGGCTGATTTGACCCCCAAGTACAATATTTGTACTCAGGGTAAAGCTTTGGAGTTGAACATTGTGTATTGTTGTACCTAGAAATTCCCTAATTGCAAGTTAAACATGCCCAGTACTAACTTACTCAATAGTCATCCTGGCAACTGATTCAAGAGAGTTGTAGCCTGCTGCTGTGAAATTATCCTTATATCTTTCCATCTTAATAGCTTGTAACCATTCGCCTACGGAGCAGAAAGTGGTAAAATCGGGAGTGTTCTGGTCCAGAAGAGGGCTAATTGGTCTATGGAGAAGGAAAAAGGAAAGTAAGTTGTTTCCAAAGAGAGTAAAACATCAGGGAGTATTTAGCAAGGTGAGAGTCAAATAAGTTTTGGGTATTAAAAATGTCGAGAGTAGAAAGTATATCGGCCTTTATACACAGTTTAGATTATTCTGTGAATAGCTCTTGACTGCTCTGTAGCTCACAATATGTACTGCCTAAGCTTATTCACATAAAAGATGAAAGGTCAAAGTGAGCAGAATCAGCCTAATGGACTACTGTTACCAACAGAAAATCAACCTTATTACCTAGCATGTCAGCAGCTGTCTCTATGTTGCTGAGTAAAATAAAGATGCTATTCTTTTACGCATCTTAGAAAATATAGTAGCAGCTACTCCCATTTTTCAATTGGATGGGACAAAACAAAGACAAGGGAAGAGCAGAGACACAAAGTCTTAAGGTCACATAGCAAATCAGTCAGTAGAAAAATCAGGAGCAGAACACAGGCCAGCTGATTCCCCAGTACAGTGGTCTAGCTAGCAGATCAAAAGATTACCATGATAAACAATTCACCTGAAATTTATGAAGAAGCCGTTAAAAACTACATCATGAAATACAATGAGATGCAATCACTGAAAGGAGTTAAAGCCAGAAAATGAAAGAGAAAAATCTAGAGTGTAGCATGTCAAGGTACACTGGCCAAGCATGAGTATTGTTAATTACTATTTCTACTGTAGCAGTTCCTAGGGCAAGGGATGCATCATATAAACATACAGTAGGCAATGATCCTTGCCCTCCAGACTTTATAATTTTAAGAAACAAGGAGAACACAGACTAGTGGTGAGAGTGCAGAAAGATGAGCAGGCAATAGTTTACTGAGAAATGTGTTAGTTCTGCGGTATTTATTTTGGTTTGTTATTTTTTTTCTAAGAAAGTCCTATTTGGCTTTGTTTAGCATGATAAAAAAGAAGGGCAAATGAGGGAAGAGAAGAACAGGGAACAGAAAGAAGGAAGAACTGAAAGACAGGTGAAATAAATAAGTGTGAACTGGAACCAGCCACCAAGCGGAACATCCAGAGCCCAGCCATGTGCACCGTCATAAGAACGCATACTAAAGCTTTTCTTACCTGCTACAGGTTCCCAGGGGGGTTTTCAAGCTGTTTGGATTTCTAATCATTTTGTCCAGAATGCCAACTATCTGCTCAAACTTTGGCCTTTCACCGCGTTCCTTCTGCCAACAATCCAGCATCAGCTGGTGCAGTCCTGCTGGGCAATCCATGGGTGCTGGCAAACGATAGCCTTCTTCGATTGCTTTTATAACCTAGTAGCCAAAATAGTTAATCATTTTTCATCAACAGTAATTTAAAGAATATGTATTGCTACCCAGTTCAAATATATAAGAAAAAATAAAATAAAATAAAATAAAATAAAATAAAATAAAATAAAATAAAATAAAATAAAATAAAATAATCAATCAACTAAAATTTGCCACTGGTGTTCCAAAAATGTGAGTCTGTTGTTTTGGCACTAGCCTTCAGGTTTTCAAATAATTTCCCCAGCTTTATCTTTGCGCTTATTTAGCATATGGTTCTGTATGTGCAGGACATAGCTATATTACCTAGACAAGTGAGTAGTAGGGAACAACAATTAAATTCACTGAGGGAGCAGCAGATAGATTGATAAATTGAGTTATTTCAGAGAGCATTATTACTAGCCCCAAGGTTTTTATGAAAGAGTGTGTGGTAGAAGCAACTGACTTTTAAATGGATGGATATCTGTGCATGCACATATAAAATACAAGAAGCCTGAAGGTATTATAAAAGGATCCAAGAAAAATGTTTAGCAGATAGAAATTGCTAAGGAAAAAAGTTGTATTCTATGTCTAGCCATGTTACATGAATGATAAAGCAGCAGAACTGTGTGAGAGAGAAAGACCTGGGTAAATGCTATTTCAATATATCACAGAAAGTTAGATTTAATAAGAGATGCTGCTAGATGATGATATGATCAAAGGACAGCATAAATGTCTGAACCAAGAATTACACCCACCCATTGACTTCCTTAGCCAAGTCCATTTGGATTTAAGTAAAAATAAAAATGGATAAAGTAAAATCACAGCAAACTGCTGTAAACCTTGAGGGCAGAATAAAAAAGCACATCAGGAAGCAAGGCAGATAAGAAAAGCTAGTGAAAAAGGGCTAAAACACTGTTCATGGGGGATTTCAAGTATACTGACATTGACTGACACAGCAGCATTAGAATTGCTAAGGAAGGGTGCTTATTCCTGAAGGGGAGTGCATAGGACTGTCTTCTCCCTCATTTTGTATAGAAAACAAGATCAGAAGCTTGTATTTCTGGGATGTTGATCTGGTATGATAAACAAAGTTGGTGAATATCCAGGTTTTAGTAAAAATAATACTCTCAGAAAGAAAATATTCTGTAGGTTGTGTGAGAAAATGCAGTAGTAGTGGACTGCAAAGTAGACAGAACTGCAGACAATACAGAGTGACCTTCAAAAAGCTGGCTGAAATCCAGCCAGGTTTTGCATCAAAACCTTTTGCATAAAAGAAATTTTGTGAAAAGAGAAGGTATAGCCCAGTGGTAAGGCACTGACTGCAGTTTTGTGTCACAGAATGTCCTTTTGACCTCAGGGAAGTTGCCTCATCTCCCTAGGCCTCAGCTTTCTCTCTGAACATTTAGAATGACAGTACTGTCCCACAGCTCAAAAATGACTGAGAAATATTCAATTCCTGCAGAAACATTCACACCTTGAAGACTGAGTGCAGTGACCTTTTACAAACGTTGAAGTTGTCTGTCAGGGAGGGTGTGGAGGGAGGTTTTCTGCAGAAGAACAGGGAAATTGGAAGAACAGAGCTATATAGTGAAGAAAACATTAAAAGTAAAATGTAAGATCCTTTAGAGGTATATTAAGAGGAAAAAGAAAAGAACAGCTCCTTATGCTTAGAAGCAGTAGTGGAATGAAAGTGAAAAATAATCTACAGTGTGTACAAGACAATCGCTGCGCTGTGAAAAGTAATGGAGGAATTTCTGACCCTCTAAATAGCAAAAGGTATTAAACACTTTGAGCATGCTATGTATGATTTACTACAAATGAAGTAGTTGCTTAAGAGGTCAGAAGACAGAGATCACCAATGAGAAATTAAAATGTAGGTGCCAGCAACAACAGTGCAACCACTAAAATATCTAATACCCTTAAAACTGGCAAACTATCTACATAAGACTCTATCCAAGAATGTAAGGGAGAGTGAAAACCTGAATGAAGTGATCAGAACACAAGTTTTCCCCATTCACTATGAACTGCAGATAAATCTGAAGAGAACTGGGAATCAAGATGATGATGATGGTGTTTTTGAAAGGTGCTACTTCACAATCAGCTTCTCTGATGTGTATTCTGAGCAAGAAGGGTGAAACTGGGAAATATGAAATAATGAGTCAGCTAGGGATGGATGGAATTGCTGTGAATATCCAAAACACTGAAAAAATATTTTAAAATACTGATAAGTAAAGTACAATGAGTGTCCACTCTGCTAAGAAAGGAGGAGGTGTGGTTCAAAACATCAGTACTCAAAGAAAATTAAATAGATGCAGGATTTTTTTTTAAATAAGCAAAGCTACAAAGAGAAAACAGCTGGAGTTCTCACTTATATAATCGATTTATATTATTTACACTTTCTACAATTTGTTTTTGACATTCTGCTTTTGCTGCAAAAAGAGTAAAAGGGGATACTGTTAAGACTATGCTTTTACCATAAGCAGGCTGAGGATGCAAAACAGGATAGAAGAGGACTGGGTCTGGTTACTTTATATACTAAATGCCAACAAGGAAGTATTAAAAAGGGTAACTGGACAATGTGATGTTGTAACTGATTATGGTCATACAATAATAACACAAATTAATTATTATAATAATGGTAAGAAATCCAGAAGTATAGCCTTGCCATTCTCTGATCTGCACTGAGGTTAGAAACAAAATGGGAGCAAGAACATCAGCAGTCTAATAGGGGAATGGGGGTTTGAGGGCTACTGTTACTAGCAAGGGTTAAACTGAGGCGAGCCCACTGCTCAGGGAAGTTGGGACCTCTGTCTATAATCTGTGCTCAGCCTGCTGTGCCTCTGCAAGGAGTTTGTAGGATGAGTGTTCTTTTGGTGCACCCTAGCCCCAGGTCATTGCAAAAAGGAGGGTTTTGCTTGAAAAGAGTTCACAATGCAAATCTGTATCTTCCATCAGTTTAAATCAATGACTTAAGGAGGAAGGGGAGGATTAAAGAAATGCTATCTAAAGATCCAAAGTCAGAGAGGCCTATTATTTAGGAGATCTGGTCTGCTCTATGACTGCACCCAAATCCACTTTTAGGCAAAATGATACACTTAAAAATATAAAAACTGAGTGCAAAATTAGAAGAACACATTTAGAATTTTTCATTACCGTTATACTTCAACTGGTGACTTTGAAGGAGAATAAATAACAAATCATTAGGTGATTCTAAATATATGCATCACAGATTATCTAGGGATTGGTAAGATGTGTATACAGTATGGAAGAACATGCCTGAAGATCACAACATACAAAAATATTTGGAATTATTTTACCAAGCAATTGATGCATCTTTTAACTATGTGCTATTGAAGAGTATCATGAAAGATGCTAAAAAGGGATAAAACTCCAAGAAGCAGCAATTAGTTGTTTTTTGAAAGCTGTTTTTTTCATGTGTTTTACATGCAGTTTTCAACAGAGGAATACTTTTCAAAATCTAATAAGAAGCACAAAGATATCAAATCTTCTCCTCTATTTAAAAGTTTTTCCTTATTGTTCCCTGAAAGATAGGTAAGGTTTGCGTTTGAGGCATCTTATATTCCTGTCAGACTTCTTTTATGTTTGAATCTAGTACAGAAGGAAGGTGTCAAAAGAAATGAAACTCTACTGGGTGTCTGGGGAATGTAAATATTTCTCTTTCTCTGCCCCAAGGACTTGTTTGCCCATATTTTGACAGTCCATGAAATCTTTGACACTGAGACCTGTCAAATATTAACAACTTTGCACTGTGCCAAACTGACTCATCATCTACACTTTTATCTTTTTTTCCAACTTTGATGTTGATCATTCAATCAAAAATTAAAATAACAATTAAAAAAACCACTCAAGCTCCAACCTGAAGAACTTTAAATGAGACTCTTTCTGACATCTATCACACCTGTATGGTTTTTTCCTGTGTAATTTCTGTATTAATAGATACTCCTGTCAGAAGCCAAGATTAACACACATCTGCTCTATTACTGCTGACCTGTTGCTCTGGATCATATTTTATGCAAACAAGGGTACTTTTAAATCAGCATAATTAACTTGAAAAAGCCAAAGTAGGTCATTAACTGCCACTCAGACTTTTAACAACTTTTTTCAAATGATTAATCATTGCTCTAAGGTCAAAAACATCAGAATTATTTTTTTATTGGAAAAAAAATTAATTCTTTCCATGCTTAAGCATAGTAAAGACCCCATATTACTATTTTGATGTTCCAGTTTTAATTGATACTTGAGACAGAAACCTACAATATCCACGTGGTAAAAAAAAAATTATTTTGATTTTGGTAAAAAGTGAAAGATCTCTAACTTTTTCATTTTGTGACAACCACACAGTACTTTGATAAGTCTTATTTCTAAACCAACGTTTTATGCATTTATAGTGAAATACATATGTATGTGTTTGCAAGATGTAATTTTGGTTTTACTAACACATACACACACTCATGAACAGACAAACCTACATCTTGGTTTGACATGTCCCAGTAAGGCCGCTCTCCATAAGACATTACTTCCCACATAACTATTCCATAACTCCACACATCACTGGCTGATGTGAATTTGCGGTACTGAATGGCCTCTGGAGCTGTCCATCTCACTGGGATTTTTCCACCCTATGAAAAAAAGAAAAGAAAAAAAAAAAAAGAAGGAGAAATTTCTCTTAATTTCTCTTTGTCACCCACGGAATTTTCAGGTCATCTCCCACAGAATGCATTTACCATTATTTCCATCAACATCAAGAGCAGCACTTACATGATCTGCTACAGCAGACCGATTGCAGAATTTTCAAAGGTGCCTAAGGAAACTTAGTATCTTAAAACACTCAGAACATAGACACTTAGCAACTTGTATAAGCTACCTTGGATGAGTTTCTCTGAAGTGTTTATTCCCTCCACTGATTTTAAAGGGCTGCTTAGATGTCTGATTTACACTAGCCATTTAACTCCTGGCTAGCTGAAGCTAGGTGAGGAGAATCCCAACCTGTGCATATAAATGCCATTGACTTGTCATATGGCTCCTCCAAAATCTTGGTCTGACATTTTTAAACCAGGATCCCACTCAGAGCCCAACAGCAGGAGTGACAGCCGTGAGCACCGGTGTGGTTTCCTGGATCCCTGTGCCTGTCGGAGCAGATTCCAGGGGCCCCTCCTTCCCTCAGCATGGGAAAATAGGTACAGGGAGGCCTCATGGGTGGGAAAGTAGAGCTGGCTGAACAAAAGAATAAAGAGCATAGTGTGCCTGATGAATGCATATTTTAAAAAAGCGTCCCACCCAAAAGCAAGGGAAAATACAGGAGTTGAGCTTTGTCACAGACTAGCCTCCAGCTAGTCTCTCCCTTTGGTGAGACAAAATCTAGCCTGAAAAATAGTAACAGCCTACAAATATCTTAATTGACTCATAGTAAATTAGATGTCTAAAATTTTTGTGGGTAAAACGTCCTTATTTTTTCAATCAGAAAATCATGAAAAATGGAATAAAGAAGATACCGTAGAAAATGTTTAGAACTTTGTTAAATAAAAAATTATGTTCTTATGAAAAATTATCTCCTAATTAGAGATGTCTGCAGAGACTCTTCCTTTTGACTGGTTAAAACCCCCCACCAATTAATGTATTTGTCTTATCTATACTCCCCAGAAGATACACTTCTTCTAAATAACTTTATCTCAAAACTATTAAGATCCATTGATTTATCTTACGGTTGTAGTGTAGACAGCCTCTGGATCATCTTCTATAACTCTGGAAAGGCCAAAGTCTGATACTTTACAAACAAGGTTGCTGTTGACAAGAATATTGCGTGCTGCAAGATCCCTGTGTACATATCCCATATCGGCCAAATATCTCATTCCAGCAGCAATTCCTCGCAACATTCCCACTAGCTGAATGACAGTAAATTGCCCATCATGTTTCTGGAGGGAAGAAAGGAGCAGCAATTCTTGTTAGTATAGCTGAGAAGATAAATAAGGATTAGTTTTATGACTTCAGCTTTCCAGTTATTTACTCCTCCTCTGGCAAAGAAATTCACCTCAAACACACTTTCTTCAGAGATAAAGCAGTGCATCCAGTTAAGAAATGTGTGTGAGTAATTAATGTACTGGTAGTAACAAAACTTGCCAACCACTGTATATTTCTCACTAACTCATGGCAAGTCACTTCCAGGAGAGATTGTCTAATGAAGATTTCCTAATGTTCTTATAGTTTGCTCTTCATCTCTCAGAATAATTATTTGTATCAAGAAAATAAGAACTATCTCCTTTTTGTAACCCTAGTTACTGATAATTTTCATTCACAGTTTGGAGTTTATTAAAAAAAAAAAGTCTTCTCTATAGAGTGTTTACATATCATTTCACCCTGACATGCATACCTGGTAAGGAGTCAAAACTGGCTAGTTCAAAACACACTTAAACAACACTAAATTGTTTTGAATTCACATTTTTTTTCCTTGTTCATCTCTTAAATAGAATTGCAATTCAAGTAGGGATTCTTTTATGCTGATTTCCACCATGCTGACAGAGCAAAATTCTGCTCCCAAATAGGCGACGATTTGACTTCAGGTATCAGGTGGCTGTAACAAAACGCACCATGTCTATGCCAGACTAAATCACATAAATTCCAGAATGATCCTGTCTGATCTTCTAATTTCTGATCTTTTTTTGCTGAAACAATGTAGAGAACCAGCTGGTATTGGTCAAAAACTCCATTTCAACCTGAAAACCATTTTAATTATACTTAATTAAATAGAATAAATATAATATAAATATAATTAATATTTTAATTATATTTAATTATATATGCATATATGCACAGGCATAAGAAATATTTTTAAAGTGTCAATATACAATATATGTGACTTTAAATATGTTTATTTAAGTTTTCATTTTGGTACTCACCCTAAGAAATGCATCTAAGGCCCCATTCTCCATGTATTCTATTACAATCATGACTGGTTTCCCTGAAAGAAAAGAAGACAGATATTCGAGAACAGTAAAACAAATGGAGTGCCTTTTTTTGATAAAACACATGCTATTCCTTTGAAGGACTGAATCATTCAGACACTGAACATTTCTGAGCCCTCCAGCACTGCTACAGAGCTCTAATTTCTTAAATATCTGCATGGAAAGTGGTCATGATTCATAAAATCGAACCATACAAATCAAAAAGTCAGTGTGTTCTCCTAACTCCTGCTGTGTGAACAGGACTCTGGAATAATGACACTTCAGATTCTATGAAATGACATGAGAAACCTTATCTCTCTGCATGGTCTTTGAGGCTAAATGAAACTAGAAAAATAATATGTTTCAAAGTACTTCATCTTTTAATCATGTGTGCATCTAAATTTTTTTCCTCAGGTTGCAGCATAAAGAAAGTATTGTTTTAGTTAGTTACGCATCAGGAGAAAATCCATTAGGAGTGTGCAGTCTGTTTATAATTTGAATCTTTGACCATGAATAAGGCAGAGTAATTTCTGCCATTGTTTTGTTATTTGACTGACAGACCGAGCTGCTGCTTACCTCTGGTAACAACTCCTTCTAGGTGAACCACGTTGGGATGGTCAAACTGTCCCATGATGCTTGCTTCACACAGAAAATCTCTCCTCTGCTTTTCAGTGTAGCCAACTTTCAGAGTTTTTATGGCTACTGCAACGTCTCTCTTGCCAGGAAGCTTTAGACGCCCACTGCACACTTCACCAAACTCTCCTAAAGTGAAGCAGATCAATGCTGAATTACTCTGAATAATAGTATTTTTTTAGGCCTTGATTCAAATAGCCACCTAAGCGTGTGTTTAAATTTAATGTGTTCATATTTGAAGTAGATTACTTCGGCATGCACCTTAAATGAATTCCTGACCCCTATGGAATAAACACTTCAGTTAAGCCAACTGACAGGATTATTATTTGAATATTTTAAGAGACTTGTTTTTTTCTTGCATTTTTTCAAAATGCATTTCTTGCACTTTTTTCAAAAACAGAAAATAAAGAATGAAGTGGCTTTCATAAGAAAACACTATTATTGAAACAGTAATACCATTCCTAAGTAAAAATGTCATTCTGCTCTACATGGTTTCCTTGCTATCTTTGGTTTCAATGGGCTTTTTTCTTTCAGAAGGCAGGTCTTGCAGAGCTGCTTTTAATTTAGCATCCTTATGGTGTTAAATGAAGCACTACATTATTACCTTCAAGCAGCATAATTTACTTTACAGATTATGAAACGAAAGGTGTGACTTATAACAATTTTGTTACATTAAACAAACACAAGTAAATACTGCAAGTTTGTAAAAGGTTCTAAACTAACAGACAATTGGAACTTGAAGAAGCCTGTGATAAAAAAGACCAAACAGCCAGCAAGAACACAAAAAAAAGCCCCGACAACCAAATCTTAAGAGAAGTAATTGGATTCCATCAGACAGAAAAGAGGATGGAAACATGTGAGATGTGGAGCTGAATGGTAATATATCTACCTCACTATTAACGAGATTATCAAAGATTTAAGAATTGTCCCTTGCCTCACAGCTGTGTCAGCAGAGAGCAAAAGTGAGATCTCCAATTCTGCAGACAGGAAGAAAAATCTCCTTGTGTACATAGAAGAAGAAGGTAGTAAAAGATGTTACTGAATAAAAGACTAACCACAAAGATAATTAATAATCTGGTACTTCACAAACTCATCTGGAGTTTGAGAGATATGGTTCCAAGTCCCTCCCCCAAATCAAATCAAGCCAGAAATTTCTCTCCTGCATACCTGTGGAGTGCCTTAACATTAAGCTGTTACGTATACACAAGTATGCGGACACATCTACATCTAAGACATGTTTTAGGATGAATGCTGAAAAAAATGACTGAACTAGACAAGACCTACACAGAGAGTTTGATTAGAGAATCCTTTTGTGGGAAACCTTGTGGGATCAGGACTTAAGTGGACATGCACACTGGCAAGGTGTCTGGCTGTCAGTGGAGAGAAGTATGCTCGAAGTTGGTCTGAATGCCTGAAGAGATAAATGTTGGGTTGTTTTAATGGATGGGCTGCAAAAAATGTTGTTTATGACACCATCAGTATTTGAACACTTCTGTTCTCCTATCAGCCCCAAATTGAGCTTTGGGAAATAAAAAAGCAGTACCTGGGTCTTGGCTTCACAGTTCATCCACAAGATGAACTTTGACCATGGCTTTGACCATTTTTAACGGACTTGTTTGAGCAAACCCCCACTCAGTATGGCTCTTTTCATGACCCTGATAGGAGATGACTGCATATAGAATCAAATTCCTGTCCCTTACATTCTATGCTAGCTGAACCAAGGCTAGCTCAAATTAATTCCATATGCCTTGTGCTGTACCTAAGCTAATTGACCACACAAGTGTTCTTGCCTGCATATTATCCTCAACCATCCTTGGGCACTGAGCTAAGAATGCTACAAGGTACAGCTGTTACATACGCAAAACTAGCTGCTCATGCCCCAAGCTTGGTGCCTTAACCTCCCTCCTGCACTTTATTAGCAATGTGAATGACTATTAATGAATTCACCACTCACCTCACTCACAGCTTCTAGCTGCAACAACTTCCTAAAGGATAACAATTTTCTCTAGCAGTACTTTCCAAAATTCATTCTATGCCGAAAAAAAGACGTGAGTATAGGAGTGTGTCTGTGTGTCTGTGGTATTTCAGAGCCAGGTAATTAGGATACTTGGCACAGGAGACACTAAGGCTTAACTCCTTTCCAGCTCTCTGTGATCTGATTTTGATTGATTTCCAAAGGCAGATCACACACACTTGGGCAAACGAGAAATTTCAACTTGTATGTTATGCATTTCAGGCCAGGATGCTAGCCAGTGAACTACTTTTATTCCCAAGGAAATAGTACATTCAGCTGAAATGATGCCCAAAAATAAACTGGAAAATATGACAACAAGAGAGGGAATACTGCACAGCCGCACAGCCACTAGCTCAGCATGTCAACAAAGCAGAGGCTAAAACAAAGGATGTGTGGTATGAACAACTTAACATAGTGGACACCATATTCTGTATCTGACAGGTGCCCACAGCGGGATGGTAATGAAAATGTTGGCAAGGAAAGCACATATCCCTCATGCAAATTGAGTAAGCATACTTGCACCCTGTTTATGTCTGAGAGATGTGGCACTACTCAATAGTTGACGTGGTCAGCATTGCTGATGCATATTAAGATTGCTAAGTGGCTTTTCTGGTGCTGTCACTAGCAGAAATTCCATATTCTTCTTTGATGTATGAGTTTCAACTGCTGCTTTGGGTCTGCTTGCTTCTGTTGTTCCTGGACTGCATTTCATTTCACTCCTGTTTACTATTTACATCAACAGGTTAAAGCCACAGCTAAACATGATACACAATATGCTTCCACCACTGCACTCCTAATTAACTTTCTTCAGATTGACTAGTGACACACATTAGTTGTTTTTGCTATCAATTATACTCATTAAAATCAAAAATAAATTAATCTGCAGTCAAGAAAATTAACACTCGGGAATTTGCCATAACAGTGAAAATGCATTTTAAACTGTACACTCTGCAGCTCAAGTGTTTTCAGCATTTTTCTCAGAAGGCATTAGCAAAATCCAACTGAATATATCTTTGTGCTCTGAACTATTGCTATGCTGGTAGCTTTTTAACTCAAAGCAAAAGATAAAGCTCAGCAAATTTTCCATGCTAATCTTGCATATTGTGTATCTATTAGAAGAGATGCTGCCATTCTGGCATCACAAAAATTACTAGTTAGCAAGGTCTGGATTCTTATGCTCTTACTCATAGAAGGAATAATTTGCTCAGCAGTCTGGTTAATTTCAATGGTACTACTCCTTGATTAAGACATGATTCAACATGATTGAGGTTACTTTTAAAAGGAGTTGTGAATTCTTAGTGTAAAGATTTTTTTACAGGTAAAACATCTTATTCTAAAGATTTTTCTTTTGTTTTTAAATAATACCGCAACATGGAATTTACAATACTAAACTACAGGTGACTTTAAAAGAATTCTACTAATACTTATATAAAACAACAGGAAAGCAAAAGAACATTTCCTCCAGGAATCCAAAGTATTTGATATTTTTCTTACTCATGGAAACTTAATTTCACTACATGGAGTAGTGCAATAAAAATGTCATGTATCTTATTAATGCAAACAAATGAAACTGCCTTTTTAGAGCATGAACACCATGGCTTAAGTAGGTGGTAGACAGTTCAAGAGAAAAAAAAGCAATGTAGTGCTGGTGCAATTACAATCAGTCATAAGAAGTTAAACAATAACTTTTTGTATTCATAAAATATCAAAAAGAAAAATGGTAGAAGAGAAAACAGCCTTAGGGAAGACTTTGTTATAAAGAAACAAGAACTTCCCACTCTCTATTTAAGATTTTGCGCTGCAGCCAGTTTTCCTTACTCACATGAACAAAGCTGCAGAGGTCAAAAAAGCCCCCTTGCAAAAGGCAAGCAAGCAGAATTTGCACAAATGCCTAACGCCTTTACTCTGACAGTAAATAATAGGCAGCATAACCGGCCCCCTCCCCCCAGTTCCAATTTTAACAGCAGATACTTGATTAAAAACCCATAAGCTTTCAATGTCAAGCAAGACTTTTAATTTACTCATTTATTTGGGTTTTTTTAGTTGTAGTTGGGCTTTTCCCCTGTTTGTTTTACATTTTAGAAGCAAGTGCGGCTTCATTGCTCTTAACCACTCTGGCAAATTCAAAAAGTTCTTCTATACCTGAGGTATAATTATTTGCCTGTCATTATGATGAATGAGTTTCGATCCCAGCTAAATGGAACAGTTGAATCAGGAAGCCACGGCAGCCTTACCTGCGCCAATCACACGCTCAATTTTAATACAAGAGGCATCTAGCTCCTTGGCGAATTGATGGACAGCTCTATTTGGGTCCTCGTAGGTTTCAGGGTCAATGTAGGTTTTGGTGCCTGGAAATTTAACTGTAATGATGTAAGAAAGCATGACCGTGATGAAGCAAAAGCACTTATTGTGCAGTCAGCCCAGGAATTTCATTATGCAGAGTGCTCCTTGGAAGAGTGAACCTGTTTCCATGCCGCCTGAGCCAGAGCCACTCTGAGAGGCAACCTTAGTTTTAGGCATCATCTGCAAGCATGCTGACACAAGTATAAACAATCCCATCTCTAAAAAATGACTAACATTAGCATCTGCATCTCCTCTTGAACTGAAAGAAATAATAAATATTAAATAGTGCTTAATGGAATAAAATGCAAGGGTTGAGTGGGAGTAAAAACAAAGCCGGGAAAGGGTATAACGCCAGCAGAGGAGGTGAAAGTTTCTTTTCTGTGTAAGGACATCTTATCCTCTTCACCCAGGATGTATAAGCAGCATTTCTTTATGTTATTTCTCTCCTCTAGTGGGATTTGAAAGGCTCCTCCACCCTCTTGAATATGCTTAATCTACTGAATATAATATTGTTTGTAGACTGTGGCAATAGTCAAACTATTCACAGCACTCAGAAATTACAACCTTAGGTGTATTTCTTGCACTATAATACAAACATGAGAAACACCTGCAGCCAACTTGTAAAGGCACAGGAAGGCATAGTGGCCTCTGTGGCACAATTATCTCCCTTCTCAAGTACCTAAGTGAATAATATGCAACAACTTGTTTTTTGCTCATTTTTTCTTCCCGCTTAGTACAGCTCAGGCAGCATAGTGCTCTGGCCAGCATGCAGTTTTTTCCCTTAGTTTCATGATGATTCAGGTAAATTATCTTTCACTATTCTGGTCAAAGTACAAGCTCCTGGAAATATATTAATCAGTCAATTTTTCTGATATAAATTTGCTCACAAGGATTATACTCTTGAGCTTTAATTAAATCAGTGAATTAAAACACAAAATGCAAAAATGTTCTTCTGTTAATTGATATAAACAAGAACAGGATCAAAAGTCAATACAAAACACAAATAATTTTCAGTGGCTTTGTATTCTTCGAATTTAACATAAAATATATTAAATTTGAAATTATATTGAAAAACAGCTTAGTAATCATGTGTATTTATGTTTCAGTTGGTATTAATTCACAAACCATAAGAAAAATAAAAACAAACCTAGAGAAATTGCTTCAGTAATATAGGGAACTTACATCCAGGGAAATTATTTGAAATGTTGCCCAGATGTTGTTATCAGTCACATAATGTATTTAAATGGATGTTCTTTTAGCTGTATTGAAAATTTGAACTCTGGTATTTTTTTATAATTATAAATATTTATTTCTTAAAACCAAAAGAGACTGGACAAAATGAGAATTAAGCAGTAGGTTGACCTCTGGTAGTAGTGCTTTAAGGCAAGGAGATGGAGAAGGAGACATCCTCTTGTGCTTTTGATAAAGGGCCTGGACTGGAAGTAACCTTGTGAATCTCAAGTGGGCCTCTGACGGGTCTTTGTTCAAGCTGTCATAAAACATTTTGACAGGCCAAGGCTATCCTGGCATAGCAACGTGAAATAATGCTGGCCTGCATGTGCAGACATTGTTAGATGAAAAAGGGAGGAGGAAACCAAATATAAATCTGAATTGCTTGACTAAACTCCTCCATTGTGCTTGTATCTTCAAGTGTAGCACTTGAGGTCAAAGAGAGATGAAGGAACTGAAATGAAATGTATGATGGTCCTTTAAAGTGCACTGCTTTAAAATCTGCTTTAAAAAATGTTTGCTTGTAAGTTGTTCTAAGTAAGTGCTTGTTGTAGGTTACATTTCTGAAAGTCCAGTCTGGTACCTCAGTGCAGAAGAATGTTGTCTAGCTATTACAGAGCAAAAGGCCACCAAACTGGTGTTCACAGCTCTGTGACCAAGCTGGTGCCCACAGCATTGGGTTCCATCTCACTCTGTACATGACTATCAAATGAATTTAAATGCTTCACCTACAATCAACAGATGAAGGAAAACTAGTTTGGCAAGAAGTGACTTTTATCTGGTGCCATGATTTATGTATGCTCAATAATCAGGCTAATTTGCTAGATAACCAGATTTCTTGAAAGTAAAACGAAGGAAAAGAACACTTCTAAAATTTCACCATTTCTGGATAAACTATCAATTATTAAGTAGCAGCTTTCAAATTAATTAATTTACACTTTTTTTACTGAAATAAAAAAGAAAAAATGTCACCAACAATGGAGATAAGAAATTATTTAGTTAGCGTATCCCTTTTGTTTATAAACAGAAAACCAAGAATACATAGCTGATCTTTTCCTTCAAGGGCATACCAGGGATTTTAAAAGTAAAAGCAGTAGCTCTTCTGGAGATGTGAAAAGCTTATAATGCATTATGAGAGGCAAATTTCAAATCCATCACTCCCAGAAGAGCAGCATTTAAGCAAAATGAGATTTTTGACAAATTCTTTAAAATCAGCTGCACTGCAAAGTGCATGATACATAATTCTTATCTCATTACTATTTTCCACCTTTCTGGCGCAGTTTACGAATTGATTGACTAAAGCTGCAATGATGTCACTACTTAGACACTCTCTGCATTTAAAAAATTTAGATAGCCACACACCCAAACTTAGGAACTGTGATCAATTTCCAACTGTTTTTTTAAGGGAAGAAAGGTAAAACAGAACCTTGATCTGATTTTGAGTGGAGTTTTGGCTAGAACTATTCATTTAAAGAGGAATGCATTGAGAAAATGCTTAGAATTTATGACTAGTGGCTACTTCATTTTCCATGTGACATTACTTTTAGATAATAGCCCATTATTTTAACATACTTAAAACAATCCCTATAGCTTTCATAAAAAATAATAATAATCTGATGGATTTAAGACAACTGCAATTATAGGTAGACAACAAAGGCTAAATACAGCATAGCATGACTAAATAACATGTACTAATACGAGAGCGACCAGGTATTGGAGAAGACTGGAAAGACTGGCATTGTTCTGCATCAGAACTTATGTTCAGTTTAGTTCTGTGATTTTTTTCAATTATGGTTGCTCAAAATAATTTTGCAACTTAGTTTAACACACTTCCTGAGTTAATGACTAATTCTAAAACAGATTAAAACATTCCTCTCCCCTTACATTTTCAACTGTCATGAATCCAAGAAGGATGTGTTTTATTGGGTTTTCCCAGGGTTCTAGTGTAAGTTGAAATGGTAGATGTGATTTTAACAAGAGAGGCTTTAGGTACTATTCTTAGCTAAGCAAGTGATTGTACATCACACAACAGTAATGAAGTGGCTGACCTTTCTTTTCATATTAAATATTCTATTTTAAGGACATTATGTTTTGTAAATATTGATGGCGCTACTGTGTTCGCAGTAGCAGAACACAGCTTTTGAGCAGAACAGCTTCATTTTAGGGTGATGCAATGACTCACACTTTCTTAATCTGAAGTTTGCCTGAGGTAAAGATCAAAAAGTCACTTAGGCAAAGGTCTCTTGAAAAGTGCACCTCAGAGGGATCATTAGGACAATGTGAAACATGTATTCAAAGCAACCAAAAGAAAACCAAATATGCAGAATGAAAACAACAGTATATCATAGACATATATAGAAATAACACCATCTGTGTGAGCAATGTTGACTTTAATCTGTGTTTTTTGTAGCTCACATTTTTACAATGTTTAACTTCCCACCTGCTATTTACACAGCATTTTTGAATTTCCTATGGCATTATCTTTCATGGAGTCTTGGTTTAGTATTGTCTACACTATTGCAATTTGGAATTTTTGAAAGGCGGGAAAAAAAGCAAAACACTTACAATGAAAGTAAAGTTCTTCATCCCCTTCTTGATCCGCTTTGCTATAGCCACAATGCCTGAAAAGAAAGGAAAACACCAGTTTTACTAGTAAATAATGATTTACTTATCACATCTAAAGTCCTGACAAAATCAGTTCTGCAGGCTGGGATTTTCAGGCAATGAGCACCTAACTGCTGTAGGCCCTTTGAAACTTTCACCTACAATTCTATTGACAGCAGAGTTTTAAATAAATCATGAACAGTTGCAATCAAAAGGCTTTTGTATCAAATACCAGCCGGGACAGGTCTTGGAGAAAAAAATTCTAGTTCTGGTGAAAGGTTTCTACAGATAAAACAGAGGATTAAAGAACTTGAAAGTAGAACACTGTTTTACATGAGGTTATTCTTAAACTTACTGCTGTGTCTCTTTTTTTTTGAATGTAAAGTCATTTAAAGGCTGATCAGATAAAGTGTCAGACTTCTCCATGTGAGAAAACCGAACAGAAAGAGAGACTTTGAGGAGTAGAGGTAAAGAACCTGCTAGGGGTTCCTTTTACAGCACATTTACGTAGGACAAAAAGAACATCTTGATACAAGTATCTTGCCAAAGAAAGAGGACAAACCGTATAATTGATAACGGGATTTAAATGAAAACTGTCTTTACTAAGAATTTTTCTGTTTCAGTTTTGCAAATTACTATCCCAGGTTTGACTGTGTCTCAAGAGTTCACAAGAGTGGTGTCAGAAGTGCTTACATCCATCAAAGATGCAATACCTTCGTCCGATGATGAATCCAAACACCATGAAGACCAGGATGATTGTTCCTGCCACAGCAACCACAGCTATGATAATAACAGGATTCTGTTCACTGGAAACAGCTGTGGCTGCAAACAGAGCACAGAGTTGAGATTAAAAATTAATCCCTGCTGAGGGACTTCAAAAATTTAAGTCAATCATCATGAATTGTAGACTGTCTACTGTTGTAGACTGCCTTTGTCTGAAACATTCACATTGATGAAGTTAGTCTAAAGAAGGACCTCTACTGGAAATTCAACTAAATGCTGTATGAGTTGATGATTGTCTACATTGAATAAAAAGAAGACAAGCTGGAATTTTCTTGGCCAAAGTGGTACAGCCATTACCTGAAAGCCAGTACCACTACATCAGACACTTCCACTCCATACTACTGCTTTGCTGCATTTGTTTTGACTCCCTCCTAAAAGGGGCATCCTGGATATCCCTGTGAGGAGGGACAGTAGGAGAGTAACCCCCTAACTCTGCTCCTAGCCTCCCCTCTAAAACACATTGATATGACTTTGAGGGCTTCCTAGGAAATACTGTCTTTAAGAAAAATGTTTGTGCTGAAACACTATTAACACAGATTTCCCAGGTAGCATATTTCAATCTCTTACTGCTATTAATCATTGTAAATGGCTATTATTACTTACCATTTGTTTCTGTTAGCAACAAAAAGGTGCTTCCACATTAATACAAAATAGAATTCTCCATGCTTCAGAGAATTTACATGCTAAAATATCCCCCCATTATTGCTCTCTTTATTCAGATATGCCAATTCCATTAATATATGTAAATGTATACATGTCACATTAATGTAAACTGAGGATGTAATACTTAGCCTGAGAAACCTTGAAGCTTGTTAAAAACATTGCTTGCCTGACATCTAATAAGGGTGGCCATGTACACAGATACATTAAGTAAGCACAGCCCTCCTGAGCTCTGGAGATGCACTAGTTTGTAACAGTGAGGATCTGAACCAGAAGATGAATAGAGGATGAGACATGAGGGACTGTGTAAGTGAGAGTCAGTTGGAATCACAGAATCATAGAATCATTTAGGTTGTAAAAGACCTCCAAGATCATCAAGTCCAAACTTTGACTGAATACCACCATATCAACTAAACCACAGCAGTAAATGCTGCTTACAGTGGCACTTGCAACACCTCCCTGAGCGGCCCATTCTGTTTAGTGACAAAATTCTTCCTGATATCCCCCGTTGCATCTTGAGGTTCTGTCTTGTCCTTGAGAAGACCAACACTCACCTTACAACAAGCTCCATTCATGTACTTCTGGAGAGTGACTCCTCCCTGAGCCTCCATTTCTCCAGGCTAAACAACCCCAGCTCCCTCAGTTTCTCCTCATCAGACTTGTGCTGCTGAAAATTCTGTTCCCTTCTCTGGACATGCTCCAGCAACTCAATGTCTTTTCCAAAGTGAGTCCAGAAGGATACAGGACTCATGGTGTGGCCTCACCAGTGCCAAATACAGAGCGATGACCACTATCCTAATCCCGCTTGTCACAGTATTCCTGAAAGCCAGGATGCCATTGGCCTTCTTTGCCACCTGGGCACACACTGGTTCATGTTCAGCCGGCTGTTGATCAGCATCTCCAGGTCCTTTTCCACTGGGCTGCCTTCCAGCTACTCTTCCTCTGACCTGTAGTGCTGCATGAGGTTGTTATGGCTCAAGTGCAGGACTCAGCACTTTACCTTACAAACCTCATACAGTATTCTTTGGCACATCCATTCAGAATGTCCAGATCCCTCTACAGAACTTTTCTATCCTCCAGCAGATCAACGCTCTGGTCTGATTTAGTGTTGCCTGAGAGCTTACTGAGGGAGTCCAAATCATCAGTCATAATATTGAACAGGACTAGCCCCATTCTTGAGTTTAGGGGAATCCCACTAGTGACCACCCACCATTCACTATCACCCTCTGGGCCTGGCCATCCAGCCATTTTTTAACCAGCAAAGAGTGCACCTCTCTAAGCCATGGGCTGCCAGTCTCTCCAGAAGAATGCTGTGGGAGTCAGCATTGAAGGCTTTACTGAAGTCCAGGTGGACTACATCCCCTAAGTAGGTAACTTGGTAATAAAAGGAGATGAGGTTCATCTAGCAAGACCTGTCTCTCCGAAGCCCAAGCTGGCTGTACCTGATCCATTTGTTGTCCTGTATGTGCCATGTCATCACACTCAAAATTATTTGATCCATGACCTTCCCTGGCACCAAGGTCAGGCTGACCTTAACCTGTGGTTCTCCAGACCCTCCTTCCAGCCCTTCTCATAGGTGAGTTTCACACTGGCCAATCTGCAGTCATCTGTGACCTCAGCCTTTTCCTCATCCTTGGCTACACTCCTCCACATCAAGAAAAGGATGGATATTTTCCTTGACCCCTTTTTGCGGTTAATATATTTATAAAAACACTTATTATATTTCACAACAGTGGCCAGATTGAGTTCTAGCTGAACTCTCACCTTCCCAGTTTTCTCTCTACATGACCTAATAACATCCTTATATGCTTCCTGAGTTGCTTGCCTCTTTCTTCCAAAGATCATAAACCCTTTTTCCCATGTAAACTGTCCCAAGACTAAAATGCAGCCAACAGATGAAAGAGAAGGAAAAAAGGAAACCAAACTGATATCTGATTAACTAAATTAATAGTATGTTAAAATGGTTTACTGCTGGTACTGTAACTGAACTGGAATGTCTACACCAGGTTTTATGAACTCCACAGAACTGGGCTCCTGTTACAGACTTCAGAGGTTCCCATAGAAACAAATAACCCAGAATTTTCTTGGGAGAAGTAAGCCAATCAACATGATTTATTTTTTCACTGACACTGACCTGTACCAACTGTTTCCCCCCAAAATAACAAACCCCTTGTTGCACTACAGATTTAGAATACTCTGCACTGGAAGGAAATTACACACACATCATACACACATCCCTCTAATTTTATTTCCTGAAGAAACTTGTAATTTTTCTATATTCTCTCTAATGCACATGAGGAAGATCACACTATTCCTATAACTCTTAAACGAAAAAAGAATGCTTATCTTTAAGTAACTATAACTTTCTGAGACACACAGGTCAGTAGGAAGCTACTGTAGACTTGCCTATATTCCACTCATGCAGCTTTTCAGAAATCAGTGGTGACTGTCTTGTGCAAGAGCATAGGGGCATAAATCATACAACTCAGTTCCTGCAACTTATCTAGGTCATCAAAACAGACAATCCCAAGGAATGTCAAATTTCTGTAAAATACAGCATTTCCCTAAATTATTCCCATCTCTCTTTGAACTTCACTGCAAACCTCACTTGGAAGTGAAGAAGAGGCAGCATCCTGGCCAGGGTGTGAAGATTCATCCATCCAAAAAAGTTTGGAAAAATCCCCAGCCCTGCCTGTCACCTAGTCCAGTAGCCAAGATAAGTGCATAGAGGCTGACATATGTGAGTGGGTTGCTTTATGTAAGTGCCTCACAGATTTTGGGTACTGGCACATTCTGGAAGCAAGCAGACGATGTTTTTTGGGCTCTGGAAAATGTTGGGGATATGGTACACTGGCCAACTGGTAAGACAGGTGGGATGCAATGTATGATTTATTTTTACATCTTAAAAAAAAAGAGGGGAGGGGGCTGATTGTGGGCAGGGTCTGTTATAAATTCAGTGACAGCAGTGTAAGACATCTGCCTCTGTTCAGGTACTTTGCTGCTTCTCCTGTGTGATGAACTCAGTCTGCTGGTGTAAGGGTGAATCAGAGCACAGCTTCTGGAATGATCCCTGTGGCTTGGCAGAAACAAAGATGCTAGAGTGTTCTTAGAGGAATGATTTTGGGATGCAAAAGGTCTTTTCAGAGGGTTCATGCACGGTTACCTGTCACTGATGATGCCACAACAGCGATGACAGGGAATCAGCACCAGGACAGGGAAGTCCTTACCTCTGTTTAAGCTGTGCTCAGGCTCAGAGGGCGACGCAGGGACCTGGTACTTGGGCATTCAGCTACAGCTGACACTTGATCTGAGCTATCCAATGCACAATGCTTAATTTAAAGGAGTTAAATTTAAACCAGCTTTTAAATACAGGGTTGTAGGGATGGGAATGCACACCTAAACACCCTGGAGGATTTAAAACAGGCTATCAGCTGAAATGCTGTGCTGCTGCTCCAACAACCTTTTCTCATGCAAGCAACTTCAAATACACAATTGCTGGAAAAGAATTCTTGGCAAAGTTTACCATGAAAGTTTCACTGATAACTGGATCCATGTATGCCAAATACTACTTTCTTAAGTATTTCTTAAGTATGTGCTTTATGCCTTCTATAAAAATTTGCAGTGTTGGTATTTCAGACTTTGGAGATCAATTTTACATATGCATAATGCTTCAATCTTGTTTGATTTACTCTGATTCATGGAAAAAGGAAAAAGCAAAGTCTTCATGCCAGGTTTTGTCAAGTGCTTCTACTTTAACAGTAAGAGCTGGAAAGAAGTCAAAGATTGGACTTGATGACCTTGGAGGTCTTTTCCAACCTAATTGATTCTGTGATTCTGTAAGTGGAAAGATCAGCTTCCATTACAAAAAGCAGAGGATTGCCTTTAGGTCCACTGGCTACAAACCACTTAACTTGACTTCTAAATATGTCAGTGAACCAAGAGATAGAATTGGCACTTCAGTGATATTTTATATATTTGTGTGTTTTTCCAGAGGGACTTCTGTTTCTAATAACCAGCCAACAAAATATGTGACTAGAAGCCATTGATCTGTGGCAAACACAGTGTTGAATAGAAATGGTCTGCCTTTATAAAACATATTTACTTCATAATTTTGAATTTTGTCCTTAAATATCTATGCAATACCCAACATGTATGATATGATCCAATACAGGTATAATATATGTATATTTCACATATCAGATAGTATTAATATAATGGATATAATAGTTCCTCAAACATTGAAAAATGGCTATACATTTTCTATCAAGATTCAGAAAACAGCACACTATTCAAAAATCTACTTAATTAAGAACACCAACCAAACAGTGCCAACCAGAGGAAGCGCCAGGACAAATCCACGTAGGCAACATGACTGAATGTGATGGTCATTACATATATTCTTGCACAAATGGATACACGTGTGTATTTTTTCTTAAAATACTTTGAAATTTTTAAAAGCTGAATTCAGAAATCCATGTAATAATGAGAAGAAGCCAAAGCCCCTAAACTGTAGCATAACACAGTTTAGTGTTCACCTGCATGGTATGTCCCTTGAGGTATATTTTCCAAAAACAGTCCAATAAAGGTCTTCCTTTCAAATGTTAACAATAGACAAATTTGATGAGTCTGTAAGTTCTGATAAAATTATAAATAAAATACAAGAAACTAATACTTTAATGTAAAACAATTTTAGAAGAGCTTAATGGAATTTACTATATTTTACCAACATTTTAATTATTTTTGAAAACCCTATATGGGAAATCTTGGATGCTTTTCCTTGCTGGAAATTATATTTTATAATGTTGTCTCAAGATAATGGAAAATATGCTACTTTTAGAATCTTCTTTAATGAAAACACAGGACATTTTTCATGGCATCTCAAAGCATATAGCTGGCCTGTGACAAAAGAAACCTGCTGTGCATCCTGGCCAAGAATCTCTGTGGTTTATATGCATTTTTTTTCATCATCTGAGTTAGAAAAGGAGAACAGGAGAGTGGTCAGTGATGCATTTATTATAGGATTTTCTAATCTCCCATATGTTGACCAAACTCCAGTCAAAAACTGTTTATCTTTGAAATCATCTTTGCTAATCTTATCAGCTACCAGTCTGCTTGCATTCAGTATGTAAAAAATACTCAGATAATTAAAGAAATGTTGGGGAAATATTTTGATGTAATAATTTTAAACCACTATGGACAATAAATTATCTAATTAGCAGAAACTTATTATGACAGACTTCTAATTTGTTTTCCAGAAAACTATTCAAAATAAGAAATTACTTCTGGCTGTACCTCAGGTTCCCTTTCTGCAAAATGGGGATTCTGCTACTGACACTTTCTACAGATGGGAAGTATGCCATTAGACACAGAGCTAATAATATTAGTAATAACAGCTTACTGCTGCTATTATGATAATTACTGTTTCAATTATGTCTATTAGATATGTGGTATTATTCATTATTTTTAGTTTTTATATTCTGTGCGGAACTAAGGTGGAATCACTGGACATTAACCACAGTATATTAAGAATAACCACAGGTTGTTCAGGCGACACCTGGCTGCAATTAACGGGATGCAATAATGTGTGTCTGCACACACTCTTAGATAGACTGCTGCATGGGGTGCAAAGAGGGTATGGCATCCATACCCTTTAAATTCACAGCCTATGTATCCCCATATTTCCAGCTCCCAATCCAGCAGACTTGACGTCAAGGTCAGCGTGAAGCAAATGCTCTAAACCAGGGTAACCAAATTTGGGTCTGTAACAGGTGCTGGAGTTGCCAGGGACACAGTTTCTGTGAAGGAGTTCAGGGCTACCAGGTCCCACTGATGGAAGTTTTTTGGTTACACAGCTTACAAGTCATTATATGAGCCTGAAAATAACAGTATCTTTAAAATTCCCATTTCTTTACCAAACTAAATTGCCAATGAATTCAAAACACACTAAAGATAGAATTACGGCTGAAGACACACACATAAACTAAACTACCAAGTTGTTGGGGTTTTTTTTCAGAAAATCAAATGGAAAAAAAATAGCCTGGAGAAGTCTTTGTGGCTTGAAATCTCCTCCTTCCTTCTCTCCCCAGTTACAGAAAAATCTAGTTGAGTTATTCAGCTCACTACTGCTCACTCCTTTTGTGGGGAAAAATAAGAGTGCATTTGAATGAAGAAAAAACAATCTTTGTGTATTAGAAGGAGAGGAAAGGAGAAGAAACTAATAAGTAACAAATCTCCTCCAGCCAATTATAAGACTAATTTTCACTTCTATGGTAAAATAAATTATGGAAGCTCATCCTTCAAAAGCCAATGACAAAAATTCACCTTCATGCAGAACCAAATTCTTTCTAATTGTAATTATATTGCTTATGACACTTTCTTTTCTTGCTTTACTTACTACCTCTACAGAAAGGGTTAATTTCCTGTAAACCTTATGCCTTACCTGTGGCTTCTTCCAATGTGGCAACATCCAGTCTGGGGCTGTAATTTCCATAACCAGCAGCAGTAAAAGCACGGATCTGGAAAACATACACTGTTCCTGGCTTCAGGTTATTAATAGAAGCTGAAGTGGACTTGGTTTTCACTGTTGAATAGGTCCTCTCCCTTTGATCCTGGAAACAGTAAGACAAAAGATTAAATGACATTTACAGATCAGATTTTATCTTGATTGCACAACAGCAACTGACAGCCAGCCTGGGTAGTTTATTTCAATTGCTGAATGCTCTTTTTCCCCAACAACAAAAATAAAGCATACTCTGTGGAATATTACAAAACATTGTCAATGCAATGAAGAGCTCTAAATGTAACATAAAATTCAAATGGGATGCTCATGTTGTTACTCAGAAAACAGAAAACATCCAAAAAAAAAAAAAGATTGCTTTTTTGGCTCTGATTAAATTTTGTGAAATTTTGATGAGAAAAAACTCAACCATAGCTTTCCAGGGGAATCTGTGAGGTCTAAACAGTTCAAGGACAGGGAAATTTTTCTTTCATTGTCAGAACATAAAAAATATAGGGCTGCACAACCTGCATTCATTCTGCATTAATTCAGTTTACAGTTGTCAGAATTTTTTATTTCTAGAGTACTTCAAAGTTATAATGAATGAAGTCATAGACATTGTGAAATGAATGGAAAAACTCTGACATCATTACTTTGACATTGTACCCTTCTATCACCTCTAAAAAATACAGTATTGCCGATGTATAATTGGCTGGATTTTTGCATAATTTCTGAGGTCCTTAACTCAGTTTTCATTCGAATTTTTATCTCTGGTTTTTAGTCTTTTCTCAGTTTTAGGCTCTAAGGCATAAAGAGGAACCCAGGGAAAAAAGCTCAGTATGACTCTCCACAAATTTGAAGCTGTAAGATTACAAACCCTATGAGTAATAACTCACTTTCAAATAGTACAAAAGCTGTATCACAGATCATTAGAGTATTCAAAAAGCTATACTTATTCATCACATTTACTGACACAGATTATGTTTCAGCACAGATATGTGAAGCCCTGTTGATTTTTGGTGGCAGATGCAACCCTGATTTGAAGGGCAGAAGAGATGAATTAACCAACCATCTGAATGCACCACATGACCAGAGAAGCATGAGCTGAACGCAGCAGTGCTAATGAGACGGATACAGAGGGAAGGAATAAATCTGTAACTCATTTCAATAATATTTCACCAGCTAAAAGTGATGGAGAGCCTTCCCTGTCACAGTCAGTAAAGCAACAAAGGCTTTTGCTGAAATACAGATTTATACATAACATACATGATTTCTTTTCTCAGATTCAGTAAGGGCTTCTCCTGGTTCTTGCCCAGTCTGTTACTTGGGCAAGCCCACAGTTTTGGCTAGCAACAATTTTCCATATCTTCTCCTAGAGAGTTTAAATCATCTGTAAGTGAGGACCGTGGCAAAATGTATGTTGGTATGTGAGAAAGAACAGGAATGCTTTAGAGATGAGACACAAGGGTAAGGAAACCATAAACAGTCAGGTTCAGGACTGTAAGCCACAGTGGAATTCCAGTTTGGGTTCTGATGCATAAATGAGGCTTATTTGAATTGCCAACAGTCCTTGTATTCAAAAATAAATAAATAACAAAAAATAATAAAAATAACCTGCACTAGAAATCTCACAGGACAGGCTTACTTTGGAGATTTCAGCCTGCTTCCATTCCAGCCCTAGCCACAAGTGAGAGGTGAAAAAACCACTTATCAGAGTATTTCAGAATGACAAAAAATGTTTGATTTAATTTGGCTCTAAAAGGAGCCGAAAGTTCAAATACTTTTATTTTTCTTTTCTTCTAAACTAATGGAACAAAACTTAAATGGCCTCTCTCATTCAGAGCAAGAAGACTGTGAATTAATTTTTAAGCTGAAATGCATTTTTTGGAGGGAAAACAACCATTTCAGTATTTGTGCAAAAATTGCCTCAGTTAAAGTTATATAGTCCAGTTTATCCGTGACTGTTAGAATGAGCTTTTTATCCTCTTTTATTAATTTCACTGTACTAAGTATAATACTGGATGATGTTCTTCCACTAAAAAAAAAAAAACAACAAAAAAAACTTTAACATCAATTTTTCTTTTTGCAAACACAGAGAAAATTGGCAATGAAATTCTGCTGGTTATTTAAAATGAGTACATAGGGAAAATAATAAAAGCCAGATTCTAAAAGCTATCATCAAATAAAAAGCTGAGTATCTTGGTAATTTTTATTTCATTTTACATTACCCATTTAAATTATTTATTTTACTTGAACAGACTAGAAACTGCTCTGCACATTAAAGAAATGCAAGGTTTTTGGTTCTTAAACCTTGCAAAAGATAACCTTTTGGTTATCTTTTTTTTTTTTGGTTCAGAGGACAGTTTTGCCTTTGTTAAATATGTAACATTTTAAAAATACTTGGATTTATTTGCATGTGTATGCACACACACATGCTCAAGGGACAAAAATCATCTGCTGAAATTAGTAAAACTTCTTCCAAAGAATTATTTAGCTATCTGTACCTATCTGTTAGATTTTATTATAAGAATCATTAGAGTGAACAACTTAAACTGGAAGTTAGCCTCAACAAATAAAAATTTTATTCCTTTCCCAAATCATATAAAGATCTTTTGATAAGATATTTGTGTAATTCAGCACTGAAAATGAAATATGACACTTGATATTACATCCAATCTGGGCTGAATTTACCTAATTCTGTGCTACCTAGCAAGCTGACATGTTCTTTTTGATATAGGGGTACTGTTACCTCGCCTGCAGAAATGTCTTCATGAGTGACCACAAAGAAGCCCCTCTATTAATTTTTTTTCATCGTAATTCAATTTCTTTTTTTCCTCCGAAAGTTTTATAAAAATTAGGAGTATGTTACGTTATGCAGACAATTTCCCAGGGAATCTGGAGGAGCCAAACTTAGTCTGGGTCCCATGACAAACACAGAGCTGCACAATCTGCCTTCACTCTGCTTTCATCCAGTTTATGGTTGTCAGAATTTCTTTATTCTGCAGTACTTCAAAGTTATCATGAATGAAGCCCTAGACATGATGAAATGAATGGCAAAACTCCGACTGACATCAGTAAGATTGCAATTTCACTCTACCAGAAACAGAGATCACTTCATCTACTACTGAAAAGCAGCCTTCCATTCATTATTGTGTTGAGAGAACAAGCGAAAGATAAATTTCACAGTCCTGGTCCTTTTTAAAAGGACAAATAAGGAATATTTATTTCCTAAAAGTCTAGGAAGTGTTTTGAAAATTTTCAGACATCAAGTAGAAGCTGCCCAGCTCACAAGGAAGTACAAAATGCAGTCAGGAGTTTTACTTGATACATCATTTCAAGACTAGAATTACATCGGTACAGAAGGAAATGAAACAAGCTTCAAACAAACTGTAGAATAGATGTAAAAACAGGAATTTAATGGTAAAAAATGTCCAAGTACAACTTACCAATTAAAAAAAAAAGGAAAGAAAGGCAGATTTCAAGTCTATATTTCATTTTTAGTATGCCACAATATAATATTTGAGACATATGATAGCAATAATAATGGCAGGATTTAGCTAGTTATTAAAAACAAGCAAAATCACTGACTTTGGAGAGACGAGGTAGTTGATAGCTAATGATTTTAACACTCTTCCACAATGCAGCAAGTCAACATAAAGCAAACACCACATTGTTGCACATTACAGATAATCTTAGCACTTACTTTCTCATAATACTTGATTTCATATTCAGTTATGACTCCATTGGGATGTTCTGGTTCCTGCCAGGAAAGCTCCACGCTCCTCTGCAGCACTCTTTCTTTCATTACACCACTAACTTGCGAGGGAGCTGTTTGGACAAGATGTGTCAATAAATAAAAAGCAAATTCGCTGGATGGCTAAAATCAAATGTCATTACTGATCCACCCCACGCTGAGCAACTTTCATTAAGGTAAAAGAAAGCACCTTTTCATAGCTCACAATTCAAAGCTAATGAATATTCTAGCAGATGCCTATTACTGTTCATAAACTTAGAACAAAAATCGAACCAAAGTGCAAACAGCAAAGGTATCATTGTTTGAGTTAGTACCAAACTGAGATTGATGGGATAGGAAAAACAATTAAGCAAATTAATTCTGATGATGAGAGCAAATCAAATTTTTAGACTGATGTGTAGCAAATTAAGAGTCTAAATATTTATTGCATATGTTTCTGAAATGCACATAAAAAGAGAAATAATCTTTTAGAAGCAAAATCTCATTTTAGGCTGATTTGATATGACTAATTCTAGTTCTGCTTAGAAATAATCTCTCACGTTATCTGATTACGACATGATGGTGATGAAAATGACTTTGTTAAGAGACTAAGCCTACTCTTCTTCATTAGTTCCAACCTTTCCAAGACATTTTCTCTTTAGAGCTGAGTTTCCATATTTGGTTTTAGCATTTCTGAAAGTGCAAGACAATTTAAGAAGTAGAGCTTATGGAACAAAGGCGACTCGGCCTTCCTCTGCCTAACTCTGTTGAGATATAAATAAATGCACACTTTGTGCACACATATGTACATACACTGAGTTTCCTAATAAATATTGCCCACAAACAAGGATCTTTTGGAATTAAAAAACTCCAAATCCAATATAAAAGCATTATAGAGATATTGACTGTCATATAAAAATGTTTAAGAGATAATGCAATAAACTGTGAGAGACTGAAAAAAACTTCACTTTCTCAACTTATTTTTAATGAGAAAGACAGCAGATATTTTTCTGATGTGCAGCATCAAAGGAAGCCAAACATCACAGTCTTCCTCAAACATACACACTGAATTTAGAACAGAAGTCCTATAAAACTATAGCACTTTGAAAAACAACTACGGTATTGGAAGCATGCAGAACTTGACCTTGTTCTCATTCAGTTTAATGGAAATCAATTTTGCTCATGCAAAAGATAAAGAAAGAGAGGACCTGACCCTCAGCCCCTTACAATTAAAAGCTAAATGCCATTTACATGGGTAAGGACTTGGTCTTGGGGCAGACTTAGACAAAAGAAAGGTGCCTGAGATAAATTTATTACAAATAACATACTAGAGATAATACTAAAGATATTAGCGATAAAATTATATATTTTTATAACACAGAATCTAATACTGATTCTTTATTGAAATTCTTCTTTAAAAAACCTGATAGTTTTAAATCTTTTAGGTAAAAAACCACCACCTTATTTCAGAACTTTGTATAAAGCTTTCATTATGTAAAATTATGTATATAATTTATCTTCAGATAAAATGCAATTCTTATCCCATGCAACAAGGTGATCTTCACTTTCTCTAGTTTTTTAAAATAACATAAAACATCTAGAATGCACACTCCTGTATCATTAAGTATAAGAACATAATGATAAAATTAAAATACCTGCAGCACAATCAAGAAAATAATCCTCTGAAAAATTAAACTGGATTGTTAACTTCTTACCGCAATTTCAAGTCTCTAGGATTTTTTTAAATTACAACATGTATGTTCATGTAGGTTAAATTTCATTGGAGGCTCCAAGAATACATGAAAATTAGGTTTTGAAGCCATGCATGATAATCTTCATTATGAACTATTATGCTGTATACAATCAATATAATCAAAGTTGAAGATCTCTTACTCTAGGTTGCCTAAATGATAAAATCATAAAATCGTATCAGACCAACAACCTGGGCTACTGCACAAAGCCAGGATCAGTCACACTCTCCTTGCATTCTCTTTCTAAAAGCTGAGAGTATTTTCACTCTTTAATTAGTGAAATATATTCTTTTTCATAGCTAGGACTCCAGAATGCAGGAAACTAATTT